>CM066333.1:17547099-18147099 GCA_033807585.1 Hydrophis major
AACAGACACTCTGCTCTTGATGTCTCAGCATATGGCAGATAGCTGGTCAAGAAAAGCAGACATTTGATTGAGACTTTTGACTTCCTTGGCTGACATGGCAATGGCCTCAAGTCCTTTTGACATTTATTCTTCTCGCGTCGCCAGCAAAAACAAAAATGGAAGCCCTCACCTGCTGTATAAATTTAGAAGCTGAGACAGAGGTAGGATTTTTAGTAGCTAGGCATTAAATAACATAGGAGGATAGGAAAAGGCAAGGATGAAAGATGAAAAAAGATACCTCTTACGCTAAGAGGACAGAAGAGAGGAAGCAAAATGAAGAGCAAAGAATGATGTTGATCTGAAAGCTTGGGGTGAAAATTTTGAGATATTCAGGGAAGTCTCTTTCTCTGCCTCTTTCTTGTATTGGCAAGAAAGTGGGGATATTGAGAAGAAAGCATTTTATAAATGATTCAGTAATATTTCACTGAATGTCTATGGAGATTATCACTCATGGTTATCTCAAAGGTGATTTTTCAAGAGGCAACTGGACTTTGTTTTTCCTTGAATATAATTTGTTTCCTATCCAAAGATCTTCTTCAGTCAGAACTTAAAGAAGCTTCTTGGGTGAGAAGAGAAACCTTCTCAAGGAAAAACAAAGAAAGTCTAAAAACCCTGATTCTTTCAAGTGCTAGAAGCATAATAGTAAGGAAAGTCATTTGTACTTATTTCTGAGCTGATATGATATCAAGAACAATACTTAAGGAATGAAGATAATTCCATTTTCCCCAGAATTTTCATTTCTAAAGTCCCTCATTGTTTTATGTATTTATTTAAAAAGTTTCTATGGTTACTTATCTTATAACCAACTCTGGGTCGCTCTTTGACTTTTACTTATTTAATAACACAAAGCTAATGAGGATGGGAGTAAACAATCACGAAAAGGGAGGATAAAGAATTTTTGTGTTTTTAAAAATTGACAAGTACATGTGTAGGAGAAAGATAGGTAGGTAGGTAGATGATAGATAGATAGATAGATAGATAGATAGATAGATAGATAGATAGATAGATAGATAGATAGATAGATAGATATAGAGTCTTTGTATTGATTTCTAAAGTTTCTTATTGCACAGTAGAGTTTTCCTTGGCTTGGTTCCTTCAAGATATGCTGAAAACATCCAGAGGACAAAAGATTCATCTAAAAAACACCTTGTTGGAAAAATTAAACAATTAAATTAACACATGACAATCATGCCATGGACCAAAAGGAAATATTTGGACAATTAGGAAGAGGTAGAATAAAAGTAGTGAAGAAAAGAGAGGTGACAAAATCAAAAGGCAAAGAAATATAGAGACTTGTGCATGGATAAACATGCTTCGGTTCCCTTTCAGCTCTAAAACCAAAGGATCCTCTATTCTCAAAATGTAGACAGCAAAGTAAAACAGAACTAATGAAATATTAACCCCAGGATGTGAAATTAAAACAAAAGCAAAGTGCAACAGCGCGACCAGCAACCAAAGATCTGTTGTGCATCAGCAATACTTATTTCCAAATTGATTCATAAAACTGTATTCTGAAACAGCTATTTTTCTGTATGGAAAGGTTTCGTCTTTGTGCTCAACTTAGCCCTTTGTGCTCCATTAGCCCTTCCGGGCATAGAATTGTACAGACAGGATGCCGCAAACAAAAGGCTTTGATTTCTTAACATAAGGAGTCAATCTTGGAGCCCCAGATGCACATATGGGAAAAGCCAAAAACACAACACACACACCCAAACACACACACACGCTCACACTCACACACAAAGAGCTACATTACACATTAGAGAGACCCATATACTTACTTTGTGGGATTCATCTGGGTGGCTTGTGTGGACAGTGTTACCTGCTCCGTAACGACCTTTGGTTTTAAACAAATAAATGATTTCTGCCTGGCATAATCCCTTGAATCAGACGTAGCTCCATGAAAGCTCCTGCTGCAAAGCCTGTCTGAGTCTTTAAAGTGCTATTAAGACTCTTTGTGTCTTTTTGATGCCAGAGATGAATAAAAACTGCCTTTCTGGAAATGGCTGATGCTACAGGAGCCTAAATTGTAAGTCTCAACAGCCCAGGGTATGTCTAAAATTTTAAAGGTACTGTGAGATTTGGAGACATTTCATTTCTCCCTTAAAAATATGATGCAGGTTGCAGGTTTTTAAAAAATGCCCTGAATTGATTTTAAATGGATTGATTAAAGGTGATTTCTGTACCTTTCCAGAGGCGGTAAACTCTGTTATGATGTTCTTTTAATAGAATCTTAATATAAACCTAATGCATGGGGTGTTAGGGATAGTTTTACACTATACGTCTATAAAAATCTTCTTTGAAGGCCAGAAGAACACAGATGATCTTATTAATAAATCAGCCTAAGTAGATCCAAATTATTGACACAGGGAAGGAAAGGAAGGGGGAGCACTTGGCCCTTGTGATAATTAGTTACACTTTAATATTGGATTCACATTCCATAATACGCCTAGCTTGCTCTCCTAGTAGCAGTAACAGTGGGAGGCTTTTCAAAATATTGTGGGAAGATAGTCCCATGTTTTTATTCTACTTGCTTTTAAAAAATTATAAATGGAAAGAGAGTTAGGCTTTTCAAAATATTGTGGGAAGATAGTCCCATGTTTTTTATTCTAGTTAGTTTTTTTTTTAAAAATGGAGGACAATTAAGTTTTAATCAGGTCCTAAGGAACTTGTTGCATTTCTTCCAGATTTTAAAGGCATCAGAATTACTCCTTTAAAAAGAAAAAAAACAGCTTGATTTTTTAAATATTTACTGCATTAAAAATCAATCGGGGTTATTGTTCAGTTAGATCAGCTAGGGTTACTATTCAATAAGATTAAATATTGGTTAGAATCATCATCATTTATTAAATTTATTGGCTGCCTGACGTCCGGTGACTCCTAACTGTTATAGGTCACCACTTGGTCAGTTTTATTCCAATCTCTCTGTTTTATACATCACTGCAATCTTCAGGTTCCTCCTTTTTACAGTTATGTCTTTTGAGTCTGACCATTGCAAGTCCTAAGAACATTTGGGTACTTTGCTGTGTGAATCTATTATGAACATTCCTATCCTACTTAGAATAGTTGGTATTTGTAAAAAAAAAAAAAAAAAGCACTGAGTTTCATTCACACAAGCTAGGAACTGACATTATCAGTGGAAAACAACTGTAAGGAAACCCACAAATGCTGTTGCTAACAAGGACCATTTCTTTCTGTTCTTTCATTTCTTTCTTTATTCATGCAAACAACTGAGGAGTTGGAACCCAAACAAATAAACAAACAAACAAAACTCATCTATCACAAAGGAAACAGGGGATGGGAAAAAAATACCCAGATGCCCATTTTGGACTTACCTTCGATGAATGTAAGAAACAACAGAAGCAGCAGGAAAATAAAACGAGGTGTTCACAGCGCATCTGGGGCTAAATTATGCAACTTGTAGGCCTTTATACAGCTTTCAAAACGGCACCACGTGGGGCCTGACTGGGGCATCCAAGAAACTGCTTTGTACAACAAAGAGAAACCAGTGAGTTTCTTCTCTCTTTCAATTCAAGCAATTCCTTTTGCACAGCTTCAGTTCATCCCTCCCCCTTCCAGCTGCAATTAAGGGAGGGGTGAAAGGTCTGCGTTAGGGAGGGACTAGCACCAAAGAACATTTTCGCCTGACTCTCTTTCAGTGGCTGATAATACTCCAAGCCCAAATGCAGAAGGTGCACAGGAGGAACTCCATGGACATTTCTGTCGTGTCCGCAAAAAGATGCCAGGAGTCGGTGACTACGTTTCAAGCTCTTTATTTAACAGTTGTGAACCGAACCGGCGAAAAGGAAAAAGCCCGCGGCTTTTATCCTTTTCGCTGCGGCGGCCGCGGCCAATGGCAGCGATTCAACTCTCCCGCTCTTGGAGTGAGCCAATCGCGGGAGACTTCAATCGGGCCAATCAGCGCGGCTCGCCTGGCCAATCAGAAATCCCCGCACTTTAGCCAATCAAAGCGCGGGGATTTCAAGTATGCAAATTAAGGACAGAACACCCCTCCCCTCTTGGTATAGTCCATCA
Organism: Hydrophis major; assembly: GCA_033807585.1. Lineage (NCBI taxonomy): Eukaryota > Metazoa > Chordata > Lepidosauria > Squamata > Elapidae > Hydrophis > Hydrophis major. The sequence continues at coordinate 17,551,174 of CM066333.1, forward strand.
CGTTGCGTAGTCACATAGGTAGGCGGGGCTCCGTCTAGTCCTACTTGACCTGCGCAACTCAGTTGCAAGCTGGATTTCGGCCAGAGCGGTCATGTTTTTGGCTGCTCCCTCTTCTGTGCGAACCGGCTGGATGATCGGGCCGGTTCTTTCTCCGTGGCTCCCACCTGGGCCTTCCGGGTTGGTTGAGCTACAGGTTTCGCCGCTCCCGCTTGGTTTCTCCGAGTCGGTTGAGCTGGCCAGGTGGTTCTTCTCCGGTGGGGGATCGCGATGGCTGCGTTCCGGTAAGTACTGCTGGTTTATTTTTTCTTGCGTTTGTTTATTCGGGTATTCCCTCCCCCCTTGGTTCGTGTTTTGGGGGTTGAGGTCCGTTGCTGTTTGTGACCTGAGCTGGTCAATGTGTCGTTTCCAGGCTCGCCCATCGGTGGTTTGGAGCCGGTACGACCGTGGACCTGTGATTTGAGTGATGACGGCTGGGATCCATAGGGGGTCCCCCGTCAGATTTTTCGCGTACACTAAGTCACCGGGGGCAAAGGTCCGGTATTTTGTACTTGAGTCTGGGGGTCGCTCCGGGTTATATGTTGGGTGTAACCTGTCGAGCGGGGACCTCAGCTTCCTACCCATCAGTAACTCGGCTGGGCTTTTGTTGGTAGTGGTGTTCAGGGTGATGTGTTGTATAAAGAGGAGTTTATTTATTTTGTCGTTGATCTCCCCGTGGTCCATTTTCCGGATGGTTTTTTTGGTAAATTGTACCATCCGTTCCGCCCTACCGTTCGCCGCCGGATGCGCCGGTGCTGTTAATGCGTGGCGGATGCCCCTCTCCGCCAGGAACCTCTCGAAGTCGAGGGAAGTAAACTGGGGCCCGTTGTCTGAGACGACGACGTCTGGGAGGCCGTGTGTGGAAAAGAGTTTGCAAAGTTCTTTGATAACGGCCTCCGTGGTAGTGGATTTCATGTCGCTTACCTCCAACCAGTTGGAGTAAGCATCAACTGTTATCAGAAAGGTATGCCCATTCGTGGGACCGGCAAAGTCTAAATGTATTCTGGACCAGGGTCCCCTTGGTGTTTCCCAGTCCAGAACGGGTGCTGCGGGTGGGCTGGGTCTGGTCTCCTGGCATCGTTGGCATTTGGCTACCCATGCCTCTATCTGCTTGTCCATCCCTGGCCACCAAGCGTAACTTCTGGCCAGGGCTTTCGTTCTGACGATGCCGGGATGCCCCTCGTGCAACATCTCTAAGACCCTCCCTTGCAACCTGTCTGGGATGACCACCCTGTCACCCCACAAAATGCATCCCTTGAGTAGTGAGAGTTCAGTCTGGCGGTTTCTGAATGTCTTAACGGATTCGTCACTGTCCCTTTCAGGCCAACCTTTTTCCACCCAATGTAAAATCCGCGCCAGACGCCTGTCCTTAATAGTTTCCCTGGCAATGTCTGACGCGGTAATGGGTAGGTTGGGCAAGTTCTCGATGTTAAGGGTGTTTGTCGTTGGTGCTGGGTCAGGATCAGAGTCTGGTAAAGGCGAGCGGCTTAAAGCGTCCGCGTGCGAAATTTTCTTACCTGGCTTGTGTAACAGTTCATAGCTGTAGGCTGCCAGGAACTCAGACCACCTTGTCATCCGGGGTGATAAAATGTTCGGGGTGGCTCGGTTTCCTGCGAGGATGCCCAGCAACGGCTTATGATCTGTCACGATGGTAAACGGGCGGCCATAAAGGTATTCGTGGAATCGCTTAACGGCGGCAACTATAGCCAAAGCTTCTTTGTCCAGCTGGCTATAGTTCTGCTCCGGTTTAGTCAGAGTCCTGGAAAAGAAGGCGATGGGTGCTTCTCTTTTGTCGGGGAGAGTATGGCTGAGGACAGCGCCGACGCCGAAAGGTGATGCGTCGCAAGTGACAACCAAGGGCAAGGTTTCGCTGAATTGAATCAGGACGGCGTCGGAGGTGAGGAGGTCTTTGGTTTTTTGGAAGGCGGCTTGCTCTTGTCTCCCCCAAGTCCAGGTTGCCGCCTTATCCAGGAGCCTATGCAAAGGCTCCGCCGCCGTAGCCTTTTGGGGTAGGAAAACATTATAAAAATTCAGCAACCCTAAGAAAGCCTGTAGTTCCGTTTTAGACCTTGGGGTGGGGGCTTCTTTGATGGCTTTCACTTTTTTAATTGTAGGGTGAATGCCATGCCGGTCTAGAAGGTAGCCCAAGAATTCCACTCGCTCTGTGCATAGTTGGCATTTTTCTCGTTTTACTTTAAGTCCCGTTACTTTAAATTTTGTTAAGACCTCCCTGAGTCGGTTTTCTAATTCGGCTTCGTTTGGCGCCGCCACTAATATGTCATCAAAATAGGGCACCACCCCCTTGATGCCCTGCAGTAAACGTTCCATCAGGCTCTGAAAGATGCCTGGTGCCACGCTGACTCCGAATTGGAGCCGGTTACACTTGAAGGCCCCCCGATGGGTAACGATGGTCTGGGCTTCCGCTGTTTTTTCGTCGACCGGCAACTGCTGATATGCCTGGGCGAGATCGAGTTTGGCAAAGACCTTGCCCCCTCCCAGTGAGTGCAGTAGGTGTTGCACGATTGGGACGGGGTAGGCGCTTTGTTGCAACGCGCCATTTAGAGTGGCCTTATAGTCCCCACAAATTCTCACGGACCCGTCTGGCTTGACTGGGGTCACTATAGGGGTCTCCCATCGGGCATGGTCTATCGGCTGCAACACCCCCTGTTTGACGAGCTTGTCGATCTGCTCGTCAATTTTAGGTTTTAGGGCGAATGGTACCCTCCTAGGTTTTAGTCGTTTGGGGGGAACCCTAGGGTCTAGGTCAAATGAGATAAGGGGCCCCTGGTACTTGCCCAGGCTTCCGTCGAAGACCTCCCGGAACTCCTGGGCTAGCCGCTGTTCCCAGCCGTCGTCGGCGACGTGGTTGACTCCTGTCAGCGCGATGTCAAGCGGGGCGAACCATTGTAGGCCCAGCAGGCTTGGGCGGTCGCGATCGACGATTGTGAGTGGGAGTTGTTCGGTGCGGCCCTTGTAAGTTACATTAAAGTTCTTAGTGCCCACTACCGGGACGCGGTTTCCCTGGTAGTCTTTTATAATGATTTTTTGGGCATTAATGTTCCTCTTATGGAGGGTGGGCACTAGCCGTTTTATCTCGTGCCATGCAATCATGGAGAGGTAGGACCCGGAGTCCACCTCCATCTTGCATGGTTGGCCTTCAATATGGACTTCTACGTGTACCTTTCTGGCGCCATCGGAGATGGCGTGGCCGATGGTTACCGTCTGGTGGGTATCTTCCTTGCGCCGACTGTCGCTGCCTCTTGAAGATCGTTGGATTCGGTTCCACCAACCGTCCGATTGGCGATCTCTGGTCCTGGGCGGCGGGCTTTCCTTCTTTCGGTCGTGTTGTTCCCATCTGGGCGGGCTACGGGTCTTCTTTTGGCGGCAAACTCGAGCGATGTGTCCTCGTCTTTCACAATGCCTACAGATAGAGTCAAAAATCGGCATTCTGATCTGGGGTGGTCGCCGCCGCACCCGGCACAGTTGGTCCTCGACCTACGACCTCTTCGGTTCCGTTGGTCGCCGCGTCCCATCTGCACGCGATGTATGTCCTCCTCGTCTTCTGACGTGCTGGATGTAGACTGGAATTCTCCGTAGTGAGCAGTTGATTCGTTTTTAGGGTCGGCCGACCTTGCTGGGTTGTTGTTTCCGCTCTTCGCGTCTGATTTTCGCATGCTGTCAGCGGAAGTGCGGGTTGCTTCTGCGGCTGCGGCTGCAGTGAGGGCGTCTGCTAGGCTGATGTCGCCCTTGGCCATAAGCCGGCTCTGGAGTGTAGGGTCCCATAGGCCGAGTACGAATCGGTCTCTTAGGAGGCTGTTCAGACCTTCAAACTCGCAGAGTCCTCCTAGGCGCCGCAGCTCGGCGACGAAATCGCTCAGTTTTTCGCCTGGTTTCTGATCTCGGCGGTAAAATTCGTTGCGCCGGATCAGGATGGGGACCTCGGGGGCGTAATGGCGCTGCAGGATAGGTTCGAGGACGTCCCAGTCCATGGCGGTTGCGTCTGCCGGCTTGGCCAATGCCTTGGCCATCTGGAAGACCTCGGTTCCGCAATGGGTGAGGAAGACGGCGCGTTTTAGCGGGCCCGGGGCGTCCTTCATTCCGGTGCACTCGAGGTACATGCGGAAACGGTCTGAGAACGATTCCCAGTCCTCGGTAGCGGGGTTGAAGGGGGCGGGCGGTGCGATTTTCGCCATCTCCGTGCTGAAACTGGCTCTTGTTGGACACGGGGTTCGGTTCAGGGTCAGGATCCCACCCTCGTCGCCAGTGTCGTGTCCGCAAAAAGATGCCAGGAGTCGGTGACTACGTTTCAAGCTCTTTATTTAACAGTTGTGAACCGAACCGGCGAAAAGGAAAAAGCCCGCGGCTTTTATCCTTTTCGCTGCGGCGGCCGCGGCCAATGGCAGCGATTCAAGTCTCCCGCTCTTGGAGTGAGCCAATCGCGGGAGACTTCAATCGGGCCAATCAGCGCGGCTCGCCTGGCCAATCAGAAATCCCCGCGCTTTAGCCAATCAAAGCGCGGGGATTTCAAGTATGCAAATTAAGGACAGAACAATTTCACTGTGCACCCAGATCCCCATTCTAAATATGTAGAGAAAAGCTCCAGAGTCATCTAGGCTGCCCACAAAGTTCATGCCCATGTGAGAAAAATTAAGGATAATGCTTAGGCAAATGTATTTTCCCACTGCCTCCAGCTCTGTTCAAATATTACTGTAAAGGGAGTAAACATGCAATAGATCCAGACCTCACCCAAATCCCTACACTGTAAGCATAAAAGAAGATGAACAAAGAAGGCATGCATCCTGGACTGCCAATCCAAGATGAAAAAGAATGTAGATCTGTTTCGGGGAAACCACCCAACCACCCAACCATCATGAAGAGTTTGTTTGGAAAGCAAAAGAACATTTCCATTTATAACCTGCTGTTTCAAGAATCGCAATTCCTTCGTTCCTATTGTACAGATAGCAATCCCTATGCAATGAATTATAAAATGAGACAAATACAGAATAACCAGGGACGTTGTGATCCAATGCCAATAGGGTATAGATATTATACTATACTAAATAATATATTATATAATAATATAATGCAATATAATATAATATAATGCAATGCAATATAATATAATATAATGCAATATAATATAATATGCAATATAATATAATGCAATGCAATATAATATAATATAATATAATATAATATAATGCAATATAATATAATATAATATAATATAATATAATATAATATAATATAATATAATATAATATAATATAATATAATATAATATAATATAATATAATAATGCAATGCAATACAACACAACACAACATAACATAATATAATATGGTATACATAATAGAGGTACATTGAAGAACCTGTGGTGACCCGGGGCATGGCACAAAGGCAACACAGTCACATAAGTAAGAAAAGTCCCTTTAATACCTCAAACTTTGCCCCCAATGTCCAGCTACCTTTGGCTGGAGAAAAAACAGACTTCAAAGGCCAACAAAACACACACCGTTGGGAAGACATCAGGAACACAGATAAGCCATGACGATACCAGATAAATTCATGATTTGCTCCCAACAGCTTGCTGTGTGTAGCTTCCCTTTTTAAACGCCGTATTCCCAGCTGCAGCTAATGAAGGGAATCAGGGCCCTTTCCTCCTCCATAAGTCATGAAACTCACATTGCTTCCTTCTCCATTCCTCCCTGCGTGCCCTAGGATGAAGAGGGGGTGGGCCTGGATCTTCCTCTGAATTCCCTCTGCCTTGCTCTACCTCTCCCTGGCTCTGCCCAGCCAGACTCTGCCTTTCCCCAGTTTCTTCCACAGCCAATGGAGCCACACTCCCACTCCCTGTCACTGTTCGGCTTCCTCCTCCGAGTCAGATTCTGACAGGGGACACATGGAGACTACCAACTGTGTGAAACATACAGTGATTTTATCACTATCACCAATTCTTCAATTATTTTTGGTGCACTACATAAGTCATTTAATTTAAAAGTTGCATTGCTATGAGTATGTTCTGATAGACAATGAACTAAAACAAGACTTGGGAAGATTTCTACCTGAAAAGTTGGACAGCCTTTTGTAGACTTATAAGATCTACCAAAAAATAATAATGAGTTTGGTACCATTTTAATACCTGGTTTCTATTCTGTTGTAGGAAAGTAGTAATTCCACAGTGTAGTACCTGCGCATTGAGATACAGAATAGTAAATTCAATACTTTACTATATTACTTGGGCCAATTTAGCTCCAGCATTTATCTAATCCCTCAAATCCAGTCATTTCTGCATTAGGAGGGAAGCCAAATTCTGCACATGTGCACACACACACACACACATGCGCACACAACATATAGAGTCAGTATTAGGGCTTTTTGGTACTCAATGATGGCACGAAAATGCCCTAATATCTTTATTTTCTACCATATCTGAAGCAAGATCTTCATGATGTCCCCAACCCATACCGAAACAGGTTAAAATGGCTGTACATTGTTCCAATACTAAAGAGTAGGGAGTAGGAATGAGTTTCCAGAGAAAAAAATAGCAGACTACAGGAACCAGGAGCACTACTCAGTTAACCCTGAGGACACAGATAAACCTCCCAGTAGCCTCAACGACCCTCTAAAAAAGGATGCAAATGACCAGTTGTCTGCAAGGAATATAAATTCCATTCCCCACCATCCAGTCAGAGCTGAGGAAGCTTCTTGGATAAGAAGTGTTGCAAAAGGAAAAATAAGAAAATCCAGCTGCCTCCTGAAAAAGCACCATGACTTGGATGACTGAGGATCTCTGCAGACTTTTTCCAATGCTATAATAGCATTTTTCCCTTAAGGAGAGAATACATTTTGCTGTGGTGATCAACTGTGTCTGCAGGTTTTTAGGTTGTGTTAACAGAGGTTTCCTTTCCAAGATGTGATTCAGATAAGGATTTTTTTTTTTAAGTTCTGCCCAGTATAAGTATATGTTTGATGCTTATTTGAAGCATTATTTGAAAAAGGAAAAAAACCTGATACTAATGCATGGAAGGAGTTGAAAGTAGTTTTGGTTTTTGAATTCACTTCAGATAATGGAGCCCTTCCCTTCCTGTTCCTTCATCCAGGGAACACATCTACATACAAAATCATATATTCAGATGGGAACAAATCTAAGACTGTAAGATTAAATTTAAATACTGAGATGGAAATTGTACAGGGGCAATTTCAATGGAACAAATAGAATATTCAGTTCACATGGAACTTTTATACTTAGAGAGCATTGGTATAAAATGTTTTATGACTGATATGTTACTATTGCTAAAATAAGTACTACCTTTTCTCTAAAATGCTAGAAATGCAATCAACAGATTAGATTCTTCTTCCATATGTCTGCTACATACATAAACTGCCCACAGCCACATATATGAGATGGGTGACTATATTAATTAATTTAATGTCACAAAGCTCTAGCATATTGGAAATTAATTCATGGTTGAATGGAACAAATGTTGAAATTGTAATCCTATTGTAACCTGAGATATTTTTACTAAACTTCTCCAATCCCCACTTTTCTTCGAAATACACTGAGCTGGCATCATACATAATAACAACTGCAAGGATTTTGGGCACTTTTTTTTGGAAATTTTTTTTAATCCCCTCTATGGAAGAATGGCTAATTAAATTGTGGGGCTATGTTTCCGTGTCTAGAATAACTTCATATCTAAATAGTAAATAGTATTCAGTTTACAATCTAGAGTAGAATAGGTTGACTCCCTCTTATTTGTGGCAGCCCCTGAATATTGGAAAATCACTATCATGTCACCCTTAGTCCTTTTTTTCATTAAAGTAGACATACCCAATTCCTGCAACCATTCTTCATATGCAACTGTTCTACAATCTACACTTACTTGGAAAACTTTTTTGGATTATAACTCTATACATGGAAATGAATCACATGCCAAATTTGAGTTTAGAATTTACATTTTAAATGGACTCACAGCTTACACATTTACAGTACTTTTATGTATTTGTATTACTTTTTTTTTTCTTCATACGGATTTTAATCATTTTTGTTGTAATGGTGTATTAGTATATGTCGTGTGACATTTTCGATCTGCTGGTCATTTATGATTCACTAACCCCCATGTTCTGTTGCTTAATTTTCCCCTTCTTTTCAATATTTCTGTTTTCTTTTAAATGTATATTGATGTCACTTTTTTTTTATATTGGAAATTAATAAAAATAAATAAAAATAAGTGTGTCACCTGACTAAACTTTTCTCTTTTTCATTTCATTACTATACTGAAATTTAGTTTTTACCTTGAAATAGACATTGTTGTCTACCACACAGATCTACCATTAGTGTTGCATATTCCCACTCTGGTGTAAATAATAGTACGTGTACAGACTCATACCTTCCTAAGGATTCAGGGCAGATATACTTCTCTACTATAAAGTGGCATAATGTATTCTTATTGCAATCTTATTCATAAATATTTGTTACAAGCTCTACTGATGCCAGAATAGCATGTGCTTCATGACACCATCAAGCAAGTAACATATGTAGTTCAGTGGTGGGATTCAATTTTTTTTTTACTATGGTTTTGTGGCCGTGGCTTGGTGGGCATGGCAGGGGAAGGATACTATAAAATCTCCATTCCCTCTCCAGTCCTGGTTCCCCTGCAAAATCCCCATTCCCTCCCCACCCCACTAACCTGCTTTCCAGCTCCGTTCTCCTGTGCAGGGCAACCAAAGATCAGCTGGGATTCGGAAGGCAAAGAATAGATGGGGGGAGGGCCATCCAGAGGTGGTATTTGCCGGGCCTCCAAACTACTCAAAATTTCTGCTACCAGTTCTCCAGAACTATTGAATATCACCTCTGATGTAGTTGGCATTATGTTGTTTAATGCAAATATATAAATTACATAATTTGCAGGACAGCATCCTGATGCATACTGTATGTTACAATTTGCCCATTTTTCCTGCTCCCTAACAACATCTGTGGTCCATTCCCACCTCATCCTGTTGCACAAAGTCTCAAAATCAGCGCAAATGATTCCAAGGAGTACAGACTTTGTTCAATAGTATCTACTTTGGAGAGGACTGGGAGCTTATAAAGCAAATTAAAGACAAATGAAACTATTTTAACATGCTATAAAAACATCTCCAAGCATCTTTTCCTGGATTGATGAACAAAAAAAGAATAAAACATAATCGACTGATACATTACCTTCTTAACATTAACAATAAGGTCATTGTTAATGGGTGCTCCATCACGAGAGTTTTTCAAGAAAAAAAGTTGGACAACCATTTCCCCAGAATGGTGTAAGGACTCCTTGGGCAGGGGGTTGGACTAGAAGACCTTCAAGATCCCTTCTAGCCTTATGAGTCTTTCATACAATAAGACAACACAGAGCCTCAATTGAATTCATTCCCTCCCCGCACCCATCATATAACCACTTTGCCAAGTGCTTATCAGAGCAAATTAGTGTTAACTTCCTCCAATTCTTGCTTTATAGGAAATCCCAGTTTTAAACAGTGTTTATCACTGCAAAACATCAATATTTTGCTGTGCATGGAAGAATCTGCCTCATCCTGTCTTGTAGCTACTGGAACCTATCTACATGACATATCTTGGAAAGGGATCAAAATATATGATTGCCAAAGGATAAGCAAACCGCCAATAAGACCATTACAGAAACACCAGTTCTGTCACACACACACACTTTTTTCTTTCTTCTTTTCTAGAATAGGTAGGGGATTTGTAATTCTGCAGGAAAATGAGGGGGTGCAGAAGACTGCTCAGAGATGATGGTTGAGACAATCTTCTATGAAAATCTTCAATCTTCTCTAAAAGGGTGAAGGGCTGTTAGCATCATATGAGCATGGTAGACTTGCAGGCAAGACAACACACCCATTCCTGTGTGGTGAGAAAATAAATCTAACACACATAATGAAGGCGATACTCATCCTTTGGACTTGAGCAGAGTCAAATCCATTTCATCTTCTTGCCTAATCCCATCAGACCCAAAATGACTCTGGCTAGTCTCTTGTCATTCCATCTAAACCAAAGAATAGAAGCCTTCTCAAAACCGTAGAAATAGTGGTAGACTTTAGGAGAAACCCTCCCATGCTACCATCTCTTACAATACTAGATAACACAGTATCAACAGTAGAAACCTTCAAATTTCTAGGTTCTATCATATCACAAGACCTAAAATGGACATCTAACATCAAAAATGTCATCAAAAAAGCACAACAAAAAATGTTCTTTCTGCGCCAACTCAGAAAGCTCAAACTGCCCAAAGAGCTGCTGATACAGTTTTACAGAGGAATTATTGAGTCTGTCATCTGAACCTCTATAACTCTCTGGTTTGGTTCTGCAACCCAACAGGACAAACACAGACTTCAGAGGATAATTAGGACTGCAGAAAAAACAATTACTACCAACCTGCCTTCCATCGAGGACCTGTATACTGCACAAGTCAAAAAGAGGCTGTGAAAATATTTACAGACCCCTCACATCCCAGACATAAACTGTTTCAACTCCTTCCCTCAAAACGACGCTATGGAGCACTGCACATCAGAACAACTAGACACAAGAACAGTTTTTTTCCCAAACTCCATCATTCTATTAAACAAATAATTCCCTCAACACTGTCCAACTATTTACAAAGGCTGTACTACTATTATCATTAATCTCATCACTCTTTATCACCCATCCCCTCCCACTTATGACTATATGACTGTAACTTTGTTGCTTGTATCCTTATTTATATTGACTGTTTCCTAGTATAATTTGATTGCTTATTGTACCTTATGATTATTATTAAGTGTTGTACCTTATGATTCTTGACAAATGTATCTTTTCTTTTATGTACACTTAGACCATTTGCACCAAGACAAATTCCTTGCATGTCCGTCCAATCACTCTTGGACAATAAAGAATTCTATTCTATTCTATTCTATTCTATTCTATTCTATTCTATTCTATTCTATTCTATTCTATTCTATTCTATTCTATTCTATTCTATTCCATTCCATTCTATTCTATTCTATTCCATTCCATTCCATTCCATTCTATTCTATTCTATTCCCACTACTCACACTACAGCACAAGGATCAGTGGTGGGATTCAAAAAATTTTACTATCAGTTCTGTGGACATGACTTGGTGGGCATGGCAGGGGAAGGATGTCACAAAATCTCCATTCTTCCTGAGGGAAGGTTAATGCAAAATCCTATTCCCTCCATACCCCACTAACCTGCTTTCCAGCTCCGTTCTCCTGTGCAGGGCAACAAAGGAAGACCCAGATGATCAGCTGGTACTCAATGGGAGGCAGAGAATACATGGGGGTGGGGCCAGTCAGAGGTGGTATTTGCTGGTTCTCCAAACCACCTAAAATTTCCACTTCTGGTTCCCCAGAACTGGTGAGAACCTGCTGAATATCACCTCTGCTCTTGTCTTGCAATCCCATCTAAACCAGAGAATAGAAGTCTTCCCACTACTCACAATACAGCACAAGGATGCTGCAAACATCTGCCAAGTGTCTAAAGTGCAGTCATATGACTGTGGGTCCAGGAGAACCATCGGAACTTCAGTTCCAGATTGTAACTCCTCTTTTTGGGCATCGGTTGTAACTTCAAGCAGTCACTAAGCATTAGCATCATTTTTAAGAGCCATGGTATTGCCTTAATCTCATCTCTAGTCCAGGAGCAAGATGGACTTAGACTTTCTTTAACTATATCACGACTAAGTAATATTTTCTCCCTTCTTCTGACATCCTCCAAGGGCAGCCTCCAAGCAGATAAAATCTGTTGGTCTTTGTCATCATTGACCTGGAAGGGCACAAAGGATTGCAGTACTTAAGCATTACTTAAGTAATGAAGGGAGAATGGGATGTTATGTGACACGCCAGGGTAGTTTTCTGCCAACTCAGGCATGAGTGAGTTGTCCTTTGACCAAGTAATTAAGGAAAGGCTGTAAGATTATTGACTTGACTTTCTTCACTTCCCATTTCCAACTGTTTATTTAGCCATCAGTATTCATTATAGAATAAGACAAGACCAGAAGCAATGCTGGAAACTAATGAAAGAGTGAAGCAATCTAGAGTTTCTTAACAGAATAATTAATCAGTGGAAGGACTTGCCGCCAGAAACTCTGGGTGCTCCAACACTGGAAGTTTTAAAGAAGAGATTGGACAACTGTTTGTCTCAAATGCTATAGGGTCTCCTGCTTGAGCAGGGGGTGGGACTAGAAGACCTCCAAAGTCCCTTCCAATTCTGTTATTCTATGCTATGCTATGCTATGCCATGCTATGCTATTCCATTCCATTCCAATTCTATTCTACTCTACTCTACTCTACTCTACTCTACTCCATTCCATTCCATTCCATTCCTCTATTCTATTCTATTCTATTCTATTCTATTCTATTCCATTCCATTCCATTCCATTCCATTCCATTCCATTCCTCTTTTCTTTTCTATTCTATTCTATTCTATTCTATTCTATTCTATTCTATTCTATTCCATTCCATTCCTCTATTCTATTCTGTTCTGTTCTATTCTATTCTATTCTATTCCATTCCTCTTTTCTATTCTATTCTATTCTATTCTATTCTATTCTATTCTATTCTATTCTATTCCATTCCATTCCATTCCTCTATTCTGTTCTGTTCTGTTCTGTTCTGTTCTGTTCTGTTCTGTTCTATTCCATTCCATTCCATTCCATTCCATTCTATTCTATTCTACTCTATTCTACTCTATTCTACTCTATTCCATTCCATTCTATTCCATTCCATTCCATTGCTCTATTCTATTCTATTCTATTCTATTCTATTCTATTCTATTCTATTCTATTCTATTCCATTCTCTTCTGTTCTGTGAGCTACAAAGTCAAAGACAGAGAATGGTTGCAAAGAGGACCTATTGTCTGATTGATTATGTGCCATCAATTTGTGATCAACTCTTGGCATCACACTGAGACTTTTTGAACCTAGCCCTTCATGTCTTCAAGTCTTCAACAGTGCACCCATCACTGCTGTAGTCATGTCCATCCCCTTGCTGCTGGTTACCCTGTTCTTCTTTTTCCTTCCACTTTCCCCAAATTTTACAGTATATTCTTCTCTAGAGAGCTGCCGCATCATACTTTTCAGGCTAGACTCATGGGAATATTTGGAAGAGGAGAGCCATTCAATACGAAATTCTGTTTCCAGAGCTGACTCCCATCATTTTTTTTAATTGTGAGCCTGATATCCACATCCTTCCTCCAAACCACTCAAATACATCCACACATTTTCGGATGTTTTGATTTCATTCTATTGCTTTCTGGCAGCACCATATTAATTTATTTTGGCTCCCTGCTTTTTCATTTATTTTATAGATTTCTATGGCTGCCAATCTTAAACACAACTCAGGGCAGTTTACTGCTCCATAACTATTTTTAAAAAAAAAAAAAAAAAAACCCTATAAAATAACCTTTTAAAAGTTCACATCTCAATAACTACAAATTTATAAACCATCAAATAAAAAAATAAAAACCTGGTGGTTCAGGTATTATATATTTTCCAAAAATGCTGTATGCCAATCTATAAAATTATGCTTTTTCTTGGTACTTGATTGGTTAAAATTGCATTGCCATTCTCCACATATCTAACATATTAAATGATACCATCACACTGGTCACATTTTACATCATACATGGGCACATATTTACATGTAAATTAATTTTTTAACTCCTACATTCTTTCCTTTTTCATTCAATATAAACCAAATTCCCTTTTTTTTATTTCTTCCTTTCTTTCAGACATCATTGCTTTTCACTCTGCTCAAAAATATTCATGCAGCATAGACAACATTGTACTGTTATCTACCTGGAGATAGGAATATTTCTGCTTCAACCCCATTACTTTAGAGTTCGTTTTGGGATTCCCTAAAATCTGCAAACCTAACTTAAAATCATATGTAAAGAAAAATACCTTAGTTTTTAAAATTGTTCATCTATCAACAGATCTAAACTCCTGCTTTTAGTATTCCTCCAGACAATTCATGACTTTTCCTTCATAAAATGCTTTCTGAAAAGAACCTTATCCAATGAAAGACACCAAACCCAAGTAACACACATTGTAATAAAATCTCAGATTATATTACTTAGTTGAATATTCTATTACCTTCACAAGGGGAATCAGATAATATTACCATTTGTCACCTATGCTATCTCTGTTTTCAAAGTGCAGATGTCCATCTTCCAGCACTTCTGAGAGAGAATCAAAAAATCACATTTCCAAACATGCTTCAAAATTAAATTATCTTGCAAGTTTCTTTTTAGACAATTCCCTATACATGACTAAGAAGTATTTAAAAAGCATGAGCCAGCACAATGGAAATGAATCAGCAATTTTCAGTCCTTTCCACATGATTTGAATTACTATTACTTCAATAACAGGGACAACGTTCATTCAATAACAGGGAAACTCCTCAGAGACATGTTTCTGTACACTCACAACTATTTTGAAAAGATTTTCAATCTAATCAGAGTTCATTCAGAATGTCTTTTTTTATATATATCTCTTAATGCTTCTGGTCTTCCTTTTTTACATGGTATCAGGAGCAGTTCTGTTATTTATAAATTCATACTACTCAGTTCAGAAGTCTGTTGTGCATGCTGATCAAATTGTATTTAACAAACCTTAAACTCTTTAAAGTTTCCTTGTATGTCTTTTAAACTGATCCATGGGGTGCTTACCATATCTGTCTCAGTTTTTAACTGAACCAAACATAATAATACAGTCCCTATAAGAACAAGTTCCATTCCTAAATCTGTCTTTAACTTGAATTTATATGTAAGTCGGGACTTGTATTTACAAACAGACTTATTACTACTAATACTGCGTAGTATTAATACTAATACTGCGTATTACTAAAAATGGCTGATGTCTTTGTCCTTCTTCAAGCTAACAAACTGCTGAAGCCATGTAATGCTTTCAGAGCTGGATGGTATATATTAAAAACACAGAGTTTCAGCAATTCAGAATAACAATATAACAGAGTTGGAAGGGACTTTGGAGGTCTTCTAGTCCAACCTCCTGATTAGTCAGGAAACCCTGTACAACTTCAGACAAATGGTTGTCCAATCCTTTCTTTAAAACCTTCACTGTTGGAGCATCCACAGCTTCCAGGGGCAAGTCATTGCACTGATTCATTGTTCTAATTGTCAGGAAATTTCTTGGTTGCTTCTCTCCTTGATTAGTTTCCACCCATTGTTTCCTGTCCTGCCCTCAGGTGCTTTTTAAAATAGCTTGACTCCCTCTTCTTTGTGGCAGCCGCTTAGATATTGGAACACCACTATCATGTCACCCTTAGTTCTTCTTTTCATTAAAGTAGACATACCCAATTCCTGCAACCATTCTTCACATGTTTTAGCTTCCAGTCCCTTAATCATCTTCATTGTTCTTCTCTGTACTTTTTCCAGAATCTCAACGTTTTTTTATATCGTGGCTACCATAAATTCCTTAAAGCATTGCTTGGCTTCAGAAATTCATGGGCTTAAGGGAAAGAGAACAGTGTTTGCCATTTTTAGTAATACACAACTATTCATTTCTGGGCATTCTTAATTCTGCATGTATTCACTTATTTTGGTGGGGCTTCTATTTGTACAGTTTTGCTCAACTCAGTCTGATTTTCCCATGCTAATTGTTTTACAAAAGCTCGAAAATTCTTGAAAGCCTTTCTTGCCTATGGCTCATATTTGATTGCATTCTGGTTGCCTGAAATATCCACAGGGTTTAAAAAATGTAAGAAGATATGCACTAAGTGACTGAAACTCCACTCTTTTTTATTGGTATCACAAGCTGCCATCTTATCTTTTTTTCTTTTCTTTTTTTTAAGTAAACATTAAAACAATTGGACACATTACAACTTTCTTGGCAATCATTTTGGCCATACATACTATAAGATAAAAATAGATATAACAGTTGATCTTTCCTTTTTCCTACATTGTTAATTTAATGCTGGTTACATATTTGTTTCTATTTACATTTATATACATTTATATATATATATTTACAATCTAGCTTCTTTTCCATCTCCTTTTCCCTCTTATAGACTTTATATATTCATATCATAATTGTCCATTATATTTCATTTTCTATAGCCTACAAAACTTGAACCTTCATTCCTATAAAGCGTCAACCATCTTGACCTTTTTGGCCACCTTCTGCCAACAACTTTGCTGTCTTCACTGAATATTGCAAACGGTTAAATTAAGGAAGTCTTGGGACTCCACTGGAAGCATTTATATTCTAGAAGTCCTCTCTTTTCGTCTTCTCCATTCTCAACATATTTCTTAACTTTCTCCAAATGTCAGGACCACAGTGAGATGTGGGGTTCAGTTTATAGTTCTCATCATGTCTTGGTGCATTCTCTGCTGATATTTCAGTAGCCATTTGCTGCTTTTGAAAAATGGCTTTGTTGCTACTTGGAATTACTTGTTAATCCTAATCCCAGTTGGGACTATGCTAACAGTACAGCTATTACAACAGTTTAACAACACTGAATAGATGCCATAGTTAGTAAACCTACTTAGGCAAGTACCGTATATACTCGAGTATAAGCCGAGTTTTACAGCACATTTTTTGTGCTGAAAAAAACCCCCTCGGCTTATACTCGAGTCAGATTCCCCTCTGAAAAAAAAATGGTGTGGAGCTCCGAAGCTGGGCAGCCGCTTCCCTGCTTCTGTGTTTCCTTTGCAACTTTTAAGCATGGGGGTAATCGGAAGCAGAAAAGTTCTTGCTTGAGGATATATTGTTTTTTCTTTTTTTAACTGTTTTAGGGGGGGGAAGACCCACCGCCATGTGAGAATGCTCAGACACGAAATCTATCCGAACGAAAATAAGTGTGTGTGTGTATGTGTGGGGGATTTTACAGAGGGAAGATGTAGGGAGAAGGCAAAAGCAACGGAAGATCCTTCAGGGGAAACTGAGGGGGAGACTCACCCTTGGTCCAGATGAGCCCCCTTCCTCTTTCTCTAGGCTGAGAAAACAACGTGAACTGAGGTTGCTTCGGCTCCATTCAGCTTTGTTTCCTCAGCTCCAGCTGCTTTCAGTCCACTCGGGAGGAGGGGGAGGAGGTGCTGGTGGCGGCTCGCGTTGTTTTCTGAGCTCTAGGCTGAGAAAACAATGCAAGCCGAGGTCGCTCCACTCAGCTTCATTTCCTCAGCTCCAGCTGCTTTCAGTCCACTCGGGAGCAGGGGGAGGAGGAGGTGTAGTGACTAACACAAAAGAAGAAGATGTTGATGACAGTGGGAGGCAGGAGTCACTCTCTCCCTTGCAAGAAAAAAGCAAGAGCCATTCTTATGATCTCTCCCTCTCTCTCTCTCTCCCCCCGTAATATAGTCAAGCCCTTTCCAGCACGCGGGATCCGCCCCCGCCGCTTTGCACCTTGCAAATGCAAAACCCCCAGGATTTTGCATTTGCAAGGTGCAAAGTGGCGAAGGCAGATCACGCGTAAGTCCCTTTTATTAATTACATGTTTAAGATACTGATTTTTAATTACACATTTAACATATTGATTAAGGTATTAAAGTATCTTAATAAATTTAGCACACTTTCCCAAGGCTATCATTATGCAAAAGGCCACAATCATAGCAAAAGATATAATTACCCAAAAAGGATGGCTCCCTATTGGCTGAAGTCCAGTGTTGTATCTTCAGATCAAAGAGGAGAACCTTTCTTAGTTGGTCCAATTGATACTCTAAAGAGAGAAAAAGCAATGTATCCTTGGATCAACAGAGGAGGAAGACTTTTCTTCACAGTTGCAGCTTGTGCCAAATAGTTCCCATTTAACCCTTTTGCTTGGTTCTTCCAAATATACAGAAAGTCTTAGTCAGCATTTGAGTAGAAAGCAGAAATGCCTTTATAGGGCAAAGGCTTTTCTGTTTCTGGTTCTCTTTTTACTTCAATGTCACAGCTTCATTCCCATGCCTTTCATTGCTTTCTTTATTACTTTGGTCACATGCAATGCGAGTAGAGCAAGTGGCCAGTTTTTAAGTTTCTGGGTGTTACCCTAAAAGAGGATCTGACCTGGGGTGCTCACATTGCAGCACTGGTCAAAAGAGCCCAGCAGAGATTATATTACCTGAGACTTCTCAGAAAACAACAACAGAATGAAAAACTGCTGGTGACCTTCTACTGCTGCACCATAGAGAATATCTTAACTTACTGCACCTTTGTATGGTTTGCCAATTGCACAGGAGCAGATAAGAAAGCACTCCAGAGGGTTAACATCATTGCCCAGAAGATCATTGGTTGCCCTCTCCCCTCTTTGGAAGAACTTTATAGCTCCCACTGCCTTAAGAAAGTTCAAAACATCCTGGGCATCCGTTTTTGAACTATTACCATCTAGCAGATGGTACAGGACAATAAAAATAAGGATCAATAGGCTGAAAAACAGCTTCCATCCCAGGGCAGTAGCTCTTTTGAATTCTGCTGTATAGTGCAGTATTAATGCAATATCAGGGGTTTTCAATTCAATGTATATAATATGAAGGATGTGTGTTTGTGTTTATTTTCATAGTCATAATGTACACTGAAGATGGTATTTCATTTCATTCAACTTGGTCCATGTTTTGTCAATTTGTGTCACTTGATACTGGATCACTTGATATTCGTTAATGCCAGTTTCTCAGAGCAAATGAACCCGGATAAGAATCCACTATAACTCATCCACCCTAGTGTTCTTTCTACATGCAAGGAAGTTTATCTCGTGGACTTACAGTTGTGGCTCCCCTCCAATGATCCGTCCCCCCATGTGCAAGTGGGATGAGAAGGTGGAGAAGGGTACAGTTGACTCTCAAACATTTTTACAGGGCTTGAGAGGTGGTCAGAGGGAGGCCAGTAGTATTCGCTGTGTAACTAGACACATTGCCCTGCCTAGAAGGCCAGAGGTCAGTATTGCAGGCTGATTCTGCCAGCTGCCAGCAGTTCGATTCTGAGGGGCACAGGACATGGATTTTGTAACTTGCTAATTAACATAGTTACTTTGTATTTTAATTGGATTTATTTTCTCTCTCTTAAAATGATGTTCAGGTTTATTAGCTTTTGACATTCCTAAACTGATAAACAGGATGGAGAATGGCTCCAGATAGGAAAATGTTTATTAGTACAAATTGGGGTCTGGTTTATCTCTTTTACAAACTCCAAACAACCTTTTTCTTCACAATTTACACCCCTTCTAATGTCAGACTTCATTTTAACGAACATGTGTGATATTATGGGATGCAAATATGTAACGTGTTTGACAACATGCAACTGATTTCCTACGCAAAGGGGAGGTTACTTTTATCCTGTCTGATCAGTTTTCTTCTTGCATTTTCTTTGTTGTGTTAATCATAAAAAGTAATGTAACATTGGACTCACGGTTCTCTCGTTTTTCATAGAGAGATCCCACTTTATCAGGGTACCCTAATAAACTGCTTTTAAATGATCTTCCGACTGGGTTGCTTAGTGGGAAAGCAAATCAAGGCAGAACCTAGGGCCAGATTTGACTATCAATTCTCACTGGCTCAAGGTTGACTCAGCCTTCCATCCTTCTGAGGTTGGTAAAATGAGGACCCAGATTGTTGGGGAAAATAGGCTGACTCTGTAAACCACTTAGAGTGGGCTGTCAAGCTCTGTAAAGTGATATATAAGTCTTAAGTGCTATTGTTATTGCTAATTGCAGCAATCAGTAACTTTTCCTTTGTCAGAGGGCATCTTGGGCACAAATGCCACAATAGGTTGGGGTAAAGATATAAAACGAAGGGAGCTTCCATTCACCTGGAGAGAGGTAAGTGGATTAATTACCTTTCATCCTGGAGCTTCTCAAACATGATCAAATCATAGAGTTGAAAGGGACTGGTGGCTAGCTAGTCCAACCCACATCTCAGTGGAGCAGTTTTCTTGGGATCCTCATTTCAAAATGGTGCTGCCAGTTTTGGACACCTGGGATTGGAAGAACATTAGGAGATGCAAAGAATACTAAATTAGTGTTAGCATATGTACTTACTACAGGTATAAGAGACCCAAGTGTTACCAATAAAGGAGAATATTTGTAGCTCAGGGTTGAAATGAGGAATCCTTGGTGCTCTCTGAGTTTGGTTGTTTTCTTGCAGATATTTCACTACCCAAACTAGGCAACATCATCAGTGCTAGTAAGGAGTGGGTTTGCTCCTTACAAACTCCACTCCTTACTAGAACTGATGATGTTACCTAGTTTGGTAATGACATGTCTGCATAAAAACAACCAAGCTCAGAGAGCACCAAGGACCCCTCAGATCCAAGTAGGGTCAGGTGGCTAAGACAAGGCTAATTCGAATTCACTCACAGCCATGGTAGCTCACTGAGTAACTTTGTGCCAGTCCCTCACTCTCACTGCAACTGACCTCACACAGGGATTTAAAAAACAGCAACAGGAAGGAGCACTATCTATTTACTAAACAAATGTATATGGCTGTACAACTCACATGTTTTGACTCTAGGAGTCTTACAACTTTAACATTTCACAGTGTAAAACAACAATAAACATCCCACCCGTGGCAACTCTGCTACGCTCTGCTTTTCCTTCCTCAAGGAAAGACAGGATATGAATCTAATATACATTAAACATTACTTTGTCTAGCACAGCTCTCTACCAAGACTGTCCTCTGATTTTCCTTGCAAAGGCCCTTCAAAGCTTTGAGGTAAGTGGGGATAACAGGTGGCACTTGAACCCTTACTAGAATTCTCAGCTACCATTCTGATTTCACTGTGGAAAGGATCTTTGGGTGTTGTTTGCCTTAAGGTCTGTGAAAGAATCTGGGGAGGCTCTAAACCAAACAGAAGGGAGGATAAATGTCAACAACCAAGAGCTGAGAGGATAGTCCGTTGGCCGCTTATCTACAATATAAACAACTTAGCCCAGGGAAAAACAGAATAATAGAGTTGGAAGGGACCTTAGAGGTCTTTTAGTCCAACCTGCTGCTCAAGCAGGAAACCCTGTACCATTTCGGACAAATGGCTGTCCAATCTCTTCTTGAAAACCTCCAGTGATGGAGCACCCACACCTTCTGAAGGCAAAATGTTCCATTGGTTAATTGTTCTGACTGTCAGGCAATGTCTCCTTATTTCGAGGTTGGATCTCTCCTTGATCAGTTGCCATCTTGTCCTGCAACAGCAACAAAAACCTGGGCTAAACTGTTTTAAAGCATTCAAAATAGCTCTCACTGTAAGTGAAAAGGGGAAAATCCTCTCCGTTTCAAGATGCCATTTTTTTTCCACACTAGCAATTACTTGTTTGTTTACTTGATTTTTATCCTCTCCTTTTATTATTTCACAAGTAACTCAAGGCAGAAAATAATACTCCATCCTCTTATTTTCTCCACAACAGTAAGAACCCTGGGGTTTTTTTGGGCTCAGAAGGACTAGCCCAAAGTCACTCAGCTGGTTTTCATGACTGAGATTAGAACTCACAGTATCCTGGTTGTTAGGCCAGCACCCTAACCACTACACCAAACTGGCTGATTGATTGACATATTGATTATTTCTATAATTAATCAATTAATAGAGTTCTAATCCCACCTTGCTATCAAAGCACTATTGTGCGAGCCAAAATATCATCTCTCACATTTTGTTGGAGGAAAAAGCAGTGTTAGTCTACAGTGGCAAAGAACCAGAAGGAATACAGTAGCACATTTTTTAATTAACAGATGTTATTAAAAGGCAAAATAGTTGAGATTTTCTTGTCACACCTTGCAAGAACACCATACACCTAACACAAAATAATAGGACTCCAATCCTCCCTTTCTTCTGTTTGTAACTCTTTTCTTTGCAAAGATCAGTGGTAGCCCCTGGTGATACTATAGTGGTACTGCAGTTGATCCTGACCTTGCTACCCGTAGTAGCCAGTGTGACAGATTTCATCAGAATTATTATAGATCTATATTTGTAAGAGAAATAGGCATCTCTGAAATATTTTTAAATATCATTATGGTACTTCTTTTAGACCGTGTTGCTCCTAATGGATTGACCTATACATTACTTCCCATTTCTTCTGTCACTTTCATACATGCTTTTCAATAAAGTGATAGGGTTAGGGTTAGGGACAGAGTTAGGGTTAGGGTTATCTTTAGGGATAGGGTTAGTATTAGGGATAGGGATAGGGTTAAGGATAGCTTTGGGGTTAGGGGTAGGGGTGGGGCAATGTTAGGGTTAGGGTTATGGATAAGGTAAGAGGCAGTGTCAAGTTTTCATTTTATGCTCTATTTTCATCTTAGCTAAAAAAAATCTTGTTATTCTACCTATTGCCTAAGTATTGTATTCAATGCCTAGGGAAAGTATATTACATATTGAAATAACCCAGGCATTTCATGGTTTGTCTAAAAATGTCATACATTCTATAGATTTTTTAGGCATTCTATAAAATGTCAGCTTTTGACATATTGCCAATAACACATATTTGGGTATTAATTGCGTAGATTATATACATCCCTTCCTGCAATTGCTGAAAGCCAGTTTCTGGTAGAAGATTTAAACCACATAGAATAACATCTGGCACCTTTCATCTGAACAGCCCCAAGTAGCATGAAACTCACTATATAATGCTTGCCCCCTGGTGGTCAATGTAAGTCAAAACATCTGGAAAAGGCCTTAAGGCTTTTTCCGTATGCAGTCCTCAAGAGACATGACCCTTCAAACAATGAACTCAAGAGAGGCAACTCAGTAATGTTTTGAAGTGCTCCTCAAAAGTACAATATTGCCATGTAATCCTGGGCCAGATTGCTTGTTCATGCCCAGAGCTTCCTCTAACTACAGTTTATCAGAACAGCATTTTTTTTAAAAAAAAAAAAATTCTGTTTAAAAGGCTGCACAAACCACTGGCTGGGGGAAATCTGGGAGTTGAAATCCACACATGTTAAGGTGGGTATTGTTTAGAAACACCTGTCTACCGGGTTAGGGTTAGGGTTCAATAGCAAAAAAATATTGGATAAGGATAAAAAAGTGGATTGAGGAAATAACTAAACAACAAATAGAGTTAAAACCAGAGATATTCTTATTAGGCATAATAACAGGAAAACATGACAAAAAAAACCCCACAATAGCTAAATGCTACATTTAATAATGGCGATTAGAATTGTCTATGTGCAAAACTGGAAAAATGATACTATACCATCTGAGGAAAGTGTGATAAAGAAAGTATTAGAGTGTGCCGAGATGGATAGGCTGACAATGGAAATAAAAGATAGAGGAGAAACTGAATATTATTTGATTTGGAACGCATGGTATAATTGGTTAAATAATAGATATAAAGATATTACAGTGGAACAATATATATATAAAGGAATATGTATGTATGTATGTATGTATGTCTATGTATATATAATTAAAATGTATGTAAATTATATGTATACCAATACCAAAAAGTTGCAAAGAATGAAAATGGTGTTATATGGCCAGATGCATCACATGCAGGCCAGTTCTGTGAAGTGAAAAACAGTCGCGATACGTCATGTGACAGCAACAGGATACCACAGGTTTGACCCTTGTGGTCTATCTAGATTGACAGCACAGGATTGCAAGGGTAAGGAGCTATCCAGGAGAAATGCAGGCACTCTGTGTAGAAGTGCCAATAAGATGCCAGCCAGATATTTTTTCTGTGTACACACTTCAGGATGTGGACACTTGACTCATCTCAGTCAGTGACCTTGGTTCAGAATAACAGAGTTGGAAGGGACCCTGGAGGTCTTCTAGTTCAACCCCCTGCTTAGGCAGCAAACCCTATACCACTTCAGACAAATGGTTTCAGACAAACATCTTTTTAAAAACTTCCAATGTTGGAGCATTCACAACTTCTGGAAGCAATTTGTTCCACTGATTAATTGTTCTAACTGCCAGGAAATTTCTCCTAAGTTCTAGGTTGCTTCTGTAGTTTAGCTCTAAGACTAATGAATGTGGGTTCCTTATTTTGATTCTAAGATGGAAACTTATCCTGCTGTTCTTGTTGTTTCTAAACTTTTGGAGGAGACTTTCAAGTTTTGCAATTTGATAATGCTATGAGCAAAGTGCCAGCTGCCTCGATGGAATATTTTGATCCCAGGCAACACTCTGTGTTTGGCATGAACTTTGAAAGTGGGCAGGACCTGCAGGAAAAGAGAAACACACACCTCCTCAGGGATAACTGTTGACAGTAAGACAGTAAAACTGCTGCCAGCTTTGTGACTGGCCTGTGTGAGTCTGTTTTGGCTCTTTTCCAGTTGGGCGTTTGTACAACCAACCTAGAAAGAATCTTTTGAAAAGATTGAAAAATATTGGCCATTTTTCAGAAAGAGGGAGCCATAGCATCTGTTTCGACTTCTTGGTAAATTAAATGATGGTTTTCTTTTTG
Organism: Hydrophis major; assembly: GCA_033807585.1. Classification (NCBI taxonomy): domain Eukaryota; kingdom Metazoa; phylum Chordata; class Lepidosauria; order Squamata; family Elapidae; genus Hydrophis; species Hydrophis major. The sequence goes on from CM066333.1 coordinate 17,575,581, forward strand.
GAAGAAAGCATTACAAATGTGTCCTCAAGAAGTGATTTAAGCAGAGGGCTATTAAAGAAGGAATTTTCTATTCTTCAATTGCCTGGCTCTCTTATTGAATTTTACAGAGAATCCAAGTAGTTGGGAATTAATCTCATCCTGCCTGGAGCCTGTTTATCAGGAAGCATTGGCTGAAATTGATGTGTGACATATTTCTGAGGCATATTTAGCAGCCAAATCAAATGTTATTGTAATGAGAACATTCTGTCTAGAAGGACCTGAGATAAAAAAAAAACCCCACACATTAAACAGTTTAACTTTTTAACACTGGGAACAATTTATCATGCCCATCTCCTCAGAGGGCTCTGAAAAGTGTACACATTAAAACATTTATATCTATCTCTATATCTCTACCTATAATCTGTCTGTCTGCACAAGGCCAGACAAGATAACTCCTTCTTGCTTAAAAGTCTGTCCTGACCAATTGGCCCCATCACACTTGGCCAATAAAGTATTCTATTCTATTCTATTCTATTCTATTCTATTCTATTCTATTCTATTCTATTCTATTCTATTCTGCCTGCCTGCCTGCCTATCTATCTATCTATCTATCTATCTATCTATCTATCTATCTATCTATCTATCATCTCTCTCTCTCTCTCTCTATCTATCTATCTATCTATCATCTATCTATCTATCATCTATTTATCTATCTATCTATCTATCTATCTATCTATCTATCTATCATCTCTCTCTCTCTCTCTCTCTCTCTATCTATCTATCATCTATCTATCTATCATCTATTTATCTATCTATCTATCTATCTATCTATCTATCTATCTATCTATCATCTCTCTCTCTCTCTCTCTCTATCTATCTATCTATCATCTATCTATCTATCATCTATCTATCTATCTATCTATCTATCTATCTATCTATCTATCATCTCTCTCTCTCTCTATCTATCTATCTATCTATCATCTATCTATCTATCATCTATTTATCTATCTATCTATCTATCTATCTATCTATCTATCTATCATCTCTCTCTCTATCTATCTATCTATCTATCTATCTATCATCTATCTATCATCTATTTATCTATCTATCTATCTATCTATCTATCTATCTATCTATCTATCTATCATCTCTCTCTCTCTCTCTCTCTCTCTCTATCTATCATCTATCTATCTATCATCTATTTATCTATCTATCTATCTCTCTCTCTCTCTCTCTCTCTCTCTCTCTCTCTCTATCATCTATCTATCTATCTATCTATCTATCTATCTATCTATCTATCTATCATCTCTCTCTCTCTCTCTCTATCTATCTATCTATCATCTATCTATCTATCATCTATTTATCTATCTATCTATCTATCTATCTATCTATCTATCTATCTATCTATCATCTCTCTCTCTCTCTCTCTATCTATCTATCTATCTATCATCTATCTATCTATCATCTATTTATCTATCTATCTATCTATCATCTCTCTCTATCTATCTATCTATCTATCTATCATCTATCTATCTATCATCTATTTATCTATCTATCTATCTATCTATCTATCTATCTATCTATCTATCTATCAATCATCTATCTATCATCTATCTATCTATCTATCATCTATCTATCTATCATCTATCTTTCTATCTATCATCTATCTATCTATCTATCTATCTATCTATCATCTATCTATCTATCTATCTATCTATCTATCTATCTATCTATCTATCTATCTATCTCAATTCCAGTCAATGGAAGAAACAATGCTTCCTTTCCTTGTAAAGCTGAGCATTCCTTCATCATCCACTATTGTGTATACATTTGGAGTGTGTAACAAGATGGGCAGGTGCTTCTCCATGTGTCACAGTCAGTGCTGGCCAGCATTTTAAAAGAGATTTGAGTTTTATATCTGGGTCAGAGCACCTGTCACTAAAGAGGCCGTATCTTGGCTATCAATCCAAGAACCTGAATTTAGCAGTGAAGATTAGCCTATTTAATTTCTGTCTCCAAACGTGGGTTAAAGTTACATGCTACTTCAATGACTAATTAATTTGACAGGCCCTTCCGACTGCTCACTAGGGAAAGCCCTGGCAAAAGTTTACAAATAAGAATCTCATCTAACATGGTTGATTGCAAAGTTGCCATGGAGAGGACCCAATTTTGCATTGCCTGAACTATTTGATGTAATATGTGCCAATTTCTGTCTCATGCCAACATCTTCCACGCCATTCACTTGTCTGAATTTTTGTAGCTGCCACTATTTATCCATCGTTTATATTGCAAGCAAAAATGTCGACAGAGCTGCCTTTGTCGTTCCAACATTTTGAGGCATACATTTTCTGTGTTAAAAATAGTGGCATGGAATGGATCTGCAGGAACAGGGGATGAGTAATATCATGCTGTCACTGATCTTCCCTTTCAAGGATATCTTCTAATGCAAGGGAGAGGAAGTGTCTCATTCGTGGATGGTTTCATTTGGATTCCTTCTTCCAATCTTTGATTTAATGAATGGAACACAAGAACTTAGTTCACACTTAATGTTAATTTGTTTTGCTTGGGTTTATTGTGTTGTCTAAACTTAACCATTGTGGTTTGTCAATTACAGTAATAACGTAGGATATGAATATTCCAAAGGCGGACCCAATATAAAAAGCCATATTTTATTTGGCTACCAAACCCAGCACTCTCTGTTCAGGCTGGAAATAACAAACCATTGTGATCTTTTTAATTGGCAATCCAATTAACCTCTGTAGAGAAAGCTCACTCTGTCAAATTACACCCTTCTCCCTTGACAAAGCAACTTGAAATTCCTGTCTTCAGTTCCCACCCAACAGGACAATAAATCTCAGATGTGCTGAGAACCGTGGTGGCCCAGTGATTAGAATGTAGTATTGCGGGCTAACTCTGCTTTCTACTGCCAGCAGTTCGATTCTCACCAGCTCAATGTTGACTCAGCCTTCCATCCTTCTGAAGTCAGTAAAATAAGGAGCCAGATTGTTGGGGGAAATATGCTGATTCTGTAAACTGCTTAGAGGAGCTGCAAAGCACTGTAAAGCAGTATATAAGTCTAAATTGCTAAATACCATGGCATAATTGTGAATCCTACTGGTTGATTATTTCCAGGCAAGGTTTCTATTGCGCCATTATTGTCTCACATATTCAAGTTCACAAGCAAGTGGGAGTCTGAAGTTATCCATTATAGTCCTCTTGTGTTATACCGCTTCTACTCTCCCGCCCCCCAATACTGGCTGGGAATATCTGGGGAAATGCTAGATTTGGGGAACATTGCATTGGATTAAATTCTTGGATAGGAGGATGGACAGAGTCGACATTTGATAAATACATTTTATGAAAATCTATGGTGCTGAAAAGGAAAGAAAAAGAAGACAGAAAGCACTAGGGGGAAAGCTCTTTATTTCAAATGTTTTCAGTCCTTCCATTTGCTCCATGACAAATATACAGTTGTAAAATAAACCAGTGAAAATGAAATAACAAGCCCAGTCATCTTTACACTTCAAAATATGTACATATTTTATCACAATACTGGTATTTTGGACACATTCTTGGCCTTCAATCCAAGCAATAAATGATGATGAAAAGCAGCCAAGAAGTACGGTGTCAGGCATGAGGGCATGAACAAAGCTCTTTGCTTTGCATCATTAAAGCAGTCGTATCTTTTTCAAGGCCTGGGCAGCTCCTTTGGAAATTGCTTCCAGGAGTGACACATACAAGAACATGCACTGCAACTCTGCTTCATTGGAAATAAAATTGGAAGGAAGTATATCATACCAACAAAAGAATAAATAAGCCTAAGAAATAAGTATATTCTTATAAACATTTGTATGACTTTCACCACAATCATCATTTCCCGTCTTACATCCTGCAGAAATACAGCAGCTAAGGCCCACACATATCTTACACCATACATTTCAACACCTCTCCCAGCAATCGTGATTGCCAAGTGTACATTTTCACATGCTTCCTAAAACAGAAATGCATAGTGATTTAAAGAAGCGCACTTTAGTATTTTTTTAAAAGTATTTTTTATGTGCCAGGTTGCTAAACCTTTCTAGATAATTCAGGAACAGTAATCCTTTCCTCACCATTATTTGTTTCCTTCTGTGAAGGAGGCACTGCAGTTTAATAACCTTGAGAAATTTTCCCTACAGTGCATTCAATGTGGTGAGAAAATTACCTATTCTTTGGGATCAATAAACCGAGTGTCAGAACAAATCTAAACTCCCTTTCCTAAATCACAGCTGGTTTGCCTACTCCCTTTCCTAAATTTATGCAACTTAAATATGCTGGAACTGAAGAATATAAACATATGGCAACTTTCACTTGGCCATCTGATACCAAACACACTTTGAATGAACCGGTGATAGCACATGACTTCACAAGGAAACCAGCCACGCAGGTAAACCATCCAAACAATTGGTAGTTCTATCTATACCACCCTCCAGTTTTTCCTGTTTACAAAGGAAATGGCAACTGAATTCAATTCCGTGTCTACTGAACAATCACCAGATCCATAAGGGTTGCAGGATAATAAATGTCTTTAATCTGTAATATTCTAAACTGGATGGGGGCAATTATTCCTGTAACTCAGATGTTTGATAAATCTTGTTTGCAATCCACAACAGGAAGCAAACAATTGCAACTTCCAAGCCTGGATTTCTTGTCGCTAAAAAGGGCTACAATTAGCTTAGTGCCTTGATGCATTCAATCACAACCTAAAGTAATTTCTTTGAAAGTTCTACAATTTTTTTCCTCACCAATTTCAGATTTAAGTTATACAATACAGTGACCTACACACACATCTCCTTTTAATATATTGTGTCTTTAAATATATATATAAATATTAGATTTATCAATTTCCTGATTGAGATTCTCTTTATTTCTAGATTTAAGGAGATAATCTGTGTTTATTGCTGCAACTTAAAAAAAATACACCAGCAATGTCAGCCGAATGAATGGATATCTAAGATAGGATAACTAAGATTAGAACAGAAATGGGGAAAGAATTTAACTCCTTTCTATTGTGCTCTGAAGGAAAAAATTCCATTTTTCTGCAAATGGCATGTACTTTGTGGGCATAGGGACATAAAGCTTTCCCTGCCTTTGGTAATTATTAGCTTCCTTTTCTTTTGTGAGCTGCTGCTATTGTTTTTTTTTCCTAAAAGAAGGAAGCTGAATCATGGCCAAAGCTGCTTCTTTATCTGGAAGTACATTTTATTTACATCATATATTTATGTTATATAATGATGATAATTCTGACTGCATGCCTGTTTTAGCCCACAGAAAGAGATGGTGTTTTTATTGTAGCAAACATGAACAAAACAAAAGCCCTTTTAAAACAAAATAACAACCCAGGAAGAACAAAATGTTTTTAACATCAATATACACTACTTTAGTGTCTTAAATGATAGCAACCGATAAAAGGTACACAATTGCTAAACGTAACTTTTAAAGTCTATATAATCATGTTATAGAAATTGTGTGTATGGAATACAAATAAAAATTTACAGCAGACAAAAAACAGAATAGCAGGGGGAGGCTCTCTGCAGTCTTTCACAAGTTCAAAGGATCAGTTACAAACAGGCAAATGGAGAGAGGCAGCGTTGGAATGATTGACACCAAAGTGGCTTTTGGTGCTACAGGCTTAGATATGCAGTTGTGTAAGTCCATCGTTCACATTGTGACCAGGGTTCAACTAAACGGCTGAGCGCTATTATCCCTAGATGTGAAGTAACTCTGTGCAGGGGAAGGTGAGTATTGCATTTTCGTTTAATATTATTTCTCTTTTGAGTCCAAGGAAACACTCCCAATGTTTATCCTGGAGCCACAGTCATCTATCGGAAGTCACAATAACATTATGAAGGGCATTGTAACACCATCCTACAACAATGTTGTGTTATTTGTATCTGTCCCCGGATTGATGCCAATCACATTTGTCCAATGAGGTCATGACAAAGGTTTCTTCATTTGCTCTCTCAAGGATATCTAGGACTCAGGAGGCCTCCTGAATTCTCATACCTTGTGCGTACAAACATATTAACAGGGACTGGAAATTCAGTATCCATCAGTAATATAACACTCACAACATACGTAGGTGGCACTGGCCTAAATTAGGGGAGTTTCAAGATTCATTGGATTTTTCCACCCCAAAAGCTGGAAGCTTCTAAGATCATCAAATCTTATGAAGCTGCAGTTTTCTTGCTCGGCAAGAATGCAGGATATTTTGGCACTGTCATGAGATCTCACCATTGAGACAAACAATTTCAGATTTAGAAATAACAGATTTTTAACACCAGTACTTCTGCTCTCTGTTCCACCTGATATTCTCAGGTAGGTAATAAACCTCCTGAAATTCCCAATCAAATGGGCGTTATCAGCGGCCTCCCCGCCAGCATCTAAAGGGCAGAAACTCGGAGAAGGTTTCCCAGGGGAACTGAATGACGCCTGTGCCATGGAATTAACCTTGCTTTTACTTCAATTACTGTACTTCAATTGCTGGAAAACACACAGATTTGTTCCCTTCGCAGCTGGATTTTAAAATGCGGAGGGATAGAATCTTTTGAAAATATATTACTAGCCTCTCTGAAACGACTTTCATTTCCCTCCAATTTTTACTTTAGATAAAAGTTGGGGACAATTCTAAGCAGACTATTAGATTATGTTCTTTCATTAGCCAGAACCTAGAAAACCGAGTGGTTTTTCCTCATCTTCTTCTCAACTGTGAAACAAACCAAACTAATCTCATCACCAAAATTAATTGCATTAAAGCTGTGCATTCTTACTTAGAGAAGGAATTTAACATTAGCCAATGTGGAAATTTTTTTTTAAAAAGGGGGTGGTGGTTCAGCACTGGCCCCTTTAAAGGGGAAAAAACAGAATTCATTTGATACTTTTTAGAAAACATACTAACGTAGCATATCCTGGTTAGTGCTGTTTCAAGAGCTATAGTGTATCTCAAGTTATACATTAGACAAAATTCAAATGTTTAACTAAGTGTACAACTCTCTTTCTCTGCTTCTCAAAAACAAGGGGCAGGGCATCAGTACAGGAAGTGCACAGTTATATATCTGCCTCTGGACAATCGTTATCAGTCCTGAGATCAAAGTGTTGCTTTTATAGAATTGAACCATTCTAATCCCGATCTGACAGTGATGGTGAACTAGCAATTAAACCCACCTCTCAATTCTCCACCCTTCTAGCAGTCTTTGAATTTCCTTTTCTGTGGGTGGAATAGCGAAGGAGATAAAATGCTATTTTTCTTTTCCTTTGGTTCACCAACTCCAGCGCTGTGCAGTCTGCTTCCACCTGCCACATTCCTTCATTTCTCTAAAACATCTCAAGAACATCAGGAGAAACAGGTGATACCACAATGACAGGAAGCCACAAAAATATCAGCAACTTGCTCCCGCAGAAGGACCGAAGGTGTGAGAATGCTTGGTTTGAGAAAAGCTAGTAACAAAGACAGAGGTGACATCAAGTTAACAGCAGTTTGCTACCCAATAAGAAAGGGCCTGTTGCTAGAAGAGATGGAGGTGTTTTTTTTTTAACCTACATATCACCTTTCTGCAATCTACATCTTTAAACATTCAGCAGCTTGGCACAGAAGACACTCATGCCCATCTTCCACTTGAACCAAAACCACGGCTGAAGGAAAAATTGATCTCAGAGTTTTTGTATTTGCCCCATGCTCCAAATGGCACTACAATCGCGGTGCTGTTATCTTCTGTCCCGTACTGCATAGCCTTGTAGAACAATGAGAAAGGCAGATATTTTAGTTTCACTCTCAGTCACCAATCTTCAAACAATTTCAGTTGCAGTTTTGAAAATTCGACAACCATTGTAGTCATTCTAATTTCAGCAAATAAAATGTATAAGGCAGGGGTGTCAAACTCAATGCCATTGAGGGCCGCATCAGGGTTGTGTTTGATCTCAGGGGCCAGGTGGGTGTGGCCAACTCGACATCACTTATGTTGGGGGTACCCACTCCCAGACTCTGTTTTCAGCTGCAAAGGCCTCCTGCAGCATTGCAGTAGGCTGTCACAGATTTTAAACAGGCTTTAATGATTGCATCACCTGTAAAAGTTTACAAGACGATACCTCATTCCTCAAATTGTGGGATTCTTGGTGCTCTCTAAACTTGGTTGCTTGCTGCAGACATTTCATTTACAGGTAGTGCTTGACTTATATGACCAGTTGTATAGCAACAGACCCCACCCAAAGTTCCAAAGTTTCGACCTCTGTCTCCCCTCCCCAAGTCACGTGATGCCATTTTGGTTGCCCAGCACCCAGCCCACATTTACAGCCATTTGCAGAGTCACATGGCTGCGATAGACGGTTTTGCCAAAAGCCAGCATTTACGTCCCATTTTCAGCAAAAGTGAACAATGGGTTTGATTCATGAGGGCAGCATTTACTTAAAGACTGTCGCATTCACTCAGATGATAAAATCGGGTCACTCACATGGCTTTATGACCATTACCACTGTAATGGGCAGGCACCGTTATGGTCCTAGATCAAGGACTACCAATGCCCAACTAGGCAACTTCAATGGGAGCATCACCTGTGCACGGATGATGTTACCTGGTTGGGTAATGAAACATCTGCAAGCTAACAACTAAACTGAGAGAGTGTTTCAAGTAGTTTAATAAAATGCAGTTAAAAATGCCATACAAACCATCATTGAATATGTATGTATGTACATATGTATGTAATGTAATGTATATATGTATATATGTACATTCATTCATTGAATGAATGAATGAATGAATGACATACATATACATTACATCACATCACATTACATACATACATACATACATACATATATATATCACACACAAATATATATACATACATACATACACATACATACACACACACACACACACACACACACACACACACACAGAGGAACAGGAAGTGCCTCACTGGAGCACTAAAATAAATCCTAGAGAGGCAGGAAATGCATCACAAAATAATGGAAATGAATGCTAGAGAGGAATAAAGCTTCACACAAGGCCGCCGTAACACCTGTAACAGTTCCTCCTTGAGCTACTGATATTCTCTTCCATTGGAATCATCCATGGTCTTCCAGAAATACAGGTACCGTTAGCTAAAAGTTGGCCGGTAACAACGGTTCCCAAGGCAGAAATACCTACCTGCTCAGTGATGATGTGAGCTGCTTCAGTTGGATCATGGCACTGGTTCACAAAATCGCAGATCTCTTGGCTGTTTACCATGAAGTTGATGCCATCTGTGGTCAGGACCAAGAAGCTGTCACTTGTATGGTGCAACTAAAGCAACACAAAGAATATATACATTATCCAGATTTTTGATGCTCTAGTCCAGGGCTGTCAAGCTCGCGGCCTGCAGGCTGGAGGCGTCATGTGTTGGTCACACCCGGTTTAGTGAAGGGGGGGAAAGTCACATCACATGATGATGCGACTTTGGCACCCCTGCTCTAGTAGAAACTGCTATATAGAGATTAATAATGAAAAAAAGAGCTTGTTTGGATTCTATTTCTACACCAACTGACCTAACTTGCTCTTCCTAAACTAAAAATAGGAATACCTATTTTAGTTGGCACACTTCCCAGTTCCAAAATAGCATGCATCAGATAGCATTGGATGCAAAGATATAAAAAATTAGAGCAACGGTCTCCAACTATTCTGGTTTGGACAAAGGCAGGGAAGAGACAGGGGATAGTTTTGCACATGTATGCAAGAAGCTTTCACAAACGCAGCACTGCATGCACTCGCAAGCTTGCCTACCACTTCCACGGCCCGGTTCAAAGTGGGCTGCAGCTTGGCACTGGGTCATGGCCCAGGGGTTGGGGACCACTGAATTAGAGCAATGAAGCACTTTTTAAAAGCATGATTTAAAAAGCCACTCAAGTAAATCATCAAATCAGTGCAGTGGGCCTCATACCCTGTACCAGTTGGAGATCTATTCTTTTTATTATTAGGGACACTTTTCAGATGAAAAATATTTACCTATTCCAGATTTAAGAAAAGATCAGTTTCTGAATTCTGCAGGGTGGTCTGCGCGTGTGTGTGTGTGTGTGTGTGTGTGTGTATGTGTGTGTGAAGATCCATACAAGAAAAGTTCTCCACTCCTCTACTCGTTGCAGAATACCTTATGCCACCGGACTTGAAATTTTAGACCTAGAAAACCTAGAACTACGCCGCCTTCGGTCTGATCTAAGTATAGTATATAAAATTATATATTGCAATGTCCTACTTGTCAATGAATACTTCAGCTTCAACCATAACAATACAAGAGCACACAATAGATACAAACTCAAGGTTAACCGCACCAAACTTGATTGCAGGAAATACAACTTCAGCCACAGAGTGGTGTTTGGAATACTCTACCTGACTCTATGGTTTCTTCCCCAAACCCCAAAAACTTTAACCTTAGACTTACTATTGACCTCACCCCTTTCCTAAGAGGTCTGTAGGGAGCGTGCATAAGCGCACCAACATGTCTACTGTCCCTGTCCTATTGTTTCTTTTTATTTTTCTTATATGTATCCATAACTAAGTATATAACTATGTATATACTTATACCTGTGATCTTATAATTGCTTGACAAAATAAATAATAAAATAAAAATAAATAAAATAAATATCAGACTCACTGGGGCACCATACATATGCACTGTCCACTATGTTATTCTCCTTTTAAAGTGAGCTATGGTATACAACTAAATAATGAGGCAATGATATTCAAATATAAATAAAATTCTCAGTCCAGGATATGAGCATTAACTGCCTGAAACAAGAATGTCACAAATGAGACATCCCATACAACTACAGTGTTTGCACCAAATCAGCTTTCAATAAAGTGCCACGGTGGCACAGTAGTTAGAGTGCAGTACTGCAGGCTACTTCTGCTAATTGCTGGCTGCCTGCATGTTGGCCATTCGAATCTCACCAGGCTCAAGTTTGACTCAGCCTTCCATCCTTCTGAGGTGGGTAAAATGAGGACCCAGATTGTTGGGGGCAATAGGCTGACTCTGTAAAACTGCCTAGAGGGCTGTAAAGCATTGGGAAGCAGTATATAAGTCTAAGTGCTACTGCTATTGCACTTTCAGATATGTGAGAGAAGGCATACAACACAACCGCTTACCTGCACCCGTTTCGTTTCAGGTTCTGCAATCACACCACATTTCTTAAGATCCAAATCTCCAATACTACGGGTCATTGCAAGTCTGCCATTCACATGGGGTTGCCCCAAACTGTTCCAGGCAACAAAACCACCACATTTCTTGATTCTTAAAAAGAAAAATATAAAATAACAGCTACTATCATGCATGTTATGTTTCTACAGACAATTCACACCATCATTTTACTTGAAGAATTCTGGCAAATCATTTCATTTCGAAGTCTACAACTTCGAAAGACATCTCTTTAAAATTGGGAGAGAGAAACTAAGCATAAAGTGACGTATTTTGCAGAGGTACCTTTCTTTCTCATCCTTCCGTTCTGGAGTATGATCAATGGTCAGTTTCTCAGCTTTTCCTTTGCGGCATAACAGCGCACGGCTATCACCCACACTGGCTATCACCAGCTCAATGCCATCTCGCAGCAGAGCCACCGTTGCTGTGCTGCCGGTGTTCAGCAAGGTAGCTATAAATATCACACAGAGAGAAAGAGGTAATCAGCACCTGAGCCCCAAACTTACCTACGACATTGTTTCTTCAGCTATAAACTGCATGAATTGTGCTAAGCCACTGCTTGAAAATATTTAAAACTCTGAAGACAGGAAAGGATGGAAGGAACAAAGAGAAACACAACATGGCTTCATTCAAAAGGGAGGTGGTTATTATCTAACAAGGCCACAAGATACTAAAATGTACCAACTTAGACTTATATACCACTTCACAGTGCTTCACAGCGCTCTCTAAGCGGTTTACAGAGTCAGCATATTGCCCCCAACAATCTGGGTCCTCCTTTTACCAACCTCAGAAGGATGGAAGGCTGAGTCAACCTCGAACCGGTCAGGATAGAACTCCTGGTGTGTGGGCAGAGTTATCTTGCAATACCGCATTCTAACCACTGCACCACCATAGCTCTTCAATGTAAGTCAAATGTTAAGTTATAGGGCACAATTCCTCACCCACCCTCTCTATACATCCTACGATTCTTACAAGACAGAAATAGACAATCTGGGGCTTTAGGGCAGGTGTCTCCAACCTTGGCACCTTTAAGACTTGTGGACTTCAACTCCCAGAGCTGGCTGGGGAACTCTGGGAGTTGAAGTCTGCAAGTCTTAAAGGTGCCAAGGTTGGAGACACCTGTTCTAGGGCATATACGAACCACAGAGACTTCCAAACCATTTTTATTCTTTTATTGACTCTGGATAGGGTTACACTTTCCCTGAAAAAGCAAATCTGAGGTTCAGGGGGTCCTTCAGACTACTGCTTGACCAGTAGAAGGCAATGGCCAGGATTAATTAAGTCCATTAGTAGTGGTTCTTTTTGGAACAGTGAGCCTTGGCAAGAATGACTCATGCTTTTAGACAGATGTAGCATACTATACTTAGGGCTGCTTCTGAAAACTGCTTGGAAACTACAAATGGTCCAGAAGGCAGCTGGGTGAAAGCCACTTTGAGAAGCATAGCAGTTGCTGAATTATTTACTGCTTACCAATAGGTCACCAAGTACTATTCAAATTACAGAGCTGACATGGAATTTAAATGGGGTGGGGAGAAATAACAAGATACTCAGCCCCTGGTTATTTGAAAGGGTTGTATCTTCCAAAGAGATTCAACACATCCTGGACATCTTAAAAAAATATGCATGAAGCCTTGTTGTGCTTTGCAAACTCCATAGGTTCAAAAAACAAAAAGGAAAGAAAATAGAAATACATTCCTAGAACATTACTACTACTATTTAAAACAGGTATTTTAAATAGCTCTTTGATACTGTCCTTGAGTTTTATTTTTGACAATTTCCAGGGAGGTACGGTAAGTTTTCTTCCTCCAATCCTTTGATGTAGGCCATTTATTAATAAAAGGTTAACTCTGGGGTTAACTCTAAAGACGTATCTTTAGCAATGCGTGAAGCAGCCCATCAACCAAATCTTATTAGCAAAAAAGTATGCTTATGATTTCAATGTTTCATCATTGTGAAACGCAGAGAATTAATGTGCTTCATAAGCAATCTACTTGGAGTGTTTAAAATAAAGAGAGCTGAGAAAAGAAATGGGGAAAAGCAATTTTAACCTTTTTGTGTTTTCTGTAAAATACCTGTTTTAATCAGCGAGTAAAACATTGTGAGAAGACAGTTGCTTTCTTCCCTTCAATCCCCTTCAATGCTTAAAAGCTAAGTCTCAAACCACCAAAAATCTCCCCAAGTTGATTCCTTGCTTTTGGAAATGTTGCTTCTAACAATTGAATCCTTTTGTTCCAAGGTATAAATCAACAATCACCCAGAAATGTTGAACTACCAACTCCTGCAAGGGCAACCTAGCTGGGAATGATCAGAATAGCAATAGCACTTAACTTCTATAGCTTAGTGCTTTACAGCCCTCCCTAAGCAATGTACAGAGTCAGCATATTGAACAATCTAGGTCTTCCGTTTACCAACCTCAGAAGGATGGAAGGCTGAGTCAACCTTGAGCTGGTCAGGATCGAACTCTTGGCAGTGGGCAGAGTCAGCCTGCAATACTGCATTCTAACCACTGCACCCCCATGGCTTCAGAATGGTAGTCCAAAATCTCTGAAAGGCACTGGGTTGGAGGAAGATCAGTCTAACTTGCTGGACATATCAAATTAATTGACTTATTTTTTTCATACATTTCAGACTGCATGGGAGATCTGAAGGTCATCCATTTAAAGCAGCAGAGAAGAAAATAGCAGATATAAATGATTTTGCCATGGAAAATACATTCATATTTTTCAGGGTCAAGATAATGCTTCACACTGAGTCTATCAATGACAATTAAAAAGTATTAATTTTTGGATCAGGGCTAATTCTCTGGCTGCATTCATGCATGTCACTAAATCATGATGCTTCAATTTCTCTTCACATTAACATGATGAACTCAATATTTCCTCCTGAGGTTGCCAATGCAACAGCGTTAGGAAATCGCACAACTGTCAGTAGGTTTACACATGATGCAAAATTGTTCCCTTAGCCATGAATTGGCTGTGTTCACACAACAGTTTAACGGCTATGAGCCATAGTTCACAAAACAGCTAAGTTGTACATGTATACAAAACATACTAAGTAAATATAAACACTGGTGTAATGTTATGAGAATCCAGCCAATATGAGAAAGCTTCAGAAAGTAAACTATGGATTAATACAAAATGAGCTGGCTCAGTCTAAGTATACTATTCTTAGAGACCTGTAGGAGTTACTCATGGAGCTAATGCATCCACAGAACTTCTACATCACACCCCATTGTTATCAGGGTTAGACAAGATAGCAATGAAGTCTCGGGACCAATATTATGAAGGCTTTTTCCAGTGAAACTAACTCTGTCCCTTTTATCAAATTTGGGTGGATTTGTTTCAGATAATATTTAAGATCAACTGGGTTGTTTGCAAATGAAGAGTTCTTACAGAGTCAAAAAAAAGAAAAGAAAGGAAATTTCCTACTTCATATGTACCAGTGTTTTTTCAAAAGGCAACTGGACTTTCTTGGGTTTCCTTCCCTTGAAAACTGAAGAAGTTTCTTGGATGAGAAGAAACACATTTTCAAGGGAAAAAACTTAAGAAAGTCCAGTTGCCTTTTGAAAAGCACCTTTGGGACAACCATGACCTGGATGATTGATTGGCATTCATTTCATAAATACATGTGAAACATCTATGGAAGATGTTTCATACGTACATATACAATGAATGCCAATCCTATGTCCTTAATTTCTGGTTTCATTAACTGGAAATTTCTTTGTCCTGTAAGATTTGAGACTAATAAGACTTCTTTAATATGGATAACATATTAAAGAATATTAATAACACCCATAGAAAGCATCAAGTTAAGGATGGTGATTGTAACAAGGACATTTAGGTCCACTTTGGGTGAGTCTTAAAGAAGACTTCACAGGCGACAAGTTCTACTGGGTATGAAAAGAAACGCAGCAAGAAGAAGATCTAACCAGCAACAGAGTTCCAAAATCAAGGAATCAGATCATGAATCAAAATCATTTGTGCTTATCTCCAATTGCATTTTTAAAAAGCTCACCACGCAGCTTAATTTAACTTAAAATATGTGGTTTCCCAAACAGCATCCATATATTATCATCTAAAAAAAAAATCTTTCAATAGGTATCTTTGCACTCACTGGACATTTTTAGAGCATGTCATCTCAACTAATGGGACAAAGTGGATGTGGGAACCTTCCAGCAGTCCAAGCTAGGAACCCGCCGGACTCCTTCACCTGGGGCCACCATAAGTAGATCTCTCTTTCCACTGGAGCCCAGCATATAGAGTCCCGGGTCTCCAACTCTAGAGCTGTTGGTCGGATACTGTGTCTGCCATAAATCACATGTACACATAGAGGCAAATAGGAAAAATTCACCCAGGAATTGTGCTTCAAATCAATTTAGAAAACCTGCCACAGCTGGAAGGAAGAGAGCTGCAAAAGAGGCACTGCAATCGAACACACTTCAAAGCAGTTTATGGAAACAAAGAGGGGAGAAATTTGAAGTTTTTCCTACATATTAATTACTCCCTAGCAACCTCATCCATCGAGTTGAGTGCTCACTACTGCTAAATAGTGATAATTTGAAATGTTAAGATACTCAAAAGACTTTTAAAAACAAACATTTTATTTTGAATACTCGGGACACTTTTATATACCATAATAAGAGGTTTTGCTTTGAGGAGATTTCAAAATACTGGGATAAGAAATCACCAGATAAGACATAAAGGTATTATGTATGAATATGTATTAAGAATTACAATTATGTCCTGACACAAATGTCAGATTTCTGTGTGTCTTGTAGCTTTCAGCTGGGTCGAATCCTTCAGGCTTGTGCTGAGCTTCACTATAAAAACGTTCTGCCATTTATACAATAGCATCTTTTTAAAGAGCAAAATAATTACTGTACTCCAATGGAATTAAAAGTTAAAGGACAACCTGACATTCCTACAAATACGAATCATTTCAAATTTAATTACAGCCTCACTAATTTTTTTTAAGAAAGTTTGGTTTTAATAAAATATACCAAATGATAACTCAACTGTTTTCTGCAGCTCTCTCCCTTCTTCAATGTTGCAGGTTAACATTTTAAAACTTAAAAACACCATGGCTTTGACTGACACATCTTCTTTAACTAGAAAACCCAACATTTTCAGCTATTATACTTTCACCATTTAAGAGTAATGTAATTATCATCATAAACATCATTCTTGGACATTTAACTACCCATAATAAAACAGGGAATACTAAAAATGGCTGGAGTAATAAAGTTTCTCTTAAGAACTTGCTTCTTACAATAATGTAAATCAGCCTCCCCAAACTGATGGACACCCACTCCCATAATTCACAAATGTGAAGACCTACTAAGCCGCTTTGATGGTGGGATGGGCGGTATATAAATTTAATAAATAAACAGACTCTTGTGAATTATGTGAGTTGAAGAACAATGCATGTATAGCCCTACCAGACTGGAAGATGTCTGGTACATGTGGGCTGAGAGGAGGCTTCCCAAAGGCTTAATAGGTCAAACATATCAATGAAGGATCGGTTCTGTCCCCTAGAGATTTTTTGCTCTTCTTGTGATCTTAACACTTCCCATCTACCCCATTTCTCCATTTGGTTATCCAGCCCAACCAAAGTTTGAAAGGTTTTTCTAGTATTATCTTGTCCCAGGCAATATTTATCTTCCCAAAATACCTGGGATAAGGAGCTAAACATTACAAAGGCTTCCATACGAAGTTTCTTTATTGGATTATATCAGGCATCCTCAAGGTATATCTCACAGTTATGTTGAGATTCATCTAATATCCAATCTTTGCATTATCATCTTCATAGTGTGAAAAGATAGTTATCTTCATCCCACAATGAAACAGCAAGGGAAGACTCCAGCAGGTTGCTGGGTCCAGGTAAGAATGACCAAAACTCCCCCCAACCCAACCAGGTCAATTCAGTGACCAATCAGGATTACAGGTGTGATCACATGACATGATCTACATCTCCCATGAGGCATTAACTACATCTCCCATGAGGCATTTCCTTAAGGGGACAGCTCTCATTCCCAAACTAACTAGATACTGTTTAACCAAAACAATATAATGTCCACCACCTCTGACATGTACATCTGAAGATGGAGCAGTTTCAGAGGTGGATTATACAGCTTTTTATTTTATTTTATTTATTTAAATTACTTTAAGGTCCTTAAATAGATTTGCTTTTTAGAGTGGTAGTTACAATCATGTGAAAAAGAAAATACACCTTCTTTGAACTCTATGGTTTTACGTATCAGATGTAGTAAAAATTATCCGGTCCTTAGCAGTTCTTAAAAGAAGGTAATATAACCTCAGAAGGTTATATAACAAGGTAATATAACAACACATGACATTTTACACCATCTCATTTATTTTACAAAAAGACAGCCAAAACAGAGAAGCAATGTGTGAAAAACTTTTGAAGATTACTAAGGACCAGATGACTTTTTACTATGAACTGATATGTAAAACCACAGAACTCAAAGAGGGTGTAGTTTCTTTTTCACATGACTATGTCAGGAAACAAAATAAAAACTGTTCCTACACCCACAAGTATATACTGTACAGGTTGTCCTTGATTTACATCAATTCATTTAGCGATTGTTCAAAGTTACAATGGCACTATTTTACAGCCATATAAAAGTAGTTGTTACAGGAGGATACGGACCTCACTAAAAAGGCTGTCCCATGACCGCTATCTTCCCATAATTATCTATAATGGCACTGAAAAATGTGGCTTGTGACTGCTCCTCACACTTAACAACCATCTCAGCATCCTCATGGTCATGTGATCAAAATTTGGGTGCTTGGCAACTGGTGTGTATTTATAACAGTTGCAGAATCTGAGGTCATGTGATCACCATCTGCAACCTTCTCAGCCAGTGACAGACAAATGAAGTCAATGGGGAAAAGCCAGATTTGTATAACAACAGCATGACTCACTTAATGAAAGTGAATACTGAAAACTTCTCAGTGGTGATTTCCAAATAAATATTTGGAATCAACTTTGAGAAAACATGGTCTTAAAGTATGTACCAACTTAATTTTGAAATTTTATTTTATTTTTCTCTTGAAATTTTTTGTGGTCCACAGACTCCTGTAGATTTCATGATTTCCTGTGGATTTTGATATAGCAAATCCTTGATATTCAAGTTTCATTTTTCCCCCGGGACAGCTAGCCTGAAGCTTCAGTATCACTGGCTGCTATGGTAGATGAATAAATTTAAGTTTTTGTGTTACCAACGAACAGAAAAACATTTCGTACTTACCATCTGCAGATAAGTGGGCATGTCTCATGTATGCTTTGTCTATTTCTAAAAAAGCTTTAATCAATACTAATTCCATGTTGCGTTCCTCAGAGAGAAATTCTCTAAAAAATAAAAAATTATGTCAAATTCTTGTCTGAAGGAACTAACCATTTTCTCTCATCCATAAACTATCACATATCAATTATTCAACGTATGTTTTAAACCTTGCAATATTCATAAGGGGCCTCATGGATTGTAACTCAACATACTAAGAGCTTTCATTAATAATTCAAATATAGCTGTTCAGTGCCCATTATCAGTGGTTTTGTAACTATCGTTAATATTTTTGTTTCACTTTCAAACAGAATATTGCATGGGCCCAACCATGGTGATTTATAAAGTATGATTTATATTTTAGCACGTGTAAATCCAACCCTACAAGGCTTATTCAGAAAACATGCTTAAAACATATGGCTTTGTCTGGTACCGTATGCAAATTCAGACATTATAATCATGACATCCAAGCTGAGATCTACATCTTAACAAGAATGAATTATGTTATGTTATGTCATTGCCACTTTCAAATCAAACACAACTTCTAGTAAGAGTAAGAAGAATGATCATACAGAACCCAGAAATCGCTTCCCAATACTAAGGTTTGAGCATTGATTTCTCTAAGCCACTTATTCATTTAGCACTCCCAAGAGAGCAAAATAACAGCAAGAGCAGTTACATTTATATACCGCTTCATTAGTGCTTTACAGTTCTGTCTAAGCGGTTTACAGAGCCTATTGCCCCCAACAGTCTGGGTCCTCATTTTGCCGACCTCAGAAGGATGAAAGGCCGATTCGGAATCGAACTCCTGAAATGAGCAATGAGTTAGCCTGCAGTACTGCAGTCTAACCACTGCACCACCAAGGCTCTTAAATAAACATTAGAAGATATTCAGAATAAATTGGATTAAAATTGTCCAACATAAGAAACTGATGGCCCTTCTACCCACAGGGCCATCTCAATAAGTACAAGATTGAGCACTTTACTTTTCATTCTCAGGCCACTTGGAACAGATATCAGGATGGTGACAAAGAATAATCAAAAGACTTGAAAATTAAGGTATAGACATGGCTGCCTATGATCAGCTTGAAGATGCCTCAATAACAACCTCTGTAGAAGATCACCTTCTCATGATACAGTGCAACCTTTCTGGGGCCTCGTAGCTTCATGATCTGCTCTAATATTAAAGCGGGGTTTTCAATCTTCTGACACAAGCCCAGCCACATGCCCGACTATGGTGATAATGAAGCAGCAATTGAGTTATATGCAGCTTCTACTGCAGGGGTCCCCAAACTTGGCAACTTCAAGACTTCTGGACTTCAACCAAATTGACTTCAACCAAATTGAAGTCCACAAGTCTTAAAGTTGCCACGTTTGGAGACCTCTGTTCGACTGGTTGTTTTCAGCACACACAGAAGTGCCTCTTTTCTCTAGTTGCTGAGAACTTGGCTAGCAGGAGTAACCAGGCACATCTGTTCATATCGAGTGACCCATAGGATCATGCATGCAGTGTAATGGTGTAATATATTAAAAAATGCCCCAGCTAAAAGGAGGCTCATGTAGCAGAGCAGTACTGGCTAAAGGAGGGAAGTCTACCTACTAGCATCTGTCTATCACCTCCCTCCTGTTTCTGACAAAACAAAATTGACAACAAGAATGCTTAATTGAGGGAGGACAGGCAATCAGGCAAGAAAATCAAACCAGCAACAATTAGAATAACAGAATGCAGGAAAAGGAAGTTATTGTGAAGCAAAACAACCAAGAGTTAGCAAGAGTATCCACATATCATCCTATTAAAATAGAAGAGTGGATTTTTTTCTATTGCTTTACTAAAAAGCTTCCACCTGTCCTAAGTACAGATAAACCTCAGCTTACAATCATTAATTTAGTGGCCTTTGAAAATTACAATGGAACTGAAAAAGTAACTTATGACCGTTTTTCATGCTTACAAACGCAGCAGCATCCCCATGGTCACGTGATCAAAATTCAGATGCTTGACTCAACTTTATGACAGTTGCAGTGTGTGGGGGGTGTCACATGATCTCTTTTTGAGACCTTCTGACAAGCAAAGAGTCAACGGGGAAACCAGATTCATTGAGCAACCATGTTAGTTACTTAACGGCAGTGATTCAACTGAACAGCTGTGGCCAGAAAGGTCAAATTCAAATGTCTCCCTTAGCAACAGAAATTTTGGGCCCAACGGTGGTCGCAAGTCAAAGACTAACTGCATCAGCCACAGCCTATGATCTGTAAGGATTTCCCAGTAAAACAGAAAAGATGGAAAGCCTCCGGAGCCAGGGGAGATGGGAAAATGGGCTTGTTTCCAGCCTCCGGAGGGCCTTTGGAGTCCAGGAGGCTGTTTTTACCCTCCTGGAATCTCAAGGAAAGCCTCCAGAGCCCAGGGAGGACACCCCCCCCCCATGGAGCAGGAGGCAGACTAGGCCATACCCAACCAGCAACCAGACAGAGAACCCGTTGCTAAAATTTTCAAAGCTCACCCCTGTAAAAGTGAGACAGTTAAGTGAGTGTTGCTCCACTTTCCGACCTTTCTGGCTACAGTTGTTAAGTGAATCACTGCAGTCATTAAGTTAGTAACATGGTTATTAAGTGAATCCGGCTTCCCCATTGACGTTGCTTGTCAGAAGGTCACAAAAAGGGATCGCATGACCTTGGGACACGGCAACCGTCATAAGTATGAGTCAGTTGCCAAACCTTGAAATTTTGATCACATAACATGAGGAGGCTGCAATGGGTCATGAGTGTGAAAAATGGCCATATGTCTCCTTTTTCAGTGCTGTTGTAATTTCAAACAGTCACTAAATGAACTACCTGTACACAGGACTACCTGTATACCACTAAGCAAGTGAGAACTCTTTCTCCTTTCCCTTGCAAATCCACACACGGGGCTCACCGAATATATTTCCGCATGTACTTGTTGCAGAAATCAGCTGCCGCCACCCCGCCGTGCCCATCGAAAATGGCGAAATACAGGACCTCCTCCGTCAGCTGTCCATAATCGAAACGGTCCTCATTCTCCTTCCGTTTCCCAATGTGGGTGGTGCAGCCCACATTCGACAGGCTGACCTTGGGAATCAGCTTCCCGTATTTGATGCTGGGCGGGAGCAAGATGGGCTCATCCAGGCGGTTATCCCAAATCCCAAAGGAATCCCAGGTGGCAGGGCAGCCGCTCCCATCCAGATCGAAACGTGAAGCCCTGCAGTCGTTGGTGGAAATTTGGCACTTGGAGCCAAGAACCGTACAAGAGGTAAGGAGGGCCCTCTGCAGCTGCTGGCCTCTATTCCGAACCAGACCGATCAAGGCAGCCGTGGACATCACTCAATGCCAGAGACAGTGATGAGGAAAAAACAAGATGATGGGAAGCTGGCTTTGAAAAATGTCCAAAAAGGAACCTGAGGAAAGAAAAAAAAAACCAAAACCAGAATTGATATCCGCAACATCTGCCCCACATACAATTAAAAGATAAAGTCTCTCATAAACTGAGCTCAGTTCCTGGGGACTACGTGGTTCAGGTTGTTTTCTTGGCAGCAATATGGACGTGGTTTCCATGGAAACCTCCTGCTGGCCAGGTTCTTTATAACAGTCAAGTTGTAAATTGGATGCTTCTCCTTGGCTTAACGTGTTATATATGTAAACCATGATTTATAAACCATGATTATTTTTGGTATGAGGTCACACAGCTAACTGGCAAATTATTGAATGAATAAAGAGCAAGTGGTATAAGGCTCGAGTCTGCATGAGGCCTTCAAGCAGTGATGGGATTCAAATTTTTTTACTACCAGTCCTATGGGCGTGGCTTGGTGGGTGTGGCAGGGGAAGATTACTGCAAAATCCCATTTTCTCCCCACCCCACTAACCTACTTTCCAGCTCCATTCTCCTGTGCAGGGCAACAAAAGAAGAGCCAGCCGATCAGCTGGGACTTGGGAGACAGAGAATAGATGGGGGCAGGGCCAGTCAGAGGTGGTATTTGCCAGTTCTCCAAACTACTCAAAATTTCAGCTACCAGTTCTCCAGAACTGGTCAGAACCTGCTAAATACCACTTCTGCCTTCCAGATGTTCAGTAGTAGGGGGGCAGCTTTACTGGAAGATTCTCATCTCATCCCATATGTCCTTCTATCTTATTTTGCATGGGGAGTCAGTAGGAAAAAAGCCTACTCAACAGTTAAGAACAAAGGCTGGGGGAAACTGTCCAGTACTCTGGTCAGTTGACTTACAGCCATTCGTTTAGTGACTATTCAAAGTTACAACAGCACTGGAACATGGGACTTACGATCATCATAGCATCCTGAAAGTCAAACGATTGATCGTGTGGTTGGCAATTGGCATGTATTCTGGGCAAAATCTGTTTAATTTGTACATATTTTAATTTTACATTTTTATGCAACATAAAATGCCTTGTTTTAATTGTGACATGGGTAAACGAACAAACAAATCAGGACTTCAGTGATCTTGGGTCCTTTGATTGCCATTTGCGACGGTCCCAGCCAGCTTTCAATAAGCAAAGACAATGGGGGAAGCCAGATTCGCTCCACAAGCATGTAATTAATAACTGCAAGTGATTTGCTTAAAAACCATGGTGAAAAGGGTCGTAAAATTAAGTGTGATTCACTCAACAACCACCCTTGCTTAGCAATGGAAGTTCTGGCCACAGTTGTGGCCGACAACAACCAAGGACAACATGTAAAGCAGAGCTATTTCGTGCTGTCCAGACAGTTTAGAGTTAATGGGATTTAGGATAGTTACTTGGGAATTGTGAGCTGTCCCCTTAAGGGAATGCATAATGGTAAATGTAGTTAAAGGTATCCTGGGAAATGTAGTCCATGTCACGTGACCACATCTTTAATCCTGATTGGTCACTATATTGACCCTTGTTGGGTTGGGGGAGGCTCCCTCACTCTTGCCTGCAACCACCATACCATACTTCAATCATCTTGGGATTGAGACCTTTTTATCTTTCTACACTACAAGACAGATATAAAAAGGATTGGACATTAAGAAGAACTTCATCACAAATGTGAGTTATGAGGATACCTGATGAACCAATAAAAATACTTTGTATGGATGTTTTGTGGAGTTACTCTGTCTGCTTTATACCATCCAGAGAATAATAAGCAGAACATATCTGATAAAACTCTTCCAAGGCCTGTAGTAATCTTCTCTACTCCATCCTCAAAGGATTATCTGTTCCACAGGCCTAGGAAGAGTTTTAACAGATAGCTAGACCAGTGATGGCTAACCTTTTCGGCACCGTGCCCAAAGCTCACCTGCACATCCCCAACATGCAATGCACGCTCGCCCTGCGCATGTGCATGCAACCCCCCCATGCCGCATACATGCATGCGACTCCCTGCCCCCGTGCATGCATCCCAGCCACCCCACATCTGCAGCAGAGACCCAAAGACCAGCTGACTGGCGGGAAACGCACGTGCATGCATGGCAAAGCTGAGCTGAGGCGACAGCTTGTGTGCCCAGAGAGAGGGCTCTGGCACGCATGCCATAGGTTCGCCATAATGGAGCTAGACACTCAGTTCATGTCATCTGTCAATACCATCTGCCAGCCCCAGCAATGTTGTGGTGATGGGCAGATTTGTTTCCCACCAGGTGGTGCCGTTCAGAGAAAGGTGAAGGCAGCGAAACCATCAACTTTCACCCAGAGCAGAGGTGGTATTCAGCAGCTTCTGACCAGTTCTGGAGAACCGGTAGTGGAAATTTTGAGTAGTTCAGAGAACCGGCAAATGCCACCTATGACTGGCCCTGCCCCCCATCTTTTCTCTGCCTCCCACTGAGTCCCAGCTGATCGGCTGGGTCTTCTTTGGTTGCCCTGCACAGGAGAACGGAGCTGGAAAGCAGGTTAGTGGGGTGGAGAAAGGATGGGATTTTGCAGTAACCTTTCCCCAGGATGGTGAGGGAATGGAGATTTTACAGAATCCTTCCCTGCCGTGCCCACAGAACCGGTAGCAAAAAAATTTGAATCCCACCCATCGACAAGAGCTTTCCTTCATACTTCCTGCACATTTGAAATGAGGACACAGCTATTTGGCGGCAAGTCAGAACAGACAGAGGCTATAAATACACAATATGCATCGGTGCTAGTCTTCTTCCAGCTCAGCCATGTAGAAAAAGCTCTAAAGAACCTGCAAAATTACTCATTTGCAATATATTTAGCTGTTTTTTTTTTGTCTGTGAGAGATTTATTTTTATATACAAGCCAATCCAATTAAGGGAGAAGACATTTTCAGAAAGAAAATGCTATTTTCTTCTTCAAACCGTAGAGAGAATTGACTGTCTCAAAGCCATCCAAGTTGGGGTTTTTTGCGCCTAAGGCTCCTAATCCATCATCTTAATTACTAGACCAAACTGGCTCTTATATTTTTATGCATGTATGTATAAATCATCAGGACTGCTGTAAAAAGAAAAACAGAGACCTCTACTTTTCCTGGAACAGTTTTCTAAATCTATACGATAGACAGTATCTCAGTGATTTTTGTGTTTCCTCTACAAGGTCAAGAAATAAATATTATAAATATCTCTATCCCACAGGTCAACCTCAGGTCAATGCTGTTAATGAGAGTAATGAGAGTACTTTAACCTCAGCTTGGGTAGTAAAATATATAATAAAAAATGATCTTACAATGGCAGATAAAGCACTGAGTAATCTGTGGCATTTTTACCTTGACAGTAGAATCTTCCAGTCACCACTCAGGAAAAACTTAAGGGAGCAGCCCAGCACCTAAAGAGTTAAAATAAGTTCAGTGGAAGTTTTTTTTAAGAGGGAGGCAAGGAAATTGGAACAGTGACCTTGCTTGCCAAATTCTATCAAGCATGACTAATGGAAATTCTTCAGGAACATATCTATATTCTCTAAAACAGTGGTTCTCAACTTTTTCTTCATCTTCTGTGGCTATAGACCAGGGGCACAGATCACCAAGATTTAACTCATGTCCATTCCCTTCAAACTTAATTGTTTGGAAAATGTCCAAAGATGGAGAAATACAGCTTTTTTATTTCATATAATCTATTGACAAGTCATGCAATTCAGAGATACAATTGCTTTCTGCCTATTCCAAAGAGTGGAATGCAAATAAGCCGGTTATAGTGTGTGACTCAGGTCTTTGAGAATGTACATGCAACTATTGTTCAGAAATTCACAAGACTAGAACTTGGGATCTGTACAACAACTTTGACAGTATCTAATCTTGAATCAAAATAACAACACTTGCCAAATAATAGTGTAGGATTTGTGTGAAGGGCTGGGGAGATTGTTAGTCACCATCCAAGGGATATTTCTATTCATCCTGGTATGTGATAATCAGTAAAAGAATTTTAAGTTTAATTCCCCTCCCTTTTTTTTTAGCTCGCTAATATACACTACATGAACATGACATAATGAATAAATAAATACAAAATTATGCACATACCCACATATATTATATGACACGGAGAAACAACACAGTCTAGTTCAGACGGATGGCATAGGGAACAAAGCTGTTACAGAATCTGGTAGTCCTGCTAGAAATACTTCAAAGCCTCCTCCCAAAAATTAATAATTACCCTTTTAATACTATTCAAAACAGTGGGTGGAAATATAATGCAGGTTACCTTGCAGTGGTGAGCTGACTACAATTATACTATATTGCAATTTCATTCACCAGTGTGGAAGAACCACTAATGTTCCAGGAGTTGTGAATTTGCACTAGATCCAACTGACAAGATCAGCAGTGAAAGATACTGGAGGCTGTAATTCAGAAGCTTTCAGAGACCTTCAACCTCCCCAATTTCTCCTATAAGCATTCAGTACTTGAGCATCAGTGGTATCACAGCACAGTTATCAACAGTAGAATGCATCAAGATTTTGGGTTCTGTAATCTTGCAGCACTTGAAATGGACACCAAACCTATCATGAAGGAGGCACAACAAAGAATGTTCTTCCTGCATCAACTCAGGAGGTTCAGAATGCCCCAGAAACTATTGATAGTTTTACAAAGGAATTATTGAGTCTCTTATTTGTACAAGGTAATCCTCAACTTACAACAGTTCATTTAGTCACTGTTCAAAGTTACAATAGTACTGAAAAATGTGGCTTATAACCATTTTTCACAGTTGCAACTTTTGCAGCATCCCCATGATCATGTGACCAAATGCCTAGCAACGGATTTGTATTTATGGTCATGTGATCACCTTGGGAGACCTTCTGGCAAGCAAAGTCAATGGGGAAGCCAGATTCACTTAACAACCAAGTTACTAACATCAACTGCAATGATTCACTTAACTGTGGTACAAAAGGTCATAAAATGAGGCAAAACTCAACAAATGTCTCATTTAACAACAAAAATTTTGGGCTCAATTGTGGCTGTAAGTCAAGGACTACCTGTACTTCTATCATTGTCTGGTTTGATGCAGCAACCAATCAGGACAGGTGCAGACTTCAACTGATAAATTAGGATTACAGAAAGAACAATTGCAACCAGCTTGCCTTCCATAGATGACCCGTATGTTGTGCAGGCCAGAAGGAGGGCTGAGAAAATATCTACAGACCCCTCACATCCTGGACATAAACTCCTCCCCTCAGAATGCCCCATAAGGCATTGCCTGCCAAATCAATTAAGACACATGGACAGGTTTTTCTCCTTTGTGCCATCACTCTGCCAAACACCTAATTCTCACAATAACTATCTAATATCTATGTATATTTATCCATATAGAATTGTTATAGCGTTATTATCCTTTTGTATTACTCATGATAATAATGTTGCTTTGCCGAAGGCGGAGCTTCGTTTTGGCGATACAGCTGCGATCTCGGGGCTCTGAGATCGCAGCTGATATTTTCGCCCCTGGTCGGTCCCAATGGACCTAAACCGTCCCGTAGAGATGGGGATTGAGAAGGGTACTGTTCCAGGATCCCAGAGATATCGCAAAATCTCTGGTTTGATCCAGAAGAAGCCCTTTTGCTGGCGGCGGAGAGGCAGCCTCTATAGCTGCTGAAGTCAGGACAGCTCCGGAAAGAAAGTGGCTGGAGTGAAAGTGTGTCGGCTGGGTGAGAAAAACTCTTTTGTGTTGTAAATTCGCTGAGGTTGGAAAGGACATCCTGATAAAAGAAGAAATCTGTGAGACTTTTTTTTTTGACTGAAACTGTCTGAGCGGCATTTTTTAAAGTGGTGTCAAATTGAGGCTTGGGGTTTTTTTTTTCTTTTCTCTATATTTTTTGGGGGGGACTTTAGTGTGACTTTGTAGGTAACCAGATTGAATTCTCTCTTATATATATTTTTATGCTCCCTTTGATTTTTTAACTTTCTTTAGGATAGAGGCTCCCTTTGGCTATTTTTTTTTTTTTTTTTTTGTCTCTGTATATATTACTCCCTTTTTCTGGCTGGGGGGGAGGAAGAGCATTAAGAAACTTTGCAACACTGCCAACTAGAGGCTTGAAAGTATTTTATTTGAATTGGAGAGAATTGCAAAAAGACCTCTTCTCAAGGACATTTTAATGTGATAAGATAGAGGGAGAGCACAGCAAAATATTATTGCAGGTGCTTTCCTGGACTGTTATCAATAATTCAACACTTGAGGTTTGGCTTTGAAGCTGCTGGAGAAGAGAGTCATAACAAGAGCCTTGGATAAATAAATAAAGTGCAGTGTGTGAGTGCAGGCTTCCAAATGATTGACAGCCTGGTGGAATCATCTCAAACAAAAAAATCTCCACACCACAAGCCAGGCAAACACCTGGGCACAAACAGATCCCCCCTGATACCTCCAGCTCAAACACACCCCAACCAGGCACCCAGATGAAACCCAGCTTCCTAACGAATGATAGCCGTCCATTTACCCGAAGCCAAGCTGCACTAAAGGCCTCCAATAAAGTAACACAATGTTGCCAGCCAATCAAGATACAAAAAGAGCCCCCCCCAAAAAAAACAGACAGAAGATATTAGTAGCAGAACACAGCACACTCCAAGACCAATAAACACAGACCAAGACTCTCAACCAATCAGGAGGAAGAAAAAACCATTCTGACACAGCAATAGGCTGCCCCAAATTTAAATCTGAAACCACTGTAAAAGTCTGACTCAAGACAAACACCATACAGAAGCCTGATGATGGCAGATGAGATTCTGCTGAAACGTTGCTACAACTTTAAAAGCACCACGTGGGAAAATACCCGAACAAAGCTGAATGCCAGACATGTAAGTACCCGCGAAAACTTAAGAAAACAAATATCAAACCTCTACGGGGAGGGAATAAACAACCAGATTAAAACCTACGAGAAACTGGAAATTAAAAGAGCAGTAATACTATGTGACCTCCAATTCCTACGCAGCTGCAGAGACAACAATACTACACCAACCTGCTTCAAATTAACATTTCATCAAAGCACAGCAGCCACTAAACGTATCCTGAAAAGAACTGAAATGGCTCTACTTAGGAATGAGCTCCACAGTAAGAGATTCCAATTAGATCAGTTAAACAAAGATTTGCTAGCACTACACCTGGAATTGAGCAGCAAAATCCACCCTCTACTTTGGGACAAGATAAAACAACTTACAACTTGGAGAGCTGAATCTGCAAACATTTACAAACAGGAAAAGCTCTTGAACAAATTAAAGAAATTAGAACATGACAAGAAAACCCCCAACAACTCACAACAACACCTGAAACAATTAGTGTACAATGTTTCCAACAGAGAACTCACCAAAACAGAAACAGAAGTCCTTACCAAAGGATTCAATTATGCTATAGCACCCCAAAAAATCCCCACAGAATCCATCATATGTGCAGTAGAATCCAGCCTAACTAAATTAAATACAGATGAAGCTGATAAAATAAGACACCAAGTTACCAACATTCTATGCACAAGCAAACCACCCAAAAGCAACTTACAGCAAAATGAAATTAAAGCGCTACAAACCCTGAAAAGAGACAGCAGCATAATCATCCTCCCAGCAGATAAAGGGAATGCCACTGTAGTAATGGACAGAAAAGACTATGAAACTAAATTGACAGACCTACTCCAAGACTCCACATACAAACCCATAAACACAGACCCAACCACATATCTGGAAAAATTAACCAAGAAGAAAATTATAACCAGCCACATAAGCAAAGAGATCCAACACACGATCATACCCAGAGAGAAATCTTCCAGATGCCCCAAACTATACGGCCTCCCAAAAATACACAAAGAAGGCATACCTCTCAGACCCATAGTCAGCTCCAGAGGAGCACCACTACAAAACCTGGCTAAACACCTAGCAAAAGAGCTACAGCCCCATGCTGAAACAGCAGCTTCTCATGTACAAAACTCATACCACTTCTTGGAAATGATCAAAGATCTACACGTGGAGCAAGAAGATCTGCTTGTAAGTTTTGACGTGGTTTCACTATTCACTCAAGTCCCGATAAAAGAGACCCTCGAAACCATCAAAAATAAATACCAACCAGCTAAACACCTCATGGAACTAACAGAACACTGCTTAACCAACACATATTTCATATACAAAGGACAAAGATACAAACAAATTGAAGGAGCCCCCATGGGATCACCACTGTCACCTGTCATTGCAAACCTGTTCATGGAAGAATTCGAATCCAGAGCCCTGGCTAATGCCATACTCAAACCCAAACTATGGTTAAGATATATCGATGACACATTCATGATTTGGCCCCATGGACAAGAAAACCTAAACAACTTCCTAACACACCTAAACAGCGCACACCCCAAAATCAAGTTCACCATGGAAACAGAAACAAACAAACAACTACCATTCCTAGATGTACTAATCTACAAGAAAACAGATGGCACACTAGGACACACCATATACCAGAAGAAAACACACACCAACCGCTACCTCAACGCCCAATCCCACCACCACCCAGCACAGATAAACTCCGTGGCTAAAACACTAATTACCAGAACCAAACGCCTGGCAGACAAGACACACATTAAGACTGAACTATGCACCCTGACTAAAATATTGACAGCCAACGGCTTCCACAAAAGCAAAATCACCAACTTGATCCACAAAAGCACACTGAGACATAATAGAGACCCAGAAGATGAACAGACCCATGGAACAGCTGTCCTGCCCTACATAAGAGGCACCACAGACAAAATTAGTAAGATTCTATACAGACACCACATCAAGACTGCCTTCAAAACAGACAGAAAAATAGCAGCCATCCTCAGGAACCCCAAAGACAAAATTGACCTGGAAAACCAAGGCATATATGAAGTCCCCTGTGCATCATGCCTGGCCACATACATTGGACAGACCAATAGAAGAATAAGCACCCGCCTGGATGAACACAAAAATGCAGTCAAAAAGCTGGAACACACTTCCTCACTTGTCCAACACATGGAAGCCACAGGTCATAACATCAACTTCAATGGCACCAAAACCCTAGCCACCATAGAAAATCCCAGCCACAGAATCATCAGAGAAGCCATAGAGATTGAAAAAAGACCAGAAAGCATGAACAGAAGAGATGATTCCACCAGGCTGTCAATCATTTGGAAGCCTGCACTCACAAACAAAAAAACCTCCACACCACAAGCCAGGCAAACACCTGGGCACAAACAGATCGCCCCTGATACCTCCAGCTCAAACACACCCCAACCAGGCACCCAGATGAAACCCAGCTTCCTAACGAATGATAGCCGTCCATTTACCCGAAGCCAAGCTGCACTAAAGGTCTCCAATAAAGTAACACAATGTTGCCAGCCAATCAAGATACAAAAAGAGCCCCCCCCCCAAAAAAAAAAACAGACAGAAGATATCAGTAGCAGAACACAGCAAACTCCAAGACCAATAAACACAGACCAAGACTCTCAACCAATCAGGAGGAAGAAAAAACCATTCTGACACAGCAATAGGCTGCCCCAAATTTAAATCTGAAACCACTGCAAAAGTCTGACTCACAAACACCATACAGAAGCCTGATGATGGCAGATGAGATTCTGCTGAAACGTTGCTACAACTTTAAAAGCACCACGTGGGAAAATACCCGAACAAAGCTGAATGCCAGACATGTAAGTACCCGCGAAAACTTAAGAAAACAAATATATATATATATATATATATATCCTATTCGCCAGCCTTTTTCTAAATTTCAATTCTAGTAATATTTTTATTTCTGCCTTTTATTTTAAAGGGAAAGCCTCAGAGTTTTTTCTTTATTTTTCTTTTCTTTTTTATTGGGACTTTTTTGCTTTTCCTATCTATGTTTTTGGACCACTTTGTTTTTCTTTTTTGATTATTGAGACTTTTCAACTGGATTAAGGTGTGAAGAACCTGAAGGAACTTTTTGTTTTTTCTCTTTTTGCTTTTTTTTTCTTTTCTTTTTTTTTGCTCTTAATCAATATTATTATTTTTGGATTTGTTTGTTTTTCTCCTTTCTATTTTTTCTTTTTTATGGTGGACTACTTCGTAATTGGATTAGGGTCTAGAAGAACCTGAAGATCTTTCTTCTTCCTTTTTTCCTGTTTCTTTTTTGGTTTCGTGCCTTTTACTATTGGAGTTTTCTATTTTGGATTATAATTGGCTGCTCTACCAGTTGGATTAAAAGTCAAGAAGAATTTGAAACTTTGGAAGCATTGAAATGAGCAGGAAACCAATACCATCTGGCATTTCTACTTCTACCTCTGCTTCCCCACCAGCTGGAGGACAACGTTTAATTCAGACAATGTTGAAGCAAGATAAGGAACAAGAAAGAGTAACTTTACAGATGATTATGCAAGGAATCCAAGATCTCAAGACAAAATCAGACATCATTGAACAAAGAACAGGAAATATTGAACAAAGAACAGAAAATATTGAACAAAGAATAGAGAAGACTGATGAAAAAGTGGAAAACATTAAACAAATGATGGTCAAGTATGAGGAGAGATTCCAAAAAATTGAGGAAGAAGGAAAACAAAGAGAGAAGAAGATTGGAAATATTGACAGTAGATTAACAGCGGTTGAACAAGAAAAAAGTGGGATGTTGAGGTGGGAGATGGAAAGGTCAGAATTTTACCTCAGATTTCAAAATATAGAAGAGGAAAAAGGAGAAAATTTGGCAGCGGTAATGATAGAAATTTTGGCAGATGCTTTGGAAATTACAGAGGAAAAGATGATGGATGGAATAGATGAGATATATCGAGTCTATACAAGGTATGCGATGAGAAATAAATTACCCAAGGAAGTCCACATTAGATTTACCAAAAAATCCATTAAAATGCACATATTACAAGTAGTAAGAGAGAAAATATTGAAATACAAAGGTAAAGAGGTTGTGGTTTTAAAACAAATACCCAGAAGAGTGAGAGAGATGAGAAGAGAAGAGAATATCGATTTCTGACCAAAATGCTATTGGAAAACGAAGTGAATTATAGATGGCTGATTCCAGAAGGACTAATGTTTAGGTGGCAAGAGCAGAGATATAGAATTGATTCAATTGAGAAAGCGGAACTTTTCCATGCAGAATTTTTTGGAGGAAGAAGAGAGGAGGCAGAGAAAGAGGTCTCATTAATTGAGTTTCAAGAGGAACAATTGGAGACTGAAAAAGAGAAAGAAGCAGTAGGGGGACAGATGGATAGCAAAGAACAGCGTGAAGTGAGATCCACAAGAGCGGTTAGACCTAAATATAAAGCATAATCATGGAAGAAAGAAAACTGATTACAATGAATATAAATGGACTTAATTCAGCTGTTAAAAGAAGGAAAACTTTTCATAAATTAGAGAAAATAAAATTTGATATAATTTGTCTTCAAGAAGTTCATATTAAAAAACAACATGAACAATTGTTAGTACAGCCAAAATTGGGGAAAATATTTACTTCTTTGACTCAATGTAAGAAAAGAGGAGTGGTTCTATACATTAAAGAGGCTATCCCAGCAAAATTGATTTACATGGATGAAGACGGAAGAGTATTAATGGTGGAAATAATGGACAATAATATAAAAATACTCTTGATTGCAATTTATGCTCCGAATGATAAACAAGAAGAGTTTTATAAAAAGTTACACATGAAAATAATTGGGCTGGATTATGTTAATATAATTATGATGGGAGATTTTAATGGAATTGTGGACAATAAATTGGACTATATAGCAACAACAACAAAGCAAAATAGAAAGGCTCTCCCAAGGTCTTTTTTTAAAATGACAGATGAATTAACTTTAAAAGATATTTGGAGAGAAAGAAATGTTAAAGCTAAACAATATACTTTTTATTCAAATAGACATCTATCATGGTCCAGATTAGATATGATTTGGATCTCAAAAGAATTAATATCCAATATTCAAGAAACAAATATTGAAACAAGTACTTGGGCAGATCATAGCCCAATGACAATTAAATGGAAGGGACAAAAAAAAAGATCGAGATGGACATTAAATAATACTATTTTAAAGGAGAAAGATTTTATACAATGGATGGAGAAGGAATTGGCTTTTTTCTTCAGAGAAAATAAAAAAGAAGATACTTCAACGCAGAATGTGTGGGATACAATGAAGGCATACGCTAGAGGTTTGATAATAGATTATATAAGAAAAAAGAATATTAGGAAAAGGCAAGCTTCTAAGGCCTTGGAAGATGAGTATAAAATTCTTGAAAAAGAATTACAGAAAATGCCACAGAAAAAGGATATTAAATTGAAGCTGGATGTAATTAAACATAAAATGGAATTAATAGAGAAAGAAGAACTGGCACAGAAAATTAGAAACTCTAAACTTCCGGTTTGCGTGGCTTCGGGGCAGCAGGAATTCGCGACAGTTTCGCGATTCCTGCTGGGCTAGCCGTCGAGGTACCCCCGATCCAGATGGGTCAGGGGGATATGACTGCCCTGTAGGGACAGCTGAAGATAGAGGGGAGTCAGAAAGGGAGGTGGGGGCATCGCAGACCCCCCCTTTCTCCGGGAAAACCCCTTTTTCCCAAGGCAGTGGAGCGGCGGTCAGAAATGGCCGCCACGAAGAAGCCAGCAACCGGGTAAGAACTGTGCTGGAGGAAGTGTGAAGAGTGAAAGTTCTGTCTGAGCCGGGTCAAGTAACACCTTTTAAATTGCCTGGAATTGAGCTGTTTGTTGCTGGAGGATACATTGTATCCCTAAGAAGAGCGAAAAGCGGCGGAGAAGCTGTTAAAGGGAATTTTTTTTTTTTACTCTCCCACCCCACGGAAAAAGCAGAAATATTTGGATATATTAGACATTGAAAGTGGATTGTTTTGAAAGCTAAGATAAGAGACAAAGGGATTTTTGGACATTGAAAAATGTGAGAAATTGGAAAATCTCTGCTGGAGGTATGGATTTTTGATTATTAAAATTCTCATTGCAAGTGGGAAGGGAGAAAAGAAAAAATTGGAGCAGAAGCTGAAAAAGGAGGAGATTGATTAGAACGTCTTTGTGGATCCCAAAAGAAGATATATGGTAATTGGACCTCTTTGATTAAAAATTAATTCAGAAAGAGAAAGAGAAGAAGGAAGAAAAGTATTAACTTTTGGAACTTTTTTTCTTTTTCTTAATTGCTTTTGATTGTCTTTGATTAAAAATTCTTGTGTTTGTTTTGGAAAAAGTTTCCCTTTTCATAATGGCATCGTCTGTGGATGAACTAGAGATTGAATATCAAAAATATAAAAAAGAAGATACTTTGGGCGCTTTGTTTCAATTCTTAGAAATGGCGTTATGTTCCTTTGAAAAGTTGATTACGCAGCAGAAGGACTGGGATAAGGAAGAAGAGGAAGAAGAAGCCATCTTTGATGAACAATGGGTCCCTTCTGGAAAGGAGGACAAAAAGGATAAGAAAAAGGGGATTTTAAGAATTATAAAAACAACCAAAAGAGAGAAAAATGAGCGAGATGGAGGCAAGGTTAGAAAGCAAAGGAAAAGGAGCAAGAAAAGCGAAGAGAAAAAACAAAGGGGTAGAAAGGGCAAGGAGAAGAATAAGCAAGAGAGAAGGAGGGGGAGGAGAAGCCTTAATGTGGGGAAGCAAGACCTAAGGAAAAAAAGTTTATTTAGAGATAATGGGTGAATTTAATTTAGATTAAAAGAGGGATTCTGGAGGGTATATAAGAGTGTGTTTTTATATGTATATTTAGAATATAAAATTTATTATGTAATTTTAGAATTTTTTTTTTTTAAACAGAATCCCAAGAAAGATTGCTATATGTAGTATTTCTAAGTTAGGGTAATGAGTTATAGATGTTACTCCAATTGGTGTACAGGAGAAGTATAGTAAAAGAAAAAAAAAGATGAATGGATAATTGGAAATAGAACAGACAAAGAATGTTATTGAAAATGGTAATAAGATATGGAAGGATATATATGCTTTTTTTTTTTTTTTTGGATTTTGTGTATTGATAAAAGGCAATAAAATTTTAATTAATAAATAATTTGGATGGAAAAGAGAAGTAGGGACAAGATATGAAGTTAATATTATATGAAATATTGATATTATAATCTGGAAATGTTATGCTTTATTGGTCTATTATTATTATTTTTTCTTAGAAAAGAATTTATAAGCTGCTATGCCTTGATTTTTTGTGCATTGTTTTTATAAAACTGATAAAAATGGTTTTTATATATATATATAAAAAAGAAAATGATAATAAGATTTGGAAGGAGATATGGGTTGAATATGATGTTTGAATTTGTGTCTGTGTAAAGAGTTTTAACCCGGGAACAGACAACCTTCAGAAAAGATCTTTTAGTTTTGTTTATGTTTTGTGTTTGTATGTTTGTGTACTGTGCTTATGGTAAAACTAACAAAATTTGTTTTTTATAAAAAAAAAAAAAGGAAAGAATCAATAAAACCTTGGAGGAATGCTAGACGAGAATAATTTATACAAGCCAGAAAGAAAAGAATATGATGACTATAAAATGGATAAATATGGAAGAGAAATGAAATTGAATAGGAGTAAAGAGAAAAAATGAGAAACTTGCTGAAAGATGTTTGTGTGTCCATATGGAGATGGGATAAATTGGAATTATGCTGTATAAAAATAATGTTTTGTTTGACTTGTAAGGATTTACAATGTTAAGAGGTTTTATGTGTTTATGTATTTAATGGTTAATGATGTGTTGTTTTATCTTTAAAATTAATAAAAATTTGTTTCAAAAAAAAAAAGAGACAAAATAATGGGAAAGCACCGGGTCCAGATGGGCTTCCAGCAGAATTCTATAAAATATTTCAAGAATTTTTGAGCACCTCATTGTTAGAAGTTATGAATGAAGTTATGTTAAAAAAGATGATACCCAAAACATGGTCAGAGGCTTATATTACACTTATACCGAAGGAAGAGACTGACCCACTGCAAATTAAGAATTATAGACCTATTTCTTTATTGAATGCAGACTATAAAATCTTTGCTTCAATCTTATCAGAAAGACTTAAAAAATATTTAAATAATTTTATTCACCCAGATCAAAATGGATTTCTGCCAAAGAGACAAATTAGAGATAATATGAGAGTAATCTTGGACACTTTGGAATACTATGAGGCTCATCCTGAAAAGCAAATGGCTTTGATATTCCTAGATGCTCAAAAAGCATTTGACAACGTGAACTGGAGATTTATGTTATTATTATTGGAGCAGATGGGTTTTGCTAAAAAATTTATTCAAGCAATAGAAGCCATATATAATAAACAGACAGCAAGGGTAATGATGGAGGGGGAACTTACAGATTTTATTAATATAAGGAAAGGCACAAGACAAGGATGCCCCCTATCTCCTTTGCTATTTGTGTTGACCTTGGAAGTGTTGAATAGAAATATTAGGGATGATAAAAGCATAAAAGGAATGAAAATTAAGAAGGAAGAATTTAAGCTACAAGCTTTTGCTGATGATTTAGCTTTTATTTTGGAAGACCTGCTAGAAACAGCTCCAAAGTTATTGAAAAGGATAGAGACATATGGAGAGGTGGCTGGTTTGAAAATAAAGATAAAACAAAGATTTTGACAAAGAATATGCTATTGAGACAGAGAGAAGAACTGGCAGATCTTTTGAAAATTCAAGTTACAAATAAGGTTAAGTATCTGGGGATATATTTGACAACAAGATGTAGCACATTAAAGGAGAATAATTATATTAAACTTAAACAACAGATAACTACAGATTTGAAGAAGTGGGAAAACTTG
The DNA here is from genome assembly GCA_033807585.1 of Hydrophis major. NCBI lineage: Eukaryota > Metazoa > Chordata > Lepidosauria > Squamata > Elapidae > Hydrophis > Hydrophis major. The sequence continues at coordinate 17,613,189 of CM066333.1, forward strand.
CAATTGTCATTAATAGGGAGAATTTCAACAATTAAGATGAATATTTTACCTAGAATTTTATTTTTGTTTCAAACAATACCAATTAGGCTTGGAAAAGACTATTTTGAAGATTTAAATAAAATTATGTTGAAGTTTATATGGCAAGGTAAAAAAGCGAGAATAAAGCTAAAGCTTTTGCAAGATGCTAGAATTAGAGGAGGTTTTGGCCTGCCTAATTGGGAATTGTACTATCAAGCTGCAAGTTTGATGTGGGTCAAAGAATGGATAACATTAAGGAAACATAGGTTGTTGACATTAGAAGGGCATGACTTGCTGTTGGGCTGGCATGCTTTTTTTTGGTATAAGGGAACTAAAACACAGGGTTATTTTAGAAGACATTATGTACAGGAGTCTTTGTGGTTAAATTGGGAGAAGATAAAGAGACAATGTTATTTGAAAATTCCAGTTTGGTTATCGACCATTGAAGCATTTTCCTATCCCATAATCTACAAGAAGGAACAAACAGTTAGATATGGGGAACTTTTGGATGAAAAGGGTGAACTTAAATCGATCCAAAACTTAGAGGAACAAGGTATAAGGATGAATTGGTTTTCATATGCACAAATACATTCAAGGTATGATGAAGATTCCAAAAAGGAGGGATTTTATGATAAGCAGACTGATTTAGATAAGATCTTGATGGGTATTGATGAGAAGGTGATTAAAAAATTATATGGTTATTTACTGGGAATGAAATTAGAGGAAGAACAAGTCAAAGAAACTATGATTGTTTGGGGGAAGAATTTTGGATATGGGATTGATTTAGAGAAATGGCAGAAATTGTGGTCTCAAAATTATAAAATGACAATGTCAACAGCATATAAAGAAAACTTGTATAAGATGTTTTACAGGTGGCACTTTCCTCCGACAAGAATAGCAAGAATGTTTAAGAACAAATCTGAAAAATGCTGGAAATGTCATCAGATACCCGGCTCGTATTACCATATGTGGTGGACTTGTGAGGATGCTAGAAAATATTGGACTATAATTCGCATGTGGCTGGAAAAAATGACAAAGAAACATATAGACTTGAAACCAGAGACCTTCTTATTGGGAATTTTACCTGATATATATAGTAAAGATTTGAAATACCTGATTGTAAATGTAGTAACAGCGGCCAGGATTGTATTTGCTAAAAATTGGAAGAATGAGAAAATACCATTACAGGAAGAAATTATTAAGAAAATATTGGAATGTGCTGAGATGTGCAGATTGACATTTGAAATTAGAGAGCAAGAGGATAAACAATTTTATGAAATTTGGGATCTTTTTTATAAATGGCTAGATGATAAAATACGATAATAGAATATTTTAGATAGTAAGAAATATCTTTATCTTGCTATTTTGCTATTATTTTGTTACTTGATATTATATTTATAAAGGGTTTTTTTAGGATTGATTTGGTATGTTTATATGATTTGTTGAATAATCTGCTTAAAGTATTGTTAGCTCATAAAGCATGAATGATTAAAAGTATAGTCAAAAAAAAATTTTTTTTTTTTTTAGTGATTATAGGATATATAAGTTTGGATTGATAATATGAGTTGTTATGTAACATAATTGTAACTGGGACTACAGAATGAATGCACAAAAATGATGAACCAACTGACACACTGGATGTACATATGAGAGTTGAATGTTTTAATGTTTTGTTTGTCTTGTTTGTTTGTAGAAAATTAATAAAATTTTCTTTTAAAAAAATAATAATGTTGCTTTGGCTATATACACTGACAGATTCTGCACTGGAGACAAATTCCTTGCATGTCTAAAGTTTGCGACTGTAAAACACAATAGATACAGCACCATAATTCCAGTTTATTTATTTAGCGTATTGGTATCTAAAGAGGTCATGCAACTGCCGAGATGTGAATATTAGTTTAAATAAAGCGCCAGTAATTCCAGTACCTTAAAACTATGATAAAATCCATGTTTTCATTTTTATTTTTTAATTGGGAAACATGCCCATATCAGAAACACCGGTATGTAAGTTAGGTCAAAACTGAGACAGCTTCTGGGATGTTTCTGCAACTTCCCAATGATCTCCAAGCAAATGTTAACCAACTCCTAAGCTGCTTAGCTTCCAAGATTCTGAGGAAGCATGTAAAAACGGTAAAGAAAGGAATAATGAAGTTCTACAGAGGAAAAGGAGGGCCCGTCTGGTGTAGTGTAAGGGTTAAAGGTATCAAGTTAGAAACCTTTGAGTCATAGCCCCGCCTTAGGAGCAAAGTCAACAAGATGACCTTGGACCGCTATACCAGGGATCCCCAAATGTGGCAACTTTAAGACTTGTGGACTTCAACTCCCATAATTCTCCGGCCAGCTATTTGGAGACCTCTGAGCTACACCCTCTCAGCCCTAGGAAGGAGGCAATGGCAAACCAGTCTGAAAAATCTTGTCAAGAAAACTGCCTAATGCAAGGGTGTCCAACCTTGGCAACTTTAAGCCTGCAGGACTTCAACTCCCAGAATTCCAAGCAAAGCTGGCTGGGGAATTCTGGGAGTTGAAGTCCTCCAGGCTTAAAGTTGCCAAGGTTGGACACCCTGGCCTAGTGTATGCAGTCACCACGAATCAACCCTGACATAAAGGCACACATACCTGAAAACCAGAAGATATCTAACCCCACCACCACAATTACTCAACATAATGCAACTTAACTCTCCAATAACCATGCAGAACTTTGCCCCACAATGAATAAATCCAAAACTGTGTGTCGTATATGTGGGTCTGTAGGTAGATGCATAATTATGTACTTATTTAGTCATGTTTATGCAGTTTATATTGGAGGGGGTGAACCTTTGAGAGCTGCATGCAATGAAATTATTTTTTAATGCACACCAATTAGTGTAAATGAGTGACAATAAAGTTATTCTAAGTCTTAAGTCAAACCTCTGGCTATTAAGCCACCTCCCCCAATCTGTAGAGAATGTCAGTCATCCAAGTCAAGGTTGTCCCAAAAGGTGTTTTTTCAGGAGACAACTGGCCTTCCTTGTTTTTTCTCTTGAAGACGTTTCGCTTCTCATCCAAGAAGCTTCTTCAACTCTGACAGATTCCCCACTATCCTGCCAGAACTGAAGAAGTTTCTTGGATGAGAAGTGAAACATCTTCAAAAGAAAAAACCAGAAAGTCCAGTTGCCTCCTGAAAAAGCACCTTTGGGACACCTTTCCCAATATATTAAACTCCTAGGGAACCACTACTATTATCAGCAGCCGAGCCAAAACCAGATTGCACACGACAACCCCCAGCAATTAATTTAAACGGTGCAATTCAGATTAACTCCGGATTTCGATGATAAAGAGATCCTCGACCAGGTTCAACAACGCTGGGTTAAAAAACGAACTGGAACACCGCCAAGGGCTCCACGCAAGGCAAAAAAGCTCCGCGTCCCGACGACCCGAGCCAGGCTCGCGTGTCAAAAGGGAAAGATGAAGCATCCAGACGCGCCTCTGAGAGAGAGAGAGGCACGCAACCAGCATCTGCGCAAGAAGCCAGCGCCGGGACTGGGCACCGCCTTCCAGGGTCTCCTTTCGGCAAATCTTCGGGCTGACGCAACCTCGATCGCTCGGCCCTCCTTTTCGGGCCAAAGCGAGCTGGACGCCTTCCGCATTCTCCGGAGCCGCCTCCCTCTCTCGCATCCCCGCGCCTCGCTTGGCAACAGAGACGCCAGCCCCGTCCTGCTCGCCTTCTCGAGGCCGCCGCTCGGCTCTTGCTTTGGCAGCGCCTTGCCAAACCTTGGAAATCCACGCAACGCCACAGGAAAATCAAGGCAGCGGCATCGCCGCTCCCAATCCCTGGACTTCAGCCAAGCCACAGCAGGCTTGAAGGCAAGAATCGTGAAGAATTCAAGAAGCCCAGTGGCAAATTAACACGGCACATTACGACTAATCGCATTTATAGAGCCGGCCATCTCGCACAATGGGACTCTGAGCAGTCAAAGAAAAGCAGAGAAAAAGCATCGATTATGTCAGAGGTCTCCAAACTTGGCAACTTCAACTCCCAGAATTCTCTAGCCAGAGTTGAAGTCCACAAGTCTTAAAGTTGCCAAGTCTGGGGACCCCTGGATTATTATCTAGCTATATCTATACATCTGTATATCTGTATTTATATGATATATCTCTGTCTATCTCTATCTCCCTCTCTCTAATATAAAAGCGAAATACCACTCAAGCATCATCACAAAATCTCCAAACTGTAAAGCCTACAAACTTGAAATTTGGCACATATGTTCCTCTGGGCTTCTAGGTGCTCACTAAGAAAGGATTTTTCAAAAAGGCTATCAGTGCATTAGTATTTCCTATATTATTATTAACACATTCTGATGCCAAGGATTACTCCGCCTCCCCACCGTTGAGCTAAGCCAGGCCCAGGCTCTTGCTGTCTCCTCCTTGCTCACACAGCAAATACTACTTCAGTTTCCAAACAGCCCTCAACTCTCTCAACACACTGACAGGACACTAGCCTGATGCATACCGATGGATGCTGGTAGGCAGAGGGAGATTTTTCCCCCCTTTATTTTCCTGCCCCAAAACTAAGCCTGATCACATAGTTTGGTAGCGAAGCACGGGTATCCATGCAGCGCCATGGCGTCCCAACTGGGAATTGTGGCAAGTGATGTTTCCATCTGGAGGGCCCCGGGTTGCAAAAGGCTGCTAGGCAGAAGGAAGGAAATCCCGTTGAACTTCATGGAGCTGGCCGAAGAAGCCGGATGAGAGAGGGCGCGCATTAAAAGGCAGCAGGGAGAGAGGCAATTTACAAGGAAATGATCTTTATCCGTGACAGTTCCAGGACAGCCTTCCATGCTTGTCCGGCAGGAAAAAATGAACCCTCCATGTTCAGAAGCAGCATCTGGTTGCAAGACCAGAGCCAAAGCGCTTGAATTCATTTCAATTCATTAAATCCCAATCCTCTGCTCTCGCGGAGTCATCGATAAATCTTACAACCATTTAATGCAGGGAGCCCTTCAAACTTGACCATTTGAAAGACTTGTGGACTTCAACTCCCAGAATTCCTCCTCCAGTCATGTTAGCTCAGGAATTCTGGGAGTTGAAGTCCACAAGTCTTTCAAGCTGTCAAGTTTGAAGACAACCCCGCCTCCCCCCCTTGCATTAAATCAGGGGTGTCCAACCTTGGCAACTTTGTGGACTTCAACTCCCAGAATTCCTCAGCCAGCTTTCCTTTAAGTCCACAAGTCTTAAAGTTGCCAAGGTTGGACACCCCTGCATTAAATGGATATAAGATTTATCCACGACTCCAAATGGGCCACGAGAGCAGAGTTTGAAGAAGACCCTTGATTTAATGTTTAAAACGCTTAAACAGGAAAAATCCTCCGCGTTATTTCTTGGAAGTTTCGGCAACCCCTCCGTTGCAAGAAACCAGACGAGAGGAGCAGGTGCCCCCTCCCTCTTGAATCTCATCCCCCCCTCCCGCCCCCCAAATTGTTACGGGGATACCTCGGCAGGCTTCCGCGCCGACAGGCAGGCGCAGTCTTCAGCGGAGAAGCAACCTTCCACGCATTCCCCACACCTATGCAGCAATTGCTCCGAGGCCAATTACGGCGGTGGCGCTTCTGATGCAACTGAAGGCAACTCTGGGTATCCGCGAAGTAACCACGAGGTAACCACGAGACGACACAGAGCTGAAGGCAAAGCTAACAGAAGTCTCCAACCTTGGGCACTTTAAGCCTGAGGGTGGGGGGGCTTCAACTCCCAAAATTCCCCAGGCAGCAGATAACAAGGGGTCTCCAACCTTGGACACTTTAAGCCTGGGGGGGGGGCTTCAACTCCCAGAATTCCCATCTTTGGGAGTTGAAGCCCGCCCCCCCGCCCAGGCTTAAAGTGCCCAAGATTGGAGACCTCTGCTTTGGAAAGCTTTGGTGCCAGCGAGTTTACGGTTCTGCAAGAGCATCCCTCCCTCTCGGACCGATTGTCCCCCCCGCCACCCCATTACTCCGAAACACGCCACTACCCGCCTTCCACCACACCGAGCCAGCAACAGACTCGCGGCCTCGCGCCCGCCCCGCATGAATGAAAAAAGCGCGCAGCTTCTACGGTACCTGGCACAAAAGCGCCACTCTTGGAAGTGGTGCGTAATTACGCGGCAGGGGCAGCCTCTCCAGGTTGGGACCCTTCGGCTTTTTGGTTTTTTTTTGTGGGGGGGTGGTTGGTTTTTTTTCCCCCCTCACGGGCGGGTGCGACTTTGGTTGGACTGAAGTCCCCGGCTAACCTTCCAGCTCTTTCCTGGGTCGGCGAAAGGCGCTGCTCTTCAGACGCGCGGCTCCTCCTCTGCTCTATAAGGCGAGTTTAGCGGCCCGCCTTCTTTCGCTCCCGGGCCCAATGGCATCGGCCGCTCCGAGCGAGCCTCTTTTCCTTCCTTCCTTCTTGCCTTTTCCTTCCCTCTTGACAGCCGCGCGGTGGGAGGGCTGCGCAAGCGAGGGATTCAAGGCCGGCGGTTCAGCCTCCGGGCGAAACGCCTCCAGACCCCACCCTCGGCCGGGGCCAATGGCAGCCGAGCCGCCCGGTGACTCGTACTTCGAGCGGTTGTGGTGTCGCCCTCCCCATTCCCGACCAGTGTTGCCAGACGTACGATAATTATCGTATTTGTACGATAATTTGGCCCTCTGTACGATGTACGATCAATAATTCCCAAAAAGGTCAAATGTACGATAATTTTACAGTTTGGCAATTTAAGAAGATAGTTGGCCTACTTTGACCCTTTTTTGTGCCTGTTAAGAGCTAGTATTTTACCATACTGTACTTTTCGTGGGTTCATGCAACTTCATGAGTCTAGATCACGTGTGTGTGCGTACGCGCACGTAGTTTGTGCATACGTGATACACGCTCGCTCACGATCTACGTACAAGTACGAGTCGAGTCAGCTAGTCGTCACGCGCGTCAGGCCCATTGAGGTAGTTTATTGCTGATCGTAAGTTTTGCGGGATCGTATCTTGTGGCTTCATGCCTTCAGTTCGGACATTTTCCACATGGATATATGCCTACAGTTGGTACTTCCTGTGAGATATAGAGTTTGCTATATGTACGATAATTTTCTCAAAAAAACGATAATTTTGAGTCTTGGGTACGATAATTTTACATTTTGAATCTGGCAACGCTGTTCCCGACTCTTCTTGAGGCCGTCTCCGGGCTTCTTTTCTGGGCGCTGAGGAGGCGCGTTAAGATCCTGCTTTGCAAAGCAGGGCTGCATTGAGAGCAGGCGGGCCGCTGCGCCTGCAAAGAGGCGCATCTGCCTGATGGTTTTGAGCTTTCGCGGCGGCGGGGAACCAAAAGGAAGCCACCTATTTTTATTTTTTATTTATTTATTTATTTGCTTTGTCAATCGCTTACAAGAAAATAGGTATAAGTATATACATAGTTATGAATACATGAAATGGGTACATATAAGAAAAATAAAAAGAAACAATAGGACAGGGACGGTAGGTACGTTGGTGCGCTTATGCACGACCCCAACAGACCTCTTAGGAAAGGGGTGAGGCCAATTGTAGACAGTCTAAGGTTAAAATTTTTGGGGTTTGGGGAAGAAACCACAGAGTCAGGTAGAATATTGCAGACATTGACCACTCTGTTGCTGAAGTCGTATTTCCTGCAATCAAGTTTGGTACGGTTTACCTTGAGTTTGTATCTATTGTTTGCTCTTGTGTTATGGTTGAAGCTCATTGTCAGGTAGGACATTGCAATGTATGATTTTATGTACCATACTTAGATCAGACCGAAGATGGCATAATTCAAGGTTTTCTAGGTCTAGAATTTCAAGTTTGGTGGCATAAGGTATTCTACAACGAGTAGAGGAGTGGAGAACTCTTCTTGTGAAATATTTCTGGACTTTCTCAACTGTGTTAGTATCAGATACGTAATGTGGGTTCCAGACTGATGAGCTGTATTCGAGTATTGGTCTAGCAAATGTTTTGTGTGCTCTAGTTAGTAGTGTGATATTACCAGAGAAAAAGATATTACCAGAGAAAAAGATATTACCAGAGAAAAAGATTAGGTTAACAACTCTTAATGCCTTTTTGGCTATGTAGTTACAGTGGGCTCTAGCATTTAGGTCATTAGAGATGATTACTCCAAGGTCCTTGACAGAGTTTGGATCATCAACAAGGTCTTGACTATTCAGCTTGTATTTTATTTTCTGATTTATTTATTTTTTTGCCAGTATGTAAGACAGAACATTTATTTGTTGAGATTTGAAGTTGCCATTTGTTTGACCATTCTGATACATAGTCAAGATCTTTTTGAAGAGTAGCAGTATTGTCTGTGGTATTGAACAGCTTTACATCATCAGCAAAGAGAACGCAGTTGCTCTTAATATGATCACAGAGGTCGTTTATGTAGAGTATGAAGAGAGTTGGTCCTGAAACACTGCCTTGGGGGACACCACTATTGACAGGTCCAGAATTTGATAGGACACTCCCAATTTTGACCATTTGTTATATGTTTGACAGGAATGCTTCTATCCAATTATGCAGTTGTCCAGAGATACCATAAGATTTTAGATTTAGGAATAGTTTGTCGTGTACCACTGAATCAAAGGCTTTACAGAAGTCTATGTAGATTACGTCTATTGATTTGCCCTGATTGAGTTGTGTAGCCCATATGTTTTTGCAGTGTAAGAGTTGCAGATTACAAGATAGTTTTTTTCTGAAACCAAATTGTTTATTGGAGAGTAAGTTGTTTGTCTCTAAGTGGAGGATAATGGATTGGTTAATAATTGATTGCATGACTTTACAGGTGACGCAGCATAAGGAGATTGGTCTGTAATTTTCAACTAGGTTGGGGTCTCCCTTTTTGAAGATGGGGATGACTGTGGCTTGTGACCATAGTTTTGGCAAGGGGCTGGTCCTGAAAGATTTTTCAAAGGTTATGCTTAGAGGTTCTGCTCTGGCAGTGGATAGCTTTTTTAAGAAGTAGGAACATATTCCGTCCAGTCCAATAGATAGAGATGGTTTTAGATTGCATAGTGCTTTTTCAACATTGTCTTCTCTAAAATCAATATGTATTAGATCATTGTAGTTTTCACTGTAGTTATTCTTAGAAACACACGGAATAGCAAGAAACCTCCTGTGGAAAGTACTCAGAAAAAAGGGGAATTCTAGAATATAGTAGTCCTCAACTTAGGATCACAATTGAATCTAAAATTTCTGTTGTTAAGGGAAGCGATTTACAGATTAACAAAATTGGAAGGGACCTTGGAGGTCATCTAGTCCACTACCACCCCTCCCAAGCAGGAGACCCTACATCATTTCTGACATGGCAGTCGAGTCTCTTCTTGAAAGCTTCCAGGGATGAAGCTTCCACAACTTCTGATGGCAAACTGTTCCTTTGGTTGATTGTTCCCATTGTCAGAAAATTTCTCGTTTCTCGATTGAATCTCTCCTTGCTCAGCTTCCATCCATTGTTCCTTGTCTGGCTTTCAAATGCTTTGGAAAATAGCTTGACCCCTTCCTCTCTGTGGCAGCCCCTCAAATATTGGAAGACGGCTATCATGTCTCCCCTGGTCCTTCTCTTCACTAGACCAGCCATGCCCAGTTCCAGCAACTGTTCAACTATGTTTTAGCCTCCAGTCCCCTCATCATCTTGGTTGCTCTTCTATGTACTCTTTCTAGAGTCTCAACATCTTAACATTTGTTCAGTGAATGTCAGTGGGGATTCTCAGTCATCCAGGTCATGGTTGTCCCAAAGGTGCTTTTTAAAGAGGCAAATGGACTTTCTGGTTTTTCTTTGAAGATGTTTCGCTTCTCATCCAAGAGCCTTCTTCAGTTGATGAGATGAGAAGAGAAGTGAAATGACTTTAAAGAAAAAGTCCAGTTGCCTCTTGAAAAAAAAAACACCTTTGGGACAACCATGACCGGAATGACTGAGAATCTCCATAGTTCAGTGAGTTTTGCTACATTTGCCCCATTTTCTTGCCACAATTGTAAACTGAATCTGTGGTTAATAAATTAATAATGGGTGGGACTCTACCAGTTCGCACCTATTCGCTAGAACCAGTTAACATTCTAAGCAGTTCGGAAAACTGGTTGTTAGAAGAAATTACTGGTTTAATCCTGTAAGGAAGGCAGGAAGGAAACATTCTGGTGTTGCTTACACAGACTGCCTCCGTAAACCCTTATTACATTCTTGGCTGGACTAGACTTCCTGTCTCTGGAACTTCTCTGAAGTTTTTTCCCCTCCTTTGCTGTTACTTTGCTTCTGTGGAGTGACCATTCAAAGTTACAATGGCACTGAAAAAAGTGACATATGGCCATTTTCACACTTATGACTGTTGCAGCATCCCCACAGTCATGAGAGACCAGGCGAGGAGATGCGTGCCTCGATGTGAGTGATATTGAGTTGGCCACGCCCAGCCAGTCATATAACCACCAAGCCACATCCACTCAGCCACATGACCATCAAGCCACTCCCACCAACTAAGCCACACCCACAGAAGAGGTTGTTAAAAAATTGGAATTCCACCCTGATTAATAACCCAGTTGTTAAGTGAAACTGGCTTCCCCATTGATTTTGCTTGTCAGAAGGTTACAAAAGGTGATCATGTGGCCTTGGGAGTGGGACACAGCAATGGTCCTAAATATGAATCGGTTGTCAAATGTCTGAATTTTGACCGCAAGATCGTGAGGATGATGCTAAGGTAACTGAAAACAGTCATAAATCACATTTTTCAGAGCCATGGTAACCTTTAACAGCCACTAAACAAACCGTTGTCAGTTGAGGATTATCTGTAATCTCATTGTCCTCGTGAGAAACTTAAATACTCAGTCAGGAAGCCATGGTACGGATAGAACATGGTGAAATAAACTGCTCCATGTTGATTAAGGCCACATCATATGTCCAGCATTCTTACTTTAAAAAAAAAAAAAAACCATTTGGAGCCTATAGTTGGTTTGCTGATCTGATTGATGTGTTCATTTTGTTCTTTTAAAATTCATTGACCTTTCTTGCAATACAATTAATACATTCCCAAAAAGTGGCAACTTATTACTTAATACATTGTGGGCTTCATAACTGAATCATATCTATATAAAGAAGGGTCCTGTATCTAAAACTTGCCTAATCCTGTCAAGTTTAATTGTGAGGCATCCGAACAGATGTTTATAAATGAAATGAGGCATAATTATTTAAGCTTCACTTCCTGCTTCACTTCCTGTTACTAAAAGGCCCTGTTCATCTCACAAACATGACTCTGGACAGCTAAGACAAATTTTAAAATGCAATAAAAAATAAATTTAAATTTTACACACAGTGAAAAGGCAAAGTAACTGTCAAAGAGACCATATACCACCACAGTGTCTCAGTTACTAATACAGGTAGTCCTTGATTCATGATCATAACTCAGCCCAAAATTTGTCTTGCTAAATGAGACAGACACATAAGATGAATATGTATATGAAATTGTGTCTGTATGGAAATGTGATAACCCGGAACCATGCTGTACTCAAATAAGATGTTATATTTGTTTTGTTAAAAGTCAAAAAAACTTTCTTAAAAAATAATAATAATGTATAGTCACAAAATAAGAAATATATATATCTTTGGTTATTTGGGTTTTCTCCCGCATAAGATTGGAAGTATCTAGGCAACGTTTCGATGAAGTCTCATTCATCATCTTCAGGCTTGGTCTTCAGCTCTGTGCTTCTCAGAGTGATGTGAGCTTGCAGCTGCTTCTTCCTTTTAACTGCTAGTAGGGGTGTGACACCCCCCCACTAGCAGTTAAAAGGAAGAAGCAGCTGAGAAGCACAGAGCTGAAGACCAAGCCTGAAGATGATGAAACACCATACAGAAGCCTGATGATGGCAGATGAGATTCTGCTGAAACGTTGCTACAACTTTAAAAGCACCACGTGGGAAAATACCCGAACAAAGCTGAATGCCAGACATATATATATATATATACATGCAATGACACAATAACTGTTAATGGAAAAGAGATTTTAAAAAATAGAATGGAATAGAATTCTTTATTGGCCGTGTGATTGAACACACAAGGAATTTGTTTTGGTGCAAATGCTCTCAGTGTACATAAAAGAAAAGATATATTCGTCAGGAGTCAAGAATAATAAGGTACAACGCTTAATAATAGTCATAGGGTACAATAAGCAATCAAACCCTACTAGGAAACAGTCAATATAAATCATAAGGATACAAGCGACAAAGTCACAGTCATACAGTCACAAGTGGGAGGGGATGGGTGATAAGGAGTGATGAGAAGATTAATAGTAATAGTAAAGCAGACTTTGTAAAAGTTAGACAGTGTTGACAGTGTTGAAAAGGGGTGAGGTCAGTTCCAACAACTTCCACTGGCACAAATTCTTTGCTTGGCAGCTGCCAGCTGTTTACTTGGAGAGCAGCCTCCTTAGGGTTGGAAAAGCATAATTGGCTCCAAAACAGAGGCAGTCAACCTCAGAAATCAGCTACTGGACTTACATCAGCTTGTGTTCTTGAAGCCAAAAGTTTAAAGGTTCAGGATTGCACATGCTGATAAATCCAGGCAGGATGGATTTTAAAGTGACCACCTTTATTGTGCTTCCAGGAAAGAGATTTTCTTAATTTTGGACAGGGGACCTTACTCCTGTATAAGAATGCTTTGAACTGAGATAGAATTGCACAGGAAATAAACTCCTTGTGAAATCCGGCGCGGACATTAGAAGCAAATCTTACTCAGTAGAATTTACGCTTAGGTAAAGGGGTAACACTGCATACTAAAGAAATTGTCAATTTGGAAGCCATTTTTCTTTGAGGCTTCTGAGCACCCACATTCAGTGCCTGGGAATTTGGGAAGGGGACTTCAAGGAGTGGTGCTAATTTTTTAGCCCCAACAACATTCCTTTCTCAGAGAGAGGGGTTGGATTTTGGATTCTATTTGGGCTAAGAAAAACCCGGAAATCTCAGATTTGGGTTTTCCTCAGATGTGCCAATATGACATCTCTAATAAAGTGGATCTTTGAGAAGATGACAACCTCAGAGTCTTTTAATTTGGAAGTTGTTACTTGGAACGCTGACAGAAAAATGCATATGCACACCTGTGTGCCAAAACTGATCTGTTGCTTTGTTGCAACATCTGCCAGGACTGAGTAAATCTACACTTTTGGAATTACAGTATATTACTGGCCTAGTATCAACAAAGTACAGATAATCCTCAACTTACGACCACAATTGAGTCCAAAATTTCTGTTGCTAAGCAAGACAGGTGTTAAGTGAGTTTTGCCCCATTTTATGGCTTTTCCTTGCCACAGTTGTCAAGTGAATCACTGCAATTGTTATGATAGTAACACAGTTGTTAAGTGAATCTGGCTTCCCCATTGACTTTGCTTGTCAGAAGGTCGCAAAAGGGGTTTACATGATATTGGGACACTGCAACCGTCATAAATGTGAATTAGTTGCCAAGCATCTGAATTTTGATCATGTGACCATGGGGGATGCTGCATCGGTCGTAAGGGTGAAAAACAGTCATAAATCCCTTTTTTCAGTCCTGTTGTAACTGTGAATAGTCATCAAATGAACTGTCATAAATTGAGAATTACAAAGTAAAAAAAGTGGATCCATAGCAGAAACAAAAGGTTAGACGAGGCCGGGAGTTCCGGTTTGCAGGCCTTCAGCAACAGACAGGAATCCGCAATCGTGCGCGGTTTCTGCCTGGGCTCACCGCTGGAGCGCCCCGAGCCAGTTTGGCTTCGGGGCTAAGCCACCCCGTACAGGTTGTGAAGACAGGGGAGACCCCAGCAGGGTCGAGGAAAGCAGCATCTTTCCTCCTTAGCTCGCTAAACTCCCTTTCCCAAAGGTGGTAAGAGCGGCGGTCAGAAGTGGCTGCCTCAAAGAAGCACTCACCCGGAAAAGAAAGTGCAGGAGGAAGTTAAGAAGTGAAAGTTTTGGCTGACTTCCGGTTTGCGTGGCTCCGGGGCAGCAGGAATTCGCGACAGCTTGCGATTCCTGCTGTGCTAGCCGTCGAGGTACCCCCGATCCAGACGGGTCAGGGGGATATGGCTGCCCTGTAGGGACAGCTGAAGAGAGAGGGGAGTCGGATAGGGAGGTGGGGGTGTCGCAGACCCCCCCCTTCTCCGGGAAAACCCCTTTTTCCCAAGGCGGTGGAGCGGTGGTCAGCAATGGCCGCCATGAAGAAGCCAGCAACCGGGTAAGAACTGTGCTGGAGGAAGTGTGAAGAGTGAAAGTTCTGTCTGAGCCGGGTCAAGTAACACCTTTTAAACTGCCTGGAATTGAGCTGCTTGAATTGCTGGAGGATACATTGTATCCCTAAGAAGAGCGAAAAGCGGCGGAGAAGCTGTTAAAGGGAACTCTTTTTTTTTTTACTCTCCCACCCCACGGAAAAAGCAGAAATATTTGGATATATTAGACATTGAAAGTGGATTGCTTTGAAAGCTGAAGCTAAGAGACAAAGGGATTTTTGGACATTGAAAAATTTAAGAAATTGGAAAATCTCTGCTGGAGGTATGGATTTTTGATTATTTAAAATTGTCATTGCAAGTGGGAAGGGAGAAAAAAAATTGGAGCAGAAGCTGAAAAAGGAGGAGATTGTCTAGAACGTCTTTGTGGATCCCAAAAGAAGATATATGGTAATTGGACCTCTTTGATTAAAAATTAATCCAGAAAGAGAAAGAGAAGAAGGAAGAAAAGTATTAACTTTTGGAATTTTTTTTTTTTTAATTGCTTTTGATTATCTTTGATTAAAAATACTTGTGGTTGTTTTGGAAAAAGTTTCCCTTTTTATAATGGCATTGTTTGTGGATGAACTAGAGATTGAATATCAAAAATATAAAAAAGAAGATACTTTGGGCGCTTTGTTTCAATTCTTAGAAATGGCGTTATGTTCTGTTGAAAAGTTGATTACGCAGCAGAAGGACTGGGACAAGGAAGAAGAGGAAGAAGAAGCCATCTTTGATGAACAATGGGTCCCTTCCGGAGAGGAGGAGAAAAAGGATAAGAAAAAGGGGATTTTAAGAATTATAAAAACAACCAAAAGAGAGAAAAATGAGCGAAAAGGTGGAGGCAAGGTTAGAAAGCAAAGGAAAAGGAGTAAGAAAAGCGATGGGAAAAAGCAAAGGGGTAGAAAGGGCAAGGAGAAGAATAAGCAAGAGAGAAAGGGGGGGAGGAGAAGCCTTAATGGGGGGAAGCAAGACCTAAAGAAAAAAAGTTTATTTAGAGACAATGGGTGAATTTAATTTAGATTAAAAGAGGGATTCTGGAGGGTATATAAGATTGTGTTTTTATATGTGTATTTAGAATATAAAATTTATTATGTAATTTTAGAATCTTTTAAACAGAATCCCAAGAAAGATTGTAATATGTAGTATTTCTAAGTTAGGGTAATGAGTTATAGATGTTACTCCAATTGGTGTACAGGAGAAGTATAGTAAAAGAAAAAAAAAGATGAATGGATAATTGGAAATAAAACAGACAAAGAATGTTGTTGAAAATGGTAATAAGATATGGAAGGATATATATGCTTTTTTTTTTTTTTTTGGATTTTGTATATTGATAAAAGGCAATAAAATTTTAATTAATAAATAATTTGGATGGAAAAGAGAAGTAGGGACAAGATATGAAGTTAATATTATATGAAATATTGATATTATAATCTGGAAATGTTATGCCTTATTGGTCTTTTATTATTATTTTTTCTTAGAAAAGAATTTATAAGCTGTTATGCCTTGATTCTTTGTGCATTGTTCTTATAAAACTGATAAAACTGGTTTTTATATATATATATAAAAAAGAAAATGATAATAAGATATGGAAGGAGATATGGGTTGAATATGATGTTTGAATTTGTATCTGTGTAAAGAGTTTTAACCCGGGAACAGACAACCTTCAGAAAAGATCTTTTAGTTTTGTTTATGTTTTGTGTTTGTATGTTTGTGTATTGTGTTTATGGTAAAACTAACAAAATTTGTTTTTTATAAAAAAAAAAAAGGAAAAAAGAATCAATAAAACCTTGGAGGAATGTTAGACGAGAATAATTTAAACAAGCCAGAAAGAAAAGAATATGATGACTATAAAATGGATAAATATGGAAGAGAAATGAAATTGAATAGGAGTAAAGAGAAATAATGAGAAATTTGCTGGAAGATATTTGTGTGTCCATATGGAGATGGGATAAATTGGAATTATGCTGTATAAAAATAAAGTTTTGTTTGACTTGTAAGGATTTACAATGTTAAGAGGTTTTATGTGTTTATGTATTTAATGGTTAATGATGTGTTGTTTTATCTTTAAAATTAATAAAAATTTGTTTCAAAAAAAAAAAAGAAGTGAAAGTTTTGGCTGACCGGGATAAGAAGCAACAACTGAGATACCCTGGAATTTAAATCTTATAAAAGATACATCGCTCCCAAAGAAGATTCGGAAGCAGCATATGAAAGTGAAAAGGGAAAGGTTTTTTTTTCTCACTCTCTTTCCTTACATTGACAGCAGATGAATGAGAAATTGGAAAAATCCGCTTTGGCACCAACAGGTAATTAAACTGGAAAATTAAATGCCAAGGGGACAATAAAGATTTCTGAACACTTAGAAAAAATTTTTTTGCTGTAAGTGGGAAGGGAGAGGAAAAGAATAAGAGCAAGATTTGGCTGGAGGAGGCGGCTTGGAATTTAAAAGAATCTAAAGTTAAATCATAATAAGACTTCTAAAAGATACATTTTAACTGGAACTTTGTAACTAAATAGTAACACCAGGAAGAGAAAGTGAAAAAAGAAGAAAATGTTAAATGAAACAGCTTGTGTGTATTTGGATTGTTTGGTGACTTTGTGACTTCTGGAAATTATATTTGAATGATTAAAAACAATTGGGTGGTTGTTTAAAAATTTTTTTACAATGGCATCACTTATGGATGAACTGAAAATGGAATTTAAAAAATATAAAGAAGAGGAACAAGAAGGGAAGGGTTCTTTTGGCTCCGTTTTTCATTTCTTAGAAACGGCGATCTGTACCTATGAGAAACTACAAGAAAAGACTGCGCAACAAGAAGATTGGGACAAAGAAGAAGCCATCTTTAATGAGCAAGTAACTTTATCTGGGGAAGAAAGGGGAAAGGGGGGATAGGGAATAGAGAATTTAAGACCTAAAAAAACAACCAAAAAAGGGAAAAATAAGGTGAAAAGTGGATACAATGTCAGAAAGCAACAGAAAGGGGGAACGCAGAAGAGGGAAATGGAGGTGAAGAGACAAGGGGGTATAAAAGGTAGAGTGAAGAAGCAAGGGAGGAAGGAAGGGAAGAGAAGCTACAGAGATTTGAAACAAGATGCAAAGAAACAGGACTTATTCAGAGATAATGGGTAAAAATATAACTGAAAATGAGATTCTGCAAAGGTACATAAGATTATATTGTTATACTTGTATTAGAAATAATATTAGAAAATTGGAACAACATATGGTTAAAAAATGGGATAAAATACTCAGTGTAATTCAGTGAAACTTTTTTGAACAAAATAAATGAAATGAAATAAATGAGAGAATTGAACTAGGAAGGAATGGGAACATTTTAATTACACAATGTTTTAAAATATAAGTGAAATGGGGGGGGGAAGTAACTACGCAAAATTTATAAGTGTTCCCATAGAAGCATGATACCTATTTGAAAAGTAATGTGTAAAATGTTTAAGATTTAAATGAATATTAATTTTAACGATAGAGTTGAATTGGTATGGATTGTTGTTTTAATTATATTATGCATTTATAATTTCTTCTTTTCTTAAAATATAGTGTGTAGCTTTAGAATGTACTAAGCAGAATCCGAATGAAAGTTATGTATTATGTTAAGTGTTATAAATTTAGGGGAAAGATATAAAGGCGTCATACTCCAATCAGTGATTACAGGAGAAATTTTGTTTTAATGAGAAAAGATAATAGACAGCTGAAACAGGACAGACAAAGGATATAAGTATAATGATTTAAATTGAGATGAAATAAATAAAATAGAATTAAGAGAGTTAAAAGAGGGGAGAAGCTATATAGAAAATGTAGAATGGTAATAAGATATGGAACGTTATATAAAAATGAGCATGAACTTGAATTTGTGTCTGTACGAAGAGATGTAACCTGGGATCAAGCTGCTTTCAAAAAAGATGTTTTATGTTTTCATGTTTTGTGTTTTGTTTGTTGATGTTTTTTTAAAAAATCAATAAAAAAATTTTGAAAAAAAAAAGGTTAGACGAGGCCATGGGTGAAAAAAAAGTTGAGAAACATTGGAATAGAGTGCCAGGGGTCTCCAACCTTGGCTTTGCTGGCTGAGGAATTCTGGGAATTGAAGTCCATGAGTCTTAAAGTTGCCAAGGTTGGAGACCTTTGGAATAGACCATCTGGTCCAAAAAGTTTGAAAACCTTCATCTGAATTTTGCCATGGGAAACACCCAAGGAAGACCATACACAAGGAGTCACAGATACACCTAACAATTAATTTGTGTATAATAATCCTGACATGTATTTTCATTAAGGTACTTTCAACAACCACTAACTTCACCGCAAACCCTCAGAGATATTTTTATATTTTCCGTTTATGTCTTCATCACTATCTTTGCAAGGTTCAGTTGTCAACAGGGCTGGAAAACACTCCTTCCACACTCCTTCCAGTTGTACCAATGAGAGAACACAAAGATAGCCCTCCCTCCTTACCATTACTTTATTTGTTTTCTTTTTATTTATTTAGTTTGTCAAGCATGTGTGAGAAAACAAGTATAAGTATGAACATAACATATAAACGTATAAGTATAAACAGGTATAAGTATATACATAATAAATGAGTATGAATAAATGGGAAGAGTAGGACTGGGACAGTAGGCACGCTGGTGCGCTTATGCATGCTCCCTTACAGACTTCTTAGGAATGGAGTGAGGTCCACAGTAGACAGCTTGAGGTTAAAGTTCATTGGTTTAAATTTAAATTTCATACTTCATTTGGTGGTGGTGGTGGGGTTTTTTGTTGTTCCTTTTTTTTGTGCTGCATCCTTGCTATTGCCACAGTGTTTACGTTTGGGGCAGAGGTAGTATTCAGCAGGTTCTGGATGGAGAACCGGCAGCGGAAATTTTGAGTAGTTCGGAGAACCGGCAAATACCACTTCTGACTGGAGATTTTACAATATCCTTCCCCTGCCATGCCCACCAAGCCACGCCCACAGAACCAGCAGTAAAAAAATTTGAATCAGAACCAGTAGTAAAAATTTTTGAATCCCATCACTGGTTAGGGGGGAGAAAGGTCAGTCTGAGAGATTGCTGAAAATCTCATCTGCTTATTTTAAGAAGCCTAATGAAATGGACAGTGAGGCACCATAGCGCTTTGACTTCAAAAAGAGGGAGACATCAGGTTGGATGAACTAAAATGGGTCCCCAACCCTCAGTCTGTGAACCAGTACCAGTCCATGGTCTGTTAGAAAACGCAGAAGTGGCAGGTGAGCAAGCAAAGCTTCATCTGCGTGTGTATGGGAGCTACGTTGCGTGTGAAACCATTCCCTCTCCCCGCCCCTGGTCTGTGGGAAACAATTTTTCTTCAGGAACTGTTCTTTGGTGCCAGAAAGGTTGGGGATCCCTAAACTAGAAGACCTCCAAGCAGGGGGAGGATTCACATTTTTTAACAACCGGATCTTTGGTCGTGGTTAGGTGGGTGTGGCCATGTGACTGAATGGGCATGGTTTATTTTTCTTTTCTTTTGCAACCCCCCCCAGCCCAGTTTTTTTTGCCTTCTGGGCCTCAGGGAAGCCTCCTGGGGGAGGCGTTTTTGCTCCCAGAAGGCTTCGTTGGGGCCCAGGAAGGCAAAAAACAGAGCACATAGGTAGGGGGGGGCACAGCACTTTCCCCTGCACCCTCCTTGCATGCCCCTTTTTGCCTCCTGGGCCTCCGGGAAGCATCCTGGGTGAAGCAGTAAGAGCGAGGGGGATCCTGGCACAGATGATCATCGGAACAACTGTCCGTTGGGAAAAAATACCTTAAGGAGTGAGGACGCAGTTGTGATGTTGGGCCTGCACAATAAGGACTGACTGGGTGGGAAGAGGAGGGGCGGGCAGAGAGGGGCGGGGCCAGCCAAGGGCACAATTTGCTGGTTCTCTGAACTGCGCCGAGTAAGGCTGCAAGGTAATGGCCTCTCCTTCAAGAAGATAAAAGCCAGCTGTGAATGGGACTTTCTTTGCAGGAAGCAAAGACGTTTTGAAACTCGAGCCTCATGGATATTGTAGTATCTTAGTTGGTATTTGAAGACTCTTGTGTCGTAAAATATTTCTAGGTAACCTTATCTGTTATTTTTGGCAGCCTCGCACAGTTTTGGCGAGGCTCATGCTTTTCAAAGTTAATTAGTTTGCAGCAGCCTTTTAACTTGGGTTTCGTAAGAATCATTAAAAGGTTTCTGTTCCCTTTGGTTCATATTTGTTTTATTGGACAAGGGTTTGGGTCAGAACATAAGCTAAGAGCATTCAGAAATGGGACTAAAATAAAATATAAAGAAGACCAAACTAATGACAAAAAGTAGAACAACCAAGCTTAGAATTCACAGTGAATATACCAAAGTGCTGGAGAGCTTCTACCTTTCAGAATCAACCATAAATATTAAAGGAACAAGCAGTCAAGAAATACTGTACACTATAGACGAGCACTTGGTAGAGCAGCTATGAAGGTCTTGGAAACGATATTCAAATATCATGATGTATCTATACCTACAAAGATCAGAATCGTGTATCCTACTATATTCCCTGTGACAGTCCATGGAAGCAAAAGTTGGACTTCGAAGAAGTAGGGTAGGAAGAGTATTGACACTTTGAAACTTTGATGTTGGAGAATTGAGGTCAACATTTCCATTGCTAATTGTTAACTGAGTTTTGCTCCATTTTGCGACCTTTCTTGCCACAATTGTTAAGTGAAGCACTGCAGTTGTTAAGTTACTAACATGGTTGAGGCTAGTTTACCCACTGACTTTGCTTGTCAGAAAGTTGCAAATGATGATCACATGATCCCAGGACACTGCAAGTGTCATCAATATGAGACAGTTGCCAAGCATTTGAATTTTGATCCTGTGACCATGGGAATGCTGAAATGATCATAAGTGTGAAGAATGGTCATAAGTCACTTTTTTCAGTGCCATTTTAAATTTGAACAATCACTAAACAAGCTGTTTAAGTCAAGGACTACCTGTATTGCCCCCCCCCCCCCCGTGTGTGTGTGTGTATTTTAGTTCTTAGGTAGTACTTGTTATATGCTATGCTAAATAGGATTATGGTACATACAATGACCTCATTTTATCCAAGCAAAATAGTTACTTGAATTATCTTGATTTAGATTTCTGTGGATGGAAAATTAGCCAAAGTACATCTGATTATTACAAAGATGTATGTTCTTTTTAGATTAGCATCAGTTGCTTTCCTGTGAGTTGTGGCAAGCATACATGAACATTTCACATAAGCAGAAACATTAAAAGGAATCACTTAAATTTGTAACAAAACCACTGTAATACTGCCCTTCAGGACATGTGAAAGCATAATTTTATTTAGAAAGCAAGATAAAGTTTAGGGTGTAGCCACAATAATTCAAACCAATTAATGATACAAAAACAGATGCAATTTATTTAACTGATTTCTCCTACAGCTACAATGTGCAAGTTATTTCCAGCTGATATGAGAGTATTTTTTTGTTTGTTTGTGAGAGATATACATGTGTGCCCAGAACCTCCCAACTCACTTCCTCTAAATATTGTATCTGTCCTTGCATCTGTCTTTACACAAAGGGAAAAAAACAGTCCAACCTATCAAAAACAGCACCACAAAAAACAGATCAAGAACACAAGTTAAAATAGGGAAGAAAATGGTAAATGAACATGTGAATGTATTATAAAATGTTACCATTAGTGTTCTTTTAAAAGACACGTACACGAAAATCAGAACCACAAAAATGCCCTGACATACAGGAAAACTTATCTTGCAAGGACACGACAACTTTAGCTAATCACGCCATAGATAACACCCGGCTAGCTTGAAAAATCCTTGAGACATGTCAGTGATATATAGTCATGATATATGAGCTATGCATTCCCTTGTTATTTCTTTGTTCTTTGTACTCCTAACCCCTCCCTACCTAAAGAACACAATAAAGGAGGTTGTAGCAGAGCAATCGGGGCCGGGACCACTCCATCTGCCCCAGGCGCGATGTGCTTCCTCACTTCAAGCATCTAAATGTCTGGTGTCTTTTCTTGGTGCCTAAATTCTGGTCCACCCTCGCGAGGGTCCCGCCAAAACTTAACGGACTAGAAGAAGAAGGTCTGCTGGGCCGGTCACTCAACGCGACAGCTGGGGGCTCATCTGGGATCCTTCGTCCTTCGGTCTTCTAGTCTCACGGTGTTGCCTCTGTCTAGAGGAACACTGCCTTCACTCCTATTACTATGCACCTGGCAAAGGCTTTGTACAATCGTAAGTAATGGGCTCCCCACTTTCCAAAATTTCATCAGTACATAGGGACGAACTTTACGCACTTGTGAAGAAGGCTAATTCTTGTCAAAAATCTAATGGCACTACAATTTTCTCTATCTCTAAAAAATCCCTGACTAATCTTTTACTTTACATAGAAAAATATTGTCCTGTCTATCCCTCTGGAGGAACGCTCAAATCCTCCACTTGGGAGCGGATAGGAAAATATCTTCATGATACCCCACAGGCTCCCGTGGATATTCTGACTTCCTGGAAGGCTGTTATGGCAGCCATCAACACCCTCTATCCTCCCTCTTCGTCTCTAGAACCATCCTCTTCTTCCACTTCCGATCCCAAAACTACCGCCCCTCTCGCTGCCCATCTTGACTCCACTTCTCTACCTCTTCCTCCCTACCCTGACACCTCCCCCTCCCCTTCAGCCCCTATGTCCGATTTCTCTCCACATCAACCTCTCGGAGGCACTATTACTGAACTCCTTTCCTCTCCTCTTTCTCTGGAAGTTGAAAGCCCTTCGGCTTTTCCTATGACCATTGTCCCAGGGGCGGCGGGAGGAAACGTGTATA
Organism: Hydrophis major; assembly: GCA_033807585.1. Taxonomy (NCBI): domain Eukaryota; kingdom Metazoa; phylum Chordata; class Lepidosauria; order Squamata; family Elapidae; genus Hydrophis; species Hydrophis major. The sequence continues at coordinate 17,636,207 of CM066333.1, forward strand.
ACAACATCGAATTTAAAGTTTTGAAACAGATTAAGGACGCTGTAACCAACTACGGTCTACATTCTCCTTTCACAAGGGGTATACTTGATTCCTTAGTTACTGCTAACACTGTTATGTTACTATATGACTGGAAAATGCTTTTTTCAATGCTCATGACTCCAGCTCAATATGTTGTTTGGCAATCTGAATATGAAAAAGGGGTAGAAGCAGAAATTCGAAGAGGCTTACCCGCAGGAGTCACTGCAGATCAACTATTGGGGAAAGGGCAATCTGCGACGCTAGTCCAACAACAAAATTCCCCCCGTCGCAGTTTTGCCATAATTCACATGTGTGCCATGAATGCTCTTAAGCGGGTGGATGATTCGGATTCTCAGTCTACCCAAACTTTCTTAAAAATCATGCAGGAGCCAAATGAGCCATATGCTTCTTTCATCAGCCGCCTGCAAACAGCCTTGGATAGGCAAATAGATAATTCCACAGCCAAACAAGAATTGCTCATGAAACTTGCCTTTTCCAACGCTAATCATGATTGCCAAAAAATCCTTCAACCCGTGGCCAACAAACCAGAAGCAACCCTGGCTGAATTTTTGCAACTTTGTAGAATTGTGGGCACAACTTCTCATAAAATGAATGCTCTTGCCGCTGCTATCACTACCTCTTTACCTTCCTCTGTTACTGCCTCCCCCTCTGGTAATTGTGCTCCTGATGCTTTTCCCGTAGCGCGCAATGGCAATTGCTTTAATTGTGGAAAACCTGGACACTTTAAAAACCAGTGTCGAATGCTGGGGGGGGAGGTGCGCCTCGTGGCCAAGCAAAAGGGCCGCCTCCTCCGTCCAAACCTAAAACTATCTGCCCCCCGATGCCGTAAAGGGTATCATTGGACTTCGCCATGCCGCAGCAATCCTCCTCCTCTTCCCCAATCTCCGGGAAACTAATTGAGGGGTTTTCAGCTAACCCCGCCACAAAGGCTGAGTTTTCCGCCACCACCTTCCCGGTAGAATTGGCCGAAGATCTTGTGTATGATGACCCTGGCGCTGTGTTTTCTCTTCCCCTTGTCGTCACATTTCTTAAACCCCTTCCTCTCTCTAACCCTGTTTTGCTTATTCCTAACTCCTCGCTCACAATTGAGGGTGTGGTTGCTGCTCCCTATCTATATGATTCATCAGACTTAAAACAGCTTTCTTTGGCCGGAATAGGGGATAGATGCTTTTCTCTAAAAAAGGGGACGATCATCGCTACTCTTATACTTCTGCCCCCTTCTGACGCTCCGTCCTTGTTTGCTTTGCAGCAACCAGTGCAGGCTTCAAAACCTACTCTTACTGTCACGCTTAATGGTCGTCTTTTCGAGGGTCTGATTGATACCGGCGCTGACGTTTCCGTCATCCGCTCCGCCGAATGGCCCTCCTCCTGGTCCCTTGCAGAAGCATCCTCGGTGCAGGGTGTGGGCGGAGCACAGGCCGCTAAGGTCAGCTCTCACTGGCTTTCTGCTGTCACTAAGCATTCTAACATCACTGCTTATCTGAAACCCTACATTTTACCCTTGCATTGCAATTTGTGGGGTCGTGACTTGCTTTCTCAATTTCATGTTTCTATCCAACTGCCATAATCACACTCATGGCTACGCAAACATACATTGCTCCTCTTGATCTTTCCCTAAAAACACCCATTCCGGTATGGGAAGCACTTGTAGGCTTGAAGAACCCAGCAGACAAAGTCATCCTATCCGAGGAACATTTGCAAGCCTTGCAACAAGTAAACAAAGCCCTGGCCACCCAGTGGGTGGACCGCGCTCTTGCAAATACACCACCCTCCCTTGCCATCCTTTCCACACACCACCTTTTAACCGCAATTGTAGTTCAACTCTCCCATACCAAACGCCTGCACATTTTAGAATGGTTACATCTCCCACACACTCCTAGAACTTCAATATTCACAAGAGCAATGCAAATGGCTTCTCTTATTGAAAAAGGAAGGAAAATGGCTAAGGCCATGATGGGGTTGGATATATTTACATTGTATGTTCCCTTTAAGATTACCCAATGGGAACTCCTCCTACAAGCATCGACCGTTTTACAGGACGCTCTGGAAGAGTGGTGCGGTCAAGTATCATGCCACCTCCCTCCAGATCCCCGTTTACAGGTACTCAGGACCGTTCCATTTGTGCTAACCTCTCCTCTTGTTCAGCAGCCATTAAAGGAAACACTTACTGTGTTTACAGATGGATCCAAGACCATTGGAGCATGCGCATGGTACAGGGATGGCCAGTGGCATAAACGCTTGACCACTCCCCAGCCATCCGCACAGCAGTCTGAATTGGCTGCCCTTATCTTGGCTCTCTCCCTCTTTTCTAATGAATCTTTAAATGTTATCTCTGATAGTTTGTATGTGACTCAAATGGTTGTACATATGTTTGATGCATATATTTCCCCTATGACCCCTCCTTCTCTAATGACACTCTTTTTACAGCTTCAGGCCTTGCTCAAAGAAAGAAAGACACCTTTATTTGTTGCCCATATTAGAAGTCACCAACAACTGCCCGGATTCCTTTCTGAAGGAAACCAAATGGCCGATGAGGCCTGCAAAGTTATGACTGCTTCCCCATGCTCTCAACCAATTTTGGCTGGGGAAAGTCATGACTATTTCCACCAAAATAGAAAGGCCTTGGTTCGACAATTTGGCATCATGAACCAAGAGGCCACTGCAATAATCCAACAATGCCCAACCTGCAGTTTACAAGCCAAGGGCATTCCCGAAGGTGTTAACCCTAGGGGTACTAAAGCTTGTGACACGTGGCAAATGGATGTCACCCACCATTCTTCCTTTGCACCCTGGAAGTACATTCATGTGTCTGTAGACACTTACTCTGGGTTTATCATGGCAACTTTGCAAAGGGGAGAAGCAACAAAAAATGTAATCAATCATTGTCTTCGGACTTTCGTAACGCTGGGATGTCCACAAAATCTCAAAACAGACAATGGACCTGCTTATACCAGTTCTCCCTTTGCAGAGTTCTGTCGTAAGTGGACCATCACGCACACATTTGGTATACCCTTTAATAGTCAAGGACAGGCTATTGTAGAAAGGGCTAATCAGACCTTGAAACAAGCCCTTGACCGGCAGATGGGGAAAAAGGCATTAGGCCCCCCGAACCTCCCGATGTTACAAAATCTCTTAAATATCACTCTATATACTCTTAACTTTCTTAATCTTACTGGGACCCCTCCCTGCACTGCAGCATCCCGTCACTTTTCTAAGCCAACAGCCCCCTCTTCCCGTCCCCTTGTCTATTTCAGACAACTTCCAGATCCACAGGGGAAAGGACCTGCACAACTTATCACCTGGGGAAGAGGTTATGCTGCCGTACAACTTCCTGACCGGGTGCTCTGGGTTCCTGGTCGCTGTGTCAGGCCCTATCATGGCAAGCCTCCCAAAGATGCTCCCTGTGATCTTTTTGCTTCCCTGGACCTCTCCTGTCTTTTCACAATTTAATGCTTCTCCTAACATCATTCTGATTTTCCTGCTTCTCTTGTCCTTTCCTGTCTTTCCGAACTTTAACCTCTCCTCCAAAGAAATGGTCACAGGATATGCCTCCGCCTCCAGACCAATGCTTACCTGGTACTGACGCCTACTACGTCCCAGGGGACTTCGCCTCCGCCGATCCGTTCCAGCATCCTCCAACCAGCACCAACCGCAGACTTACACCTGGACTATCCTTGATTTTCAAGGACAAGTGCTGAACTCCACCACCAATTACACCAGGTGGCCCTGGTTCCCGCCATTGTACATGGATTTTGCCGAAATGGGTACAGGAGTCATCAAATTCAGTGACAAGAAACTACAAGCTGATGTATGGGACAAACAAGGCTCCTGCTCTCCTGCCCCTGCAGACAACTACGGATTGTATTTTTGTCCATCTCATTCTACTGGATCTTCACGTGCGGCATGCGGAGGGGTTGTGGATAGATACTGTAAAAAATGGGACTGTGTTTCTACGGGTCACATCTGGTGGACCCCACCTACCAAAAATGACTATTTACACATTACTAGAACTAGAGAACAAATACCATGCAATCCATGGCCGTGTTGTGGCCAAAGGTTAAACCCTCTTATCCTTACCTTTACTGAGGTCGGAAAGGCACTACCACGGGCCAAATGGATGTCTGGATTCACATGGGGGGGTCGCCAGTGGGATGGGGAAAAGGATGAGGGCAACATCTTCACGGTACGCCTTTCTATTCAACTGAAAAAATACGATATGGGTCCCAGTCTTAATCTTAAATCAACTTTTCTACAGAAACAGGATTCTGCCCAAAACCCACTTTTTCAATTAGTGAACTCTTCCCTTTCTTTACTCAAGGCAACCCTTAATGATTCGGCTAAAACCAATGAATGTTGGCTTTGTATTTCTGATTCACCTCCCTTTTATGAAGCAGTGGCATCGGGGGAAGCAATCTCCAATTCCACAAACGATACACTCTGCCGATGGAATACCTCCTCCATCACTATCACAGATATAATAGGCACAGGTTGTTGCATTGGTAATATACCTACCAATTATTCTCAATATTGTTACAATGCTTCTTCCAGGTATTACTGTGATGTATATCTCCCAAAAAACAGAAATTCAGCCTTACAAAAATCACCAGACACACACGGAGCCATGGGCGCTCTATATACTACATCAGGAGGTAACCTCACAGACCGTCTAACTGGCTATTTTTTTATTCCTGGTAATAATTCTATTTGGGCTTGCTCCACGGGCGCCACTGCCTGTGTACATGGGGATGTTCTATTGTCAGAAAACGCTTTTTGCATACAAGTCCAATTACTTCCAAAGATTTCTTATTCCCCAGGCCCTGAACTGATTACGATGTTAGAACCTCCTCAATTCCCTCTCCACCAAAAAAGAGAAATAGCCACTGCATTAACATTATCAGTACTCCTCGGGTTAGGCGCAGCAGGAGCTGCCACAGGAGTGACTGCTCTAGCTGTAGGGCATCAACAGTTAGCCACTCTCAGCTTGCAAATAGATGAAGATTTAAAACGCATTGAAACTTCCATTTCCGCCTTACAGGCTTCACTATCTTCTCTTGCAGAAGTAGCTTTACAAAACAGAAGAGGATTTGCTCTTTCTAAACAAAGGGGGGTTGTGTGTAGCCTTAAAAGAAGAATGTTGCTTTTATGCAGACCATTCAGGTATTGTAAAAGACTCTATGGCAGAGTTAAGAAAACGCCTCAAAGACTGTGAAAACGAGAGACAACAACACAATTCCTGGTTTCAAGGCATGTTTAATTTTTCCCCATGGTTGACTACCTTACTTTCTGCATTAATAGGGCCACTTATTTTGTTTGTATTAATTTGTACCATTGGCCCTTGTATATTTGGCCGAGTGCTTCGCTTCTTAAAAAATCGCTTGAACGTGCTAGATACTGAAGTTAGTAATACCCAAAAATCTATAAATTTGTTAGCTTCTGCCCTTGCATCAACAGATCCTGCTAAGCAACCGCTACTCGGATGGTCCTCAGACACCGAGTCAGATGAAGAAACTCCTCCAAAAAGGTACTTATGTGATGGTGGTTCGGTGTGTGACATTCCCACCTTGGACGAGACCGGACCGCGGGAGTACTTTGAGCTGAAGAGCTCGTTGTCCTCCTGCGGCGCCACTCTAGAGGAACAGGACTCTCTCCTGGACCACTTTGTGCCAAAATTTAAAGAAAAGGAGGAATTGTGAATGTATTATAAAATGTTGCCATTCGTGTTCTTTTAAAAGACATGTACACGAAAATCAGAACCACAAAAATGCCCTGACATACAGGAAAACTTATCTTGCAAGGACACGGCAACTTTAGCTAATCACGCCATAGATAACACCCGGCTAGCTTGAAAAATCCTTGAGACATGTCAGTGATATATAGTCATGATATATGAGCTATGCATTCCCTTGTTATTTCTTTGTTCTTTGTACTCCTAACCCCTCCCTACCTAAAGAACACAATAAAGGAGGTTGTAGCAGAGCAATCGGGGCCGGGACCACTCCATCTGCCCCAGGCGCGATGTGCTTCCTCACTTCAAGCATCTAAATGTCTGGTGTCTTTTCTTGGTGCCTAAATTCTGGTCCACCCTCGCGAGGGTCCTGCCAAAACTTAACGGACTAGAAGAAGAAGGTCTGCCGGGCCGGTCGCTCAATGTGACATGAACACCTGTCTACCCTAGATGAGTTCAAATCACCAGGACCAGATGGATGACACCCAATTGTGGTATTCTACCGGTTCGGCCTGGTTGGGCTCAGTTTGAGTGAACCAGTAGTTAAAAAAATAAAAAAAAAAAGCTACTGGTTCAGCTGAATGGGTATTTATTTATTTTTTCCTCCTGACAATCAATTGTTCTGATGATCAGCTGTGCCAGGACCCCCTTCGCTATCTTACTGCTTCACCCAGGAGGCTTCCCTGAGGGCCAGGAGGCAAAAAGGGTTGTGTGGGGGAGGTTGCTATTTGGGTGCTCCCGTGGTTAATTTTTTTGGCAACTGATCCTGGGAAGAAAAAACTCACCTGGCATGATGCCTGAGGCCCAGGAGATTAAAAAAAAGAGAGAGAGGGGGGGGGGCTGCAAAAAAAGAAGCCATGCTCACCCAGTCACATGGCCACGCCTAGCTAGCCAAGCCCAGCTAACCACGCCCACAGAACCAGCAATGAAAATATTTGCATCCCACCCCTGGATTACAATCAAGGTTCTGAAGGAACTGGCAGACGAGATCTCAGAACCACTGAACTATATCTTTCAAAGATCCGGGAGCACCGGGGAACTGCTAGAGGACTGGAAAAGAGCTAATGTAGTTCCCAAAAGGAGAAAAAAATAGATTCCTGAAATGACAGACCTATCAGCCTGACTTCAATACTAGAGAAGATTCTGGAAAAGATAATCAGGCAATGAATCAGCAAACACCTAGAAGCAAACAAAGTAATAACCAAAAGCCAATATGGATTTGTCAAAAACAGATCATGCCAGACTAATCTTATTGCATTCTTTGACAAAGTGACAAAATTAGTGGACCAGAAGAATGTCGTTGATATAATTTACTTGAACTTCAGTAAAGCATTTGATAAAGTAGACCAGAGGTGGTATTCAGCAGGTTCTGACCAGTTCTGGAGAACTAGTAGCGGAAATTTTGAGTAGTTCAGAAACCTGGCAAATATCACCTCTGACTGGAGATTTTACAGTATCCTTCCCTTGCCACACCCACCAAGCCATGCCTATAGAACTGGTAGTAAAAAAATTTGAATCCCACCACTGAAGGAGATATAACCTACTACTTGATAAAATAGAAAAATGTGGGTTAGACAGCATCACCACCAGATGGGTTCGTAACTAGCTGACCAACCACACTCAACGTGTAGTCCTCAATGGAATTGCATCTACATGGAGGGGAGTGTGCAGTGGGGTACCCCTAAAAGCTCTGTTTTAGGCCCAGTACTCCTCAACATCTTCACTAATGATTTGGATGAGGGGATAGATGAGGAACTCATCAAAGTTGCAAACAGCACCAAACCAGCAGGAATAACCAACACTCCAGATGATAGGCTTAAGATACAGAATGATCTTGACAGGCTTGGACATTGGGCACTTGCTAACAAAATGAAATTCAATGATGAAAAAAATGTCTACATCTAGGCGAGAAAAACAAAATGCACAGGTACAGCATACGTGCTACCTTGCTCAACAGTAGTAACTGTGAGAGGGATCTTGGAGTCCTAATGGACGATCATTTAAATATGAGCCAGCAGTGTGCAGCAGCTGCCAAAAAAGCCAACAGTCCTATGCTGCATAAACAGAGGGATAGAATCAAGTTCACATGAAGTGTTAATTCCACTCCATAATGCCTGGGTGTTGTCTCCGAAGAAGCTAGGCTCCCATCAGCAAGGAGCAGCAGTGCCCCACTAGGACCAATTCTTGCCTGCCAACCATTGGCAGATCATGGAGGAGGAACCGGCTTTCTTGCTCAAGCCCAGCTGCCCGTAACTGTCCCCAACAGAAGAGCATGGCATGTTTGGATCCTTGGTCTCTGGCTCCTTCACCCCAAGATTTCTCCCAGCGCTGAGTTCAGTCTTCCTTCCCACTGGGTATCACCATGAGGTGGCTCAGCTTTGATGGAGAGGCAGCCCCTGGCCCTTTGTGAAGCTGCCATACACCTGAAACCCAGGCTGGCAAATGTCCCCAAATCCCTTTCTTTGCCTCTCAAATATATGGATGACATATGCCTGCTCTTTCACTACTAAATCAGAGATGAGGTCACACACACACACACATTGTATTTAGCAACAACAACCTGAGGTAAGGCTTCTTTCTTTGGGGTTCAATTTTTTTATTACTTTATCAAACTATAAAATACAGAAATATAAAGAAAAATGAAAATAATAGGAAAATGGGGGTGGGGAGAGGAAAAGAAAAAAGTGTAGGGGAAAGGCGAAAAGAAATAGAAAAGGCATTGGCGTCCGACTGGTGCAGTAGCATAAGATAATAACATAAAACCTCAAATGCTTGCTTTTACATCATTAAAAAGAACGTGGTTAATTACATGGTTAATTAGATAAAACAGCATATTTTCAAAGTACTACAGGATCACTTTATTTCTTAATGAAGCAAGAAAATCACTGAACAGTCATCTAACTAAAATCCCTTGTGACAATCTTGTTTTCCCATCTGAGATCAAAAGAAGGCTACCGCTTCCAAGGTAGCATCTTATTCAAGCTCCTGTTTCAGACTATGGGCACAAATCTGCCAAAGCCACGATTGTAGCTGATCGCTTGAAGAAGCTTCTCTTTCAGTTTTTGTTTTGTTGAGTAAATTGGCAGAAATAAAAGATGAAAACAGGTGTCAGCCCCAGGGATAAGATCCTCTGAGGGCAAATAATGTGGACAAATCTTCCAAGGTTCCATTCCTGTCACAGGGATCCTGTCATTTCCTGCCAAAAACACTAGAAGTATGAGAAATCATCAGTTAGACACAGAATATTACGGGGACCACAGACAGATCTAAGAACATGAGATTCTTTGACTATAGGATAATATTGCCCCCCAAAAGATGATATTCTGGCATCCAGAGGCCTTACCTGGCACGATGCCGGCCAAACTGGAGCTACTGAGGGGCAGATCCACCCTTCAGAAGCTCCATCCAGAGGTCTCGCCTGGCATGATGCTGGCCAAAATTTATTTTTTATTTTTTTTATTTATTTTGATTTGTCAATCGCTTACAAGAAATTGGGTACATATAAGAAAAATAAAAGAAACAACAGGACAGGGACGGTAGGCATGCTGGTGCTCTTATGCACACCCACTACAGACCTCTTAGGAAAGGGGTGAGGTCAATAGTAGACAGGTTAAAGTTTTTGGAAGAAACCACAAAGTCAGGTGGAGTATTCCAGGCATTGACCACTCTGTTGCTGAAATCATATTTCCTGCAATCAAGTTTGGTGTAGTTGACCTTGAGTTTGTATCTATTGTGTAATCTTGTGTTGTTATGGTTGAAGCTGAAGTATTCATTGACAGGTAAGTCATTGCAATGTATGATTTTATATACCATACTAAGATTAGCCCAAAGATGGTGTAATTCAAGGTTTTCTAGGTCTTCTTGTGAAATATTTCTGGACTTTCTCAACTGTGCTAATATCAGATGTATAATGTGGGTTACAGACTGATGAGCTGTATTCGAGTATTAGTCTAGCAAATGTTTTGTATGCTCTAGTCATTAGTGTAATATTACCAGAGAAAAAGCTACATAGGATTGGGATAACAACTCTTAATGCCTTTTTGGCTATGTAGTTACAGTGGGCTCTAGATCATTAGAGATGAGTATTCCAAGGTCCTTGACAGAGATTGGATCATCAACAAGGTCTTGACTATTCAGCTTGTATTTTATTTTCTGATTTTTTGCCAATATGTAGGACAGAGCATTTATTTGTTGAGATTTGAAGTTGCCATTTATTTGACCATTCTGATACATAGTCAAGATCTTTTTGAAGGGTAGCAGTATTGTCTGTGGTATTGAACAACTTTACATCATTAGCAAAGAGAAGAGAAGGGGTGCTTTGGATGGTCTTAGGCAGATGGCCTGTTCTATCACTAGCCCCCTCCCATGGCCTTCCCCACCCTGAAATACTTCATGTGTGCTTAATGAGCCTTGCATTGGATTAAGAAATGCATGGGTGAAAGGAAGGAGTGATCCCGTTCAAGATACGAGATTCACTCCTAAAAATGCTTGGGTTACGAATGGAATGGACAGGTAGCCCCCAACTTAGAATCACAATTGAGCTGAAAATATATGTTGTTAAGTGAGAAATTTGATAAGTGAGTTTTGCGCCATTTTACAACTTTCCTTGCCACATTTGTTAAGGAAATCTCTGCAGTTGTTAAATGAGTAACACAGTTGTTAATTGAATCTGGTTTCCCACACCAACTGTGCTTATTGGAATACTGCGACTGTCATAAATATGAAGCCATTGTCAAGCATCCAATTGTAAATCCCATGACCGTGGGGATGCTGCAACGATCATAAGTGTAAAAATTGGTCATGAGTCACTTTGTTCAATGTCATAACTTTGAACCGTGACTAAACAAACTGTTATAAGTCAAGGACTACCTGTATAGAGTTGCTTCTCAATTATCATTTCAATTCCTTGACTATCTGCATTAAAAGAAGCTTTTGGAGAGATATGAATACCTTCTGCTGACATTCAGAACAGCTCATAACACAGAAAGAAATTCACCTTCAAGATCTTTAGAAAAACAGTGAAGTACTTTCATATAGATACTTACCCAGAAGACATTTTTTATCCTCCAAACTCAGCTCATGGAAAACTTCCCAGAACATCTTTATAGTTGGGTGTGTTGGGCTGTATATACCCCCATACACAGCATTCTTCAGTGCAAGAATAATAGATAATGGGGAAAAAAATCAAGAACCAATAAGAATAAACAAACTACCCATCATGTGTGTGTGTGTGTGTGTGTATGTATGTATGTATGTATGTATGTATGTATGTATGTATGGCATTCAGCTTTGTTCGGGTATTTTCCCACGTCATAGTAGTGGTGCTTTTAAAGTTGTAGCAACGTTTCGGCAGAATCTCATCTGCCATCATCAGGCTTCTGTATAGTGTTCATCTGACGAACACAATACATTTGTCTGACGAACACAATACAGAAGCCTGATGATGGCAGATGAGATTCTGCTGAAACGTTGCTACAACTTTAAAAGCACAACTATTATGACGTGGGAAAATACCCGAACTAAGCTGAATGCCACAGATGAACACTATACAGAAGCCTAATGATGGCAGATGAGATTCTGCTGAAACGTTGCTACAACTTTAAAAGCACAATTATTATGACGTGGGAAAATACCCGAACTAAGCTGAATGCCATACATACATACATACATACATACATACATGAATATATGAATATATCAATCATTTTATATAAGACACTCAAAAGTCACTTGAACAGTGAGATGGGCAGCAAAAGAAAAGAAAAGTGAAGAATGTATGGAAGGAAGAAAAAAAAGAGAAGAGAAAGAAAAGAGAAAGAAAGAGGTTTTAGTAACTTTATCTGCAACCATGCTTCAAATTCCTAAATGTCATCCAAGCAATTCTATCATTCACTTATTTGATAAGCTAGGAGAGTTGTGATGGAGAAAAATTAATTCCATTTACCAAACCCTATCCATGCCAATTGAAAATGATGCTGTAGCTAATGGCATAGTTCCTTTCCTCCAACCATGATCTCCTCATAAGGGTCCTTCTCATAAAAAAACATCTCTCCATCCACTTACCTTTTCGCACAAATCCCAGTCATACTTGGCATTTCCAATTGCCACTTCCATCAGTTGTTCAGGCTCAAAGATGCCAACTAGCTGTTCATCCAGGACTTTGTAAAATCCTCTCTTGAACTCACTGAAAACATCATCCACTGATTTGTTGAATATGTAATCCACGTATTTGTCAACAAAGTCTTTCCTTTAAAAAGTAGAAAATAAGCCTATTTTTTTTTCAAGAAGGTCAAATTCTTGGCCTTTAAATAAATTTATCAGGGTTCAGAATCAGATCTCTTTGGGGAAATTTGGTTAGCATTGCTCATAAATCTAAAACTATGTTTACATTTATTTGTTAATGTAATGTTTGTTGTTGTTGTTATTATTATTATTGATATTTACAAGAATTAATTGAGACTGGAGGTCTTTGTACCAAAAGGGCCACGGTCACATGACCACAGGGATACAAAGCCACAACTTTGTGTCAGAAGTTCCTGTTGTCCAATGCAATTGGAAATTTTGAACTGTTGTGAGTGAGTGAGCGAGTGATCATAACTAATAGACGAACTGTAGTTTAGATCTAAAGAAATTTTTAACAATCCCACAGAAATCCAAGAAGTTTGGGGATAGCAGTAACTGAAAGTTTAAGAAATTATCCGATTCCTACATGGTGCATTAATATCATCCCCTATTACTTCTAACACCATTGGTCATTGTGGGTGGGGATCATCTGAGCTGTAACAAAGCACCTTTGGAGAGGTCATTTTAAGAGTCACTGACACATACTTATTGGCACTGTTTACAGCTGTCGAAATGCCATTTTCAATCAAGTCTACATCCATGCTGTCCCAGGAAATCTGAAAAATAAAGTTGTTGCGTGTTAAGTAAAACTGTTGAAGCTAAAGTCAATGTATTAGTATAATTTCCGCACTGAACAGTCTCAAGACTTTCTATTTATGTGGAAGAGTTGGCATCAGTAGTTTCAGCCAATGAAGCAGTGTGAATAATGCTTTGGCTGGTTCACACATGGTCCGAAGCCATGGTTTCCCATAACTGTATTTTACTGAATAACTAAGGAGACTCAGACAACAATCAAACTGTATACCAAGGTTGTGAACCATAAAGTCATCTTAACCCATTCACATAGGATTCCATTCACATAGCATACCAACCATAAACAAATCAACTTATGACTTAATGTGTGAATGAGATTTCAGCCTTTAGTGGTTCTTCTCTGGAGGGCTCAAGTGTGTCTGCAGGATGTGGTTTAAAAAAAAGTTGAAAAAAACCCCATTAAAAGACATTTAAAAAAACCCAAGCTGGGCTTGGACTAAACCATCATTTATCACCATCTTCTTTTAATGACCTCATAATCCCTTGTGGGATGGAGTCTGGGCAACTGAATGGAGCTGAGTGTTTACTGGCCGGATGCCCTTCCTGTCACCAATGTTCAGCAGATATATTCTCATTGTGCCCAGAGAGAGAAATATCTGCCTCTACCTAGGATCGAACTCACAGCCTCCTGATTGTGAGGTAAGAGCTCCACCTCTAGGGCACCACATCACTAAACTATCATTGATGCCATCTTGACATTTCTGACCACACCCAGAAGACCCTCTTCTTCTCAAGATAAGATTCAGAATGATGTCTCTAACATCCTCCTCCTATTTATTTCAGCTTACTTGTTCAGCCACAACAAGATAAACGTTTCCACCTTTTAATTGATTTTACAAGCTCTGGATTTCTTCCATTTTTAGTCTCTATTCCAGGTTTTTAAGCATTTGAGGAGGCATCGTGAAAGAATGCAGGATACTCACAGAGTAACATAGCTGAAACATGTCTTCAAGGTCATCATGTTCATACTCAAGAACTGTCTGCAAAGTTCTTGATAACAAAAGGAAATAGAAAATAAAGTTCTTTCAGCAGATATTAAAACAGTCAAAACAATCAAACAATTAAAACAATCAAAAATACATGGCTGGAATGGTTTCATATTTTTATAAGCCTAAGGACATGAACAAGATCTCCAAACTGGTCCATGCAACCATGAATAGACTCAAGCTTGTCTCTTTTGAGTCATCGTATCTAGTGATGGTGCTAGAATGGAGCTAGGTTAGCTTGATCCAGATAGTCAAGTATTTGGTGAGAAGATACTGAGAAGATATTTGTACGACTGTTCCAGAAAAACCTTTGCATCCAGATCATTTTAAAAAGTAAACTAATGGGTAATACTCTCTTCCCAGGCCAAATGGTGTATCCAATTTTAAAGGGGACATGCCTCTATTGGGATTTGGGTCATACTGGGATTTACTAAACTAGGCTGAGACACCAGTTACATTGGGCAAAAGAGAACGTTCCTTCTCCGAGACCAGAGGTGTCAAACTCAAGGCCTGTGTGGTGCTTAGATTTGGCCCGCAGGTCTGCTCTGGAAATAGCACAGGTTGGCCCACGGTGCCTCTGCCAGTGAAAACGGAGCTCAGGAGGGCCGCGCTTGGGCCACCACAGGCATCCCCTAACACAAGTGATGTCAAGCTGGCCACGCCCACCCTGGCCATGCCCCCTCCCCTTCCCACCAAGGTCAATCACAACCCTGATGTGACCCTCAATGAAATTGGGCTTGACCCCCCTGTCCTAGTTCAGAAGTGTGTGGTAGCTATACTGTATTTGTAGACGCGTTTTAGAATAAATACGTTTGTCATAAACCTGTGGCTTATTATCCTTGCTTCTGCAGAAAAATTGGGGAAAAAATCTCTGCTTACAGAGAGTAAAAAGCTGGTTCTTTTGAAGGACATTTAACGAATTACTTCCATACTAATAGAGAGATGGGAGTCTAAGGAGGCCCCATAAAGAGAAAAAAGCAGATAGATCTCAATCTTTCCTTTCACCTAGACTAGAAAATGGACTTCTTGCCTTTTGTTATACGTAGAGATCACTTTCTCTGTCAGCCATTACAGCTATGTAACTGGGGATCTTCTACTCCAGGGGTGTCAAACTGGGGGCCTGCGGGCTGGATGCTTTACGTGCAGGCCATGCCCATCCCATCGCCGCGAAGGGAAAAACATCATGAAACGTCATGAGACAGCAACATGATGCCACGAGTTCTAATCTAGGTTATTCCATTATGACAACTCAAATCAAGAGAAGCTGCCTACTGTAGATGGGATGAGGGGAGAAACAACAAATGATTTGCTGATCTCTACACCTTGGCTAAGTCATCTTAACCCACATTCAAATGTTAGGATTCCATTACTTTTGGTACATTCTTTGAAACAGAAACACGGTTTTGTAAGTTGTAGGGGAAGTGCAATGACTGGATAAAATCAGTTAAGACTCAATGTCCCTAGTAAGTTGATAGAACATTTACCTTCCTAGCACAGGGCTTAGCTCTTTCACATCACTGAGAGTTGGCTTCTTGTTAAGCAGCTTTTTAAAGACAGCAAGTGGGAAGGGTATGTAGGCAGTGACTCCATTAGCCATTGAAAGCCCATAGAGAATACCAAACAGGAAATATTTATTCTTCTCCACAGAAGGCTGCAAGAACAAAACAGAAAGAAAACATCACCACAACATTGAGAAGAAATACACATTACTTTTGCATGTTTCTACATTGGGATAAACAGCCTTGTAAAATGAAGAGTAGTATTAGACCACCTAGTTTTCTCACATCATGAGAAAATTTACTTTCAAACTAGTGCTCTTTATCAATGTGCAAATTGCAGAATGGCTAAATACTTCCTTTCATTCAGCTTAAGTTTTATAATCCCTAAGGCATCTTTCCCACATTTTGGCAGCTCAAGAGTATTTGGATTGCAAAAGTATTTGACGTTTCCCAGACTATTTTTTCAATGAACAAAAGACCAGGTGTAGAACTTCACAAATCAAACTTGCACATATCCCCCCCCCCCAATTAAGATCCAATATCCCATCTTGGATTGATGGGGACAGGGTTGATAGGTAGCATTGTGATGAATTGAGTTCATTTGAACTGGAACTGGGTCTGATAAACTTACCTTGGGAGGAAACCACATTGGGGAAGTGGATTCACAATACATAAACATCCCATATTCTGGCTGTACCACCTGCTCAAACACCTCTGAAAAGAATTCCACCAGGTAACCTAGATCTCCATAATCAGGCATTTCATTTTCAAATTGAACCTGCCAAAACAAGTCAAGAAGAAAGGAAAAGTAGTTCAAAAAATTGAAACTCAAACATCCTTCTTCAGAGAAAGAAAGCTGGAAAATGTTGAATTCCTTTCATAAATAGCAAAAAAGCTCTGAATTTGCAGAAAGTCAAAAGGATTTCATATACTTTGAACTCATTGGCTGATTTTGGACCCATCACTTAGCCAAGCTATTCCACCGCTATTATGGTGTTTCTCACAAAATAAGGGTGGGCCTTATCTTTTTTTGACCCCCCCAAAAAACGGCTAGGCCATCTTTTCGGGGGTGACTTAATTCCCCCCCTTGCATCCTTGGGTGGGCAGGGGCAACAGCTTGGATGTTGACCTCGGCATTGGTGGGGCACTTCGTATTGGGACACCTTCCATCACCGTTGCTTTCCCTTCTCCCTTGCTGCCGTGGTGTTTAGAGCAACGCCGCAGTGTTTGGCGCAGCCACGTGTGGCCAGCCAGGGCTCCTCCCTGCAACCGGAGCCTGGCAGAGACACTCGGCTTCAGGCACTCCTGTTGCTGCCTTCCCTTTGCCTTCGAAGGTAAAGCCAATTATTTTAAAAACGACGCCCTACTACAACAAAGCCTCCCCTGCCCGAGAGGGCAGCCCAACCCCAAGTGGGGAGGCAAATCTCCAGGGGCCGCAGTGCAGAATCAGCCCATCTCAGGAGAAGCACCCAGCCGCCATCCCTGCCTGGCGCCGGGCAGAGCGTGAAGAGCTTCGCCTGGGGCGCCCAGCACAGCTGACAGGTGGGCCCTCCTTCCCAGCAGCAGAGCTCTTACCAAGGCAGCAAGCGCCTCCCCACCGGACCCTCCACTCATCCTGCCAGGGCCGCTCCAGGGCTGTGCGGGCTGGGCAGAGTCAGGAAAGCGAGCCGCGGGTGCGCACCCGCCTGCCAAACAAAAGAGTTGGGCCAACCTGAGCTTGGCTTCCTTCCCAGGGGCCACTGGGAGAGGCTGCCCGAGGAAGTGATAGCGCCCACACATCCGTGGATAGGGAGGCGAGGTGATGGCAGCGCTGCTTCCCTGGCCATTGGAGAGAGCCCGAAGCCGCCCGTCCTTTCCACCCCTCGCTCAGCCCGTCCCCACACATCTCCAAATGCACCGGCAGCTCCAAACGCTGCAGCGGAACAGGCATCAGGCAGAGGCGCTGACAGGGCAGGGCTCAGCTCGGAGGAGGATGCGGCGCAGGCCATCGCCTTGCCTCCCAGTCCGTGGATGGGCCGATCCTGTACTGCGGCCCCAGGAAGTTTGCCTCCCCACGTGGGGTTGGGCTGCCCTCTTGGGCAGGGGAGGCTTTGTTGTAGTAGGGCGTCGTTTTTAAAATAATTGGCTTTACCTTCGAAGGCAAAGGGAAGGTGGCAACAGGAGCGCCTGAAGCCAAGTGTCTCTGCCGGGCTCCGGTTGCAGGGAGGAGCCCTGGCTGGCTGCGCCAAACGCCGCGGCAGCAAGGGAGAAGGGAAAGCAATGGTGGTGGAAGGTCTCCCGATACGAAGTGCCCCACCAATGCAGGCAGCACCATATCCGGGTATGCAACAAAAGTACTTCCTAATGGCAACCCCCCCGCCATTCCCCCCATTTCACATGTTTAATATAGACCTTAATTTGGGGGGAGGGGCTTAATTTGATTTTATGCTGATAAAACATGCTGGGCCTTTCTATTGGTGGAGGCCGTATTGTTGGAGAAACACGGTAGGTGCAGAAAAATTAGAGCTGACCTTCAACCTGTAAATTGTGTCTAGTTTCTTAGAATTAATGCAAAATACAGGTAGTCCTTGACTTACAACTATCCATTAAATGACCATTCAAAATGACCATTTTCTACATTTATGACCATTGCAGCATCCCCATGGCCACGTGATCAAAATTCAGTTGCTTGGCAACTGGCCTTCATTTATGAGGGTCGCTATGTCTTGAGGGGGTCATGTGATCCCCTTTTTGCAATCTCCTGACAAGTCAATGGAGAAGCCAGATTCGCTTAATAACTGTTACTAACTTAACAATTACAACTGGAGCAAGAAAAGTCATAAAATGAGACAAAAGTTACTTCACAACTTAGCAACAGAAATTGTAGGTTCAGTTGTTATTGCAAGTCAAGGACCATCTGTATAATTATGATATAAATAAATACTGAGTAAAAAAAAAACACTTTAATGGATTTTTAAAATGCAGTCCTAATTTTGAAGGCTATGCCAGGGAGTTCTCGGGTTCAAAGCACAGGTAACTCAGCATCAGCAGACCACAGATAGCTCACCAGCAGGTGCTTTTTCAGGTTGGAATCCTCCAATATACCAAGTTTGTGCCAGGTGTCTTCAAGGAGAAAGTCGCGTCGCACTTTCAGAATACACATAGTGGGTTTTGGAGTGTGAATATTTCCCAGCAAATGATTGTAGCTCCCTTCAAAGTAAGCTTCCCCTTCTAACTCCTGGACAAGTCCAGGGGGAAAAGAGATAAAAACCAATAAACAATTTTCACATTTTATCATCGAAGAAATGTAAGCAAATCAAAGGAAACCTTCTTTGAAGGCAATTCTGATGATGGTATTTATATTGAAGTATTTTGTCCCCAAATAATCCAATAGCAGTCAACCATTTCCTTAAATGCCTATAGCAGGGGTCTCCAACCTTGGCTCCTGGAAGCCTGGCGGACTTCAACTCCCAGAATTCCACAGCCAGCTTTGCTGGCTGTGGAACTCTGGGAGTTGAAGTCCGCCAGGCTTCCAGGAGCCAAGGTTGGAGACCCCTGGCCTACAGAGATTGTCAGTCACCCAGCTCAGGGTTCTCCCAAAGGTGCTTTTTTTTCCAAGAGGCAACTGGATTGGTTTTTCTTTTGAGGATGTTTCACTTCTCATCCAAAAAGCTTCTTCAGCTCTGACAAAAAATCCAGTTGCCTCTTGAAAAAAGCACTTTTGGGAGAACCATGAGCTGGATGACTGAGAATCTTTATAGGCATTTAGCTATGCACTTTGGGATGAACACCCTTTGAATGGTGCAGGGATATGAATGGATTTGCAGAAAAATTGTAGACAACAGGAACCATTTGCACTTCAGTTTGAGATGCAGGCTTCAACAACTCACAAAAAGGATACAAAGGACCAGCTGTCTGCAAGGAGAACAAATCCTTCTGTTTCCCACCATCCAGTCAGAGCTGAAGAAGCTCCTTGGATGGGAAGCAAAACATCTTCAAAGGAAAAACAAGAACGTCCAGTTGCTTTTTGAAAAAAAGCACCTTTGGGACATTTACTTAAATCTCCATTCTCAAAGTGCTAACAGGGAAAGATGGTAGGGAATGAACTAAAATAAATATGGTTTGGAGCTTCCTTAAATGGTAACCAAATCGAGTCCTTAAGAAACTTTATTTTATTCAAGACACCTTTACATTGCATCCAGTGTCCAAGACACATTGTACCATGTACAGCTGCTTCTGAGGCCAAAGTACTGTAGGAAAAGCTGCAGGAAAAATGGTTGCATGGAGGCTGCTGCATTATTTATTATTTGCTTGCTTTTTTCTGTTGTGAGGTAATCCTCGACTTAACACTAGTTCATTTAGTGACTGTTCAAAATTATAATGGCACTGAAAAAGTGACTTGTGATCATTTTCCTCACTTATGACCATCACACAGTGGTGGGATACAAATTTTTGTACTACTGATTCTGTGGGCGTGGCTTGGTGGGCGTGGCAGAGGAAGGATATTATAAAATCTCCAGTCAGAGGCAATATTTGCCAGTTCTCCAACTACTCAAAATTTCCACTACTGGTTCTCCAGAACTGGTCAGAACCTGCTGAATACCACCTCTGGCATCACAGCATCTCCATGCCACGTGATCAAAATTCAGATGCCTGGCAATTGACTCATATTGATGATGGTTGCAATGTCCAACGGTCACATGATCAGCTTTTACAACCTTCTGACAAGCAAAGTCAATGACGAAGCCAGATTCACTGAACAACCTTGTTACTAAACAACTGCAGTGATTCCCTTTACAATTGTAGTGATTCACTTAACTATTGTGGCAAGAAAAAGTCAAAATGGGGCAAAACGTCCTTAAACAAATGTCTCACTTAACAATAGAGATTTTGGGTTCAGTTGTGGTCATATTACTGCTGATTATTGGGGGAGGGGAGGTTATTCTATATCATATTTTGAATGCTGAAAACATAAACAAATAATTTGGTGGCCTCATCCATAAGATACAAAGGGGCTCAATGACCAATGTCAATCCTTGGCAACTTTAAGAGGTGTGGACCTCAATTCCCAGGATTCTCTAGCCAGCATGGATGGTTGGGGAATTCTGAGTACTGAAGCCCACACCTCTTAAAGTTGCCAAGGTTGAAAAACACTGCTCTACACAAATGGCATGCCAGCCGACGCTCCCCAAAGCAAATTCCAGATCAGTCTTTTCCCAGATCGACACATTTCCACTCCTCTATCCAAAACCCAATTTTGTTCTTTTGCAAACAAGAGAAATCTGACCAACTCTCCAATAAGCAAGACTATATATATATATATATATATTTTAAAAAGATTCTTTACCATTTGTACAGCATAGGACCCATAATAAAGTATTTTCCTTTTGGTTGATACATTGTAGACGAAAGGAAATGGCAGAAAGAGATTAATCTGTCTTCATCTGGGATATTCTGCATGTTGCAAGGGGAAAAAATAGAAATATTTTGAAACAAAAGAATATCTCATAAAACCTTCACTTCCCAATTCCCTTTGCTTCCCAACCTGCATCAATATACTTTTGTGTGTTTGTTCTTTTCTGGTAAGAACTTATGCAACAGCTAAACTACTCAATGTGGAATTCAAATGTTTTCCAATTCGCCTCAAAAATAAAAACAATGAACCATCTCTCTCAAAACAAATGTTTATGCTTGGGCACAATTATATAACTGCTATGAAGGAAGAAACCACACATTCCCCAATTCCCTAATTTAGAACTTTTCACAATTCCATAGCAAAACATCCATTTCACCACCTAGGCAGGCTAATATGTCAGATATAGATAGTCCTCGACTTACAATAGTTCATTCACTGAGTGTTCAAAGTTACAACGGCACTGAAAAAGAGACATTTTTCACGACCTTTGTAGCAGCCCCCATGATTGTGTGTCCAACATTCAGATACCTGGCAATTGGTTCATAGTTATGACCGTTGCTGTGTCCCAAGGTCATGTGATCGTCTTTTGCGACCTTTTGATAAGCAAAATCAATGGGGAAGCCAGATTCACTTAACAACCGTGGTACTAACTGCAGTGATTCCTTTAACAATTGGCATGAAATGTGATGGAAAGGGGCAAAACGCACTTAACACATATCTCACTTAACAACAGAAACTTTGGGCTCAATTGTGCTCATGACTACCTGTACTCAGAGAAAAGCCCTGTTCAAGCATTAAGAAAATAAATCTGCGAGTTTTCACACTGCAATAAAAACACAACAGCAGATCCAATCAACGCGAAATCTAAAAACAGATGGAGCCAGGCTAGACTGCTCAAAAGAGAGTGCCAAGTGAATGCTTAGATAGGATGGGAAGAAGGAAGATACACAAGAAGGTTTGATACTGTTTTCTTCGTAGAGAGCTTTCTCTTGAAACTCAGGAAATAATACTTATTTCTAGCTCTTGAATTTCCTGTTAATTTTTCTAAGTGGTTCTAGTTCAGCCTGTAGAGGAAAGCTGACAACTGGACTGTACACACTATAGCACTTTATTAAGCCACATCCTTTGACACCATTCCTAGCCTTGCCATGAAATAACCACAGTTTCTTGCAAAGAAAGAATTGCTCCACACTCCACACTCCATATGAAAAAAACTTCATGCATACAGTTGTGTGTCCATTGTGAAATGAGCCAGAAATCTAAGCAAAAATAGGAAGTGTGTCTTATTTTAGGCAAATTATAGGATTGGGAACTGGAGGGAAACAATCTAAAAGTGTCTTGAAAAGGGGGTTTAAACATTGATATTTAATAATACCATTTGTGTTCAATGAAATGTTGTTCTGATAAAATGCATTAGATAATTGTTCTATGCACTACCTTGCTCAAATCCACTGCCCTTTTACAAGTACTTGCTCACACGGTTCTCAGATTTTCAAGTCAACCCTAAGGTAAGAAAGTTCTCAGTGTGCTATGTAGCAGTACACTGAACAGATTAAAAGTAACTTAGTTTGAAGAATTTGCTAGTTTACAAACCACAATCCAAGGTCTACTAAGCATGAATTGTTTGTACCACTTTAGAACACCTTGCTAAAACCACACTTAGAGTGTTGTACCCAGTTTTGATTGCCATGATATTAAAAAAAAAAAAAAGATGTTGAGATTCTAGCAAGAGAGCAGAGAAGAGCAATGAAGATGGACTGGAGATTAAAACGTATGAAGAATGGTTGGAGGAACTGGGTGTACCTAGTCTAGTGAACAGAAGAACTAAGGGTGACATGATAGTAGCGTTCAATTCTTGAGGGCCTGCCACAAAAAAAGAGGGAGTCAAGCCATTCTCCAAAGCACCTGAAGGCAGGACAAGAAACAATGGATAGAAACTAATCAAGGAGAAAACCAACTAGAAATAAGGAGAAATTTCCTGACCGTGAGAATAATTAATCAGCAGAACAACTTGCCTCCAGAAGTTGTGAATGCTCCAACACTGGCAATTTTAAGAAGAGATTGGATAGCCATTTGACTGAAATGGTATAAGGTTTCCCTGCTTGGGCAGGGGGGCTGGACTTGAAATCCTCCAAGGTCCCTTCCAATTCTATTACTCTATTCTGTTCTAAGATGGTAAGCAAAAACCAAATCACATTATAGATTAGTGCGATGTTTTAACCCAAGTTTTTTGACCAAATTACTTTCAACTTAGGAGAAATGGTGAATAAAGCAAGAATATATTCTAGTTACCATATATATATGCAAGGACATTTCACCTCTGTCCAAGCTTCATGAGCTCTAATACCTTCCTTCTACACAAGGCCAAGAGACCATGTAAAATGATACTTACATTGTCTTTATGTAACTTCCATCTCCAAAAATCTTCTTCTAGGTCAATTTTTTGAGGAATTTCATCCATGCAGAAGGTACTTGTTTGCAGTGGGCATTTAGCCTTCATGTTGACCTTGAAGAAAATTATTTATAGGTAAAAGCCATGGATTTTATATCAAGAAGTAGTACAAACTCTCCACAATCACTTCCAAGTCATCAGACATACCTTATACAGCTTTTTAAGCACTTTGAGGGTATAAATCCATGTCTTGTCTTTGGGAAAAAGGTTATAACAAGGCAACATGACTGACACATATGTCTTCAACATTTGAACTATTTGCTCTAAAAACGGACCTGGTAACAAGGACCAATAATTTTCTGAAAGAAAGATATTTTCAAGTCATTAAAAATACAGACAGAATCAATCGTATGCTAAGTAAGCCAGACTGAGGAAAATCCTTGAGGCTACGGAATACCTAAGCAATATTTTGAGGAGTAGAAACCCAATCTTAACTGTAGTCCAGATTCCAAGATTAATGTTTATAGGTGAACAATAATCAAGAAACTACAGTGTTACCTCGGTACTTGACTGCTTCAAAACTTGTCAAATTTGGTACTTAACATATTTTGATGCAAAAATGTTGTCCAGTACTCAGTGTTCATTTAGTACTCAACACGCTGTGATAGGAAGAGGGGGATGGTTATGGAGAACGAACAGGAAGTCAACCATGCTGGGAAGGTGGCTGACACAGGAAAAGGGACAGACAGAAAATTATTCCCGGCTGAAACAAAGAGTCACTGGTAAATCACATGATTTGTTCAGGACTCGTCCTTTCTAGTACTCATCGCACCTTCTGGAACCAATTAACAATGTGTACCGAAATAACATTGTACACTGAATAAATCCCTTGTGTAGTACTTAGTTTCTGCAGCCTAACATTAATCTAGCTAGACTAAAGCACTGATCTGCATAACTACTAGATACACCTGGTGAATTGCTAAGAGGGGTTCACCTTCACCCTGCTTACCAAAGAATCCAAGCTATGTTGTCTCTTGGCTCCTTGTCACAAAAAGCACCTCCCTCCTGTGACTCTGCACTATATTCCACCACTGTATTCCTTGTCAGTAACTTCTACCTAAGCCATTTAAGGCTTTAAATAGCATTGTAAGTCACATTTTAGGTCTTCTGAAATTTTCTTGATGCCCTCAAGGGCTGTCCTATAAAGCATGGTTCTGAAAACTACTGAAAACATGGCTTTGTTTCCTGCTCTAGGAGTAGGGTAACTGTTGAGTTCCTCTCGTTTATTTGTTTTTATTTTCTGGGGAATGTTTTGAGGTGTTGACTTTCTCATTTCAGATATCCAGGATTTTTTTCATTCTTTTTCTTGCCTTATTTTATAATGGAAGCCACTCAGAGTTGGATGGCTTCAAAACAAGCAAACAATACCAACATTTAAACATTTGTCACATTAGAAGGGAACACACTAATTCCCTGTTATCCTGGAGGGCAAGATAAGAACCAGTGAAATGAATCTATAGGTAAGCTCTACAGTTGGAGCCATCAAACAATGGACTAGATTTCCTCATGAAGAGATAGATTTCCCTTCACTGAAGGGGTTCATACAGACAGGATAGCTATCTAGGATTAAATAATCTCTGTGAAACATTCTATGTTTACAGTTCTATTGCTTTTGTTGAGAAAATGTAGAATTCTCTTGACCGGAGAGACTGGGGAATATAACACATGAATGAGGGCACACAGGATGTGTGAAAAGAGAAAAGGAGAATTGTCCCAAACTCACCTAGAATGTCGGAAGAGCTCTTGCTCAGACCTGTGACAGTTTCAGCAAACTCTAAAGCTAGTGACGGTATCCTGCGTGCTCCAAGAGCAACACAGCACTCAGGTACCAGAAGAAAAATAGCAAGAGCTTCTTGGTGAGGAGAACTCCATGGAACAGCAAGAAATAGGTCCGATAGAGAAGAATCGATCTGTTTAAAAACAGTAGGTATAGCTGGGTACAGATCTATCTAGTTTCAGAAGAAAAGCAGATATGTAAGAAGGAACAATCATTGTCCTGCCCACTCCTGAATTGCAGCCCATTGTGGTATAGCACCAGGTTGCGTAATCAGACATGACTTTGCCAGGACTGAATGTCATGCCCCTGTTAGAATCTGACTCAGAAGGAGAGGAGGAACGGCCAGCAGGGAGTGGGAGTGTGGCTCCGGAGGTTGTGGAGGAAACTGGGGAAGGACACAGGCCGGCTTGGCATTCAGAGGAAGACCCAGGCCATCCCCTCTTCATCCTAGAGCATGCAGCGAGGAGTGGATAAGGGAGAAATGTGAATGGCATGGTCTACAAGGGAGGAAAGGGTCCTGATCCCCTTCATGGGGTGCAGCTGTGAGAACTGTTTAAAAGGACAAATTGCACATGGCCCAGTGCTGGAAGCAAAGTGTGAAATAATTCTAGTCTTTCAGTTCTTATCTGAGTTTTGGCGTCCTTCCCAGTGTGTGTATTTCGATATCTGCGGATATCTTCAAGTCCTTATCCTGCCTTGCCTCCTTAATTGCTTCAGTGTGGTTTGTGTTGTTTTATCTATTTATAATTTATATGTATTTTGAGTTTGAACGGAAGTTCTTCCTTTCTTGCAACTATTTGTGAGGGAGTTTTTTCTCCAGTCAATGATAATTGGACCTTTGAGGCAAAGTTGAAGGAATTAAAGGGACTTCACTGGTTTTTGTGACTTTGTTGATTTTGTATCCCACCCTGGGTCATCACATTCAATCTGTCTTAAATGAGAAGATATTAAAAGGGCCTGCCAAGAGATATTATTGTCCCATATAGTTGAGGTTGCATGGATCAGGTAGCAAGCCTACTTTGTGTATGTCCTTATGTTCCAGATAATTCAACTTATAAAGCATCGTGTAGTCATCTCCTGCTTGTCTTTCCATAACTTTATTCGGCTGTGTTTTTAATCTTCGTGGGACTGTGGCATTGATAAGCTCCTTAATGTTATTTGTTGTTTTTACTCTGTAGCACTCTACAGAGTAACATGGGCTATGGATGGAATGGAGCACAAAAGGACAGGACTTCTGTGTAATTGGAACTCATGAAGAGGCAGAGCTCCCAATTCCACAGGGAGATCTGCAGCGAATTCTTACAGAAGTTGCATTCCAGTTGGAGATAATGATTATCCGAAGGCATCTAAAGCTGGGGTGGGAAGCCAAGTGCTCTCCTTGTGTTCTAGATTAGAATTTTGGTTTTTGGTTTTTGCTCTTACTGTTAGGACAACTTTCACACAACTGGAAGTTGTGTGGGGGATCAGGATTATATACCAGTCCATCTATGGATTCTCTCATCTGATCACAGAACAATCAATAGTCTGTCCAATGAGGAATAATCCCTGTATTGAAAGAAAAATATTTTTTCTTTGCCTGCCGAGCAATCCAATCTGTCATAGTAAGTTCCTTCAAAACTTCTCTTGCTTCTTGCAGATTCACTGGGACAAAACCGTCCATTGACACATCAGATCTAGGAGGGAAAATGGGATGTCCATTTTCTGAGGAATGTCTTTTCCTCCTTGTTTTCAGTTTTTTTGAGATTAGCAAGTTTGAAGATGACTGCAATTTGTTTTCCAAATATCTGGCAGGGTTATAGGTGTGTAAACAGCAGCAATATGGCAATCCTTTGAAAATCTCAAGAGCCTAGGGCCTTCATTTTTAAAGGCAATGGGACATTTTGCAGCCACAATGATTTGAAGAATTTGGAATGGATTTACATTGAAGTTTTAATTCAGTCACAGAGCTTAATTAGGTTAATTTGTTAATTAAGTTATTAGGTACTTCAACCCAAATGACCTTGAAAAGTAGCTTGGAAATTACAACCTGTCTGGAAATATTCTCCTGATCACATAGAAGAAAGGGGGGGCAGATAAATATGATAAACTTTTTTTTTTGGATGTTTAATCACTTGGATTACACTAGTATAGCAATCCCCAACCTTCACGGCTTGGTGGCCCGGATGGGAGAGGAGAGAGGGGAACCCGTAGTGGGCCGGTGCGCACATATGCACAGCCTGACTTGCACAAGATGAGCTGCATGCACATATGCCTGCCGGACCGTCACTTGCATGAGTTGAGCTATATGCTTGCATGCCCACCAGCCCACAACTCACAAGGCCTGGTTGAAAAAAGGCCACAGTGAGGTAGTAGGCACAGAGTTTGGGGATCCCTGCACTAGTGAGTCAGGACTTGGAATTTTCTCCTGAGAATCCGACCGCACTGCTACACATACAATGCATGCTACTCACCTTGTTTGTAAAAAGCTTGCTGTTAAGCAAGGAGGGGAGGAGAAAATTTCTTCTATCTCCCTACCAAACAGATAAAAAGAAAAGCCATTAATAAAACAATAGCACACCAACCCATCTTTACACGTGCTTAGAAATAACTCCCACTGTGTCCAGTGCGACTGAAATCACTTCCTTTATAGTCCAAATAAAATGTGAATTGGAAAATATCAGTAAAGCATTCATCAACTTCCATGTAAACCTTGACAAAGTTGACCTTCCACACATGTTAGCATACACATCTCACATCTTATATTTCTTTTCTTCCGTTTGGCTATAAAATTTACCACTAGCTGTTATATCAGGAAGAGTCAATTATGTCATACTGTGGCTCTGGATGAAATACCACCATTGACAGGGACCAATATTGCAGTAAATCACCGCCTTCCAGATGTTGCTGAACTACAATCTCTAACAGCTCTTGATATGCCAATGCTGAGAACGGCAGGAAACTTAAAATTCAACAACATCTGGAGAGCTACAAGTTCTCTGTAAAAAGAATGACTTTTTAATGTCCATTCAGAAATAACTTTGGTCTTTGGAAAACTTGCACAGGGCATAACACCTTAATTGCTCTTATTAACATTTGTTCAAGCTCCAGAAACTTAAATCTTATCCTTCACTGATCAGCTATCTGCTGGTAGGGTGGAAACAGACAGAAATTTCTCTACTTCTAATAGGACCAGAATGTTGACCCATCCATCTGCTGCAGAACAGTTTTCAAGTCCAAAGGATGGAATGTAATATTTTAGATTATATATATGCCATTCATTCCCCTAATGGCTCAAGAATGCTGTATTGGTATGTGGGGATGAGAGAAGAAAAATGGCAATCTAGACCAGTGGTCACCAACCAGTGGGCCAAGGACCACTGGTGGTCCACAGAGAAATGTCACCCCCAAAGCAGACCCCAAAGCAATTAATCCAGGATGCTCAAGGCTGCACCATCTACATGGCCCATGGGAACACAAGGCTTGCATCACTTGCATTGTGAACAATACGAGGTAGTGAGGGGAGGGAGAAAAGGGCAGAGTGGAGGGACTTGCCCCACATACCTGGCTGGCCACCAGGCTGCTTCTTTCCACTTCTTTCTTCTTCTGCTTTTGGCTACAAAAGTCTTTCTTTCTCTCCCCCAAACTCTGCCAGAAATGAGTCTTGGAGACCCTGTAAGGTATCCTGCTCCAAGAGGCTACACTGGCAAAGACACATTTTTGACAGAGTTTGGGGGAGAGAAAGACTTCTATTGTTTCTGCTGCTTTCCTTGTATGAAGCCAAAAGTTTCTCTCTCTCTTCCCCCCCCCTCCCCCCCCCGGGAACAGAGCTGGAGATGGTATCCTTCGATCCCAAATAAAGAATGATCACTCAATAAGAAAACAGGGTGGGGAATTTTCCTGCAGACTTTTTGGGGGATTTTCCCAGGGTCTCTGGTCCACGGGACTTAAAATTATGAGTTTGGTGGTTCCTGAGGTTCAAAAGGTTGGTGACCCCGATCTAGACAGCTGTCTAGGCCAGGGGTCGCCAACCTTTTCAGGGACCACCAAACTCATAATTTTAAATCACAAGGACCAGAGACCCTGAGAGAATCCAAAAAAAAAAAAAAAAAAACTCTGCAGGACCACATTTCTCTGTGGACCACCAAAATTTTCTCATGGACCACTGTGGTTGGTGACCACTGGTCTAGGCAGCTGAGCTTGCAGAAAGAGCGGGGGCATGGCAAACAGAATAATGAAGTAGCAGAGTTGAAAGGGACCTTGGAGGTCTTCTAGTCCAACTCCTTGCTCAAGCAGAAAACCTTGCAGGAAACAGCTAGATACCTTCCCTAATTTTGAAACTCTAAAAGTGATGTACTTTCAGATGTGCAAAATTCTGCTAATGCAGCTTTACAATAGAGATACTCCTAGTCGTGCTTCTTGCCTGACTACCACAAAGGGCTGATAGATGCTTACAGAAATACAATTTTTTTTGTCAGAAACAGGCAAAATACAAGGCAATACAAGTAGCAACCTTTTAGCGTTCAGCTGTGCTTCACTTCTGATTTCTGCTGACTTCCATTTCTCAATCAGTCCTCTGTCCAGCTGGCTGATCCTAGGCAAGACATCGAAAGAGGTGGCTGCACTAGCACACGCAGAAGCCTGAACAAAGAAAAACCCAAGTGAAAAAGTGTTATCTCACATAACCAATGCTTCATAATTTAAACCTTAGAGAAGGCAGAGTTCCATGGTCATTTCTCATTCCCTGTAGAAAGTGTTCCTGTAGAAAGTGAGGATGCAACTTTGGGGAAATTATGTTTGGAAATATCACTGCAAGTTGACGAATCATCCAAATGTCTATGTAAAGAGAAGAAACTTTTCTGTGCAAAGAACACATTACATTTAGGCAAGTTGGTACTTATTAGAATAGCTATATTCACAAAATGCAGGTAGACTTCATAGATAGATAGATAGATAGATAGATAGATAGATAGATAGATAGATAGATAGATAGATAGATAGAAAGAAAGAAAGAAAGAAAGAAAGAAAGAAAGAAAGAAAGAAAGAAAGAAAGAAAGAAAATTCTTTATTGGCCAAGTGTGATTGGACACACAAGGAATTTGTCTTGGTGCAAATGCTCTCAGTGTACATAAAAGAAAAGATACATTCGTTAAGAGTCAAGAATCATAAGGTACAACACTTGATAATAGTCATAGGGTACAATCAGCAATCAAATCATAGTAGGAAACAGTCAATAAAAATCGCTAGGATACCAGCAACAAGGTTACAGTCATAAATGGGAGGAGATGGATGAAAGGAAGGATGAGAGGATTAAATGTAATGCAGACTTAGTAAATAGTTTGACAGTATTTGGGGTTCGGGGGGGAAAACTGTTCTTGTATCTAATTGTTCTGGTGTGCAGTGCTTTATAGCATCATTTTGAGGGTAGGAGTCGAAACAGTTTAAGTCCGGGACGTGAGGGGCCTGTAAATATTTTCACAGTCCTCTTTTTGACTCATGCAGTATACAGGTCCTACATGGAAGGAATAGCATCTTCTATAATCTATTTGAAGTGCTACACAGCCTACTACTAGTAACTTAGCTTACTGATGGTTTGATAATGATGTTGAAGTCAAGACAGTTTGCCAAAAAAAACTAAAAAGATTACCTGATACATATTGATAAAGTTGACATATGCTCCAGCAAAAACTTGGACTCCCAACAATTCTACAATGATATGAATTATTATTATAGTTCATTGCACAGACAGATATTATTATTGTAATAAGTACAAATTTTCTGTAATTTCTCCTCCTTCTTTTCTCTTATGATTTACAGTGAGGGTGCTTCTGAAATTTCCAGAAGGAACTCACCTGCAGCTAGTAATTCCTTTATCCCTCAAAACTCTTTTTCTTCATTAAACTTTCTAACATAAACATGCAGCAGCTCTCTGGTTCTCCACGAACAGAAATTTCCTTTTCATGACAAACAGAGGGAGAATTCTGTGCTCACTCCAATCATACATTAAGTTTGATTTTACAGCCAGAATGTTGTGCATATTAGATTAGAATTTCAGAATTTACCCTATTAACGAAAAGCCTTTATTTTGCTTTCGCTGGTCAAGGAATTACACAGCTTTGCAATTCTCTATATCTACACTTCTGCCAACTGATTAAAATTTGAGACTCCTAAAATTACTATAGGTAGTCCTCGATTTATGACCACACTTGAGCCCGAAATTGATGTTGCTAACTGAGACATTTGTCATGTGAATTTTACCCCATTTTACGATCTTTCTTGCCACAGTCATTAAGTGAATCACTGCAGTTGTTAAGTTAGTAACACAGTTGTTAAGTGAATCTGGCTTCCCCATTGACTTTCCTTGTCAGAAGGTCACAAAAGGGGATCACATGAATCTGGGACACTGCAACCGGACCAGCATAAATATGAGTCAGTTGCCAAATATCTAAATTTTGATCATTTGACTTTGGGGATGGTGCAATGCTCATAAGTGGGGAAAATAGTCCTAACTCCCTTTTTTCAGTGTGGTTGTAACTTTAAATGGTCACTAAACAAACTTTTATAAGTTGAGGACTACCTGTATATATCCTTTTTCTCTACCGGGATAAATGCATATTCATCTGTACTCTTCCCAGTTCTTGTCATCTGGAGATGGCAGAATATTCTGAACTTCAAAAGCTACCAGATAATCAATCAACCCTTCCAAATTATGACATCTGCTCTCTCAGAAGTCAGAAAACAGTCTCCTAATTCCCATATTTTAAAAATGAATAGAACAATCCTTTGGAGCAGTAACTTAGACCATGAAAATACTTGGCTCCAGAAAGCACTCAGTCCTGGGGTTGGTTGGCACCTTAAGGCCTTCCCTCCATCTTTTAACTTCCAACTTATTTTATTCTTCTTTCTACTTGGCTCCTTTTACTGATTATGTAAAGCATTTTTAAATGCTATGTTTTTATGCATTTAACTGAACACCACCTAGAGTGATCCTGTGAATGAGATGGACATTATCTGCATCTGACAACTCAAATCAAATAAAAATGTAGGTCTTGATTTAGGGTATAATCAGTTTTGAGTCCACTTTCAGCCATGGAAACACATTGGGTGACTTAAGTCTAGCCGTTAAATCTCAACCCATGTTACAAAGTTTTGTGATGATCTTGGCAATAAAAAAAATGGAGTTGTATTTGGACTTTTAGAGTAAAGCACAACACAAAATTCTAGAAAGACTTTTAGGTGTCACTTTTCAAAGAGAATTAACCATCTGTTTTCAAAGCCATGGAGTGTCTTAAATGTGCTTAATTCTGGCTGTATGTTGCTCCCTTGCATTCTTCTATTATGACTATTTTGCATTCTGGATTTGTGTTTACAAAAAGGTACCATTAGGGGCCAGAAGAGCATTGAGGTCAATACAACGTCTTTCTTCCTGTCTGCTCTCCGATGCCGAATTTTCTGTGTGCTGAGGGAGACCACGTCCAAAAGACCACAACTGCCCAGAGGCAGAGACACAAAGAGTGTGATAACTGCAGAAAAACCAAAATACTGTCAGCTTCCCATATGAACAACTCTGCTCTCTATCCGATTGGGATTGTTATAGTTTAGAATAATCACATTAATAAAACTTTCCTAATATTTAACATTAACAGAATAACAGAGGTGGAATGTCTCAGATGTATCTCTCATCATCTAAAATTCCTGGTAAACCAACAGCCTCCAAAATGTTAGAAGTGCTCAATGCACTTTAAACAGATTTTATTTTTACATAAGCTGCATCAATTTCCCTTTAAAGCTCAGGCACAACCACTCACATAGATATGGAAGGAAAGAAATGGTACATACCTTCCACAGGAAACATGGGAAACTGGACCATCAATCTCATCGATTTTCTGAGGACCAATCTTTGAAGAGTTGTGTCCTAGTTGTCCAGCACTGTCATCTCCAAAGGTGAAAACATTGCCACTCTATGAAGGATGTTAACAAATCAAGCACCATCAAATTTCCGCCCCCATCCATATTATCTATTAGTTTTATTAAACATTTCTGCTACTGCATGTTGTAGTTTTGGAGAACAAAGGTTATATTTGCATACAAATGTGCCAGACTTCAACTGCAGCCATCTGATTTTGCAACATGGTCTTTGATATCAACAAAAAGGAATCAACCAAAATAGTTTGAAGTTCCCAACCTTTTTTCTTCACTTCCACACTCTTAGAGCGTGTAAGCTCATGTCTCTAATCCAGCAGTCCCTTCCTGGATTAGGAAGGAAACAGCAATATAAAAGCTTAAAACAAAGCTAAAAATGCTTCCAATCAAAGAGAAAAGCAAAAATATTCACCTATGAGCATTTTTTTAAAAAAAGCTAATTCAAATCCTACTCACCACAATGACCCATTTTAAATAAAGTCCTTGTGAAGAAATGGCTGAAAAAGCTTCTAATTGTTAAGCAAGTCTAAGTTCATAAATTCTGGACATCGAAAATGTAATTTGGTGGCTTCTGGCTTGCTTGGCATGTTGTGGGCAATCTGCCACTTGATTTGCAAGTTATACTTTATGGTTTAGCATTTTCTGTCAACCGTGACGCATTTGGTAAGGCATGATTTTAAAGAACATGGCTTGGCACTAATGGAACAAGTCATTGTCTCCACATTGTATTTGCCCTTGTGAAACCTCTTGCTACATGCTATTTAAAAAAGCTTATTATTGTAACACTTGCAACAGAATAGCTATCATCAAGTAATTGCATCAAGAGCTGCTAGCTATGATGTCTATGGTTGTTATCATCATTGAAGGCCATAAGCAGGAGAATATTAGTATGTTCCTATTCACGGATGAGCATTTTGATGAGTGTTTTGGTGGCCTTTTGTTAGCCACTGTGGGAACAGACTTTTGGACTTGGTATTCTGGTCTCATCTGACTGAGCTTTTGTTTATTTGTATACCATAGAGCAGGGGTCCCCAACCACCGGGCCGCGGACCGGTACTGGTCCATGGAACATTTCCTACTGGGCCACCGGTTTGCTGGGACCTGCCATCTTGTTTGACGAGAAAGTGCTTCCGGGTGAGCTTTTCTGGTTGGAAAGCAGCATTTGGGTCCTGAAGGAATCCTCGCGCCTTAGTTTCATCGAAGGGGACGCCTTCAAATGAAACTAAGGCGCGAGGATTCTTTCAGCACCCAAGGCAAGGTGAGCCGAGCGACCATCCCGAAGCCGTCCTGAAGCGAAGCCCATTGACAAAGGTACAAAGGAGGAGTTGAAGGTGGTGGGGAGAAGCAGGGGACAGCTGGCTGGCCGGTTGCTCGGCTCGCCTTGCCTTGTCATGCGTGCTGATGCCGGCCATGGATCATTTTGTGATACTGGACCGTGGCACAAAAAAGGTTGGGGGCCACTGCCACAGAGCATAGGTCCCCAAACCCCGGTTTGTGGACTGGCACAAGTCTGTGACATGCCAGTAACCGGGCCATGCAAACAAGCAAAGCCCCATCCATGGGATATAGGCAGCATGCAAAACCTTGCCCGTTCCAGTCTGCAGAAAAACCTTTCTCTATTGAACCGGTCCCTGGTGCCCAAAAGAATGGGGCCACTGCCACAGAAACCACACCAATTCCATCACTTCTTACATTTAGTACTCAAAGGCTCCTGAATATTCCGCAAAAGAATTCCCAATATTCAGTTAACAAACTGCTGCTAGCAGTATGGAAATTTCGTTTACGAAGACAATACCTTGGTGAGAACAGCTGTATGTTCATCTCCACAGCTAACGTAAGTTACGTCAAGGTTTCTCAGGGCACCTACTGAGTAAGGTTTGAAGATCTGTTCTGTTGAAAACAAATCCCACCAGAATATTGTAGCATTTTATATGAATATTCCAAGAACCACCCCAAAAATTTATTAAAATATGCCATTATCTATTAAGTGTATCAAAAATAATTACTGCAACAGAAATTGAATTAAAGTTGTCACAGCAAGCTTTAAAAAGCCACTTTAGAAGTTTCCAAAATTTAAACCTTAGAATTGTCACCATCTTTGAAGTGAGGAACAAAAAACTTGGCTTGTGAAAAAGTTGTTTGTCTAGACCAGGGGTGGGTAACTATGGCAACTTTACAATCTGTGGATTTCAACTCCCATAATTCCTCATGGCCGGCTCAGGAATTCTGGGAATTGAAGTCCACAGGTAATAAAGTTGCCACAGTAACCCACCCGTGGTCTACACTATGCCAGGCTGCATTTTAAAGATATTGAATAGGCTGAATACACATTTTCCAGCAAGGGGACAAACATATGTTCAAGACATCACTACCATTTTTTTGTGCTCACATTCTACTTTGAACCTATCATTCAAACTTATAATAATTTTAAAATAATAAGTTCCATTAATTATTTAATAATTAATGATTATGTCAGTTATATATTTTATTTATTTTAATGATGTTAAAGTTTGGTCATAAACTTAGATCGCTTCTATCCTGTGCCAGACAAGTTTTTTCTAAACAAATATATCTAGTAAAGGGATCAAGTGTCAGCTAATTAGGTCATCTAGGGAGAAACTGATTATTTTAGAACTAATTCCCATGCCAAAGAAGACCTATAGCAATCATCTACGAGAATCAAATCAAGTAATCTATTCTAAAGTACCAATTGACTGTTTTATAAGTCTATCCTTAGAACCTATTTCCCACCCTATTCCCGCCCTCCAAATCCTCTTCTGTTGAAATTTAATTCCCAAAAATTGATAACAAAAAATGTTTCATGATATTGCAGAGTCTCAAGGAGTCCCTTTGTAAGTTCCCCAGAGTTAAGATTTCCAATTTGTTTATACATCTGAGTCTTATTTTAAAACTCACCCAAGAAGCTTCTACAATTCTGCTGAAGAACTGTTCTGCAGAACTGAAGAGGCTTCTTGGATGAGAAGGGAAACATCTTCAAGGAAAAGCAAAGGAGTCCAGTTGCCTCTTGAAAGAGCACTTTGCGATAACCATGGCATGGATGACTGAAAATCTCTATAGACTTGGTTTTTATTCTAAGTTAATCACCATTGCTAACCCATCTCTGCTGATTTTCAGTCAGCCTATCGATACTTTAATACATTAATTTACAAAGTTTAATTTTTTATTTTTTTATTTATTGCCCAGTTCTATGCAAATGCAAGTCTACAGCTACCTGTTTTTTCCTGCTTTTAAGGAGGTAAGGAAAAGATCTAGGACGGGATTTCTTCATCTATATAGATGTAACCCTTAGGTTTGGATCTATTTTTTTATAGGCTGAGATTATGATCATGATAAAAAGGAGCCAGTGCCACTATCTCTTAAATTAAAATCCAACAACAACCTTCACAGTTTGACATATATCAAGCCAGGTTTCTTTATGTTTTATTCAATGAATCACATATGGCCGGACAAGTGCAACATACTGAGATAAAGGCTATGTTTACATCTACAGTGGCTGGGATACCATAACATTAGAACCAAATAAAGTATAGTTTGCTTAGTGTGTTTTTAATAATCCTGATAAATGCAGATGTCACATGACAGGAAATACTGCATGGTGGCGCTGTGGTTAGAATGTAGTACTGTAGGCTACTTCTCCTGACTGCTGGCTGCTTGCAGTTTGGCAGTTCGAATCTCACCAGGCTTAAAGATTGATTCAGCCTTCCATCCTTCTGAGGTGGGTAAAATGAGGACTGAGATTGTTGGGGGCAAGATGCTGACTCTGTAAACCATTTAGAGAGGGCTGTAAAGCACTGTGAAGCGGTGTATAAGTCTAAGTGCTATTGCTATTGCCATTTTACTCTAAAGATATGAAACCCTAGTTTTACTTATTCACTGTGTAATGTATACTTATGCCTGAGGTAATTTCTGTTTGAAAGAATAAAATGAAGACAGTTATCAAAAGATTTACAGGTTTTATTTGACTCTTCATATCTAATCCTTTCACTTCAATAAAGAGACAATTAAAAGCAAGTAACCAGGTAGCATGGACATTTTTTCCTGGGATAATTTGAAGATAGACTTACCTTTTGAAGTTTTCTGGTTTAAACCCAACTGATGCGCGTTGTTCTTTCCCCACCCATAGACCACTCCAGAATGAGACAAGACAAAGTTGTGTGCCCCACCAGCAGCCACCTGAGCCAAGGGGATGCCAGCAAGAGAGGAAATGTTACACGGAGTAGCCTGGGATGGAACTTCTTTACCAAGACCCAGCTGACCATGGCTGTTCTGTCCCCAGGAAAATACTCGCCCATCTTCATTGGGAGGCAAAAAGGAAGAAAAAAGCCACCATTACATTGATTAGAATATAAATTGGCAACTTGTTCAGGTAAACAAGGGTATAACCCCTCAACATTTAAGAGTTTGCCAGATCTGAAAAATTATCACGCCCTCAAAATTGTATCTGCTCCCTCCTGAAAGCGAACTCCAAAACCCTCTTTTATTAGAAGCAATCTTTGTTAACGTAGCAATTTTTGTTAGCATCCTATCACAAACGCATTACATCACACAAAATGCACTGATTATTCGCATAAGCACACAAAGCTGCAAAGCTTAAGTTTGCTACAGTTCTGGCTAAGAAATGGCAACAATTTGTCCTTGCTCCTTGCTCCATGTTCCAGCCAACCACCAGAAGGCTCCGTTGTCCTAGCACGTACACAAAGAACAAAGAATCATAGTTCCCACAACTCCCCTGTTTTTCCTTTTTAAGAGACAGGGAATGTTTTAGTCCCAAAAACAGTCTTTGTCAGGCGCTTAGGCAAGAGTGCTGTGCATGCTGATGTTATCCATGGCATTCGTGACTTCTTCAACCTTCACAAACATCTTGTCCTCATCTGGGTCGTCACAGGTTGGCTCTCCTAAGCAGAGTCAATAGGTGGGGTGTACACAGCGGTGGCCCCCACGTTAGTCCCGGACACCTTTTGAAAGAGATATTTCTTTTCCTGCAGATAAGATCTCTGCCAGTTGTGTGAGCCGCAGGTAACTCCTGCAGTGTCGTTGGGACCTTGACCTTTGCTGATGCAAGGAAAGCATTAAGCATACTGAGGTGTTGGTACCCCCCCGAGTGACATTATGGGTTATGTACCCATTTTTTGTTTGACTGGTTGAGAACATTCCTGCAAGATCAGAACTGGAGCCACCTTTGTATGCATAGACATATAGGGATGCTGTAATGGGTCCCACTGCCTTAGGCTCATAGCACTGAATGCCTTCGGCAGTGTAACATCGTGCATATTGAGTGTTGTTATGCAGACAAGGGGAGACCGTGGTGGAGTTGCACTCAGGCTTCAAAGTATGATAGATCAGGGTGGGTTGGGTTTTCGTTCCGCTGCGAGTAGTTTTGATGCAGGCGTCGCAAGAGGATGGGGTGGCTGTTGCATCGGCAGGAATGATGTGGAAATCCAGGAAGCAAATGATGAATGCAGCGGGCAGCTTCATGATGCTGATGTAGGCAAGGCTGGTTTGGGTAGAAAAGGCCTCACTTGTTGTCCAGGGACCCAGGTGGTGGTGGTGTTGTAGAAAACAGCCGTGTATCCTCGTCCCCAGGTTATAAGTTCAGCAGGCCCTTGCCACGTGGGATCTGGCAACTGTCGAAAGTAGACTGGAGGTCTAGGAGCATCCTTGGATGGAGAGCAAAAGTGTCGAGAGGCGGCAGAAGAAGCAGGTGTGCCAGACTCATTCAGGAAATTCAGTGTAAATAAGCACAAGTTAAGCTTGTTTTGCAGCGTGGGTAACTCTGGGGTGAGTTTCCCCATCGAGTTTTGAACTTTGTCAAGAGCATTCTTTAGGGTCAAATTGGTGCTTTCTACTAAGGCCTGCCCTTGAGAATTATGTGGAATGCCAAATTTGTGCAAAATGCCCCATTGTTTACAGAAGGTAGCAAAGTTGGTACTTGTATAGGCGGGGCCATTATCAGTTTTTAATTCTGAGGGCTTTCCCAGGCACGCAAATGACTGGATGCAGTGGTTAATGACATGTTTTGTGGTCTCTCTTCTTTGCGGGGAGGCCATGATGAACCTGAGTATGTGTCCACTGAAACATGGATATATTTCCATGGTGCAAAAGGTGCATGCTGGGTTACATCCATTTGGCAGGCTTTTAAGCCTCTGGGATTCACTCCCATTGGCAGGGCAGGGGCTTGCTTGCTGCAAGTAGGGCATTGTTGAATAATTGCAGCAGCCTCTTGGCTGGTGATTTGGAATCCCTTCATAAGAGCCCTTTTATTTTGATGAAAATAGTTATGACTGTCCCAAGGGGTTAGGAGAGAAAGAGAGAAAGCGGATAGAATAGTAGCAGCGGATGCGGCTGTTAATTGCTGCAATGCAAGCAATTTATTTGCTGGCAACAGCCATTGATCAACCCAAACAGGAACATCTGTGGTTAAGGTTAAGCGAAGGGGAAGAGGGTGAGTCATTCTAGCTGCAATTTAGCACCAAATTGAGAGAGCAAGTCTCTCCCCCACAAATTCGTGTGAAGGGGGAGGATGACGGGCTTAATTTGTGCAGTCCCTGTGAGATTTTCAGAAGTCACAGGGAGCCAAAATTTACTGATGCGAGCCATTTGAATCCCTCCTACACCTCTTACCAATGGGGAGGTCTCTGTTTCCCAGTCTGTAGGCCACTCGTCAGAGCGTATCACTGAGACGTCCACTCCAGAATCCAGAAGACCGGTGAAGCGGCGACCCTTGATTAAAGCCAAGAGTGTGGGCTTAGTTTCAGTGATAGATCTAGTGAGGGCAAGCACATCAGAGGGATGTTGCGGTACCATGATCATTTTTGCTATGACATCACCCTTTTGTAGCTTCATTGGAAGAGTGGATAGCACAGAAAGGTTAATGGCTGAGAGTTTTGAGGAAGGATAAAGCAGATCAGGAACCACAGAGATTCCTTTGAGGAGGGCATGAGGGTGAGATTGAAAAAGAGCAGCTTTATCGGAGGAGAAGGAGGCAGAAGGAGGAAGCTGTGCACCGACAGAGAGTGGTAGATGAAGAAAGGATATGAGCACATCTTCTGCCACTGATAATTCATACATAGTGGATGGTATATGGGCAGTATATGGGAGAAGGGCTAGCTGCTGGCCCCTCTACTCATTTTCCAAGAGTTCAGTTTTTGATCGACATTGATTAGCCCAATGATAGCCTTTCTTACATTTTGGGCAGACTGTTTTTGGTCGAACATCTCTACTGGTGGAGGGCTTTGCTGCCCCCCGCCGAGGGCTCGACATTGTGATTTAAAATGGCCAGGCTTCCCACAATTGTAACAATTACCAGATGGCTTATTACCTCTGGTGATAGCTGCAGCCATAATTTCGGAAGTGTATTGGTGTGTTCCCACCACCCTGCAGGCTTGTAGGAATTGGGCTAGAGTGGTATCTGGAGAATTAATCAAGGGAGAAAGCAAGGTTTTACAGTCTGCATCAGCGTTCTCATATGCCAATTTAAGAAGAATTTCCTGCCGAGCTGCCTCATTTGTAATTTGCCTTTGTAGGGCCATTTGGAGGCATTCAATAAAATTGGCATAGGGTTCATTGGAATTTTGTAGAATTTTTGCAAAAGATTGTGCGGAGGTATGAGGGTCATCCAAGCACGAGAGAGCAAGCAGAGTGGCTTGTGCAGAAAGGTTAAGAGCATTAATAGGGCTATTATATTCAGCTGTAGGAACAGCAAAAGCACCCTCTCCTGCCAGTTCATTTGTGGTAAAATTTGGATTTTGAGCTGCCAATAGGCGACAATGATGGAGAAACTCCAATCGCCATACAACAAATTGAGTCCCTGTTAGAGTCATGTGAAAAAGGCTATGCCAATCAGCTGGGATCATTATATGGGCGTTAGCCATCATTCTAAATAGTCCCATCGTAAATGGAGCCTGAATACTATACATTTGTACAGCTTGTTTGATATCCTTGATTAATTTAACAGGGATGGGTTCCCAGTGTGGGACGTTTTGTCCCTGCGCGTTCTGCGTATAAACTAACGGGAATGCCGATGGGCAGTCGGAGTGATCTAACTCGCCAGTTCTAACTCCCGCAGCGATGGCGGCATGAACCGCGCCCATAGGAGGGGGTAAGGCAGGAGAGGAAGGCACAGAAGGGAGAGCAAGAGAAGAAGAAGAGGGATTGGGGGGGGGTCAGGAGAAGTGGGGGAGGTTTACAGACCTCATTTGCCTCCGGGGGGGGCAGTCGGTTTAAGAGACACAGGCACCACAGCGGGGGGCAAGAGTTGTACAGCAGGATTCACATAGGGAGGGGGTCCAGAAAGGGGGCCAAGTAGGGGTTGCTCTAGAGAGGAGAGAGCCTCAAAAGCCACCCTCCAAGCAATTAATATAGATGAAGGGGCCCCTAGGACTTGCGTGAAGGTATTTTCCAATCTCCTTCCATACTGTAGTTTTGATACTGCCTTTAGCCGGATAAGAAGGGCAGTGTTGCCAAATGTATTCTAGGAGTTCCTCAATAGAGGTTTTTGTGAGAGGGGCATGAAGGGAGCCCCCCTTTTTAAAGGTAAAAAAATTTCTTTTGGTCAATTCTCTGATTTCCTGAATGTGAGCTGCCTGCTCCTTAGAGAATCTACCACCCATACTCATGAGGGATCTGTTGTCGCCAGCAATTCAAGCGGATGGGGTGCACCAAGTCTATTCCAGATGATGAGAATGGGTGGGCCAAAGACATATCACTTTTGAGTGGATCATGTCGGGGTCACCAGTTGTGATGGTCTCTCATGAAAAGAAGACACAACGCAAAGTTGTCTTGGGATGAGAGCCCAGAGCAAACTCCGAAACCCTCTTTTATTAGAAGCAATCTTTGTTAACGTAGCAATTTTTGTTAGCGTCCTATCACAAACGCATTACATCACACAAAATGCACTGATTATTCGCATAAGCACACAAAGCTGCAAAGTTTAAGTTTGCTACAGTTCTGGGTAAAAAATGGGAACAATTTGTCCTTGCTCCTTGCTCCGTGTTCCAGCCAACCACCAGAAGGCTCCATTGTCCTAGCACGTACACAAAGAACAAAGATTCATAGTTCCCACAAACTTGAGCTGTCACATATAACAACTACCAGGCTGATAAGTGTCATCACATGCACAGATCTACATTCTCCTTGGCTTCATATATTTATTTATTTATCTGATTTGTCAATGACTTACAAGATAATAGGTATACGTATAAACATGAGTATGAATACAGGAAATAGGTGCAAATAAATGGGGGCAATAGGACAAGGGCTGGATAGTTTAAGCTTAAAGGAGTGGGGGTTTGAGGATGTAACAACAGGGTTAGGTAGTGCATTCCAAGCACTGACCACTCTATTGCTGAAGTTGTACTTTCTGCAATCAAGTTTGGAGTGGTTTACATTGAGTTTGTATCTGTTATGTGCTTTTGTATTGTTGTGGTTGAAGCTGAAGTAGTCATTGACTGGTAGGACATTGTAGCAGATAATTTTGTGTTCTACACTTAGGTCCAACCATAGGTGATGTAGTTCTAGGTTGTCCAAGCCCAAAATTTCATGTCTGGTGGTGTAGGGCAGGGGTTCCCAACCACTGGGCCCCAGACTGGTACCAGTTTGTGGAACATTTTCTACCGGGGCGCTGGTTTGCTGGGCGCCGCCATCTTGTTTTGATGAGAAAGTGCTTCCGGGTGAGCTTTTCTGGTTGGAAAGCGGCATTTGGGTCCTGAAGGAATCCTTGCGCATTAGTTTCATCGAAGGGGGTGGTGGCTTTGAACGAAACTAAGGCGCAAGGATTCTTTCAGCACCCAAAGCAAGGAGAGCTGAGCAACTGTCCCGAAGCCCATCGACAAAGGTACAAAGGAGGAGTTGAAGGTGGCGGGGAGAAGCGGGGGACGGCTGGCTGGCTGGTCGCTCGGCTCGCCTTGTCTTGTCATGCGTGCTGATGCCGGTACCGGGCCATGGATCATTTTGTGATGCCAGTACTGGGCCGTGGCACAAAAAAGGTTGGGGGCCATTGGTGTAAGGGTATTCTGTTGCGAACAGAGGAATGTAGTATTCTTCTTGTGAAATACTTCTGGATTCATTCAATTGTATTAATGTCCAATGTGGATTCCACTGTACAGGTAATCCTCGACTTACAACGATTTGTTTAGTGACCGTTCAAAGTTACAATGGCACTGAAAAAAACGACATAGCTCCATTTTGCACACTTACAACCATTGCAGCACCCCAATGGACATGTGATCAAAATTCAGATGCTTGGCAACTGACTCATATTTAGGATGCTTGCAGTGTCCCAAAGTCACGTCATGACCTTTTGCCACCATCTGATAAGCAAATCAATAGGGAAGCCAGATTCACTAACAACAGCTGTGTTAGTAACTTAACAATTGCAGAGATTCTCTTAACAAATGTGACAAGGTCATAAATGGAGCAAAACTCACTTAACAAATGTCTTGGCAACAGATATTTTGGGCTCAAAAAGGAGACCAATTATATTTTAGATTAACTTTACTGATAGGAGACAGGTTCCCTTAAAAACGCTTCTTGAAATTACTTATTACATCTTATAACTTTGGGTCTGATCCTGCAGCTACTCAGAAATGAGCTTTGGGCTGTGGACCACAGTTCACTAAATGCATGATTTTTGAGAAATCATCATAATATCTTTAGTGAAGAGAGGAGAAAAAATGTTTGAAAGAATAGCATAAAATCAGCAGGAAGAAGTCAAGGAATTTACCAGTAGTTATTTAATTGCATTGATGCAGATAATCCTTTTTGGGATTATCTGTTTGCATCAGGCTTTGCCTTCTAAATTCTGTATTAAAACTAGATTTATAGTAATCTTTAAAAAAATCTAGGCACTGCCTAGGAAAATCTTAAACTAAGAAGAAGCATTTGTGTAGATGCACAGAAAAACCGGTAGCAGAAAAATGAGCCCCCTGCCCTCATCCAAAATACTGTAATTAAGTAAAAAAAAGTTATTGCAAAAAGGATGAAATCAGTTCTTACCTTTGGTAAGTGCTATGCAGTGATAGTGTCCACAAGCAACCTGTATAACATTGTACTTAGATAAAGCATCTATTTTCCTGTAGAATTTACCAAACAAGAAGAGAAATAATTCATT
Organism: Hydrophis major; assembly: GCA_033807585.1. Taxonomy (NCBI): domain Eukaryota; kingdom Metazoa; phylum Chordata; class Lepidosauria; order Squamata; family Elapidae; genus Hydrophis; species Hydrophis major. The sequence continues at coordinate 17,680,043 of CM066333.1, forward strand.
TGCATTCCAGATACAGAACCATATCATGATATAAAGATTCTTGGCATGGCAGTTTTATCTCCTTAAAATAGAGTATTACCAGTTTAAAGAAAATTGCTTTGTGAATTAAATAAATAATAGGATGAGCATAAAAACATTTTTGAAAATTTTTATTTATCAAAAAATTTATAAAAATTATCAAATGATATTTTAATCAATAGTAATTATTTGAAATCTTATACTCGACACATACACTAATTAGGGAAAAATGTTAACATTAAGCAAGATTTTTTTGAATAATCCATTAAATCATTTGTTTCTTTAGCTTCTATTCTAGGATAATTTTGTGCCACATTGACATTGTTTGGTTAGTTGGACTGTAATTCCCTTCATTGTTTGCAGGGTATAATGGGAGTTGGAAACCAAAATATTTGAGAATACCAGACTAGGGGAAGCTATGTTACAAAAAAAAAAAAAAAATAGAACAAATAAGTAAGATAGAAGCAGACTGATGAAGTACATTATGCACTATGAAAGATTATGCAATAATAAATTGGTTATCCTTTAAGGGTGTTTGTTTTCCAAAGGTTATCATGAATAGGAGCCATAGTACCACAGTGGTTAGAATGCAGTATTGCAGACAAATTCTGCCCACAGCCAGAATTTAGATCCTGACCCGCTTAGCCTTCCATCTTTCCAAGGTCAGTAAAATAAGCACCCAGATGGTTGGGGGCAATATTCTGTAAACCACCCAGAGAGTGCTGTAAAAGCACTGTGAAGTCTAAGCATTTAGATATAAGTTTAAATGCTATTGCAATATTACTATTGCTATTTTGCGATGCTTCCTTAACTGTCTAAAGCAGCACCTGCACCAGGAAGCCTCCCATTCCAGCTATGGGAGGGATGTAAACCTGTTGCAACAACTCTTCCAAGCTTTCTTAGCCAGAAAGAAAGCGAATACCCTATCTCTGTGAAAAGGAATATGCAAAAGGTCACCAATTTATCCTGTAAACATCTCCTGTTTGGAAAGCTACCCATTTATTCTGAGTCAGAAATGCTGCACAGATCACAGCTAGAAGAATGTCCCAAGTGTACAACTCAGGATTCAACCCTGTGTTTTCCTGACTAAAGGACACCTGTGGCTTAGACAAGGTTACTTGGCAACGACATGAATCAATTACTTACTTTGGAGTCGAAGAGTCCTTTAGTTTTCCAGTACCAAGCTGTCCAAAACCACCAGCTCCCCATGAAAATACTTTGCCTTGGCTGCTGATGGCCAATGAATGCTCCTTTCCACAGCTTATGTAGATTATAGTCTGGGCTTCCAAGGCTTGGATTGGTTCTTTCCAGAAGAAAAAAAAAAAGAGATTCATTTGCATGGTTATTAGAAGGATCTAGGACAGGGGTGTCAAACACACAGCCTGCAGGCCGGATCCGGCCCACGATAGGCCCCAAGTTGTCCCTTGGGGCTACCCCATGCCACCCCAGCCTCACTCCAACCCTGGCCCCACCAACTCATTCAGATGAGACAACCTGGCACCCCCAGCCCCCCAGGGCAAACAAAATCCTAATATAGCTTGCGATGGGATCAAGTTTTACACCCCTGATCTAGGATCAATGAAAGCCCAGTTGCTTGCCACTTTGCCGCTTTGGCATCAGGACACCGCTTGAAGCCTTGGTGTTTGACAGCTGGTCTTCCCACTACCCACCTCCTGTGCTGGGGTCCCTCCCCTGTTCAGAGTATTGCAGTGTAAATTCAATGCCAGAAAAATAAACACAGATGACTGAGGCTTCATTTAACTTCTTTATCAGCATATAAAGTAAATTTTACAATACCAGTTGTAGATTTCTCCAACACGGAGCAAACAGAAGCAGACATGTTGCAGGTTCAGAACAGAACATCAACTCAAAAGTTCAGAAACAGACCTCAGTTTCACTTTAGTTCAGGAGGGAAGCAAGACACACAGCAGAGGAGAGAAGCAGTTTCATTTTCAATAGACAGACTCAGAGCTTAACATGGCTTCAGAGCTGCAGAGCTTAATATAGAGCCATGCCTAGGCTACTTCTAGTTTGTTTCCAAACAGTCCTCAGTGGCTGGCTTAGTTGCTATGCCTATTCATTGGCTGACCTTGTTACCATGCTCTATTCCAGTTCATGAATATACTCTGACATCCCCCAGGTATGGCAAACCCCAGATTGGGGTTTGACAACCAGATGCTGATCCTCACCCTGTTTCGCTGGTCTTCCCAACTTCTCTCCAGGGAGGAAACAGCTCAACGGATTTCATACCCCTTGAGCCTGCTCTTCCTTAAGTCTCAAAAAGGGTAGGAAACAGGATTTTCAATTGATATAGTTAAGGATCACTATATCATCCTGGACCTGGGTCACCCAGAATTAGAGCGTTGTGGCCCCGTTGGAGCCTGGGTCCAAGGAGGAGGAAGAGATAGTCATCACAGAGATAAGGGAATATGACAGAATAGAAATGCTGACAGAAAGATGCAAATGGTGCAGAGGTGGTATTCAGCAGGTTCTGACCAGTTCTGGAGTATCGGTAGCAGAAATTTTGAGTAGTTTGGAGAACCAACAAATACCACTTCTGAATGGAGATTTTACAGTATCTTTCCCCTGCCAAGCCCACCAAGCCACGCCCACAGAACTGGTAGTAAAAAAAAAAATTTGAATCCCACCAATGAAATGGTGACTTCCCTCATAGAATAGAATAAAATAAATAGAATAGTTTAGAATAGTTCAGAATAGAATAGAATGGAATGGAATTCTTTATTGGCCAAGTGTGATTGGACACACAAGGAATTTGTCTTGGTGCAAATGCTCAGTGTACATCAAAGATACATTCATCAAGAGTCAAAAATAATAAGGTACAAACTTAATAATAGTCATAGGATACAATAAGCAATCAAATCATACTAGGAAACAGTCAATATAAATCGTTAACATACAAGCGACAAAGTTACAGTCATAGTCACAAATGGAAGGGCATGGGTGATAAGGAGTGATGGGAAGTTTAATAGTAATAGTAGTGTAGACTTTGTAAATAGTTGGACGGTGTTAATGGAATTCTTTGATTAGTAGAATGATGGCGTTTGGGAAAAAACTGTCCTTGTGTCAAGTTGTTCTGGTGTGCAGTACAGCCCTATAGCATCAGTTTGAGGGTAGGAGTTGAAATAATTTATGTCCAGGATATGAGGGGCCCGTAGATGTTTTCACAGCCCTCTTTTTGAGTCGTGAAGTATACAGGTCCTCCATGGAAGGCAGGTTGGTAGTAATTGCTTTTTCTGCAGTCCTAATTACTCTCTGAAGTCTGTGTTTGTCTTGTTGGGTTGCAGAACTAAACCAGACAGTTATAGAGATGCATCATGTATGTCAGTGTCCATTCTCATTGCTTTCTTCTATTTAGCTGAACAGATGTGATTGCACAATAGTTGGTCATTTCCCCCCCCCCCCCACCTACTATCCAAGCAGAGTTTTGTTTCCCCTCCTGGAGCACCCTGAGCTGGCTGGTTTTGGGGCAAAGCCACCCCGTAGAGGTGGTGAAGAGGGGGGAGACCACCAGCAGGGTCGAGGAGAGCCGCATCTCTCCTCCTCAGCTGGCTATTACTCCCTTTCCTGAAGGCGGTTGCAAGGTGGTCAGAAATGGCCACCACAAAGAAGAACTCGGAAAAGAATGTGCAGGAGGAAGAAAAGAAGTGAAAGTTTTGGCTGACAGGGTTAAATTGTAAAAGGAACAACTAAGGTACCCTGGAATTTAAACTTACAAAAAATAACATCGCTCCCAAAGAGGAGTCGGAAGCAGCGAAGGAAAGTGAAAAGGGAAAGGTCTGGCTTTTTTTTTTTTTCTTAGAGATTAAAATAAGAAATCGGAAAAATCCGCTTTGACATCAAAAGGTAATTAAGCTGAAAATAAAACAAAATGCCAAAAGGGATAATAAAGATTTCTGGACATTAAAAACTTTCTTTTTCATAAGCAGGAAGGGAGACAAAAAGAATAAGGGCAGGATCTGGAAGAGGGAGGAGACTGCCTGGAATTAAAAAGAATTTACAGTAAAACTTCAACAAGACTTCTCAAAGATACATTTTAATTGAAACTTTGCAACGAAATAGTAACCCCAGGAAGAGAAAGTGAAAAAAAAGAACAAAAAAGAAACAGCTTGTGTGTATTTGGATTATTTGGTGATCTTTGGATTTTTGGTTATTATATTTGAATGACTAAAATCAATCGGGTGGTTGTTTAAAAATTTATACAATGGCACCACTTCTGGATGAATTGAAAATGGAACTTAAAAAGTACAAAGAAGATGCACAAGAAGGGAAGGGTTCTTTTGGCTTCGTTTTTCAATTCTTAGAAATGGAGATTTGGAACTATGAGAAACAACAAGAAAAGATTGCAAAACAAGAAGAAGCCATCTTTAATGAACAAGTAATTCTATGTGGGGAAGAAAAAGGAAAGGGGGAAAAGAGAATGGAGAATTTAAGACTTAAAAAAACAACCAAAGAAAAGAAAAATAATTCAAAAAATAAGTATAATACTGGAAAGCAACAGAAAAGGGGAAAACAGAAGAGAGAAATAGAGGTAGAGAGACAAGGGGGTAAAAAGGGAAGAGAGAAGAGAGGGAAGAAAGGAAGGAAAATAAGTTACAAAGGACCGGAGCAAGATATAGAGAAACAGGACCTATTTAGAGATAATGGGTGAAAATCTAACTGAAAAAGGGATTCTGTAAAGGTACATAAGATTGTATTGTTATATTAGTAATAGAAATAATTTCAGAAAATTGGAAATAACGTATGATTAAAATGAGGGATAAAATAGTGTAATTTAGTGAAATGTTTTTGAATAAAATAAGTGAAAGAAAATAAATGAGAAAATTGAATTAGGAAGGAATGGGAACATTTTAATTAGTTAATGTTTTATAAAATATAAGTGAAGAGTGGGGGAATTAACTATGGAAAGCTTATAATTGTTCCCATAAAAGTATGATATTTAATTGAAAAGTAATGTTAAAGATGTTAAGACTTTAATGAATATTAATATTAATGATAGAATTGAATTGGAATGGAATGTTGTTTTAAATATATACATTTATTTTTTTTTTATTTTTTTAAGAATACAGTGTGTATTTTAAGAATGTACCAAGCAGAATCCAAATGGAAGTTATGTATTATATTGAATGTTACAACTTTAGGGAAAAGATATAAAGGCGTCATACTCCAATCAGTAACTACAGGAGAAATTTTGTTTAATGGGAAAAGATAATAGATAATTGAAACAGGACAGACAAAAAATATAAATACAATGATTTGAATTGAGATAATTAAAATAAAATTGACAAAATTAAAAGAGGGGAGAAGCTATGCAGAAAATGTAAAATAGTAATAAGATATGGAATAGAATATAAAAATGAGCATGAACCTGAATTTGTGTCTGTACGAAGAAATGTAACCTGGGATTATGCTGCTTTCAAAAAAGATGTTTTATTTATATTTTTCTCTTTGTGAAAACTCAAAAAAAATTTACAGAAGGAGGAGGAGGTGGAGGAGAAGGAGAAGGAGAAGAAGAAGCCTAATCACTGGCTGTATTATCCATACCCACCATTTATGGAAATGGATTTAAAACAGAATTTAAACAGGGAATTTAAGAGTAGAGGACAGGAGCAGGGAATACTTCAATTGGCGGACAGCATCCCAAGCTTTAATTCAGGGGTCTCCAACCTTGGCCACTTTTAAGACTTGTGGATTTCAACTCTCAGAATTCCTCAGCCAGGTTTGCTTGAAGTCCACAAGTGGCCAAGTTTGGAGACCCCTGCTTTAATTTATTGTAAGGAGGAATGTTCTTTACAAGATCAGCGTTCCCATTCATCCAGGTGAATCGGGTATTTCTCAGGACACCGTAGCCGAAAAAGTGTCCCTTTCAGAAGGGGTGCTATTTGATGGAAACCTGCCCTCCCCTGTTGGAATCCCCAACCTGGATGGGAGCCTCGCCCGCGTAACACAAAGGAGGAACGCGAAAGCGAAAGCGAAAGCGATCGCGGGGAGATTCGTTTTCAACTGCGGTCCTCGAGAAAACGAAACTTAAACGGTCCGGCTGTTGGCCGACCGAGCTGCTTTGACGTTGAGTTGGCGGTGGGGGTCAACGAACCGGGCCTAGAAGGGCCAAGGCGGTGAGAACCAGGCGAGGTGCGTTCAAAGTCGCCCACCTGGAAAGGGCCGGCTGAGTCTAAACGGCCCCTGCCCGTTCCTACCTGGCAGGTAGCATCGCTGCTGTCCCTCGGGGAGCTTCCTCCCCAGCTGTCCCTGGGCGTTGTCTCCGCAAGAAGCCAGGCTCCCGTCGGCGAACAGCAGCAGCGTGTGCCGCTCCCCGCAAGCCACCAGGACCGCTTCTTGCCCGCCAACCGCTGCCGGAGGGAGACGGAGAGGAACCAGCTGGGAAGCCCCTTCCTCGCCCGAGCCCAGCTGCCCGTAGGAGCCGTCCCCCCAACCGAAGAGCATGGCGATCCTTGGTCTCTGGCTGCCTCACACCGAAATTTCTCCCAGCGCGGAATTCAGCCTTCCTCCCCACCGAGTAGCACCTTGAGGCGGCTCAGCTTGGATAGACGGGTGTAAAAAAAAAACCCAATAACGCTGCCGTCTTTGGCCAGCCCTGCCCAGTTTTCCAGGCTCTTCCCAGGCTTATTGGATACATTGTAGAGAAAAGGAGGGGGAGACAGAGAGAGAGAGAGAGAGAGAGAAAGAAAGGAAGGGATTGCAGGGAAAAAAAAATTCAGGCAGGCAAGCTTCCTCTGACCAGGCCTGGGTCTCTTAAGAGAGATCTGGACAGCTGTTTCTGAAGAGTTGCTGGCTGGTGCAGGCATCTTAAAAATAGAATAGGGAAATTGGAAGTCTGGAGTTTCTCTGCCATCCAGGCCCTGGTGCTTTTTTGGGGAGGCAACTGGACTTTCTTGGTTTTTTGCTTGAAGGGACACAGGGCAGAAGGCTCCGCATCCATTTGCACTATTCAGGTGACCCTGAAGACACAGATGAACCCCCAAGCGCCCTCAACAACTCTCTAAAAAGAATGCAAATGAGCAGCTGTCTGCAAGGAGCATAAATCCTTTCATTTCCCCCACCATCCAGTCAGAGCTGAAGAAGCTTCTTGGATGAGAAGTGAAATGTTTTCCAAGAAAAAAACAAGGAAGTCCAGTTGTCTCCTGAAAAAGCACCTTTGGGACAATAGGGAAGTTGCTCACTCACTATGGGCAACTGTGGGTAGGAAGTTTTTTCCTTCTGACTTTCTAAGAACTGTGTTCAGACAGATGTTCCTCTGCCTTCTTCTGGTGGCACTTGAGAAGGCAACCTCTCCAACAATCTTCCACTGTTATGCTGGAAATGAATCTCACTGCCTGGTTATAATCTGTAATGGAAACTGATGGATGGAAACTGATCCAGGAGAGATTCAAGCTAGAAATAAGGAGAAACTTTCTGACAATGAGAGGGCAATCAACCTGTGGAACAGAAGTTGCCTTCAGAAGTTGTGGGAGAGTCATCACTGGAGGCTTTCAAGAAGAGACTGGGCTGCCCTCTGTCAGGAATGGTGTAGGGTCTCCTGCTTAGGCAGGAGATGACCTACAAGGTCCCTTCCAACTCTATTAATCTGGTGTTTTGGATTTTTTATTTATTTATTTTTTGCTTTCAAGCTCATTTCCAGATATGATTATAACCAGGCAGTGAGATCCATTTCCAGCATAACAGTGGAAGATTGTTCCAGAGTTTGCCTTATCAAGTGCCACCAGAAAACAGCAGAGGAATATCTGCCTGAACACCGTTCTTAGAAAGTCGGGTGAAAAAAAAGTCCTACCCACAGTTGCTGATAAATGAGTGAGCAACTTTCCTATTGTTCCAAAGGTGCTTTTTCAAGAGGCAACTGGACTTTCTGGTTTTTCTTGGAAGACGTTTCGCTTTTCATCCAAGAAGCTTCTTCAGCTCTGACTGGATGGCAGGGAATTGGAAGGATTTATACTCCTTTCAGACTGCGGGTCATTTGCAGTTTTTGAGAGAGTCAGTGAGGCCACTTGGAGGTTCATCTGTGTCCTCAGGGTCACCTGAGTCGTGCAAATGGGTGTGACGCCTTCTCGGCTGCAGGATGTTTTCTGCCCTGTGTCCCTTGACTGTTGGAAGACAGGCCCAGGCTTTGGGGGACGGGTCTGGGAATCTGGGAAGAGTCAGACCGCAGGAACCGTTTGTGCTTCGGTTTGAGATACAGACAACCAAGACTCATCCTGAATAGAAATCCTTCCATTCCCCACCATTCAATCAGAGCTGAAGAAGCTTCTTGGATGAGAAGCAAACCGTCTTCGAGCAAAAAAAAAGAAACGAAACGAAACCAAGAAAGTCCAGTTGCCTCCTGAAAAAAGCACCTTTGGGACAACCAGGGCCTGGATGACTGAGAATCTCCAGAGACTTCCCTATTCTATTTTTAAGATGCCTGCACCAGCCAGCAGCTTTTCAGAAACAGCTATCCAGATCTCTCTTAAGAGACCCAGGCCTGGTCCAAGGAAGCTTGCCTTCCTTGTTTTTTTTTTTTTTTCTTTCTTTCTTTCAATTGTGAGAAGAAACATCCATCTGGTTCAGTTCCAAGCTGGGAGACACTGGAAACATGATTGGAAAGATGATTTATTGATGAAGCCGAACCACATATTTGTGGTTCTGGGCAGCTGACAAAATAGAGTTGAGAGTGGGGTTTTTTTTAATACCTTCTTTTGTGCTTTGCACTTGAGCTTCCTGTTCCTGTGCAAGAACATGTATTCTATTGGCTGCTGTCAGATTCCTATGGGGCAGGGGTGAAATTCAACCACCTCGCACCACCTTGTGCCGAGGTGGTAGGGACGATTGGGTTCGGTTCGCCAAACCAAACAATCACGACTGCTTGGCTCCACCCACACCTGCCCGGTCACACTCATGTTGGCAACAGGGGTGATAATGGTGATGGGTGGACATGCACATGGGGAGGGAGAGTAGCGCGTGGGAGATCATGGCATCGGAGCCCTTCCCAGATGTTCCCTGGGCTACGAGGGGAGGGCGCAATCTCCCGCCTCCTCAGGAGCCGCCAAGCACTCGCTGCCCCTCTGGCACTCAAGCCTCCTCCCCACCGCACTTCTCTTCCTCCTTGCTAAAAGCGCTCACCTGCCCAGCAGGAAGGAGGCGGCTTGGCGGGTGCCAGAAGTGCGGTGAGCACTTTGGGGCCTGTTAGGGGAGCCCAGCTGGAGGTTTCTGCTGCAACAGGGGAGACCCAGCACAGCTGACCCAACTGCCGGGAGCTCGGGCAATGGAGAATCCCCACCCGTTGTGACTTTCTTTCAGCCCTGTGACCACCAAGTGCTGGGGCTGTACAGGTGAGGAAGGGGTGGTTGGGAGAGATGGGGGAAGGCACCGCTTCTCCTCCCACCAGAGACCTGCCTTGCCCCCTCCCCTCTCCAGCAGTTGCCACTTGGTGCAAAACCTTTGCTTTCCCCCCCTCCCCCCCCCCAAAAAAAAAGTGTCAGAGAGAAAGAGAGATGAGGGGGGGGTGGAGATAGAGGAGAAAGAAATGAAAGAGATGAGATGAGATGAGATGATAGGCCAAGTGAGGTCGACTTGGCTGTGCCCACCCACTGAGCCAGTCACATGAGCACTAAACTGTGCCCACAGAGCCAGTAGGAAAAGAATTTGAAATTCACCCCTACTATAGGTCATAGCTGGCTCTATAGGCAAAAGAGGAAATGCAAATCGTAGGTGTTTGTCTGAGCTCCCAGGTTTGGTTGAAGTTTGGAGTGCTCTGAGACAAAGGGGGCTTGTGTTCTGAAAGGGTTTTGAACAATTCCTATTGTGTCTTAATGGCTTTGTTGTCCTATGCTGGATCTTGAGTGAGGGCTAATCCTAATATTCTGCCGTCCAGGTTGGGGAGTCCAGCAGGAGAGCCGGGCGTGGTGGGGGGATGCTTCTATCAACCACCAGCACCGCCTCCGAAAGGGGCACTTTTGCAGTTAGGGCGTCCTGAGAAATACCTGGCTGAAGGTGAACGCTGTTCAGCACCGATCCTGTAAAGCGGGGGTCTCCAACCTTGGCCAGTTTAAGCCTGGAGGACTTCTAGAATTCCCCAGCCAGCAGCTGGCTGGGGAATTCTGGGAGTTGAAGTCTTCCAGGCGTAAATTGGCCAAGGTTGGAGACCCCTGTTGTAAAGAACATTTCTAATTGCGCTAGATTGAACTACGGGTCGCAAATTGAAGTGCTCCCTGAAGCTCTCTGCTCTTAAATCTACTGCTTAAATCTCCCGTTTAAATTCTCTACTCTTTCAATCTTCACGTTCCCCCTTTAAATCTTATTTAAATTTAAATTCCCGTTCTTAAGATCTTTAAATCCCGTTTAAATTCTCTACTCTTAAATCTCCCGTTTAAATTCTGTTGTACATCCGTTTCCATAAATGGTCGGTATAATGGATAATACAGCCAGTGGGTGTTTTTGTTTTTTGGTTAGGGATTTTTTTTTCATTTCCCCCTTTTGCCTTTTTTCCCTCTCTAAGAAAAAAAGATGGAAAAGTGAACAATTTTATTTCTGCATCTCTTCCTTCTCTTCTTCCTCTTCCTCTTCTTCTTCTGCTTCTTCCTCCTTTCCTCCTCCTCCTCCTCTCCTTCTCCTTTCTCTATAAGAAAACACAGGGAAGAGTGAGCAGTCTTGTTCCTGCATGTCTCTCTGGCTCCTTTGCTTAAACTATCTATCAAAAGGTAGCCTTTTGTCCCACTTGTTTTATAAAGAACCCTGAATTAAATCATAGGACTACAGATGTCTTACTACAGTTCATTTAATGACAGTGCAAAGTTACAATATCACTGAAAAAAAGGTGACTTGTGACCATTTTTCTTACTTAAGACCTTTGTAGCATACTCGTGATCATGTGATCAAAATTCAAATGCTTGGCAACTGGTTCATACTTATGACGGTTGCTGTGTCCGAAGGTTATGTGATCACGTCTGGCAACCTTTTGACAAGCAAAATCAATAGGGAAGCCAGATTCATTTAGCAATCATGTTACTAACTTACCAATTGCAGTGTTTCGCTTAACAACAACAGCAAGAAAGATTGTAAAATGGGGCAAAACTCACTTAAATGTCCCGCTTAACAGCAGAAATTTAGGGCTCAATTGTGGTCGTAAGTCGAGGACCACTTAGGCAAGTGCTTTTGTACAGGATGGGCTGAATGTATCAAGAAGCATTTCTTTGGGGCCAGGACACATTTTGAATGCACTGTTGTTCAGGTAGAAGGATCTGTTTCTTACCTTTCTGCGTTTTGGGGCCAAAAATGGCCTGGAAAATGCCCCCCAAAAAGGCCAAAAACTGGGCAGGGGCGAGGCCAGCCTGTAGTGGGATTAGCCCCAAAGGGCTGAATCCTACCTCTTGCTTTGAGGTGAGAGGCGGGGCTGGGTGTGATGAGTGATGTCATCTACCCAGTCACATGACCAACCAGCCACACCTACCTAGCCAGAGAATCGGTTGTTAAATTATTCCAATCCCACCACTGCACAGATCCCTCCCTGCAGCCCCCTTTGACAAAAACCACAGGGTTGCAATCTTCCCAGAATGCCTATTTCTCCATGAAAAATATTTCTCCATGTTTAATCTGTTTTCCCACCTTTTGCACAGTTCTCCTTTTTCCATATTACCTTTTGTCCCTTTTTTTTTTATTTTTTAACCTATATTTCTTGTTTCCTTACAATCCTTGCAGCATAAGCGTAATAAATTGAAGCAAGCAGTTAATTACATTACTAGACTGTGTGGTCAAAACACTAATCTGCTTGGCCAAGCTGAGTCACTTATCAGAATAGCAGTCTCTTCCTGTTTTCCAATGTCTTCAATGTTTTACCTTAAACGTCACAATGACCCACCGAACTTTTATACCCACAACTCTTAAAAATTGCTTTCTTTGCAAAAACATTATCTGCATCGGTTTCTTACACTCCTCGGACCCAGGCTCCGATGGGGCCACGACACTCTGATTCTGGGTGACCCAAATTCAGTTCATCCTTAGCTACATCAATGTGAAAGTCCTGTTTTCTACCCTTTTTGAGGCTTAAGTAAGAGCAGGCTGAAGTGGTATGAAATCTGTTGGACTGTTTCCACCCTGGAGAGAAGGTGGGAAAATGAGAGAAACTGGGTGAGGATCAGCCTTTAGTCTTCTGTTGATCCTAAATCGGGGTGTCAAACTCGATCCCATCACGAGCTCTTGGGGGGGTGGGTAGGGGCTGGTCATTGCTGCCAACTGGGTGGATGGGCCAGGGTGGGCCTGGGCAGCACAGGCCGGTCCTTCACCATCTCGGGACGGCCCTGCAGAACAACTCTGGGCCTATCGTGGACCGGATCTAGCCCGCAGGTTGTATGTTTGACCCCCCCCCCCCGTCCTAGATCCTTCTAATAGCAATAGCACTTAGACTTATATACTGCTTTATAGTGCTTTATAGCTGTCTCTAAGCAGTTTAGAGAGTCAGGATATTGCCCCCAACAATCGAGGTCCTCATTTTACCCACCTCAGAAGGATGGAAGGCTGAGTCAACCTTGAGCCTGATGAGATTTGAACTGCCAAATTGCAGGCAGCCAGCAGGCAGCAGAGGTAGCTTGCAGTACTGCACTCTTACCATTGTGCCACCAAGGCTGTTAATAACCATGCAAATGAATGTCTTTTTTCCCCTCCTGGAAAGAACCAATCCAAGCCTTGGAAGCCCAGACTATAATCTATATAAACTGTGGAAAGGAGCATTCATTGGCCATCAGCAGTCAAGGCAAAGTATTTTCATGGGGAGCTGGTGGTTTTGGACAGCTTGGCACTGGAAAACTAAAGGACTCTTCGACTCCAAAGTAAGTAATTGATTCATGTCGTTTCCAAGTAACCTTGTCTAAGCCACAGGTGTCCTTTAGTCAGGAAAACACAGGGTTGAATCCTGAGTTGTGCACTTGGGACATTCTTCTAGCTGTGATCTGTGCTGCATTTCTGACTTGGAATAAATGGGTAGCTTTCCAAACAGGAGATGTTTACAGGATAAATTGGTGACCTTTTGCATATTCCTTTTCACAGAGATAGGGTATTCGCTTTCTTTCTGGCTAAGAAAGCTTGGAAGAGTTGTTGCAACAGGTCTACATCCCTCCCATAGCTGGAATGGGAGGCTTACTAGTGTAGGTGCTGCTTTAGACAGTTAAGGAAGCATTGCGCAATAGCAATTTTGTATAATAATAACACTTTGTTATTATTGTCCCACAGTGTTTGTTATACTGTCCCACAGTGCTTTACAGCACACTCTGCATGGTTTATAGCATCTTGCCCCTAACAATTTGTGTCCTTATTTTACTGACCTCAGAAGGATGGAAGGCTGAATCAACCTTGAGCCAATCAGGGTTGAACTTCTGATTGTGGGCAGAGTTTGCCTGCAATGCTGCATTCTAACCAATGTGCTACTATGGCTCCAAGTCATGTTAGCCTTTGCAAACAAAAAAACAAAAAAACAAACACTCTTAAAGGATAACCAATTTATTTTTGCATAAGCTTTCATAGTGTACACTGTACTTCATCAGTTTGCTTCTATCTTACAAACTGGTTTTTGGTTTCTTTTTTTAAATATAGTTTTTCTTCAATTCTTTTGGTTTATAACTCCTGTTATACCCTGCCAACGGTGATGGGAATTACAGTCACAACTCTAACTGAACAGTGTAAATATGGAACAAAATCATCCTAGAATAGAAGCTAAAGGAAAAAAAAAAAGATTTAATGGATTATTCCAAAAAATCTTGCTTCATATTGTTACAATATTCTTCTCGAATTAGCACATGTGTCTAGTGTAAGATTTGAAATCATTACTATTGATTAAAATACCATTTGATAATTTTTTTGTAATGCTTATCCTATGATTTATTGAATTAATTAATTCACAAAGCAATTTTCAAAAAATGGTAATTTCATTTTAAGTAGATAAAATTGCCATGCCAAGAATTGTTATATCATGATATGGTTTGGTATCTGGAATGCAAATGAATTATTTCTCTTGTTGTTTGGTAAATTCTATAGGAAAATAGATGCTTTATCTATGTACAATGTTATACAAGTTGCTTGTGGACACTATCACTCCATAGCACTTACCAAAGGTAAGAACTGATTTTAACTTTGTGTGCAATAACTTTTGCTTTTTTCTTGCTTATATTTTGGATGGGAGCAGTGAACTCATTTTTCTGCTACATTAACATCTGCTGGTATTTCTGTGCATCTACACAAATGCTGCTTCTCAGTTTAACATTTTTCTAGGCAGAGGCTAGATTTTTTTTTTTAAGGATTACTATAAATCTAATTTTGATACAGAATTTAGAAAAAAAAAAAAAAAAAGCCTGATGCAAAGATTATCCCAAAAAAGATTATCTGCAACAATGCAATTAAATAACTACCGTACTGGTAAATTCCTTGACTTCTTCCTGCTGATTTTATGCTATTCTTTGAAACCTTTCCCATTAACTGACCATTTTTTTCTACTCTCTTTGCTAACAAGGATTTCTCAAAAAATTGTGAAGTGAGTTTTGCTCCATTTTATAACCTTGTCACATTTGTTGAGTCAACCTCTGCAATTGTTAAGTTATGAACAAGTTGTTAAGTGAATCTGGCTTCCCTATTGACTTGCTTATCAGATGGTGGCAAAAGGTCATGACGTGACTTTGGGACACTGCAAACATCATAAATATGAGTCAGTTGCCAAGCATCTGAATTTTGATCACATGTCCATTGGGGTGCTGCAATGGTTGTAAGTGTGCAAAACGGAACTAAGTCTTTTTTTTCAGTGCCATTGTAACTTTGAACAGTCACTAAACAAATCGTTGCAGGTGGAGAATTACCGATATGTCGTCAAAGAGAATGTAGATCTGTGCCTGTGGTGACACTTATCAGCCTGGTAGTTGTCATTTGTGAAAGCACAAGTTCGACTCTGAATTCAGTTGCCCCAACATTTAGAGAAGCTAATGCAACATGGAAGGTATTTCTACAAAAATGAAAGCTTTTCAGCTATCCTTCTACTTAAAACAAATGGCAATGCTAAGTCTGCAGGCAAAAAAGCATCCATGGTTAACTCTGAATGGTTTTTGTGATGTTCCACCAAAACTCATTCCATGAATCTACAAGATTTCAGGAGGGAGCAGATACAATTTTGAGGGCGTGATAATTTTTCAGATCTGGCAAACTTGTGAGATGTTTGTCATCTTAAACCTTGAGGGGCTATACCCTTGTTTACCTGATCAAGTTGCCAATTTGTATTCTAATCAATGTAATGGTGGCTTTTTTCTTCCTTTTTCCCTCCCAATGAAGATGGGCGAGTATTTTCCTGGGGACAGAACAGCCATGGTCAGCTGGGTCTTGGTAAAGAAGTTTCATCCCAGGCTACTCCGTGCAACATTTCCTCTCTTGTTGGCATCCCCTTGGCTCAGGTAGCTGCTGGTGGGGCACACAACTTTGTCTTGTCTCATTCTGGAGTGGTCTATGGCTGGGGAAAGAACAACGCACATCAGTTGGGTTTAAACCAGAAAACTTCAAAAGGTAAGTCTATCTTCAAATTATCCCAGGAAAAAATGCCCATGCTACCTGGTTACTTGCTTTTAATTGTCTCTTTATTGAAGTGAAAGGATTAGATATGAAGAGTCAAATAAAACCTGTAAATCTTTTGATAACTGTCTTCATTTTATTCTTTCAAACAGAAATTACCTCAGGCATAAGTATACATTACACAGTGAATAAGTAAAACTAGGGTTTCATATCTTTAGAGTAAAATGGCAATAGCAATAGCACTTAGACTTATACACCGCTTCACAGTGCTTTACAGCCCTCTCTAAATGGTTTACAGAGTCAGCATCTTGCCCCCAACAATCTCAGTCCTCATTTTACCCACCTCAGAAGGATGGAAGGCTGAGTCAATCTTTGAGCCTGGTGAGATTCAAACTGCCAAACTGCAAGCAGCCAGCAGTCAGGAGAAGTAGCCTACAGTACTACATTCTAACCACAGCGCCACCATGCAGTATTTCCTGTCATGTGACATCTGCATTTATCAGGATTATTAAAAACACACTAAGCAAACTATACTTTATTTGGTTCTAATGTTATGGTATCCCAGCCACTGTAGATGTAAACATAGCCTTTATCTCAGTATGTTGCACTTGTCCGGCCATATGTGATTCATTGAATAAAACATAAAGAAACCTGGCTTGATAACTAGGATATATGTCAAATCTGCGAAGGATGTTGGATTTTAATTTAAGAGATAGTGGCACTGGCTCCTTTTTATCATGATCATAATCTCAGCCTATAAACAAACGGATCCAAACCTAAGGGTTACATCTATATAGATGAAGAAATCCCGTCCTAGATCTTTTCCTTACCTCTTTAAGGGCAGGAAAAAACAGGCACCTGTAGACTTGTATCTGCATAGAACTGGGCAATAAATAAATAAATTAAAATTTAAACTTTGTAAACTAATCTATTAAAGTATCGATAGGCTGACTGAACATCAGCAGAGATGGGTTAGCAATGGTGATTCACTTAGAATAAAAACCAAATCTATAGAGATTTTCAGTCATCCATGCCAGTATTCTTTCAAGAGGCAACTTTGCTTTTCCTTGAAGATGTTTCCCTTCTCATCCAAGAAGCCTCTTCAGTTCTGCAGAACAGTTCTTCAGCAGAATTGTAGAAGCTTCTTGGATGAGTTTTCAAATAAGACTCAGATGTATAAACAAATTGGAAATCTTAACTCTGGGGAACTTACAAAGGGACTCCTTGAGATTCTGCAATATCATGAAACATTTTTTGTTATCAATTTTTGGGAATTAAATTTCAACAGAAGAGGATTTGGGATTTGGAGGGCGGGAATAGGGTGGGAAATAGATTCTAAGGATAGACTTATAAAACAGTTAATTGGTACTTTATAATAGATTACATGATTTGATTCTCTTAGATGATTGCTATAGGTCTTCTTTGGCATGGGAATTAGTTCTAAAATAATCAGTTTCTCCCTAGATGACCTAATTAGCTGACACTTGATCCCTTTACTAGATATATTTGTTTAGAAAAAACTTGTCTGGCACAGGATAGAAGCGATCTAAGTTTATGACCAAACTTTAACATCATTAAAATAAATAAAATATATAACTGACATAATCATTAATTATTAAATAATTAATGGAACTTATTATTTTAAAATTATTATAAGTTTGAATGATAGGTTCAAAGTAGAATATGAGCACAAAAAAATAGTAGTGATGTCTTGAACACATGTTTGTCCCCTTGCTGGAAAATGTGCATTCAGCCTATTCAATATCTTTAAAAAGCAGCCTGGCATAGTGTAGATCAGGGGTGGGTAACTGTGGCAACTTTATTACCTGTGGACTTCAATTCCCAGAATTCTTGAGCCGGCCATGAGGAATTATGGAAGTTGAAATCCACAGATTGTAAAGTTGCCATAGTTACCCATCCCTGGTCTAGACAAACAACTTTTTCACAAGCCAAGTTCTTTGTTCCTCACTTCAAAGATAGTGACAATTCTAAGGTTTACATTTTGGAAACTTTTAAAGTGGCTTTTTAAAGCTTGCTGTGACAACTTTAATTCAATTTCTGTTACGGTAATGATTTTAGTCACACTTAATAAATAACGACGTATTTTAATAAACTTTTGGGGTGGCTCTTGGAATATTCATATAAAATGCTACAATATTCTGGTGGGATTTGTTTTCAACAGAACAGATCTTCAAACCTTACTCAGTAGGTGCCCTGAGAAACCTTGACGTGACTTACGTTAGCTGTGGAGATGAACATACAGCTGTTCTCACCAAGGTATTGTCTTCATAAACGAAATTTCCATACTGCTAGCAGCAGTTTGTTAACTGGATATTGGGAATTCTTTTGCGGAATATTCAGGAGCCTTTGAGTACTAAATGTAAGAAGTGATGGAATTGGTGTGGTCTCTGTGGCAGTGGCCCCATTCTTTTGGGCACCAGGGACCGGTTCAATAGAGAAAGGTTTTTCTGCAGACTGGAAGGGGCAGGGTTTTGCATGCTGCCTATATCCCATGGATGGGGCTTTGCTTGTTTGCATGGCCCAGTTGCTGACATGTCACGGACTTGTGCCAGTCCATGGACCGGGGTTTGGGGACCTATGCTCTATGGTACACAAATAAAGAAAAGCTCTGTCAGATCAGACCAGAATACCAAGTCCAGGAGTCTGTTCCCAAAGTGGCTAACAAAAGGCCACCAAAACACTCATCAAAATGCTCATCCGTGAATAGGAACATACTAATATTCTGCTTATGACCTTCAGTGATGATAACAACCATAGACATCATAGCTAGCAGCTCTTGATGCAATTACTTGATGATAGCTATTCTGTTGCAAGTGTTACAATAATAAGCTTTTTTAAATAGCATGTAGCAAGAGGTTTCACAAGGGGAAATACAATGTGGAGACAATGACTTGTTCCATTAGTGCCAAGCCATGTTCTTTAAAATCATGCCTTACCAAATGCATCACGGTTGACAGAAAATGCTAAACCATAAAGTGTAACTTGCAAATCAAGCGGCAGATTGCACACAACATGCCAAGAAAGCCAGAAGCCACCAAATTACATTTTTGATGTCCAGAATTTATGAACTTAGACTTGCTTAACAATTAGAAGCTTTTTCAGCCATTTCTTCACAAGGACTTTATTTAAAATGGGTCATTGTGGTGAGTAGGATTTGAATTAGTTTTTTATTTTTCAAAAAATTGCTCATGGATTAATATTTTTGTTTTTCTCTTTGACTGGAAGCATTTTTAGCTTTGTTTTAAGCTTTTATATTGCTGTTTTTCTTCCTGAATTAGGAAGGGACTGCTGGATTAGAGACATGAGCTTACACGCTCTAAGAGTGTGGAAGTGAAGAAAAAAGGTTGGGAACTTCAAACTATTTTGGTTGATTCCTTTTTGTTGATATCAAAGACCATGTTGCAAAATCAGATGGCTGCAGTTGGAGTCTGGCACATTTGTATGCGAATATAACCTTTGTTCTCCAAAAATACAGCATGCAGTAGCAGAAATGTTTTATAAAACTAATAGATATGGATGGGGGGGAAACTTGATGTGCGTGATTTGTTAACATCCTTCATAGAGTGGCAATGTTTTCACCTTTGGAGATGACAGTGCTGGACAACTAGGACACAACTCTTCAAAGATTGGTCCTCAGAAAATCGATGAGATTGATGGTCCAGTTTCCCATGTTTCCTGTGGAAGGTATGTACCATCTCTTTCCTTCCACATCTATGTGAGTGGTTGTGCCTGAGCTTTAAAGGGAAATTGATATAAACTACAGCACATAGATTATAAATACCCCAAATGTTTGTTTCAGATATTTATACATATATTAAGTGTCAATGTGATATTCCTTTTTTCTTTTTACTCAAATTAGTGACCCATAAAGATGATATAGCTTTGTTTAGTAATATTAATTAGGAATTGTGAATTAATATAGTTAATATGTTTAAAAACTGTCAAATTCTATGTGTATATATGGTATTTAGTGTACTGCCAAGAAAATGATATTGAAAGATGTCAATATAATTCCTATCACAGAAATTTTTGAAAATATTTTTAATATTCTGCTTTTTGTAAACTTTTTAATACCTTGAACTTTAATAAAGTATTTTTTTAAATTAAAAAAAATAATAAATTGCATTGAGCACTTCTAACATTTTGGAGGCTGTTGGTTTACCAGGAACTTTAATGATGAGAGGACTATACATCTGAGACATTCCACCTCTGTTATTCTGTTAATGTTAAATATTAGGAAAGTTTTATTAATGTGATTATTCTAAACCATAACAATCCCAATCAGATAGAGAGCAGAGTTGTTCATATGGGAAGCTGACAGTATTTTGGTTTTTCTGCAGTTATCACACTCTTTGTGTCTCTGCCTCTGGGCAGTTGTGGTCTTTTGGACGTGGTCTCCCTCAGCACACGGAAAGTTCGGCATCGGAGAGCAGACAGGAAGAAAGACAGTGTACTGACCTCAATGCTCTTCTGGCCCCTAATGGTACCTTTTTGTAAACACAAATCCAGAATGCAAAATAGTCATAATAGAAGAATGCAAGGGAGCAACATACAGCCAGAATTAAGCACATTTAAGACATTCCATGGCTTTGAAAACAGATGGTTAATTCTCTTTGAAAGACCTAAAAGTCTTTCTAGATTTTTGTGTTGTGCTTTACTCTAAAAGTCCAAAAGTCCAAATACAACTCTTTTTTTTTTTTTATTGCCAAGATCATCACAAAACTGTAATGTGGTTTGGGTTGAGATTTAATAGCTAGACTTAAGTCACCCAATGTGTTTCCATGGCTGAAAGTGGACTCAAAACTGATTATACCCTAAATCAAGACCTAAATTTTTATTTGATTTGAGTTGTCAGATGCAGATAATGTCCATCTCATTCACAGGATCACTCTAGGTGGTATTCAGTTAAATGCATAAAAACATAGCATTTAAAAATGCTTTACGTAATCAGTAAAAGGAGCCAAGTAGAAAGAAGAATAAAATAAGTTGGAAGTTAAAAGGTGGAGGGAAGGCCTCAAGGTGCCAACCAACCTCAGGACTGAGTGCTTTCTGGAGCCAAGTATTATCATGGTCTAAGTTACTGCTCCAAAGGATTGTTCTATTCATTTTTAAAAGGTGGGAATTGGGAGACTGCGTTTTCTGACTTCTGAGAGAGAAGATGTCATAATTTGGAAGGGTTGATTGATTATCTGGTAGCTTTTGAAGTTCAGAACAGGATATTCTGTCATCTCCAGATGACAAGAACTGGGAAGAGTACAGACGAATGTGCATTTATCCTGATAGAGAAAAAGGATAAACTGGTAGTCCTCAAATTATAAAAGTTTGTTTAGTGACCATTAAAAGTTACAATCACACTGAAAAAAGGGAGTTATGACTATTTTCCACACTTACGACCATTGCACCATCCCCAAAGTCATATGATCAAAATTCAGATATTTAGCAACTGACTCATATTTATGACGGTTGCAGTGTCCCAGGATCATGTGATTCCCATTAGCGACCGTCTGACAAACAAAGTCAATGGGGAAGCCAGATTGAATTAACATCCATGTAACTTAAAAACTTAACTAACTTAACAACTGCAATGATTCACTGAACAAATGTGGTAAGAAAGATCATAAAATGGGGCAAAATTCACATAACAAATGTCTTAGTTAGCAACATAAATTTCAGGTCCTTGCCGAAACGTCGCCAAAATACTCTTAATCTTACACGGGAAAAGACCCAAACACACCTAGACCTATATACCTGTACCTGTGAAAATCTACGAAAACATACATACACGCATGCATGCATGCATACATACATATATTATTGTAAATATGTATGTAATTGGGGCACGCTTAAGCACACCAATGTGCCTACCATCCCTGTCCTATTGTTTCTTTTTATTTTTCTTATATGTATCCATTTCATGTATTCATAACTATGTTTATACTTATACCTGTTAACTTATAATCATTTGACTAAATAAATAAATAAATAATTCCTTGACCAGCGAAAGCAAAATAAAGTTTTTTTAAATAGAGTAAATTCTGAAATTCTAACTAATATGCACAAAATTAAACTTAATATATGATTGGAATGAGCACAGAGTTATTCTTCTGTTTGTCATGAAAAGAAAATATATATTTATGTTAATGGAGAACAAAAGAGCTGCTGCATGTTAACGTTAGAAAGTTTAATGAAGAAAAAGAATTTTGAGGGATAAAGGAATTATAAGCTGCAGGTGAATTCCTTCTGGAAATTTCAAAAGCACCCTCACAAAATTATGTTTTAAACACAAGAGAAAGAAAGGAGGAGAAATTAGAGAAATATTGTATGTTTTACAATAATAATAACATCTGTCTGACTGTGAGATGAACTATAATAATAATAATAATACACTTATATTCATATCATTGTAGAATTCTTGGGAGTCCAAATTTTTGCTGGAGCATATGTCAACTTTGTCAATATGTGTCAGGTAATCTTTTCATTTCTTTTGTAAATTGTCTTGACTTCATCATTATCAAACCATCAGTAAGCTAAGTTACTAGTAGTAGGCTGTGAATCACTTCAAATAGATTATAGAAGATTCTATAAATGAGGACTACCTGCATTATGTGATTACAATTATTCTAATAAGTATCAAATGGCCTAAATGAAATGTGTTTTTTGATTGCACATAAAAGTTTCTTCTCTTTACATAGACATTTGGATGATTCGTCATCTTGCAATGATATTTCCAAACACAATTTCCCCAAAGTTGCATCCTCACTTTCTACAGGGACACTTTCTACAGGAAATGAGAAATGACCATGGAACTCTTCTCAAAGGTTTATACTTTCAAGCATCAGTTATGTGAGATAGCAACAACACTTTTTCACTTGGGTTTTTCTTTGTTCAGGCTTCTGCGTGTGCTAGTGCAGCCACCTCTTTCGATGTCTTGCCAAGGATCAGCCAGCTGGACAGAGGACTGATTGAGAAATGGAAGTCAGCAGAAATCGGAAGTGAAGCACAGCAGAATGCTAAAAGGTTGCTACTTGTATTACCTTGTATTTTGCTACTTGTATTGCCTTGTATTTTGTTTCTGACGAAAAAATTGTATTTCTGTAAGCATCTATCAGCCCTTTGTGGAAGTTCAGGCAAGAAGGACGACTAGGAGTATTTCTACTGTAAAGCTACATTTGCAGAATTTTGCACATCTGAAAGTCCATCTCTCCCCCACCCTCACCTTTAAATTCTCAAAATTAGGGAAAGTCTCTAGCTGTTTCCTGCAAGGTTTCCTGCTTGAACAGGGAGGGGTGAAGACCTCCAAGGTGGGTTGTCTCACCTAGTCACACTGTGCGCACTCTGACATGTGAGATGTCTACACTAACAAATGTGGAAAGTAAACTTTGTCAAGATTTACATGGAAGTTGATGAACTCTTATTTATATTTTCTGATTCACATTTTATTCAGACTGTAAACTAAAGGAAGTGATTTCAGTCGCATTGGACAAAGTGGGAGTTATTTCTAAGCACATGTAAAGATGGGTTGGTGTGCTATTGTTTTATTAATGGCTTTTCTTTTTATCTGTTTGGCAGGGAGATAGAAGAAATTTTCTCCTCCCCTCCTTGCTTAACGGCAAGCTTTTTACAAACAAGGTGAGTAGCATGCATTGTATGTGTAGCAGTGCGGTCGGATTCTCAGGAGAAAATTCCAAGTCCTGACTCACTAGTTCAGGGATCCCCAAACTCTGTGCCTACTACCTCACTGTGGCCTTTTCTCAACCAGGCCTTGTGAGTTGTGGGCTGGTGGGCATGCAAGCATATAGCTCAACTCATGCAAGTGACGGTCCGGCAGGCATATGTGCATGCAGCTCATCTTGTGCAAGTCAGGCTGTGCATATGTGCGCACCGGCCCACTACGGGTTCCCCTCTCTCCTCTCCCATCCAGGCCACCAAGCCGTGAAGGCTGGGGATCACTAAACTAGTGTCATCCAAGTGATTTAACATCTGAAGAAATAGTTGATTGCATTTATCTGCCCCCCTTTCTTCTATGTGATCAGGAGAATATTTCCAGACAGGTTGTAATTTCCAAGCTACTTTTCAAGGTCATTTGGGTTGAAGTACCTAATAACTTAATTAACAAATTAACCTAATTAAGCTCTGTGACTGAATTAAAACTTCAATGTAAATCCATTCCAAATTCTTCAAATCATTGTGGCTGCAAAATGTCCCATTGCCTTTAAAAATGAAGGCCCTAGGCTCTTGAGATTATCAAAGGATTGCCATATTGCTGCTGTTTGCACACCCATAACCCTGCCAGAGATTTGGAAAACAAATTGCAGTCATCTTCAAACTTGCTAATCTCAAAAAAACTGAAAACAAGGAGGAAAAGACATTCCTCAGAAAATGGACATCCCATTTTCCCTCCTAGATCTGATGTGTCAATGGACGGTTTTGTCCCAGTGAATCTGCAAGAAGCAAGAGAAGTTTTGAAGGAACTTACTATGACAGATTGGATTGCTCGGCAGGTAAAGAAAAAATATTTTTCTTTCAATACAGGGATTATTCCTCATTGGACAGACAGTTCTGTGATCAGATGAGAGAATCCATAGATGGACTGGTATATAATCCTGATCCCCCACACAACTTCCAGTTGTGTGAAAGTTGTCCTAACAGTAAGAGCAAAAACCAAAAACCAAAATTCTAATCTAGAACACAAGGAGAGCACTTGGCTTCCCACCCCAGCTTTAGATGCCTTCGGATAATCATTATCTCCAACTGGAATGCAACTTCTGTAAGAATTCGCTGCAGATCTCCCTGTGGAATTGGGATCTCTGCCTCTTCATGAGTTCCAATTACACAGAAGTCCTGTCCTTTTGTGCTCCATTCCATCCATAGCCCATGTCACTCTGTAGAGTGCTACAGAGTAAAAACAAGAAATAACATTAAGAAGCTCATCCACTTTCCCTACTCCAATAATGCCACAGCCCTACGAAGATTAAAAACACAGCCGAATAAAGTTATGGAAAGCCAAGCAGGAGGTCACTACATTTAGTTCTATGAGTTGAATTATCTAGAACAGGGATCGCCAACCTTTTGGACCTCAGGGACCACCAAACTCATAATTTTAAATCCCGCAGACCATGCAGAGACCTTGGGAAAATCCCCAAAAAAGTCTGCAGAAAAATACCCTCCCCTTATTTTCCTACTGATTGATCATTCTTTATTTGGGTTTGCAGGATACCATCTCCAGCTCTGTTCTCAGGGGGGCGAGGAGAGAGAGAGAGAAACTTTTGGCTTCATGCAAGGAAAGCAGCAGAAGCAGCAGAAGTCTTTCTTTCTCTCCCCGAAACTCTGACAGAAATGAGTCTTTGTGAGACTTGTCACACCAGTATAGCCTCTTGGAGCAGGATGCCTTGCAGGGTGCCAGACTCATTTCTGGCGGAGTTTGGGGGAGAGAAAGAAAGACTTTTGCTGCTTTCTTTGCATGCAACCAAAAGCAGAAGGAGAAAGAAGTGGAAGAAGCAGCCCGGGGCCAAGTTCACCCTTCCGCCCTTTCCCCCCTCCCCTCACTACCTCATGTTGTTTGCAATGCAATTGATGCAAGCCTTGTGTTCCTGTGTGCGACGCAGCCTTGTGTTCCTGTGCAGCCTGGATTAATTGCTTTGGGGGATGCTTTAGGAGTGACATTTCTCTGTGGACCACCAAAATTTTCTTGAAGACCACCGGTGGTCCCTGGCCCACTGGTTGGTGACCACTGGACTAGAACATAGGAGCTACACAGAGAAGGCTTGTTACCTGATCCATGCAACCTCAACCTCATGGGACACTAGTGTCTCTTTGCAGGCCCTTTTAATATCTTCTCACTTAAGACAGATTCAGTCCTGGCAAAGTCATGTCTGATCGTGCAACCTGGTGCTACACCACAATGGGCTGCAGTTCAGGAGTGGGCAGGACAACAATCATTCCTTCTTACATATCTGCTTTTCTTCTGAAACTAGATAGATCTGTACCCAGCTATACCTACTGTTTTTAAACAGATCAATTCTTCTCTATTGGACCACCTATTTCTTGCTCTTCCACGGAGTTCTCCTCACCAAGAAGCTCTTGCTATTTTTCTTCTGGTGCCTGAGTGCTGTGTTGCTCTTGGAGCACGCAGGATACCGTCACTAGCTTCAGAATTTGCTGAAGCTGTCACACGTCTGAGCAAGGGCTCTTCCAACATTCTAGGTGAGTTTGGGACAATTCTCCTTTTCTCTTTTCACACATCCTGTGTGCCCTCATTCACGTGTTATATTCCCCAGTCTCTCCGCTCAAGAGAATTCTACATTTTCTCAGCAAAAGCAATAGAGCCATAAGCATAGAAGTTTTCATGGAGATTATTTAATCCTAGATAGCTATCTGATCAATGTTTGAACCCCTCTAGTGAAGGGGAATCTATGTCTTCATGAGGCAATGTATTCCATTGTTTGATGGCTCCGACTGTAATGCTTCCTTGTAGATTCATCTCACTACTTCTGATCTTGCCCTCCAGGGTAACAGAGAACTAGGATATTCCTTTCTCTGTGTGACAAACCTTAAATGTTTGTTTGTTTCATCACATTTTGAAGCCATCCAATGTAATGTGACTTCCATTATAGAATAAAGCAAGAAAAAAAAAAAAAGAGAGGAAATCCTGAATATCTAGAATGAGAAACTCAACACCTTAAAAAATTCCACAGAAGGGAAAAACAAAAAGAACTCCACAGCCAACCTACTTTGACTGAGACCCGGGAACAAAGCCAGGTTTTCAGTGGTTTTCAGAACCATGCTTTATAGGACAGCCCTTGAGGGCATCAAGAAAATTGCAGAAAACCTAAAATGTGTTCTACAATGTATTCTCACTGCTATGGGAAGCCTCAAGTGGCTTGGGTGCAAGTTAGTCACAAGAGTTGCACAAGATAGTCCAGAGTTACACAAGGGAGGAGCAAAGAGATAGTTTGGAATTTTTGGTATGCAGAAAAAGAGGGAAGGTGAACCCCCTCCTGGCAGTTTACCAGGTAGATCTAATAATTATGCAGATAATGCTTTAGTCTGGCAAGATTAATGTCAAGCCAAAGAAACCAAGAGCTTTTGATAACCCTCAACGTATGACCACAATTGAGCCCAACATTTCTGTTATTAAATGAGACATTTGTTAAGAGAGTTTTGCCCCATTTTCTGACCTTCCTTGCTGCAGTTGTTAGGTGAATCACCGCAGTTATTAAATTAGAAACACGTTTGTTAAGAGAATCTGGCTTCCCCGTTGACTTTGTCTATCAGAAGGCTGCAAAAAGTGATCACATGATCCCAAGACATTGCAACCATCATAAATAGAAGTCAGTTGCCAAGAGTCCACATTTTGATCAAGTGACCATGAGGATGCTACAATGGTAGCAAGCTGAAAAATAGTCATGAGTCACTTTTTTTCAGTGCTGTTGTAACTTCAAGTGGTCATTAAATGAACTCTTGCAAGTGAAGGACAATCTGAATACAAGGGGTTACTTCAGAGTAGTTCCTTCATTGTTGTTCACCTCTAGACATTAATCTTGGAATCTGGACTACAATTAAGATTGGCTTTCTACTCCTCAAAATATTGCTTAGGTATTCCGTAGCCTCAAGGATTTTCCTCAGTTTGGCTTACTTAGCATATGATTGATTCTGACTGTATTTTTAATGACTTGAAAATATCTTTCTTTCAGAAAATTATTGGTCCTTGTTGCCAGATCCGTTTTTAGAGCAAATAGTTCAAATGTTGAAGACGTATGTGTCAGCCCTGTTGCCTTATTACAAGCTTCTTCTCAAAGACAAGTCATGGATTCATACCCTCAAAGTGCTTAAAAAGCTTTATAAGGTAAGTCTAGTGACTGGGAAGTGATTGTGGAGAGTTTGTACTACTTCTTGATATAAAATCCATGGCTTTTATCTATAAATAATTTTCTTCAAGGTCAACATGAAGGCTAAATACCGACTGCAAACAAGTACCTTCTGCATAGATGAAATTCCTCAAAAAATTGACCTAAAAGAAGATTTTTGGAGATGGAACTTATGTAAAGTAAGTACATTTTACATGGTCTCTTGGCCTTATGTAGAAGAAAAATATTAGAGCTCATGAAGCTTGGACAGAGGTGAAATGTCCTTGCACATATATAGTAATTGGGATATATCCTTGCTTTATTCACCATTTCTCCTCAGTTGAAAGTATTTTGGTCAAAAAACTTGGGTTAAAACATCGCACTAATCTATAATGTGATTTGGTTTTTGCTTACCGTGTTGGAACAGAATAGAGTAATAGAATTGGAAGGGACCTTGGAGGATTTCAAGTCCAGCCCCCCTGCCCAAGCAGGGAAACCTTATACCATTTCAGTCAAATGGCTATCCAATCTCTTCTTAAAATTGCCAGTGTTGGAGCATTCACAACTTCTGGAGGCAAGTTGTTCTGCTGATTAATTATTCTCACGGTCAGGAAATTTCACCTTAATTCCAAGTTGCTTCTCTCCTTGATTAGTTTCTATCCATTGTTTCTTGTCCTGCCTTCAGGTGCTTTGGAGAATGGCTTGACTCCCTCTTTTTTTGTGGCAGGCCCTCAAGAATTGAACGCTACTATCATGTCACCCTTAGTTCTTCTGTTCACTAGACTAGGTACACCCAGTTCCTCCAACCATTCTTCATACGTTTTAATCTCCAGTCCATCTTCATTGCTCTTCTCTGCTCTCTTGCTAGAATCTCAACATCTTTTTTTTTTTTTTAATATCATGGCAATCAAAACTGGGTACAACACTCTAAGTGTGGTTTTAGCAAGGTGTTCTAAAGTGGTACAAACAATTCATGCTTAGTAGACCTTGGATTGTGGTTTGTAAACTAGCAAATTCTTCAAACTAAGTTACTTTTAATCTGTTCAGTGTACTGTTACATAGCACACTGAGAACTTTCTTACTTTAGGGTTGACTTGAAAATCTGAGAACCGTGGAGCAAGTACTTGTAAAATGGCAGTGGATTTGAGCAAGTTAGTGCATAGAACAATTATCATTTTAAGGAATCTAATGCATTTTATGAGAAGAACATTTCATTGAATAAAACTGGTATTATTAAATATCAATGTTTAAACCCCTTTTCAAAGACACTTTTAGATTGTTTCCCTGTAGCTCCCAATCCCATAATTTGCCTGAATTAAGACAAGAATTATGCATTTCCAATTTTTGCTAGGTTTTTGGTTTGTTTCACATGAAAACCAATGGATATGCAAGGAGCTTTTCTTCTGGAGCGTGGAGTGTGGAGCAAATAATATCTTTGCAAGAAACTGTGGTTATTTCATGGCAAGGCTAGGAATGGCTTCAAAGGATGTAGCTTAATAAAGTGCTATTGTGTGTATAGTCCAGTTGTCAACTTTCCCCTTACAGGCTGAACTAGAACCACTTGGAAAAACTAACAGGAAATTCAAAAGCTAGAAATAAGTATTATTTCCTGAGTTTCAAGAGAAAGTTCTCTATGAAGAAAACAGTATCAAACCTTCTTGTGTATCTTCCTTCTTCCCATCCTATCTAAGCAATTACTTGGTACTCTCTTTTGATCAGTCTAGCTGGGCTCCGTCTGTTTTAGATTTCGCATTGATTGGATCTGCTGTTGTGTTTTTATTCTAATGTGAAAACTCACAGATTTATTTTCTTAATGCTTGAACAGGGCTTTTCTCTGAGTACAGGTAGTCATGAGCACAATTGAGCCCAAAGTTTGTGTTGTTAAATGAGACATGTGTTAAGTGGGTTTTGCCCCATTTCACGGCATTTCTTGCCGCAGTTGTTGAATGAATCACTGCAGTTGTTAAGTTAGTACCATGATCGTTAAGTAGATCTGGCTTCCCCATTGATTTTGCTTATCAAAAGGTCGTAAAAGACAATCACATGACCTTGGGACGCAGCAATGGTCATAACTATAAATCAATTGCCAGGCATCTGAATGTTGGATTGCTACAAAGATTGTGAAAAATGGTCACAAGTCACTTTTTCAGTGCCGTTTTTTTTTTTTTTTTAATTTGGTTTGTCAATTGCTTACAAGATAATAGGTATAAATAAAAACATAGTTATGAATACATGGATACATATAAGAAAAATAAAAGAAACAATAGGACAGGGACAGTAGGCACGTTGGTGCTCTTATCCACGCCCCCTACAGACCTCTTAGAAAAGGGGTGAGTGTCGTGTCCGCAAAAAGATGCCAGGAGTCGGTGACTACGTTTCAAGCTCTTTATTTAGTAGTTGTGAACCGAACCGGCGAAAAGGAAAAAGCCCGCGGCTTTTATCCTTTTCGCTGCGGCGGCCGCGGCCAATGGCAGCGATCCAAGTCTCCCGCTCTTGGAGTGAGCCAATCGCGGGAGACTTCAAACGGGCCAATCGGCTCGGCTCGCCTGGCCAGTCAGAAATCCCCGCGCTTTTGCCAATCAAAACGCGGGGATTTCGAGTATGTAAATTAAGGACAGAACACCCCTCCCCTCTTGGTACAGTCCTTACGTTGCGTAGTCACGTAGGTAGGCGGGGCTCCGTCTAGTCCTACTTGACCTGCGCAACTCAGTTGCAAGCTGGATTTCGGCCGGAGCGGTCAAGTTTTTGGCTGCTCCCTCTTCTGTGCGAACCGGTTGGATGATCGGGCCGGTTCCTTCTCCGTGGCTCCCACCTGGGCCTTCCGGGTTGGTTGAGCTACGGGTTTCGCCGCTCCCGCTTGGTTTCTCCGAGTTGGTTGAGCTGGCTAGGTGGTTCTTCTCCGGTGGGGAATCGCGATGGCTGCGTTCCGGTAAGTACTGCTGGTTTATTTTTTCTTGCGTTTGTTTATTCGGGTATTCCCTCCCCCCTTGGTTCGTGTTTTGGGGCTTGGACTCTGTTGCTGTCCGTGACCTGAGCTGGTCAATGTGTCGTTTCCAGGCTCGCCCATCTGTGGTTTGGAGCCGGTACGACCGTGGGCCTGTGAGTTGGGTGATGATGGCTGGGATCCATAGGGGGTCCCCCGTCAGGTTCTTCGCATACACGAGGTCGCCGGGTGCGAATGTTCGGTATTTTGTGCTTGAGTCTGGGGGCCGCTCCGGGTTATATGTTGGGTGTAACCTGTCGAGTGGGGACCTCAGCTTCCTACCCATTAGTAACTCGGCTGGGCTTTTGTTGGTAGTGGTGTTCGGGGTGATGTGTTGTATAAAGAGGAGTTTGTTAATTTTGTCGTGGATCTCCCCGTGGTCCATTTTCCGGATGGTTTTTTTGGTAAATTGTACCATCCGTTCCGCCCTACCGTTCGCCGCCGGATGCGCCGGTGCTGTCAATGCGTGGCGGATGCCCCTCTCCACCAGGAATCTCTCGAAGTCGAGGGAAGTAAACTGGGGCCCGTTGTCGGAGACGACGACGTCTGGGAGGCCGTGTGTTGCAAAGAGTTTGCAAAGTTCTTTGATTACGGCCTCCGTGGTGGTAGATTTCATGTCGCTTACCTCCAACCAGTTGGAGTAAGCGTCAACTGTTATTAGAAAGGTATGCCCATTTGTGGGACCGGCAAAGTCCAAATGGATTCTGGACCAGGGCCCCCTTGGTGTTTCCCACTCTAGGACGGGTGCTGCGGGTGGGCTGGGTCTGGACTCCTGGCATCGTTGGCACCTAGCTACCCATGCCTCTATCTGCTTGTCCATCCCTGGCCACCAAGCGTAACTTCTGGCCAGGGCTTTAGTTCTGACGATGCCAGGATGCCCCTCATGCAACATTTCTAAAACCTTCCCTTGCAGCCTGTCCGGGATGACCACCCTGTCACCCCATAAGATACACCCCTTAAGCAGCGAGAGTTCGGTTTGGCGGTTTCTAAATGTCTTAACGGACTCGTCATTGTCCCTTTCTGGCCAACCTTTTTCCACCCAATGCAAAATCTGCGCCAGACGCCTGTCCTTAATAGTCTCCTGGGCAATGTCTGACGCGGTTATGGGTAGGTTGGGCAGGTTTTCGATGTTAAGGGTGTTTGTCGTTGGTGCTGGGTCAGGATCGGAGTCTGGTAAAGGCGAGCGGCTTAAAGCATCCGCGTGCGAAATCTTCTTACCCGGCTTGTGTACCAGTTCGTAGCTGTAGGCTGCCAGGAACTCGGACCACCTTGTCATCCGGGGAGACAGAATGTTCGGGGTGGCTCGATCTCCTGCAAGGATGCCCAGCAACGGCTTATGGTCTGTCACAATGGTAAAAGGGCGGCCGTAAAGGTATTCGTGGAACCGCTTAACGGCGGCAACTATAGCCAAAGCTTCTTTGTCCAGCTGGCTATAGTTCCGCTCTGGCTTGGTTAGAGTCCTGGAAAAAAACGCGATGGGTGCTTCTTTTTTGTCAGGAAGGGTATGGCTGAGGACAGCGCCGACGCCGAAAGGTGATGCGTTGCAAGTGACGGCCAGGGGCAAGGTTTCGCTGAACTGGATCAGGACGGCGTCGGAGGTGAGGAGGTCTTTGGTTTTTTGGAAGGCGGCTTGCTCCCGCCTCCCCCAAGTCCAGGTTGCCGCCTTATCCAGGAGCCTATGCAAAGGCTCCGCCGCCGTTGCCTTTTGGGGTAGGAAAACATTATAAAAGTTCAGCAACCCCAAGAAAGCCTGTAATTCAGTCTTAGACCTAGGGGTGGGGGCCTCTTTGATAGCTTTCACTTTTTTACTTGTGGGGTGAATGCCATGCCGGTCTAGAAGGTAGCCCAAGAATTCCACTCGCTCCGTGCACAGTTGGCATTTCTCCCTTTTTACTTTTAGTCCCGTTACTTTAAATTTTGTTAAGACCTCTCTGAGCCGGTTTTCTAATTCAGCTTCGTTTGGCGCCGCCACTAATACGTCATCGAAATAGGGCACCACCCCCTTGATGCCCTGCAGCAAACGTTCCATCAGGCTCTGAAAGATGCCTGGTGCCACGCTGACTCCGAACTGGGTAACGATGGTCTGGGCTTCCGCTGTTTTTTCGTCGACCGGCAACTGTTGGTATGCCTGGGCGAGATCGAGCTTGGCAAAGACACTCCCAATGAGTGCAGTAGGTGTTGCACGATTGGGACGGGGTAGGCGCTTTGTTGCAACGCGCCATTTAGGGTGGCCTTATAGTCCCCACAAATTCTCACTGACCCGTCTGGCTTGACCGGGGTCACTATTGGGGTCTCCCATCGGGCATGGTCTATTGGCTGCAACACCCCCTGTTTGACGAGCTTGTCAATCTGCTCGTCAATCTTAGGTTTTAGGGCGAATGGTACCCGCCTAGGTTTTAGTCGCTTGGGGGGAACACTGGGGTCTAGATCAAATGAGATAAGGGGCCCCTGGTACTTGCCCAGGCTTCTGTCGAAGACCTCCCGGAACTCCTGGGCTAGCCGCTGTTCCCAGCCGTCGTCTGTGACGTGGTTGACTCCCGTGAGAGTGATGTCGAGCGGGGCGAACCATTGTAGGCCCAGCAGGCTTGGGCGGTCGCGATC
Organism: Hydrophis major; assembly: GCA_033807585.1. NCBI lineage: Eukaryota > Metazoa > Chordata > Lepidosauria > Squamata > Elapidae > Hydrophis > Hydrophis major. Next base: position 17,713,058 of record CM066333.1, read on the forward strand.
GACGATTGTGAGTGGGAGTTGTTCGGTGCGGCCCTTATAAGTCACATTAAAGTTCTTGGTGCCCACTACCGGGACGCGGTTTCCCTGGTAGTCTTTTATAATAAGTCTTTGGGCGTTTATGTTCCTCTTATGGAGGGTGGGCACCAACCGTTTTATCTCGTGCCATGCAATCATGGAGAGGTAGGACCCGGAGTCCACCTCCATTTTGCACGGTTGGCCTTCAATATGGACTTCTACGTGTACCTTTCTGGCGCCGTTGGAGATGGCGTGGCCGATGGTTACCGTCTGGTGGGTTTCTTCCTTGCGCCGGCTGTCGCCGCCTCTTGAGGGTCGCTGGATCCGGTCCCACCGGCTGTCCGATTGGCGATCTCTGGTCCTGGGCGGGGGGCTTTCCCTTTTACGATCGTGTTGGTCCCATCTGGGTGGACTGCGAGTCTTCTTTTGGCGGCAAACCCGAGCGATGTGTCCCCTTTTTTCACAATGCCGACAGATAGAGTCAAAAAATCGGCATTCTGATCTGGGGTGGTCGCCGCCGCAACCGGCACAGTTGGTCCTCGACCTACGACCTCTTCGGTTCCGTTGGTTGCCGCGCCCTGTCTGCACTCGATGTATGTCCTCTTCGTCTTCTGACGTGCTGGATGCAGACTGGAAATCGCCGTAGTGTGCGGTTGATTCGTTTTTTGGGTCGGCCGACCTTGCCGGGTTGTTGTTTCCGCCCTTCGCATCTGGTTTTCGCATGCTGTCAGCGGAAGTGCGGGTCGCTTCTGCGGCTGCGGCTGCTGTGAGGGCGTCTGCTAGGCTGATGTCGCCCTTAGCCATAAGTCGGCTCTGGAGTGCAGGGTCCCATAGGCCGAGTACGAATCGGTCTCTTAGGAGGCTGTTCAGACCTTCAAATTCGCAGAGTCCTCCTAGGCGCCGCAGCTCGGCGACGAAGTCGCTCAGTTTTTCGCCCGGTTTCTGGTCCCGCCGGTAGAATTCGTTGCGCCGGATCAGGATGGGGACCTCGGGGGCGTAATGTCGCCGAAGGATAGGTTCGAGGACGTCCCAGTCCATGGCGGTTGCGTCGGCCGGCTTGGCCAATGCTTTGGCCATCTGGAAAACTTCGGTTCCGCAATGGGTGAGGAAAACGGCGCGTTTTAGCGGGCCCGGGGCGTCCTTCATTCCGGTGCACTCGAGGTACATGCGGAAACGGTCTGAGAACGATTCCCAGTCCTCGGTGGCGGGGTTGAAGGGGGCAGGCGGTGCGATTTTTGCCATTTCGGTGCTAAATCTGGCTCTTGTCGGACACGGGGTTCGGTTCAGGGTCGGGATCCCATCCTTGTCGCCAGTGTCGTGTCCGCAAAAAGACGCCAGGAGTCGGTGACTACGTTTCAAGCTCTTTATTTAGTAGTTGTGAACCGAACCGGCGAAAAGGAAAAAGCCCGCGGCTTTTATCCTATTCGCTGCGGCGGCCGCGGCCAATGGCAGCGATCCAAGTCTCCCGCTCTTGGAGTGAGCCAATCGCGGGAGACTTCAAACGGGCCAATCGGCACGGCTCGCCTGGCCAGTCAGAAATCCCCGCGCTTTAGCCAATCAAAACGCGGGGATTTCGAGTATGTAAATTAAGGACAGAACAGTGAGGTCAATAGTAGACAGTCTAAGGTTAAATTTTTGGGCTTTGGGGAAGAAACCACAGATTCAGGTAGAGTATTCCAGCCAATGACCACTCTGTTGCTGAAGTCGTATTTTCTCCAATCAAGTTTGGTGTGATTAACTTTGAGTTTGTATCTATTGTTTGCTCTTGTATTGTTATGGTTGAAGCTGAAGGTAGGACATTGACAGGTAGGACATTGCAATGTATGATTTTATATGCTATACTTAGATCGGACCAAAGGCGGCGTAGTTCTAGGTTTTCTAGGTCTAGAATTTCAAGTCTGGTGGCATAAGGTATTCTGCAACGAGTAGAGGTGTGAAGAACTCTTCTTGTAAAATATTTTTGGACTTTCTCAATTGTGTTAATATCGGATATATAATGTGGGTTCCAGACTGATGAGCTGTATTCGAGTATTGGTCTAGCAAATGTTTTGTATGCTCTAGTTAGTAGTGTAATATTACCAGAGAAAAAGCTACATAAGATTAGGTTAACGACTCTTCATCCTTTTTGGCTATGTAGTTACAGTGGGCTCTAGCACTTAGATCATTTGAGATGAGTATTCCAAGGTTCTTGACAGAGTTTGGATCATCAACAAGGTCTTGACTATTCAGCCTGTATTTTATTTTCTGATTTTTTTTGCCAATATGTTGGACAGAGCATTTATTTGTTGAGATTTGAAGTTGCCATTTGTTTGAGCATTCTGATACATAGTCGAGGTCTTTTTGAAAGGTAGCAGTATTGTCTGTGGTGTTGAATAGCTTTACATCGTCAGTGTTGTAACGTTGAACAGTCACTAAATGAACTGTTGTAAGTCAAGGACTATCTATATCTGACATATTAGCCTGACTAAGAGGTGAAATGGATGTTTTACTGTGGAATTGTGAAAAGTTCTAAATTGGGGAACAGGGGAATGTGTGATTTTTCCTTTATGTCAGTTATGTAATTGTGCCCAAGCATAAACATTTGCTTTGAGAGAGATGGTTGTTGTTTTTATTTTTGAGGTATTGTTTTAGAATGGAATGGAATGGAATAGAGAACACAATAGAATAGAGAATAGAATAGAAAATAGAGTAGAATAAAATAAAATAAAATAGAAACTTGAATAGAATAGCAATTGAATAGAATAGGAATGGAATGGAATAGACAGAATAGAAAATTGAATAGAAGAAAAGAGAAGAAAAAATAGAAGAGAAGAGAAATAGAAAAGAAAATAGAAGAGAAGAGAAAATAGAAAATAGAAAATAGAAGTAGAACAGAATAGAAAACTGAATAGAATAGAAAATAGAATAGAATAGAATAGAATTCTTTCTTGGCCAAGTGTGATTGGATACACAAGGAATTTATCTTTGGTGCATATACTCTCAGTGTGCATAAAAATACATTCATCGAGAATCATGAGACACATAAAGATACATTAAAGATACATTAATCAAGAATCATAAGATACAACAGTGAATGATAGTCATAGGATACTAAATAAGCGATCAGAAAAGAGCAAAAAAAAGTATATTGATGCAAGTTAGAAGGCAAGCGAAGAAGATTTTATGAGATATTCTTTTGTTTTAAAAGATTTCCATTTTTTCCCCCTTGCAACATGCAGGAAATCCCAGAAGAAGACAGCTTAAACTCTTTCTGCCTTTTTCCTTTTGTCTACAATGTATCAACCAAAAGGAAAATACTTTATTACGGGTCCTTTGTTGTACAAGAGGTAAATAATCTTTTTTTAAAACAAATATTCTTGCTTACTGGACAGTTGGTTGGGTTTCTCTTGTTTACAAAAGAACGTGCAATTTTTTTTCCTGTGTAAAAAAAAATGGGGGGAGGGGTGTTTTCGGATAGGGGAACGGAAATGTGTCATCTGGGAAAAGACAGATGAAGAACATGCTTTGGGGAAAGTGTAGAGCAGTGTTTTTTTAACCTTGCCAACTTTAAGAGGTGTGGACTTCAGTTCCCAGAACTCCCCAGCCATCCATGCTGGCTATGGAATCCTGGGCATTGAGGTCCATTCATGAGTTCTTAGTGAGTTATCGAGACCTGCATCTCAAACTGAAGTGCAAATGGTTCCTGCAGTCTGCAAATCCGTTCATACTCCTGCACCATTTGAAGGATTCATTCCAAAGTGCCTGGCTAAATATCTATGGAGATTTTTCAGTCATCCAGCTCATGGTTCTCCCAAAAGTGCTTTTTTCAAGAGGCAACTGGACTTTCTGGTTTTTTACTGAAGACATCCTCAGAGAAAAACCAGAAAGTTTCCAGTTGCCTCTTTTGGAGAACCATGAGCTGGGTGACTGAGAATCTCTATAGACATTTAAGGAAATGGTTGAATGCTGTTGGGTTATTTGGGGAGAAAATGCACCATCATCAGAACTGCCTTAAAAGAAGGTTTCCTTTGATTTGCTTACATTTCTTCGATGATAAAATGTGAAAATTGTTTATTGGTTTTTATCTCTTTTCCCCCTGGACTTCTCCAGTTCCTAAAAACGAAAGCTTATTGTGAATTGGACAACAGTTGGAGGCTGAGAAATAGTGACCTCCCAGAACGTCCTACCTTTACTCTGAAAGTGCGACGCGACTTTCTCCTTGAAGACACCTGGCACAAACTTAGTATATTGGAGGACTCCTACCTGAAAAAGCACCTGTTGGTGAGGTATCGGTGGTCTGCTGATGCTGAGTTACCTGCACTTTGAACATGAGAACTCCCTGGCATAGCCTTCAAAATTAGGACTGCATTTTAAAAACTCTATCCATTAAAGTGTTTGTTTACTCACTATTTATTTCTATCACAATTATACAGATAGTCCTCGACTTGCAACAACAACTGAGCCCATATTCTTTTTATATCCCATTTTTTATTACTTTATAAAGCATTTTAAAATACAAAATACAAAAGTAAATAGAAGAGCACTGAAGGGGGAGGGGAAAAGGGGAGGAAAAAGTGAGGAAAGATAGGGAGGGAAAAAGAAAAAGAAGTACTGATTTCTGACTCTCTCTATTACAGTAGAATAAGGCATTAAGAATAGATCACACAGCTTTTTGCTCTTCCATATTAGTATGAACAAGTCAGTTCTATAAAAAGATCTAGCAATCTAATCTGTAAAACCCCAAAGTCAAGAGTTTAATTCTCCTCCACATCAGGCACAAAGTTCAGAAGTGGTTTCCATGTGGAAATAAAGTACTTATATTCTTTTCTTTAATCAAAGTAGTCAGTTTTGCCATTTCAGCCAACTCCATCAACTTCTGTCACCATTCTTCCATGGTAGGAATTGAAGTGTCCTTCCATTTTTGTACATATCTTGTTTCTATCAACATATATCATGACAAAGTTCCAAATTTTTTTCTCCAGTTCTTTTTCCATTAGACCCAAAAGGAAAAGTTCTGGTTTCATGTTTATCTCCATTTTCAGAATTTTCTGTATTAAAATATTAATCATACTCCAACTTTTTTTTTTTTTTTTTTGCTTTATCATATGTCCACCATTGGTTATAAAAAGTCCCTTCTTTATTTTTACAATTCCAACATTCATTTAACATGCCTTTATACATCTTAGATAACTTGTCTGGTGTTAAATACCGATGATACATCATCTTATAGAAATTCTCTTTTAGATTATAATTTGATGTAAATTTTAAACCCTTCATTCACATACTTTCTCATTGTTCAAGCATCACATTATATCCAAAATTCTTTGCCCATTGAACCATACAGTGTTTTACATATTCATTTTCGAATGAGCCCACAATTTCTGTTGTTAAGTAACTTTTGCCCCATTTTATGATTTTTCTTGCCACAGTTGTAATTGTTAAGTTAGTAACAGTTATTAAGTGAATCTGGCTTCTCCATTGACTTGTCAGAAGATTGCAAAAAGGGGATCATATGACCCCCAGGACACGGCAACCCTCATAAATGAAGGCCAGTTGCCAAGCAACTGCATTTTGATCACGTGACCATGGGGATGCTGCAATGGTCATAAATGTAGAAAATGGTGATTTTGAATGGTCATTAAATGGATGGTGGTAAGTCAAGGACTATCTGTATTTTGCCTTAATTCTAAGAAACTAGACACAATTTACAGGTTGACGGTCACCTCTAATTTTTCTGTACCTAACAGCAGTGGAATAGCTTGGTTGAGCGATAGGTTCAAAACCAGCCAATGAATTCAAAGAACATGAAATCCTTTTGACCTTCTGCAAATCGAGAGCTTTTCTGTTATTCACTAAAGGAATCCAACATTTTCCAGCTTTCTCTGTTTCTTTCTTTGTGTTTCAGTGCTTTGATGCAATTCTTAAAAGTACAACTTCTCAAATTTTGCAGAATCCTGAGTTGCCTGGGCATTCCCCAAGTCTGTTGAGAAACCTTGGGGACCCTTGCAAAGAAGATTTTGAAACAGGTGGGAGGGGGATTATGGTAGAGAACCATTCAGAGGCCGCTTCAGGTAACAATCTGAGATCTGTTTCCAGTCATAGCTCTAATGGGGCACAAATGAGTATGCTGGATGAAAGCTAACGCAATTGTTAAACTCTGCTTGATGGCTTTTAGGGACATCGATTTCTCAATTGTTTTCTCTCAGTGAAGTCAACAGATGCTTTGAACTATCCCAAAGGTGTTTTTGCAAAAGTCAATTAGATTTTCTTGACTTCCCCCCCCAAAAAAAATCTCTCTAAGAATGTCCAGTTGTCTTTCAGAAAAGCACAACCATGGGACCTTGGGACAACCATGACCTGGATGACTGAGAATCTCCAACAAACATTTTTGAACTACTTTTCCTTTCTTCTTTACTTGTTTTGGCAGGTTCAATTTGAAAATGAAATGCTTGATTATGGAGGTCTAGGTTACCTGGTGGAATTCTTTTCAGAGGTGTTTGAGAAGGTGGTACAGCCAGAATATGGGATGTTTATGTATTGTGAATCCACTTCCCCAATGTGGTTCCCTCCCAAGGTATGTTTATCAGACCCAGTTCCAGTTCAAATGAACTCAATTCATCAAGATGCTACCTTTTGGCTTCATGCAGAAAAAGCAGCAGAAGTCTTTCTTTCTCTCCCCCAAACTCTGCCAGAAATGAGTCTTTGCCAGCATAGCCTCTTGGAGCAGGAGGCCTTGCAGGGTCCCAAAGACTCATTTCTGGCAGAATTTGGGGAGAGAGAAAGACTTTTGATGCTTTCCTTGCATGCAATCAAAAGCAGAAGTGGAAAGAAGCAGCCCGGTGGCCAAGCCAGGCGCATGGGGCACATGGGGCAAGTTCCCCCGCTCTGCCCTTTTTCCCCCTCCTCTCACTACCTCATGTTGTTTGCAATGCAAGTGATACAAGCCTTGTGTTCCTGCGGGCCATGTGGGCTGCACAGCCTTGTTTCTGCACAGCCTGGATTAATTGCTTTGGGGGGTGCTCTGGGGTGTCATTTCTCTGCAGACCACCAAAATTTTCTCGCAGACCACCAGTGGGCCACAGACCACCAGTTGGCAACCACTGCTGTAAGTGGCCTAATATTACTATTCGTTTTACTCGGATATTTATCCCATTGTAGAAACATGTGTCCCTTTAAATATTGCAGAAGTAATCCGTATTCCTTCTCATTGACTGTCCTTCTTGGGAGTTGTGGTGATGTTTTCTTGCTGTTTTGTTCTTGCAGCCTTCTGTGGAGAAGAATAAATATTTCCTGTTTGGTATTCTCTATGGGCTTTCAATGGCTAATGGAGTCACTGCCTACATACCCTTCCCACTTGCTGTCTTTAAAAAGCTGCTTAACAAGAAGCCAACTCTCAGTGATGTGAAAGAGCTAAGCCCTGTGCTAGGAAGGTAAATGTTCTATCAACTTACTAGGGACAATGAGTCTTAACTGATTTTATCCAGTCATTGCACTCCCCCTACAACTTACAAAACCGTGTTTCTGTTTCAAAGAATGTACCAAAAGTGATGGAATCCTAACATTTGAATGTGGGTTAAGATGACTTAGCCAAGGTGTAGAGATCAGCAAATCATTTGTTGTTTCTCCCCTCATCCCATCTACAGTAGGCAGCTTCTCTTGATTTGAGTTGTCATGATGGAGTAACCTAGAGTAGAACATGGGTGTCAAACTCGCTGCATCACATTACCATCACATGATGTTTTGTGATGTTTTTTTCCTTTCGTGGAGCTGGGATGGGCATGGCCCACATGTAAAGCAACTGGCCCACGGGCCCCCAGTTTGATACCCCTGGAGTAGAAGATCCCCAGTTACATAGCTGTAATGGCTGACAGAGAAAATGCTCTCTATGCATAATCAAAGGCAAGAAGTCCATGTGTAATAAGATTGGGTCTTGGTACAATAAGATTAGGTCTGGGTTAGGGACTTCTGTCCATACTGTGAGGTGTGTGTGTGTGTGTGTGTGACCCGGCCAATCTCATTGTACACATGTTGTATTCTGACAATAAAGGTAATAATAATAATAATGTGCTTTTTTCTCTTTATGGGGTCTCCTTAGGCTCCCATCTCTGTATTACTGTGGAAATGATTCATTAAAATGTCCTTTAAAAGCACCCAGGTTTTGCTCTCTGTAAGCACAGATTATTTTTAATTTTTCAGCAGAAGCAAGGATAATAAGCCACAGGTTTATGACAAATATGTATTTATTCCAAAAAAGGTCTGCAAATACAGCAGCCACCACACAATTCTTCTGAACTGTCTAGGACAGGAGGGTCAAGCTCAGTTTCACTGAGGCCGCATCAGGGTTGTGTTTGACCTGGGGTGTGGACGTGGACAGGGTGAGCGTGGACAGCTTGACATCACTCAGGTTGGGGGTGCCTGTGGGTGGCCTGAGCACACTGTAAGTGAAAACAGACCTCTCTTTTCTCTGGCAGAGGGTTACAGGAAGCGGCCCTCCTGAGCTCTGTTTTCACTGGCAGAGGCACCGTGGGCCGTCCTGTGCTATTTCCAGGGCAGACCTGCGGGCCAAATCTAAGCACCCCACAGGCCTTGAGTTTGACACCTCTGGTCTCGGAGAAGGAACGTTCTCTTTTGCCCAATGTAACTGGTGTCTCAGCCTAGTTTAGTAAATCCCAATATGACCCAAATCCCAATAGAAGCATGTCCCCTTTAAAATTGGATACACCATTTGGCTGGGAAGAGAGTATTACCCATTAGTTTACTTTTTAAAATGATCTGGATGCAAAGGTTTTTCTGGAACAGTCATACAAATATCTTCTCAGTATCTTCTCACCAAATACTTGACTATCTGGATCAAGCTAACCTAGCTCCATTCTAGCACCATCACTAGATACGATGATTCAAAAGAGGCAAGTTTGAGTCTATTCATGGTTGCATGGACCAGTTTGGAGATCTTGTTCATGTCCTCAGGCTTATAAAAATATGAAACCATTCCAGCCATGTATTTTTGATTGTTTTAATTGTTTGATTGTTTTGACTGTTTTAATATCTGCTGAAAGAACTTTATTTTCTATTTTCTTTTGTTATCAAGAACTTTGCAGACAGTTCTTGAGTATGAACATGATGACCTTGAAGACATGTTTCAGCTATGTTACTCTGTGAGTATCCTGCATTCTTTCATGATGCCTCCTCAAATGCTTAAAAACCTGGAATAGAGACTAAAAATGGAAGAAATCCAGAGCTTGTAAAATCAATTAAAAGGTGGAAACGTTTATCTTGTTGTGGCCGAACAAATAAGCTGAAATAAATAGGAGGAGGATGTTAGAGACATCATTCTGAATCTTATCTTGAGAAGAAGAGGGTCCTCTGGGGTGTGGTCAGAAATGTCAAGATGGCATCAATGATAGTTTAGTGATGTGGTTCCCTAGAGGTGGAGCTCTTGCCTCACAATCAGGAGGCTGTGAGTTCGATCCTAGGTAGAGGCAGATATTTCTCTCTCTGGGCACAATGAGAATATATCTGCTGAACAAAACTCCCCATTGGCGACAGGAAGGGCATCCGGCCAGTAAACACTCGGCTCCATTCAGTTGCCCAGACTCCATCTCACAAGGGATTATGAGGTCATTAAAAGAAGATGGTGATAAATGATGGTTTAGTCCAAGCCCAGCTTGGGTTTTTTTAAATGTATTTTAATGGGGTTTTTTTCAACTTTTTTTTAAACCACATCCTGCAGACACACTTGGGCCCTCCAGAGAAGAACCACTAAAGGCTGAAATCTCATTCACACATTAAGTCATAAGTTGATTTGTTTATGGTTGGTATGCTATGTGAATGGAATCCTATGTGAATGGGTTAAGATGACTTTATGGTTCACAACCTTGGTATACAGTTTGATTGTTGTCTGAGTCTCCTTAGTTATTCAGTAAAATACAGTTATGGGAAACCATGGCTTCGGACCATGTGTGAACCAGCCAAAGCATTATTCACACTGCTTCATTGGCTGAAACTACTGATGCCAACTCTTCCACATAAATAGAAAGTCTTGAGACTGTTCAGTGCGGAAATTATACTAATACATTGACTTTAGCTTCAACAGTTTTACTTAACACGCAACAACTTTATTTTTCAGATTTCCTGGGACAGCATGGATGTAGACTTGATTGAAAATGGCATTTCGACAGCTGTAAACAGTGCCAATAAGTATGTGTCAGTGACTCTTAAAATGACCTCTCCAAAGGTGCTTTGTTACAGCTCAGATGATCCCCACCCACAATGACCAATGGTGTTAGAAGTAATAGGGGATGATATTAATGCACCATGTAGGAATCGGATAATTTCTTAAACTTTCAGTTACTGCTATCCCCAAACTTCTTGGATTTCTGTGGGATTGTTAAAAATTTCTTTAGATCTAAACTACAGTTCGTCTATTAGTTATGATCACTCGCTCACTCACTCACAACAGTTCAAAATTTCCAATTGCATTGGACAACAGGAACTTCTGACACAAAGTTGTGGCTTTGTATCCCTGTGGTCATGTGACCGTAACCCTTTTGGTACAAAGACCTCCAGTCTCAACTAATTCTTGTAAATATCAATAATAATAACAACAACAACAACAACAAACATTTATTACATTAACAAATAAATGTAAACATAGTTTTAGATTTATGAGCAATGCTAACCAAATTTCCCCAAAGAGATCTGATTCTGAACCCTGATAAATTTATTTAAAGGCCAAGAATTTGACCTTCTTGAAAAAAAAATAGGCTTATTTTCTACTTTTTAAAGGAAAGACTTTGTTGACAAATATGTGGATTACATATTCAACAAATCAGTGGATGATGTTTTCAATGAATTCAAAAGAGGATTTTACAAAGTCCTGGATAAACAGCTAGTTGGCATCTTTGAGCCTGAACAACTGATGGAAGTGGCAATTGGAAATGCCAAGTATGACTGGGATTTGTACGAAAAGGTAAGTGGATGGAGAGATGTTTTTTATGAGAAGGACCCTTATGAGCAGATCATGGTTGGAGGAAAGGAACTATGCCATTAGCTACAGCATCATTTTCAATTGGCATGGATAGGGTTTGGTAAATGGAATTAATTTTTCTCCATCACAACTCTCCTAGCTTATCAAATAAGTGAATGATAGAATCGCTTGGAAGACATTTAGGAATTTGGGCATAGTTGCAGATAAAGTTACTAAAGCCTCTTTCTTTCTCGTTTTCTTCTCTTTCTCTTTTTTTCTTCCTTCCATACATTCTTCACTTTTCTTTTCTTTTGCTGCCCATCTCACTGTTCAAGTGACTCTTGAGTGTCTTATGTAGAATGATTGATACACACACACACACACAAGTTTTCTTAAGTTTTCGCGGGTACTTACATATATGGTATTCAGCTTTGTTCGGGTATTTTCCCACGTCATTATAGTTGTGCTTTTAAAGTTGTAGCAACGTTTTGGCAGAATCTCAGCTGCCATCATCAGGCTTCTGTATTGTGATCGTCAGACAAATGTATTGTGTTTGTCAGATGAACACTATACAGAAGCCTGATGATGGCAGATGAGATTCTGCTGAAATGTTTCTACAACTTCAAAAGCACAACTATAATGACGTGGGAAAATACCCGAACAAAGCTGAATGCCATACATGTAAGTACCCGCGAAAACTTAAGAAAAAAAAAATATTATATATGTATGTATGTATGTATGTATGTATATGTATATGTGTATATGTATATGTATATGTATATATGTGTGTGTGTGTGTATGTATATACACATACATACACATTTGATGGGTATTTTTTTTATTCTTATTGGTTCTTTATTTTTTCCCCCATTGTTTATTATTCTTGCACTGAAGAATGCTGTGTATGGGGGTATATATAGCCCAATGCACCCAACTATAAAGATGTTCTGGGAAGTTTTCCATGAGCTGAGTTTGGAGGATAAAAAACATTTTCTGGGTAGGTATCTATATGAAAGTACTTCATTGTTTTTCTAAAGATCTTGAAGGTGAATTTCTTTCTGTGTTATGAGCTGTTCTGAATGTCAGCAGAAGGCATTCATATCTCTCCAAAAGCTTCTTTTAATGCAGATAGTCAAGGAATTGAAATGATAATTGAGAAGCAACTCTATACAGGTAGTCCTTGATTTACAACAGTTTGTTTAGTCACGGTTCAAAGTTATGACATTGAACAAAGTGACTCATGACCAATTTTCAGAGTTATGATTGTTGCAGCATCACAAAATTTACATTTGGATGCTTGACAACTGCTTCATATTTATGACAGTTGCAGATTCCTGGGGTCATGTGATCCCCTTTTACGACCTTCTGATAAACACAGTCGGCGTGGGAAACCAGATTCCTTTAACAACGGTGTCACTAATTTAAAAACTGCAGAGATTCACTTATCAAATGTGGCAAGGATACTTGTAAACTGGGGCAAAACTCACTTAAAAAATTCCTTACTTAACAACATAAATTTTGGGGCTCAATTGTGGTTGTAAGTTGAAGACTACCTATAAGGCTGGATCACTACAATTGATCCAAATAGGGCAACAGATGTTTTACTAAATCCTTTCGGAGGCAATATTAACCTGGGAATCCCGTGTTCTTAGATTGGTCTATGTTCCCCCTAATATTCTGTGTTTCACTGATAATTTCCCATATTTCTAGTGTTTGTGGCAGGAAGTGACAGAATCTCTGTGACAGGAATGGAATTTTGGAAGATAACAATCTATCCACATCGCTTGCCCTCAGAGGATCTTATCCCTGAGGCTTGGATCTGCCAGCATCTTTTCTTGCTGCCATTTTACTCAACAAAACAAAAACTGAAAGAGAAGCTTCTTCAAGCGATCAGCCACAATCGTGGCTTTGGCAAACGTGCGCACAGAGTCTGAAACAAGAACTTGAATAAGATGCCACCTTGGAAGCTGTAGCCTTCTTTTGACCTCAGATGGGAGAACAGATTGTTACAAGGGATTTTGGTTGGATGACTGTTCAGTGATTTTCTTGCTTTATTTATTTAGAAATAAAGTAACAGTCTAAATATATAGTACTTTGAAAGTATGCTGTTTTGTCTACCATGTAATTAGATTGAGGTAATATATTACACACACACACACATCTATCCATCCATCTATCTACAGTATCTATCACAGTGGCCAAGAATTGATTCAAACCTGACTACAGATAATTACCTTCTGACATCTTGAATACTGATGGGATATTGAAGTAAAAAGTTAAAATTTGATTGAAAATGTCCATCTTGTCATTCAGATTACAAGGTGTTGGACAAATTGTTGCTGAATTTCTGTTAATATGGTGGGATCTGGGAGTGAGTTGAGGGGAGGAGCGAAAAAAAACTGGCTAGCCTTGAGTTGCTGGTTGGAAGGAAACAGCTGAGAAGAGAACATTCCCCAAAGTTCAGTGTTTATATAGTAGATAGTGCATTTATAACCCCATTTATTTGTACCTATTTCCTGTATTCATACTCATGTTTATTCTTATACCTATTATCTTGTAAGTGATTGATAAATCAAATAAATAAACAAACAAATAAATAAATAGATAAATAAATTTGTCTGATGAGATACCTGTCTTTAGGTGAGCAGCAATAAACATGTAATTCTGATCAGCTCTGTGTGTTGTTTCTGGTTTCTTTGCCTGACTGTCAGTCCTTCAAGATCAGACTAGGAATCTGGTATGAGCCATGGTGGTGCAGTGGTTAGAATGCAATAGTGTAGGATACTTCTGGAAGTCAGCAGTTCGGCAGTTCAATTCTTACCGGCTCAAGCTTGACTCTGCCTTCCATTCTTCCAAAGTCAGTAAAAATGAGAACCCAGATTGTTGGGGGCAATATGCTGGCTCTAAACCGCTTAGAGAGGGCTGTAAAGCACTGTGAAGTGGTATATAAGTCTAAGTGCTACTGCTATTGCACCTTTAGATGTGTGAGAGAAGGCATACTACACAACCGCTTATCTGCACCCGTTTCATTTCAAGTTCTGCAATCACACCCCATTTCTTAAGATCCAAATCTCCAATACTACGGGTCTACTATTCACATGGGGTTGCCCCAAATTGTTCCAGGTGACAAAATTACCACATTTCCTGATTCTTAAAAAGTAAAAGATAAAATAACAGCTACCATCATGCATGTTATGATGCAATTCACATCATTTTACTTGAAGAATTCTGGCCGCCTTGCAAATCATCCCATTTCTACAACTTCAGAAGACATCTCTTTAAAATTGGGGGGAGGGATTAAACCCAAGTGACATATTTTGCAGAGTTACCTTTCCTTCTCATCCTTCCATTCAGTGTCTTGGCTTGTGCTTACAGCTGTTGATATCATGTATGTCAGTACTATTTTATTAAAAATATAGCGAAACACAATCTTGCAAGCCTGAATGAGCTTCCCCCATCTTCCTTTTACTTTTGTGAAAACTAGGCTTGTCTGAGATTACATTCCTGCCCTGAATGCAGCTTTCTTTTATCTGACCACTGTCTTTTGATAGCCACTCTTCCTTCCTCAAGCCATTCCCTCTGCCCTCCACAATTCCACACGATTCCGCAATTGATGGTGGAAGAATTTGAGAAGAAATTATAGAATGGCATGGAAAAGGAAAGGAAATGAATGACATGTGATTTAGTCACAGACTTGGAAGAGATGTGTAGACAAGAAGTAGGTTGTGAAAGGACAGAGTGGAAAAGATAAAGATTCTTCTTCTACAAGCCTTTTTTTTTTTTACTGTAGTGTTTGATGTTGATGGAGGCAATAGAATTTTGTGAAGTTGTGGGCATTCCTGAGGCTGGGTTGCTGATGTTTTTTTTTTTTTTACCAGGCAGCAACCACTGTTTTTGCAGAGCTGTTTTTGCTTTTCTGGGGGATGCTGGAGAAGATGAACTCAGAAAGAGGTTATTTCCTATAGTTGGAGGTCAATATATGTGGGAGGTTTGAAAGAATTGTGGCCCCTTTGCTCAGTGGCTTCAGCCGCTGGTACCTAAAGAGCCATCACTATAGACTTGGGTTCCAAACTTAGATCTAGAAATATACACATGATTACTCTGTGGATGATATTGGCAAGTAAGCAAAAAAAAGTCTTTGGTGCAAAAGCCCTTGGGATGCTGGGCAGAGGATGCAGAAACCCATCACTCACCTGTCTGATTCCACTTTGTTCTGATGGAAGAAGTCTTACAAAAAAATTGGAACTTCGGTGTTACCTATGCTGACAGCAGCACGAATACTCCACACACAAAAAAATGGAAGGATCGTTTGATTCCCACAATGGATGAATTGCTGCAGAAGTTGACGGAGCTAGCAGAGATGACCACATTGAGTGCTTTAATTAAAGAATACAATTAATTTTGTTTCTATGTGGATACTATTTTTGCACTTTATGCTTGAGGTGGGGGGGGGGAAATGAAACTTTGATTTAGGGTTTTTGCTGATAAGATAGATAGGCTTGTTCCTAATAGAAATGGTTAGTATTACTATGTAAAAAGGAAAAAAATGAGGTTGTAGGTTATTATCTTATTCTACTGCACCAAAGGGTTGGAAGGAAGATGAGAGTGAGGGAGGGTCTGAGGGAAGTCCTGCCTTGGACATCACAGGTGCCCCCCCTGTGAGTGACCTCGAGATGGCCACGCTCCCCCATCCTGCACCCACCAGGTCAAACATAACCCTGATGTTTCCCTTAATGAAATCAAGTTTGATACCCCTCTCTAAAAAGATGCAAATCAGAGGTGGTATTCAGCAGGTTCTGACCAGTTCTGGAGAACCGGTAGTGGAAACTTTGAGTAGTTCAGACCCAAATCCCACCTCTGACTGGCCCTGCCTCCCTCTATTCTCTGCCTCCCAAGTCCCAGCTGATCAGCTGGGTCTTCTTTTGTTGCCCTGCACAGGAGAATGGAGCTGGAAAGCAGGTTAATGGGGTGGGGAGGGAATGGGGATTTTGCAGTATATTCTTTCCCTGCCATGCCCACCAAAGCCACACAAGCCCATAGAACTGGTAATAAAAAAAAGTTGAATCCCACCACTGCAAATGGCCAATTGTCTGCAAAGAATATCAGCCCCCACTAACCTGTCCGAGCTGAAGAAGCTTCTTAAGTGAGAAGCGAAACGTCTTCCACAGGAAAACAAAAAAACAAAAACAAGACAGTTCAGTTGCCTCTTGAAACAAACAAACAAACAAAAAAGCACATTTGGTGCCCGCAGTCATGAAACGAAAACGAAACTCTGCGGCCGAAAGCTGAGGGAGCCGCGGCTGGGTCCTGCGTTCAAAGCGCCAACGTCTCCGCGATGAAGCCGCCGGTGCTTTGGAGAGGCTTCCAAAAGAAGCCTGGTGTCAGGGGGTGGGTGCGTGGGGTTTAACCCCCACCCTTATTCTCCGGGCCGCCGCCTCCATCCTTTCACCGAAAAGGCAAATTCCCTACCCGGACCGCGCCGCAGTTTCGCTTTCCTCGCAAAGCCCGCCTTCTCTTGACATTTGGAAAGCGCAGCCACCCAAAAGCAGCCCGGAGAAGACAAAACGCGCGTCGTTCTGGAGAAGTTGCCGTTTTTTTGTTTTTCCTGAGGCGATCAGAGGCGAGGCTCCCTCCACTCATGCCGGGCGCACGGAAGAAACCCCGCGGCGGAGCCCCCAGCTCCCCCTCAGGCTCGGCGCGCCGCCCCCGGAGGCCTGAGGAGCAAGGGCCCCAAAAGACGCGCGAGCGGCGATCCCAAGAGAGCGGTCGGTTGGCTTCTCCCGCGGTCTCTTCCCCGCCACTCGGGCCCCTGTTGCTCTTTTTCCCAACGGTGGGAGACCACCGCACTATCTTCAAAGGGGGCCCTGGAGCCATTTGCCAGATCAGCTGCAAGCAAGCTTACTTCGCCGTAGCGCAGACACCGAAAACAGTGCACCTTTTCGGCCGGGCGCAAGACAAACCGCATCAGCCCCTGGTGGAAAGTCGCGGTGAGTATCCGTAATCAAAAAGCCTCCAAATCCGGACGGCCGCCAGATGGCAACCAAAAAAAATATATCAAAAAACAAAAACAACTTTTATTTTAAAATATAGAATAAGCTGGAAGGGAACTTGGAGGTCGTCTAGTCCAGCCCCCTGCCCAATTTAGATAAACGACTGCGTAGACTCTTCTTAAAAACCTCCAGTGCTGGAACACCCAGGCTTTCTGGTGGCAAGCTGTTCCACTGGTGAATTGTCCTCCCTGTTAGGAAGCTTCTCTTTAATTCCAGGTTGCTTCTCTCTTTGATAAGTTTCTGGCCATTTTTTTTTCTTGTCTTCCAATCTTTGAGGGGCTGCCACAAAGAAGGGAGGGGGTCAACCTGGTCTTCAAAGCACCTGAAGGCAGGACAAGAAACCATGGATGGAAAATGATGAAGGAGACAAGCAATCTGAAATGAAGGAGAAATTTCCTGTCAGTGTGACCAATTCATCAGTGGAATGGCTTGCTTCCAGAAATTGTGGATCCTCAAGAAGAGATTGGACAGCCATTTGTCTGAAGTGGTTATAGGGTTTCCTGCCTGAGCAAGCGGCTTGGACTAGAGGACCTCCAAGGTCCCTTCCAACCCTGTTATTCTGTTAGAATCAAAGTCCTGCCTTCCGGTGCTTTGTGGCAGCCCCTCAAACACTAGAATACTGCTATCACTTCAGCACTAATTCTTCTTTTCTTTAGTGTACTGTGTACGTGTATTGTATATCTTTGGTGTGTCCTCTAGTGATCGACCAGTGAGTGAGGTAGTCAGAGTAACCCAGTCAGCTTTGTGAATGAGGGAGGATTTGAACCTGGGTCTTTCAATGCTGTTAACCCAGGAATCTCTAACACTTAATCCAGGGATCTCCAAAGTTGAGAACTTTAAGACTTGTGGACTTCAACTCCCAGAATTCCTCAGCCGGCATGGTTGGTTTGTAGAATTCTGGGAGGAATTCTGGGAAGTCCACAACTCTTAAAAAGTCACCAAGCTTGGCAGCCCCTTTTCTAACCATTCCAGACTGTTTGCACTCTTCTACTTTGTTAAAAAGGACAAGTCCTACTAAAACAAATTGCAAGTTTATTAGCATATTAGCTCGATACCTGTGCTTCGCTACAAAACAATGTGGTTGGGCTTTTGGGAAGGAAAATAAGGGGGGGTGGAATTCTGCCTCTGCCTACCAGCATCCATCAATATTCATCTGGCGAGCGTCCTGTCAGTGTATGAGAGAAGTGAGGGCTGTTTGGAAACTCAAACAGTATTTGTTGTGTGAGCAAGAAGGAGACAGCAAGGAACGTGGGCGTGGCTAGATCAACTGTTCTGTACTAAAGCTGCTTGGTGCTGTGAAATTAAAACTGAAATTCCTCTGCTTGTGTTTTGCATTTGGGACAGATTCCTTTTGAGGTGGGGAGGGGGAGTAGAACTCTTCAGCATCGGAGTGTGTTAATAATAATATACAAAATACTAATACTCTGATGGTCATTTTGAAAAATCCTTTCTTAGCAAGCATCTAGAAGCCAAGAGGAACATATGTAGCAAATTTCAAACTTGTAGGCTTCATGGTTCTGGAGATTTTGTGATGATGCGTGACTGATATTTCGCTTTTATATATATATAGATTCATTAATTAATTACTCTCCTAAATGCTTCAGCCTTCCTAGAAAACAGAAAAGTTGGTAAGAGATGAGGCTTTTTCAGTTTGGCACCTTGGCTGAATAAAAAGGCAAAGGCATCCTGTGGAGTTAAGCCTAGTGACTATAACCATCGTATGAAAGGTTTTGCCGCCTCCTGGGATATTTTTTCCCACCCAACTTCTCAATTTAGGCAGGAAGCCTTGGTGTTTCATTTTATTGCTGGTGTGGTTACAGCTTGGCAACTGACTCATATTTATGACTCATGTGATAAAGGGGGTCATGTGATCAGCTTTTACTGTCTTCTCACAAGCAAAGTCAAAGGGGATTCACTTTAACCATGGTTCTAACTTAACAGTTGCAGTGATTCATTTAACAATTGTGGCAAAAAAAGGTCATAAAATGAGGCAAAACTAAAAAAAAATGTCTTGCTTTGCAACAGAAAATTTTGGGTTCAATTGTGGTTGCAAGTTCAGGACTAACTGTACTCTAGGTGATGTTTAGCATTAAAAACCAACAACATAAAACCCAGACAACTTGCCTCCACCATGGCAGCAACAGGTACAATCACACAAGCCCCTTGGTTAGTTCTCTGTCAGCCTGGCATCCCCAGGCCCACTGATGTC
Organism: Hydrophis major; assembly: GCA_033807585.1. Lineage (NCBI taxonomy): Eukaryota > Metazoa > Chordata > Lepidosauria > Squamata > Elapidae > Hydrophis > Hydrophis major. Next base: position 17,732,277 of record CM066333.1, read on the forward strand.
TTTAGGCCTTTTTGAAAAAGTAACAGCTTACCTCACTTCTGGGGAACCCACTTCTTCCTGTGCATGCTGATATTCCTCATCTACCAATGGGCAGCAGTGGTGGGATTCATTTTTTTTTACTATCGGTTCTGTGGGTGTGGCTTGGTGGGCGTGGGGAAGGATACTGCAAAATCCCTATTTCCTCCCCACCTCACGAACCTGCTTTCCAGCTCCGTTCTCCTGTGCAGGGCAACAAAAGAAGACCCAGCCGATCAGCTGGGACCCGGGAGGCAAAGAATAGATAGAGGTGGGGCCAGTCAGAGGTGGTATTCCGAACTATTCAAAATTTCTGCCTTGGTTCTCCAGAACTGGTCAGAACCTGCTGAATGCCACCTCTGATTGGCAGGCTTAAATCCAGGAAGTCTTCCCTGGCCTTCGCTCAACAGCTGTCTAACAACTTTGATATCAACACACAGTGGAAAGCCAGGTGGGCTTCTGAACGCCCAGGTACAGGCAGTTACGTAGATGACCCTATACAAAAGGTGCCAGTGTTGGACCTTCCTTGCCAACATTGGTCAACTCTGAACAGGATCCATATCCAACATGGCGTCTGCCAGGACTCCTTGTTTAAGTGGGGTCTTGTCTCTACCCCTCACTGTGACTGTGACTATTTTAATGGAGCAATGTGGTGGCCTAGTGGTGAAAATGTTCGCCTTCCACTTGGAAGGTTGAGAGTTCAATCCTAGGCATGGCAGATGTTTCTCTCCTGGGGTGCAAAGAAAAAAATATCTGTTGCAAACTCCATGTGGCATCAGAAAGGGCATCTAGCCAGTAAACATTCAGCTCTATCAAGTCACCCCAATTCTACCCCAAATTAAGGGATTACCGGGTTGTTAAAAAGGAAGTTTTAAATTTAATTGTTTTAATTATTACTCAAGGACCTTAAGGCATTTCTGCTCTTTTGATCTTGTAAATATCCACAGCAAAACTGGCTGAGGAATTCTGGGAGTTGAAGTGCACAAGTCTTAAAGTTGTTAAGGTTGGAGAGCCCTGGGTTAGACTGGGCTGAAACATGAATTGCCCCATCATAATCTAATGAAGTCCATAAGGGAATAAAGATTGTAATGTGGTTGCTTCTGCTCCTGTGTAACTCCCATTTCACAATGACTTCAGCCTTTCAGTCCAGCAGAATTCCAAGTGTGGCTTAGTACCAATTAAGATAATCATTGGTGAAAATCGCAGTGGACGTTCTCTTGCTATGTCTTGCAGGCAGGATCTACTTGAAAGAGAAGATAAATTCATTTGATTGTGAAGCATCTCACCTGCTTATTCTTTCAACAAATGGAAACCTTTCAGAGCATGATACTACAACCAAAACCTCACCAATAAGGTAGGAATTTTCTTATTATACATTAAAGGTAAGGAAGTTGGGTTTTAAAAAAAAAAAAAAAAAAAAGCCTGAATGAACAAGGTTTCTGGGTGGGAGAATAATCATCATTCAATTTGCTGATTCCATGAATTGCATACAAATAAACAGATGGTTTTAAAAATAAACTTGACAGAAGAATGTATGTGAAGACTTTCAGTCACCCAGGTCACAGTTGTCCTAAAAGTGCTTTTCAAAAGGCAGCTGGAATTTTGGGGGGTTTTCCTCCATGAAAACATTTCACTTCTCATTCCTGAAGCTTCTTTAGTTCTGATAGAAGAATGCAAGATTCAAACAATAAGGTATTTTATTTTCTGCAAGTTTCTGATTTCCTTTTTCCTGTGCTTTCTATAACACTGTTATAATGAAAATAAATATGATTGCAATTATCCACCGGAGAGTTTTCTTTCAAAAGAAAAGGAGTTGCATTCTTACTATTTCAGGGCACATTTTAAAAAAGAAGACAATCACATACCTGGAGATGCCACAACATGTATTGCCTTCCCTTCCTCATTCAAATTATTAATATAAATGTTCAAGAGCCTTTGGCCCAGGACTGAACATTGTAGCAGCCCAATATCTCTTTCCAAGTGTTTGTTTATTTATTTACTTATTCCTTCATTCAAATCTTACAGCTGGCCATCTGATTTAATTGAAAATGGCAGCATGTTTACTACCCATGGATTGATCTTAATATTTGATTAGTACAATGAAATCAATCCTATTGACTACATAGATAGATTTTCTCTCTGATAATCCTTTTCTTTCAGTTCCCCCATTGGTACACTCAGAATAACAGAGTTGGAAGGGAACTTGGAGGTCTTCTAGTCCAACCCCCTGCCTAGGCAGGAAACCCTACACCACTTCAGACAAATGGTGATCCAACATCTTTTTAAAAACTTCCAGTGTTGGAGCATTCACAGCTTTTGGAGGCAGGTTGTTCCACTGATTATTTTTTCTCACTAGTTTTAGGTTGCTTCTTTCTTTGACTAGTTTCTACCCGTTGCTTCTTGTCCTGCTTTCAGGTGGTTTGGTGAATAGATTGAACACCACTCTTCTTTGTGGCAGGTAGTCCTCAACTTACAACCACAACTAAACCCAACATTTCTATTTCTAAGTGAGATGTTTGTTAAGTGAATTTTGTCCCATTTTGCAACCTTTCTTGCCACACTTGTTAGGTGGATCATTGCAGTTGTTAGGTGGATCATTGCAGTTGTTAAGTTAATAACACAGCAGTTAGGTAAATCTGATTTTCCTATTAACTTTGCTTGTCAGAAAGTCGCAAAAGGTGATCACATGACCCCAGGACACTGCAACAGTCATAAACATGAGCCAGCTGCCAAGCATCTGAATTTTGATCCTACGACCATGGGGATGCTGCAACGGTCTTAAGTGTAAAAAAACGGTCACAAGACACTTTTTTCAGTGCCGTTGTAACTTTGAACAGTCACTGAATCAACTGTTGTAAGTCGAGGACGACCTGTATTGGAACACTGCTATCATGTTGGTCATCGCTACTGTAACTAAATCCCTTTGCCTTGCTACTGGTCATCTTCTTCTCTTTTCTTCCATCTTTCTAATCATGGCCATCTCCAGAGAACTGGACCTTCACATAATGGGTCTGAAGTAAGAATAGAATGGAGTGGAGTGGAATGGAGTGGAGTGGAGTGGAGTGGAGTGGAGTGGAGTGGAGTAGAGTAGAGTAGAGTAGAGTAGAGTAGAGTAGAGTAGAGTAGAGTAGAGTAGAGTAGAGTAGAGTAGAATAGAATAGAATAGAATTCTTTATTGGTCAAGTGTGATTGGACACACAAGGAATTTGTCTTGGTGTAAATGCTCTCAGTGAACATAAAAGAAAAGATACATTCGTCAAGAGTCAAGAATCATCAGGTACAACACTTAATAATAGTTATAGGATACAATAAGCAATGAAATACTAGGACAATAGTTGGACAATGTTGAGGGAATTATTTGTTTACCAGAGTGATGGCATTTGGGAAAAAACTGTCCTTGTGTCTAGTTGTTCTGGTGTGCAGTGCTCCATAGCGTCGTTTTGAGGGAAGGAGTTGAAACAGTTTATGTCCGGGATGTGAGAGGTCTGTAAATATTTTCACAGCCTCTTTTTGACTTGTGCAGTATACAGGTCCTCCATTGAAAGTAGGTTAGTAGTAATTGTTTGATCAATTTGAATCTGGTCACTTATGCCTCAAGTGAGAACGAACGACTGGTAGACTGGTAATATGAAAATACGGAGCAATTTGTGAAGTACACATTTCAATGGCCAGTGTTTTTATCTTTTCTTGTCTGCTTCTTATATACAGTGGAACCTCAGGTCGTGAATGTTCCTGTTTGTGATCAAATCGGGTAGCGAACAAAAAATGCACCCAATTTTTGAATTGGGTCACGATTAAAAAATTGGGTGGCAAACAAAATCGGCATGGAAAGATTCCCTTTCCGTGCTGATTTCCCCTTTAGTGACATTTTGTGGTCATATCATGCATCCAAACATGATCAAATCGGGTCGTGGCTGGAGTCTGGGAACGGATTACGGTCGTGACCCGAAGCTCCACTGTAATGGGTATTGATATCTAAGCAACATGTATTCTTCTTCCTTTTTTTTCCAGGCTACTGAAAGAATTAGCAAATAAACAAATTGTTCAGATTGCATGTGGTGACCATCATTCCATGGCTCTTTCAAAAGGTATGGGCTGCTGATGCGTTTCTTTTAACAACTCTCTTGCTTGCCTTTTACTTTGGTTGTAATGTCTCAGCTGATAGGCACAGCCTCTTCCAAGCAATTGTTGTAGGGATAAAATCAAGGAAAAAGCTTCCACGTGTACCATTTTGAACTCTGAAGGCAAAGTGAGATAGAAATATATAGATAAACTAGCTGGATATCCGTGCTTTGCTACAAAACTATGTGATCAGGCTTAGTTTGGGGGGAAAGAAATAAGGGGAAAAAATTCTGCTTCTGCCTACCAGCATCCATCGGTATTCATCTGGCTAGCATCCTGTCATTGTGTGAGACAGTTGAGGGCTGTTTGGAAAGTGAAACAGTATTTGCTGTGTGAGCAAGGAGACAGCAAGGAGCCTGCGCGTGCCTTAGATCAACTTTTCTGTACTAAAGCTGGTTGCTGCTGTGAAACTGAAACTCCTCTCCTCTGCTTGTGTTTTGCATTTGGGACAGATTCCTTTTCAGGTGGAGAGTGGGAGTACAACTCCTTAGCATCATAGTGTGTTAATAATAATATGCAAAATACTAATGCTCTGATGGTCATTTTGAAAAAAATCTTTTCCTAGTGAGCACTCAAAAGCCAGACTCCAGGCCACATTTCAAGTTTGTAGGCTTTATGGTTCTGGAGATTTTGTGATGATGCATGAGTAGTATTTCGCTTTTATATATATAGATATAGACGGCTGTGTACTAATGGCTTCCTTTTGCATGTTGTACCCAGGAGGAGAACTCTTTGCTTGGGGTGAGAATGAACATGGCCAGCTTGGAGTGGGAAAGGCAATGGGTCACATTAAGGAACCACAGCTGGTACGAGCATTGGAAGGCATTCCTTTGATTAACATTGCAGCTGGATCTGCTCACAGCATGGTTGTCTCTATATTTGGGACTGTTTATTCTTGGGGAAAGAATATGTTTGGACAACTTGGCCTTGGAGACACAGAAGGTGAGGAGAAATTCTGGAAATGAGGCAGAGGAGGCATTTGAGATATGTTCGTTTATAATCATAGGAAATGGGTCACCTAAACTCATTGGTCTCTGAGCTTGGTTGTTTTCTTGCAGTTGTTTCATCACTAAACTAGGTAATATCATCAGTGCACTGATGATGTTGCCTAGTTGGGAATGCAACGCCTGCAAAAAAAAAACAACCAAGCTGATCAGAGAGTACCAAGTACCGTGCATCTTGTAGGACATGGGTGTCAAACTTGCAGAGTCACATTACTGTCGCATGACATTTCACGACTTTTTTTCCCTTCATGGAGCTGGAGCTGGTATGGCCTGCATGTGGCTGATCTGGCCCATGGGCCATCAGTTTGACACCCTTATTCTAGGAGATGTCCTGAGGGTAATTTAGATCAATACATCTGGAAAACTCTGAATTGGTTTTCAAATAACACTTAATGACTTGCTTAATGACCATTCATTTAATGAGCAAAGTTACAATGGCACTAAAAAATGATCACCACTGCTCCTCACATGATTGCCAGTGTCCCCATAGTTACATGATTGTGATTTGGGCACTTGGCAACCTTTGTGCAATTACAATGGTAATTGTGCAACATCCTGTGGTTATGTGATCATCATTTGCAACCCATCCAGCCAACTTTCAATAAGCAAATTCAATGGTGAAGCCAGCAAGGAAGATTGCAAGTCATACTTATGTGATGTCCCAGTTAATGACCATAGTAATTTGCTTAATGACCATGGGGAAAAATTGTAAAATCAGATGCAGCCCCATGATGTCTCACTTAATATCCACACTGCTTAACAATTAATTTTGGGGTCTCTATTGTAGTTGTAAGTGGAGGGCTACCTGTATGTTCCTAAATAGAGAAAGGAAGCACAGTATTTGACAAAGAATCCAATTTTATTTGCAAAACAATTATTTTATTTCACCTTCCGTGTGTGTGTGTGTGTGTGTGTGTATGTGCATGCATTGTTTTAGCAACAAGAATAAAATGCAAAACAGAAAGACATACATCCAACACAAACAATGTATAAAAAGGGGAAAAATTACCCAAATATTAAATCAATTTAACATTAAACATAAACATAAAATCTACTCTGACTGGATGCTGAGAAAAAAAGAAAGGAAAAAATGTTAAATTCTCCTCCCCTTTACAAATAGTTATATGCTTTCCCACCCCGATTTAACCAAAATATTAAATAAATAATTATTCTCGGTAAGAAGATCTCTGTCTGATAATCAAATCAATCCAATGACAGGATCATAGAATATATATATATATATATATTTAAAAGTCAACAGGTTAGCCCAGTGCTTCTCAATTATTTTCTGTCATGCCCCCCCTAGTAAGAATAAAACATCTCGCGCCCCCGCGTGACTATAAATAGTATCATTTGTCTATAAAATTGTTATAAGTACACCTCTGCATAACACTGTATCCTTATTAACGTATAAGAGAATAAAAAAAGAAATATGGACCAACTCACAACAAAAAAACAGCCAATGAGAGCGCCACTGCCCCCTAATGTAGTGGAAGTGCAATTGCACTTTATTCTAGGACAGTAAAAAATCAAAATAAAAAAGCATGTTCTCCGAGGTCAAACGCGCCCCCCTTGACGGAGCCTCGCGCCCCCCAGGGGGGCACGCCCCACTATTTGAGAAGCACTGGGTTAGCCCAAACATTACACTAATCTTCAAATCCCTCTGTTAACTAACCATTATTGTACAGATTAAATACAATAACGGATTTTATTTCACCTTTTTAAAAAGCATTGTCATGACCACAGGAATCTAATTTTATTTTACCTTTCAGACAGATACATACCCACAAATGTGAAGGCACTGGAGCAAAAGAAGACGGTTTTTATTTCATGTGGTGGCGAGCACACTGCAGTTCTCTCAAAGGTTTATATTGACTGCTTTTTAAAAACTTTTCATCTGATCTGTAGGATACCTTGTATGCTATCTTCCTTTCAGATTCACCTCCAGGAGTTTGTCTCGGAATTAGTGAGACAATTGCCAGCCCTCATGATACTTCTGAAGGCTGGAAAGAGTCTCAGAAACCTCTTAAGATGAACACTGGTCCGCACAAATGTTCTGAGGCTCTTTCTACCTTTGGAAATATCACCTTGACTAGCTTTCTATAGTAATTGTGTCTTACTTTCTATAGTAATTGTGTCTGTCAGCAACTGCACAGAAAGGAAAAGGGAATGAACCTGCATAGTGGATCTGCACAGAATGGGGAGAAGGCCCAAGCCTTCTGGGAGTAGTGGGACAAGGTGATGCTGTCAGTGATACTGCCATTCAACTAGGGGAAAGGAGGAATCTCAAATGTAATTATTTTTTATACCTCTGACAACTACTACTTTTATAACCCTTATCCTGGCGCCTAAGTGCCCTGAGATTTTCTCACCTTTTGGGGAATGTACAAGGGGGGAGGGCCATGGGGGTTGTTTCACTCTGAAAGCCGGTGGAAGATGACCCTGGGAATGCATGCTTATCTGGTTCTCAGGGCAGCCATCACAATAACATTTCCACACCTGTGGATTGGCTGAATCCACATTGGACTGGTGGGAAGGGTTTCTAATGCCTTATTTCTAACTGTATTACCTGAGGGGATTTCGAGTCTGCTTTGCTTTTGTTCTGCTATCACTTCTCCTCAATGAAAGGTTCCTTTTGAAATACTAAGTTTCAATAGTTTTCACTTTCTTGAGTGAGAAGGAAGGGTAGGCCCTCACATCAATATCCATTGGTGGGCATATTCAGCTGATTTCTCTTGTACTGCAGTGGCAGCCATGGTCATAAAGGCAGGGCACGCTGCTCGGAACGAATGGTCCTAAGTCGAAGTTTACCTGTACTATACAGGTAGTCCTCGACTTACACCAATTCATTTAGTGACCGGTCAAAGCTACAACGGCACTGAAAAAAGGGACTCATGACTGTTTTCCACACTTCCCCATAGTCACATGATCAAAATTCAGATACTTGGTAACTGATTCATATTTATGACAGTTGTTATGTTCTCAGGTCATAGGATCCCCTTTTGTGACCTTCTGATTAGCATAGTCAATTGGGGAAGCCAGATCCACTTAACAACCAGGTTACTCTGTTATCGACTGCAGTGATTCACTCAACAACTGTGGGAAGAAAAGTTGTAAAGTGGGGCAAAATACCCTTTACAACTGCCTCACCTAGCAAATTTTTGGCCTTTCTTTCCACAGTCTCAGCCAGTCCCTGAGTATTGAAGATTTGTCCTGAAATGAATACAAACTCCAGCTCTTTTGTAGTGCAATGATGGTTTATTCATTAGCTCAGCAAACAACAAATACTCCTATCTGACAAGAAAAACTAAAAGCCAGGCAAGGTTAGAGTTGGGTTTGAGTTTGCTCCCTTTTCTTTGATTACCATTATCATGGGACGCACCATACCACATCCAGGCCTATACGCAGTTCTAGTTCTGGCCACACCTAAACCATTATCCCTAAATGCTATTAACCCTATAACATGTCTACATCCCTAACCTATTCCGACCTTCACTAACTGATCCCCACCTGGCGCCACCTTCACCATGTTTTAACTGATAGCTTAATTACCACCTATATGTGCCCCAGCTCCCTCTAACGATATGCACCACATCAATACATGAAAAGTGCCATTTCCAGCCCCGCAGTTGCTTCAGAATCCATCCTGCAGCCGACAGCTCTGCTAAGTCATTCCAAAGCGACCCTCAACACCATCGGCCAAAGTTGTTAAGGGAATGATTGCAGTTGTTAAATTAGTAACACAGTTATTCAGAGAATCAGGAAGGTGGCAAAAAGTGATCACATAAGCCCGGGACACTGCAACCGTCATAAAGTCAAGCCAGTGAATTTTGATCACCTGACCAGGGAGATGTCGCAAGGGTCGTAAGTGTGAAAAACGATCATAATTCCTTTTTTGATGCCGTTGTAACTTTGAACGGTCACTAAACAAATGGTTGTAAATCAGGGGTGGGATCCGGCAGGGTTAACTACCAGTTTGGACATTTATGAGGTTCTGTGATTTATGATGTGCTTCCCTGCAAATCGGCCTGTAAATCGTCATCAGCATTCTGCATGCAGAGAAGCAGCCTTTCAAAAAAGCCCCTTTTTCCTGCTTTTTTAACTGCAGCTGTGCCTCGCATGGCAGCTGAAGTTGAAAAAAGCAGGAAATAAAGGTCAGGTAAGAGCCCGGGCTGGCGGGTGGGCAAAAACACCAGCAGACATAGAACCGGTTCTACGTCTGCTGCTCTTCAGAGCTACCAGTTCTACAGAGGTGGACAGAACCGGTAGAAGCCCACCCCTGTTGTAAATCGAGGACTAACTGTATACTCATGCCTGATTTGTACAGGCTGCAATTACCATTCTCCTTAATATAGATTTAAGTTTATCTGTTGATGCCTGTGCAATCCAGAATACAGACCAGTGACAGCTAACCTTTTCGTCCTCGCGTGCTGAAAGTGCATGAGTGCGCATATGCGTGCCGGCACCCATAATATACTGCACAAGCGACCCTCCTCCTGCCCCGCACCCGCATGCACAGCAGATACCCGACAATCGGCTGGCTGGCGGGAGGCATACGTGCATATGCAGTGGACTGTTCCGGGTGGCAGCTTGTGTGTCTGCAGAAATGGCTCTGCATGCCACTTCCGGCATGCATGCCGTAGGTTCGCCGTCATGGATGTAAACTATATACTTTTTATTATGTACTACTATTCCTCCTTCCCTTCACAATGTGTGCAGTTTTTAATATTCCCAACCAAGTGACAAAGGCTTTGTGTTGAACTGTGCCACGTTTTCTCTTCTTTCCCATTAAGGATGGATTAATCTGCACTTTTGGATCTGGCTGCTATGGTCAGCTTGGCCACAATTCCACCTGCAATGAGTTGTTTCCACGTCTTGTGGCAGAGCTGTTTGGTGCACAAGTGACCCAGGTAGCGTGCGGAAGGTAAGAAATCCCTTTTCCTTCCAAATATTTTATGGTGTCCAGATGACAACGGGTATCCAGTGAAATCAGGAAAAGGTTCCTGCCCTCCAAAGTTGCACATCAGTGGAACAGAGGAAACAGTAAGCAAGAGAAGCACATACATCAATATGTGCTATTGAGCTGTCCTTGAAGAACAACTAGAAGCTTCAACTGGTCCAGTTTACAGCAGCTGAAGTGATGGATCAGCATGTCTGTCTGATATCTCTGCTTCATGAACTTCATGTACAGGTGCCAGTATTGTTCTAGATTTGATTCAAGATGCTGCTGATTACCTATAAAATCTACATATGTAGCAGAGTCCCTAAGAGTCCCTAAGAAGGTCAAGCATGCAGGAAGCATGGCGGGAGGGCGCGTGCATGGCCTTCTGGGTGATGGCACACGAGCACAAGCAGGCAAGCAATTATCGGCATAGGAGCCCAAAAAGGTTAGCCACCACTGCCCTATGGCAACATTTCAGACAGGTGGCTATGATCAAAATTCAGATACTTGGCAGCTGGCTCATGTTTATAATGGTTGCAATATTTATTTGTTTGTTTGTTTGTTTGTTTATTTATTTATTTGGTTTGTCAATTGCTTACAAGATAATAGGTATAAGTAAAAACATAATTATGAATACATGGATACATATAAGAAAAATAAAAAAAGTACAAGAAACAATAGGACAGAGACAGTAGGCACGTTGGTGTGCTCATGCATGCAAGGGTCTTCAAATTTGGCAAGTTTAAGACTTGTGGACTTCAACTCCCAAAATTCCTGAGCTAACATGATCGGTGGAGGAGGAATTCTGGGAGTTGACGTCCACAAATCTTAAACTTGACAAGTTTGAAGACCTCTGTTCTAAGGACATGTAATCACCTTTTCTGACTTTCTGACAAGCAAAATCAATGGGGAAACCAAATTCAATTAATAACCAGGTTACTGACTTATCCCCTGCCGTGACTCACTTAGCAAGAAAGGCTGTAAAATGGAGCAAAGGTCACTTAAGAGAAATGTGGCCATAAGTTGAGGACTATCTGTATTATTTCAGAATCTTCAAGAAACAACAGAACAGGAATATGTTGTGGTGAACAGTCATAATATCTTCTCAGTTTATAAAGGGCCTGATGCGATCAATAAAACTTCTACCTATGAATTATCTATGATTCTGCAAACAGATGGCACACTTTGGTTTATGTCCCGGCACTTGGGGAAGTATATTCATTTGGCTATGGAGCTGAAGGGCAACATGGAGAAGGAAGAACAAGTGACCAGCTGATTCCTCTCCCTCTTGATCTGGGTGTTCATAATAAACACAGTAAGTCATTCCATTTTTCAAGCTGGATGTTATATGCAAAGTACGAGTTAAATCCTAAGGCTGAAAATAATTTTCAGATTACAATAAAAAACAGATGCATACAGAGAGATGTGGCTAATAAGGAAAAATGTGACCAACACACAAATAAAAGGCTATGTCAAAGAAAAACGATTGAGATGGGATATTGGCTTATGATTATAATTATGTTGCCTTAATAGACAATCCAGCTTTGGCAATATAGGTAAAGATAAAGGATCCCCTTGCACATATGTGCTAGTCGTTTCCGCCTCTAGGGGGCGGTGCTCATTTCCATTACAAAGCGAAAGAGCCAGTGTTGCCAGAAGACGTCTCCGTGGTCCTGTGGCCGGCATGACTAAATGCCGAAGGCGCATGGAACGCTGTTCCCTTCCCACCAGAGTGGTCCCTATTTTTCTACTTGCGTTTTTACATGCTTTCGAACTGCTAGGTTGGCAGAAGCTGGGACGATTAATGGGAGCTCACTCCATGATGCGGCACTAGGGATTCAAACCACCTAACTGCCGACCTTTCTGATTGACAAGCTCAGCCTCTTAGCCACTGAGCCACCGCATCCCCTGTATTTGGCAGTATATGTCTCCTCAAATAAGTATCAGGTTTTAATTCAGTGTGCTGAAACGGTTCTTGACATGCAGTGATTGATTCTGATGAGATAGTGAGAAGTTTCTTTTTGTTAAGTAGCTTGCACTGTAAGTGGCACTAGCCAAAGTTCTACTAAGCTAGGGGTTGTCAAACTCACGGCATCATGTAACGTATTGGGACTTTTTTCCCCTTTGCTAAACTGGGGTGAACATGGCCAGCACGTGATGCACCCAGCTCGTGAACCGTGAATTTGACACCCCGCTACTAACCAGATTCTAGATAGAAATCTTTCTTAATCTTAAGGGAAGAATCACTCTTTTGTTTGTCTCTTACTAAAGGAAGTACCTTGGACAAGGTAGTTAAAATCATTGCTGGAAGCAACCAAAGTATTGTGCTTCACCTGGAAGAAAAGGTAATCAAATGGGAAACTTGGCAAAAAAACATGTATAATTTGTAATACAAAATGCTAACATTTACTTGAAATTATTTTTTTAATTCCTTCCGGAATTGGCCCTTTCAGGAGTCAAACAGGGCTTGCCTAGAACGTTGGAAAAATGCCCTCTTTCACTTACATGATAAGCCTAAATGCAGTATCATTTTATGACATTGGTTATTGTTCCAAAATGTCTTGATTAGTTATTCAGTGTCTATAAAGACGAGGAGTGCCAAACTCGTGTCGTCACGTTGTCGACATGTGATGTATCACGACTTTCCCCCCCTTTGCTAAACCGGGGATGGGCATGGCCAGCACGTGATACACCTGATCCATGCGCCGCGAGTTTGACACCCCTGATCTACACAGTTAGTAAATTCTTGTCACAGTCACATTTTATCCTTTATCAATGGAAAGGTAACAATACTGCTGAGTCAAGTTTTATGAGTTAGAAACAAGTAAATACAATTAGGCCGTTTAGGTTCAGGGTAATATGTCGACCCAATTCAACATGGTCTTCCTTAATATTTTTTTCAAATTCATAGTCCCCATGCTGAGGAATTCTGGGAACTGAAGTCCATCCACACTTCTTAAAATAGCTGAGGTTCAGAAACAATGGTCTTGTCCAAGGGCCTTCAAACTTGGCAAGTTTAAGACTTGTGGACTTCAACTCCCAGAATTCCTGAGCTCACATGTCTGGAGGAGGAACTCTGGGAGTTGAAGTCCACAAGTCTTAAAGCTGTCTAATCTATAGTCTTTGGTATTCTCTAGTTATCTCCCATCCAGGTATTAACCAACTTAACTTTCAAATCCAAGTAAGGCTGGGCAATAGCTGTTATCCACTCTTTCCCCAACTATCTCTATTTTTAAAAAGTTATCCGATATTGCTTCTGAATTGAAGTGGAGCAGAAGAAGAGATAAAGCTGGTCACAATTTCATATCTGCTAGGAAAAGCAAGCTATTATTGTTAATATAATAAGGCAGCTTCCAGTATCTAAGAGAAGTCCAAATTTATACACAGAAATGTCACATTAATGGATGCACAATCTGAATATTTTTCTGTCCCTGATATATTTTATACGCCAGATCTGGGGAAATATTTTCTGTCCTTAAGAGTAGTACAATTTGAGAGAAGGAAACTTTCATTCTACTATAAACTGATTCTTTAAAAGGCCAAACAAGCAATATATATATATATATATAATATATATATATTAGTGGCAGGCTTGAAAAGTCAACTCCTTTATGGGTCCCTCATGCAACAGTTTCAATATTTTTATAATGCTGTTCTCTGCATTAGAGAAGGTACCTTTATGTACAGCAGGGGTGTCCAACCTTGGCAACTTTAAGATTTGTGGACTTCAACTCCCAGAATTCTGGGAAAGAATTCAGCAAAGCTGGCTGAGGAATTCTGGGAGTTGAAGTCCACAAGTCTTAAAGTTGCCAAGGTTGGACACCCCTGATGTACAGCTTCTCCTGATTTGTGGTTTAAACATGAAGCCATATACATTGTACAAGATATGTAAAAATACATCTTTACCTTTTTTTTTTCAGAATGCGTACACTAATGCATTGCAAATACTGGCCACAGTGGAGGAGGAAAAGGTTCTTAAGTGGTTGTCCAATTCAGATCCCTGCTGCTGGAATAATATAAAACGGTAAATACCACATGGACAATCTGATTTCTGCAGTTCTTGCAAACAAATAGGCACAGTGGAACCTCGGGTCACGAACATTCCTGTTTGCAACCAAATTAGGTGGCGAACAAAAAAATCCACCCAATTGTTAAATCGGGTCACGATTCAAAAAATCAAGTGACGAACAAAATCGGCGTGGAAAGATTCCCTTTCCGTGCCCATTTCCCCTCTGGCACCATTTTTTTTACTGCTCACATGTGCAGTCAGTCATGCTTCCAGACACGACCAAATCGGGTCACAACCAGAGTCCAGAAACGGATTAGGGTTGCGACCCAAGGCTCCATTGTAGTCCTCACTTATCAACAGTAATTGAGATTGGGAACTCCATTGCTAAGAGATGTGGTCATAAATTGTGATGTCATGTGACCTCATTGACACGTTGCCTGCATTAGTTAAATCCCATGTGGATGCAGCTTCTTGCAATCACATTTTCATCATTTGTGACCTCCTGCTGGCTTTCCCATTGACTTGCTTGTCTGAAGTCAGCATTGAAGGCCACAAATGGACATTGCAACAGCCATAGGTACGAGGACTGGCTCAACAAGTCCCGCTTGTTGAGCACCATCGTAACTTCAAACTTTTTTAGGTCTTTTTAGAGTTGCCAACAGAAAGGGAGGGAGGAGCAGTGCATCAGCTTGCAAAACCGAAACTGCATTCCATCAATGTTTTCAAAGATAGTAACGAGGTGACTGAAGTTTCTGCAACTGGAAAGCATGATTGATGACTCTTGGCTATGGATGTGTCCTATTGGAGAATATGAATTATGATACACTCAGAGGGTGGGGGGAAAACCAGGGTCAAGGGTGACAATGAATGAGGTGTCTCAGAGTTGGCTACACCCAGGCAGTGCTGGCATGTTAACTCCCAATAAATCCTTTTTAAGTTTTTGAAGTTTGGCTTGAGACTCATGATTTAAATGGGGATAACTGCTGTAATCTTGACACTAGGGTCATTGGTCTTTAATTCTGGCCTAAAATCCACCAATATATTTTATATAAGAATATGTACATAAATACCGGTACATGCATGTATTCCACTATTTCTTTTTGAAATAAGCATTTCAAAAAGCACATAAATGTATATGAAGATTAAATCAAACAGCTTCCTAATAGATATGTCAAACCGAAAGAACAATATTTGTCTCCATTTCCTTATAACTATTGGGCCACGTAAATTGCAACGTAAACCTACCGCCTTCCAAGAGAATTAAACTTTTCTCTTTCCATTTTTAATTTCCTAAAAGTAAAGTCTTCTTTACTGTCTTTAAGCCAAGAGCAATCATCGGTACCTAACTATGGTGTTCACAATATATCTGTCAGTGCTGGATCCATCTTGATTCAGATTTAGGGCTGCCACAGGGGGAATGGGCAGCTGTGGGAATGAGAGAGTAGTGAGAAGAGAGGAGAGCCACAACAATTTTCTTTCAACAGAGCTCAAGGTCAAATTGTTGGAGTTTGGAGGGACTTGGTGGGAGTTCAGAATTGAGGTGGATTGGAGAGAGTGACTTGAGGATCATCAATAGGGGCTGGGTGTGAGTATTAGTGTAGCAGAGGAAAATACGGGAATTCAGATTCGGGTTTTCCCCAGATGTGCCAATATGACTTCTCTAATAAATTCTTTCTTGGATGGACTTTGTGTCTGAGTGCTGAATTTGGGATGGAGAGTTTAATTGGAATGATGACAATGTCAGGGCTCCAACAAATCCATCCCCATTCAAATCATAAGTCTCTAGCCGCATCTCTCAGAGTAAAAAAAATTGATTTATTAGGAGTGGCCATATTGGCGTTATCTGGGTGCAGCCGACACTAAAATACATCATTCATTTCCCCCTTGACCCTGGTCTTCCTCCCACCCCCTGGATGTATATTCTCCAATGGGACACATCTATAACCAAGAGTCATCCATCATGCTCTCCAGTAATATTCTTGCGTGCCAACAGTTTTGGGCTGCCAAGGCGATTATCTGAGGCACTTAAGGAATGCACTACTTTCTCCCACTCCCTTTCTGCTGGCAACTAAAAAGACCAAAGGGATATTTTTTAGTTGACAGACAATATCTAGAAGATGCTAAACTGGAGGAGACTGTTATAGATGTTTTTTGACATTACTTCACCAACAAAATAGTAACTTTTGCCTATTGTATTCCTGGATCTATGAACTCCAGCAAGTAACTCTATGGCTTTTGATGGAAGAATAGGCCTTTTATGTTTATCCTATAATGGAGAATGTGATAGAAGTGGTCTTGCTGTTGTCATTTCTCTCTTGCCCTTTTATTACAAAGATTTCAGTACTATATGACTTTCTGCAAGGGAAGAAAGGTACCACAAAGTCCATTTTCAAAAAGGAAGTAGGTAGCTTTATAATCAAAGATTCTTGTCCATTTCATCTTAGTTAAGATTTTTTGAAATCAACTTAATAAAAAACACTGCTTGTTTTTCTTTTCCATAAACAGGAATATTAACTTGATCTTCTCGTCAGCAGCTTGCATCAATGGCAGTTTTCTACAACAGAGGTAACTTGCATCCATCGAAGAACTGATGTATTTTCTAACTGTTATTATAAATTAAGGTAGACATGCTTAATGTAGAGCAAAATTAAGAAGGAGGTGTATTTATCAGTGGTGGTGCAGTGGTTAGAATGCAGTATTGCAGGTTAATTCTGCTGACTGCCAACAGTTCGATTCTGACAGGCTCGAGTTGACTAAGCTTTCCATCCTTCCAAGGTTGGTAAAATTAGGATCCAGGTTGTTGTAGGCAATATGCTGACTCTGTAAACCATTTAGAGAGGGCTGTAAAGTACAGGGGAGCAGTGTATAAGTCTAAATGCTATTGCTATATTGCTATCAGTCTTGAGGGCTGCGCTAATTATAAAGGGGGCCTGATTGCTACAACCTTGTGATCAACAGAGTAACCTTCATAGCCAAATCTAATCCAAATCTTTCACAATGTACGAGTTTCCATGACTCTGATGGTGATTGATCCTTATCTTTCCTGCAGAGAGGAAAAATTCAGAACATTTGAAGAGACGGTTGGTGTTGATATGTCGGCTGTTCTTTTCTTTCAGAAGATTGCCACTAAGCCTAAAGTCTTCACACAGGTATAACGTGCCATGAAGATTTCACATATAGAATAGAATAGAATAGAATAGAATAGAATAGAATAGAATAGAATATTTCCTGGTGTTTGTCTTATTTGGGGTTGTCAATCCCCAAAGACAAACACCAGAGTAAATAATTCTAAGTGGGCCAAGAAAGCTTTTTATGCCAAGATTGTTTCTGTGATTTATGGATGCTGCAGAAAGTAAGGTCTATTCAAGGCCAGCAATTATTTTACTTAAAGGATCAATTAATAATTGCTGGATAAAACATTTAATGTATTTGTTTGTTTAATAAAGCTGCTGCAAATAACAAAATTAAACATGCAGGGAGAAGAACTTTCTTTTCTTCCTCCTAAACTTGGTTGCCTTAAAACAGGCATATTTTATTTGGAACACAATGAATTAATCCCTATTTGGACGATTAATTTCTTTTTTTTTGGGGGGGGGGGGGTGTTACATTTTTTATTAAATTATAGAGTAATTATAAAATACAAAATACAAAAATAGAACAGTGGTGAGGGGGAAAGGGGGAGGAGAAGTGAAGAAAAATTGAGAGAGAAAGAAAAAGAAGCATTGATTTCTGACTCCCTCTGTTCCAGTAAAATAAGGCATTAACATCAAATCACAGCATTTTGCTTTTATATTTGTATGAACAAGTCATTTCTATAAAGATCTATCAGTCTAATCTGTAAAACCTAAAATCAGAGTTTCATTCTTTTCCACATCAAGCACGAAGTTCAGAAGCGGTTTCCATGTGGAAACAAAAGTACTTACGTTCTTTTCTTTAATCAAAGTGGTCAGTTTAGTCATTTCTATCAACTCCATCAACTTCTGCCACCATTCTTCAGTAGGAATCGAAGTGTCCTTCCATTTTTGGGTATACAGTAGTCTTGCTGCTGTCAATATATATAGTGACAAAGTTCCATTTTTTTTCTCCAATTCTTTTCCCCCCAATTTGGAGGCTTAATTTCAAGTAAACTGCTTCACCTTCTTTGGAACAGTTGGAATAATTATGTTCCAGAGAAGGAATGAGTTTGCATATCCCTTGCAGGTCATAGGCCTAATTTATTTTGCAATAATTTCTTTAAAAAATTCTGCATCAGTTTCATAAACAAAACAAATGATGAACATTTTTAGCAGCTAAGTGTGGCTGCTGAGACTGTTTAGGAAAAAAATTATAGACTGCACCTGGTCCATGGCATCCATCCACAGCAAATTAAAGTGTCACCAAAAAGAAGTGCATAATACAAACGCCACCATAATAAACTTCCATCCCAATGTCTGAGGAGGGTAGCTAACTCATGGCATTTGCATGATAACAACATCAATGTGATGACCGGGAGCGTGACACAAAAATAACAGTCACAGAAGTAGAATAAATTCCCTTTAATGCCTCCATCTTGGGCCCAATGTCCAATTATCCTCAGTTGGATAACAAACTCTTCAAAAAACAGTCTACAAAGGGCAGAAATGCAGTCTGAAGCCAAAGTAAAGATAATTAGAAATTTAAAAAAGCCAATACAAACCACATTGAAGTATTTAACATGGCAGGCTAGGATGATAAATTGCAGACTTTCAAAGGATAATGCAGCACCCAAGGTTGGGAGGACGCCAAAACTCAGATAAGCCTCGACCAACATAATGCACGCTTTGCTTCCAGCAAGGAGCTGTGTGCAAACGCCCCACTTATATCCTGTTCTCCCAGCTGCAACTAATGAAAGGAATCAGTGCCTTTTTTTCTCTCGTAAGTCACGTTGCTCCCTTCTCTGTTCCTCCCTGCATGCCCTAGGATGAAGAAGGGGTGGCCCTGGGTCTTCCTCTGAATGCCCAGCCGGACTGCGCCCTTCCCCCGTTTCCTCTACAGCCACTGGAGCCACACTCCCATTCCCTGTCAGCTGCTCAATCTCCACCTCAGAATCAGACTCCAACAAGGGCATGACAATCAAACCCATTTTGTCTTTTGGCCCCATGGATGCCCATGCAGCAAGGCAATATAATGAAAATATGGACTATATAATGCAAGGCACAGTTAGTCTCTTTGATTGTCGGGTTCTGGTCAAACTGGTTCTTGGGAAGAAAACAAATCAAATGCAAGAACAAGCATTCAAATTCTTAATGATTCTGAAGATTTCCACAGTAGATTCTGAAGATTTCCACTGTAAATTCTGAAGATTTTCACTGTAGATTCTGAAGATTTCCACTGTACAGAGTCTCTTAGTGGAGCTTCCAATCCCAGCACACCTGGAAACCACAAGCTGGAGAAGAGATTATGTTCTAGATCAGGGGTGTCAAACTTGATTTCATTCAGGGCTGCATTAGAGTTGTGTTTGAACTCGGGGGACAGCTCAATGTCACTCGTGTCGGGAGGGGCCTGTGGTGGCCCAAGCACTGCCAGCAAAAACAGAGCTCAGGAAGGCTTTTTGCTGGCACAGCCACCATGGGCTGGTCCTTTGTTGTTTCCAGGGTAGCTTCGTGGCCAAATCTAAGCACCCCATGGCTGGATCTGGCCCACAGGGCTTGAGTTTGATGCCATTGTTCTAGATTATTGTCATGTCCGCAAAAAGACGCCAGGAGTCGGTGACTACGTTTCAAGCTCTTTATTTAACAGTTGTGAACCGAACCGGCGAAAAGGAAAAAGCCCGCGGCTTTTATCCTTTTCGCTGCGGCGGCCGCGGCCAATGGCAGAGATTCAAGTCTCCCGCTCTTGGAGTGAGCCAATCGCGGGAGACTTCAAACGGGCCAATCGGCGCGGCTCGCCTGGCCAATCAGAAATCCCCGCGCTTTGGCCAATCAAAGCGCGGGGATTTCGAGTATGTAAATTAAGGACAGAACACCCCTCCCCTCTTGGTATAGTCCTTACGTTGCGTAGTCACGTAGGTAGGCGGGGCTCCGTCTAGTCCTACTTGACCTGCGCAACTCAGTTGCAAGCTGGATTTCGGCCGGAGCGGTCATGTTTTTGGCTGCTCCCTCTTCTGTGCGAACCGGTTGGATGATCGGGCCGGTTCCTTTTCCGTGGCTCCCACCTGGGCCTTCCGGGTTGGTTGAGCTACGGGTTTCGCCGCTCCCGCTTGGTTTCTCTGAGTTGGTTGAGCTGGCTAGGTGGTTCTTCTCCGGTGGGGAATCGCGATGGCTGCGTTCCGGTAAGTACCGCTGGTTTATTTTTTCTTGCGTTTGCTTATTCGGGTATTCCCTCCCCCCTTGGTTCGTATTTTGGGGGTTGAGCTCTGTTGCTGTTCGTGACCTGAGCTGGTCAATGTGCCGTTTCCAGGCTCGCCCATCTGTGGTTTGGAGCCGGTATGATCGTGGGCCTGTGATTTGGGTGATGACGGCTGGGATCCATAGGGGGTCCCCCGTCAGTTTTTTCGCGTACACTAAGTCGCCTGGTGCGAATGTTTGGTATTTTGTACTCGAGTCTGGGGGCCGCTCCGGGTTATATGTTGGGTGTAACCTGTCGAGTGGGGACCTCAGCTTCCTACCCATTAGTAACTCGGCTGGGCTTTTGTTGGTAGTGGTGTTCAGGGTGATGTGTTGTATAAAGAGGAGTTTATTGATTTTGTCGTTGATCTCCCCGTGGTCTATTTTCCGGATGGTTTTTTTGGTAAATTGTACCATCCGTTCCGCCCTACCGTTCGCCGCCGGATGCGCCGGTGCGGTTAATGCGTGGCGGATGCCCCTCTCCGCCAGGAATCTCTCGAAGTCGAGGGAAGTAAACTGGGGCCCGTTGTCGGAGACGACGACGTCTGGGAGGCCGTGTGTTGCAAAGAGTTTGCAAAGTTCCTTGATTACGGCCTCCGTGGTAGTAGATTTCATGTCGCTTACCTCCAACCAGTTGGAGTAAGCGTCAACTGTTATTAGAAAGGTATGCCCATTCGTGGGACCGGCAAAGTCTAAATGGATTCTGGACCAGGGCCCCCTTGGTGTTTCCCACTCCAGGATGGGTGCTGCGGGTGGGCTTGGTCTGGTCTCCTGGCATCGTTGGCACCTAGCTACCCATGCCTCTATCTGCTTGTCCATTCCTGGCCACCAAGCGTAACTTCTGGCCAGGGCTTTAGTTCTGATGATGCAAGGATGCCCCTCATGTAACATCTCTAAAACCTTCCCTTGCAGCCTGTCCGGGATGACCACCCTGTCACCCCATAAGATATATCCCTTAAGTAGCGAGAGTTCGGTCTGGCGGTTTCTGAATGTCTTAACGGATTCGTCATTGTCCCTTTCAGGCCAACCTTTTTCCACCCAGTGTAAAATCCGCACCAGACGCCTGTCTTTAATAGTTTCTCGGGCAATGTCTGACGCGGTAATGGGTAGGTTGGGCAGGTTTTCGATGTTAAGGGTGTTTGTCGTTGGTGCTGGGTCAGGATCAGAGTCTGGTAAAGGCGAGCGGTTTAAAGCGTCCGTGTGCGAAATTTTCTTACCCGGCTTGTGTATCAGTTCGTAGCTGTAGGCTGCCAGGAACTCGGACCACCTTGTCATCCGGGGCGACAAAATGTTCGGGGTGGCTCGATCTCCTGCAAGGATGCCCAGCAACGGCTTATGGTCTGTCACAATGGTAAACGGGCGGCCGTAAAGGTATTCGTGGAATCGCTTAACGGCGGCAACTATAGCCAAGGCTTCTTTGTCCAGCTGGCTATAGTTCCGCTCTGGTTTGGTTAGAGTCCTGGAAAAGAAAGCGATGGGTGCTTCTCTTTTGTCAGGGAGGGTATGGCTGAGGACAGCGCCGACGCCGAAAGGTGATGCGTCGCAAGTGACGGCCAGGGGCAAGGTTTCGCTGAATTGGATCAGGACGGCGTCGGAGGTGAGGAGGTCTTTGGTTTTTTGGAAGGCGGCTTGCTCCCGTCTCCCCCAAGTCCAGGTTGCCGCCTTATCCAGGAGCCTATGCAAAGGCTCCGCCGCCGTAGCCTTTTGGGGTAGGAAAACATTATAAAAGTTCAGCAACCCCAAGAAAGCCTGTAATTCAGTCTTAGACCTAGGGGTGGGGGCCTCTTTGATAGCTTTCACTTTTTTAATTGTAGGGTGAATGCCATGCCGGTCTAAACGGTAGCCCAAGAATTCCACTCGCTCCGTGCACAGTTGGCATTTTTCCCGTTTTACTTTAAGTCCCGTTACTTTAAATTTTGTTAAGACCTCTCTGAGTCGGTTTTCTAATTCGGCTTCGTTTGGCGCCGCCACTAATACGTCATCGAAATAGGGCACCACCCCCTTGATGCCCTGCAGCAAACGTTCCATCAGGCTCTGAAAGATGCCTGGTGCCACGCTGACTCCGAACTGGAGTCGGTTGCACTTGAAGGCCCCCCGATGGGTAACGATGGTCTGGGCTTCCGCTGTTTTTTCGTCGACCGGCAACTGTTGATATGCTTGGGCGAGATCGAGCTTGGCAAAGACCCTGCCCCCTCCCAGTGAGTGCAGTAGGTGTTGCACGATTGGGACAGGGTAGGCGCTTTGTTGCAACGCGCCATTTAGGGTGGCCTTATAGTCCCCACAAATTCTCACGGACCCGTCTGGTTTGACTGGGGTCACTATAGGGGTCTCCCATCGGGCATGGTCTATCGGCTGCAGCACCCCCTGTTTGACGAGCTTGTCAATCTGCTCGTCAATCTTAGGTTTTAGGGCGAATGGTACCCGCCTAGGTTTTAGTCGCTTGGGGGGAACCCTAGGGTCTAGGTCAAATGAGATAAGGGGCCCCTGGTACTTGCCCAGGCTTCCGTCGAAGACCTCCCGGAACTCCTGGGCTAGCCGCTGTTCCCAGCCGTCGTCGGCAACGTGGTTGACTCCTGTTAGCGCGATGTTGAGCGGGGCAAACCATTGTAGGCCCAGCAGGCTTGGGCGGTCGCGATCGACGATTGTGAGTGGGAGTTGTTCGGTGCGGCCCTTGTAAGTCACATTAAAGTTCTTGGTGCCCACTACCGGGACGCGGTTTCCCTGGTAGTCTTTTATAATAAGTCTTTGGGCATTTATGTTCCTCTTATGGAGGGTGGGCACTAACCGTTTTATCTCGTGCCATGCAATCATGGAGAGGTAGGACCCGGAGTCCACCTCCATCTTGCATGGTTGGCCTTCAATATGGACTTCTACGTGTACCTTTCTGGCGCCGTCGGAGATGGCGTGGCCGATGGTTACCGTCTGGTGGGTTTCTTCCTTGCGCCGACTGTCGCCGCCTCTTGAGGGTCGCTGGATTTGGTCCCACCGGCTGTCCGATTGGCGATCTCTAGTCCTGGGCGGGGGGGCTTTCCTTTTTACGATCGTGTTGGTCCCATCTGGGTGGACTGCGAGTCTTCTTTTGGCGGCAAACCCGAGCGATGTGTCCCCTTTTTTCACAATGCCTACAGATAGAGTCAAAAAATCGGCATTCTGATCTGGGGTGGTCGCCGCCGCACCCGGCACAGTTGGTCCTCGACCTACGACCTCTTCGGTTCCGTTGGTCGCTGCGCCCCGTCTGCACGCGATGTATGTCCTCCTCGTCTTCTGACGTGCTGGATGCAGACTGGAATTCTCCGTAGTGTGCGGTTGATTCGTTTTTTGGGTCGGCCGACCTTGCCGGGTTGTTGTTTCCGCCCTTCGCGTCTGATTTTCGCATGCTGTCAGCGGAAGTGCGGGTTGCTTCAGCGGCTGCGGCTGCGGTGAGGGCGTCTGCTAGGCTGATGTCGCCCTTAGCCATAAGCCGGCTCTGGAGTGCAGGGTCCCATAAGCCGAGTACGAATCGATCTCTTAGGAGGCTGTTCAGACCTTCAAATTCGCAGAGTCCTCCTAGGCGCCGCAGCTCGGCGACGAAGTCGCTCAGTTTTTCGCCCGGTTTCTGGTCCCGCCGGTAAAATTCGTTGCGCCGGATCAGGATGGGGACCTCGGGGGCGTAATGGCGCCGCAGGATAGGTTCGAGGACGTCCCAGTCCATGGCGGTTGCGTCGGCCGGCTTGGCCAATGCTTTGGCCATCTGGAAAACTTCGGTTCCGCAATGGGTGAGGAAAACGGCGCGTTTTAGCGGGCCCGAGGCGTCCTTCATTCCGGTGCACTCGAGGTACATGCGGAAACGGTCTGAGAACGATTCCCAGTCCTCGGTGGCGGGGTTGAAGGGGGCGGGCGGTGCGATTTTCGCCATTTCGATGCTGAAACTGGCTCTTGTTGGACACGGGGTTCGGTTCAGGGTCGGGATCCCATCCTCGTCACCAGTGTCGTGTCCGCAAAAAGACGCCAGGAGTCGGTGACTACGTTTCAAGCTCTTTATTTAACAGTTGTGAACCGAACCGGCGAAAAGGAAAAAGCCCGCGGCTTTTATCCTTTTCGCTGCGGCGGCTGCGGCCAATGGCAGCGATTCAAGTCTCCCGCTCTTGGAGTGAGCCAATCGCGGGAGACTTCAAATGGGCCAATCGGCGCGGCTCGCCTGGCCAATCAGAAATCCCCGCGCTTTGGCCAATCAAAGCGCGGGGATTTCGAGTATGTAAATTAAGGACAGAACAATTATGTTGTCAATTCATGTGCATTCCCCTTGCAGAATATGTTCATGGCATAGACGTAGTTCTGACCCAAGCTTTGTCAAACATAATTAAACACAAACTTGTTTTAAAAGCAAAATATATTTTATTGCAACGCTGGGAATTGCTTTCATTCCCAGCCAGAACTAATCTTAAACAGTTCCCCAAGATAAGCACACACCTTTCAGTGTTGTGGAATGCTGCCAAAAACAGAAGTATCCAATTAATGATAACTGAAACCAACCAAAGAAAGCAACCACACTATACAGAGTTTCAAGGAGGACTCGGAATCTATTGAACTACTTTGCTTCCTGCAAAGGTTTCACCATTGAGGTCTGACTTTTATCCCTTAATGAGAGGGGCAATCATCTCCCAGCCTTATTCCTGAGTCACCCCTTCTGTTTCAGCTGCTCTTGCCTTCCAGCAGTTCTGCAAACACGCGCACTGGGAACAGGGTCCTCTGGGTCCTCTGCTTCACTGCTGCCAGACTCCAAAGGCTCCAAAGGCAGCACCCCACTCTCAAATGGTCCTGGCCCCATCCCTGCATCAGAGGCAGGGCCCTCGTCTGAGTCCTCTCCAGAGTCCCTGACTGGTCCCCTTTCTCCCTCGCTGTCCGATTTTGCTGCTCTCTGCACCGGCTGCTGGTGAACCACAACAGATGTTACATAGAATGTCTCCCATCATTGAAAATGAAAAAAATAAACATGGAACTCAGAGAAGTCTCTAAAAGATAACTCTCAGTCTTGTCCCCAACTTGCATTTCAAATACTTCCTCTCTGGTTCTCACAGTAGACTTTGTGCTGTGTTCAGTACTGTACCCTGTCTTGTCCCATGCGTGTACTGTAAGAAACGTCAGTAAAGAGTTGGAAGGAATTGGTCATGATACTCTACTCAAATATCTCATGCAGGTAGTCCTTGACTTACAACAGTTCACTTAGTGGCCGTTCAAAGTTACAACAGCACTGAAAAAAGTGCCTTCTTATGGCCATTTTTCACAATTACAATCTGGGAAGCCTCCCCTATGATCATGTCATCAAAATTCAGGTGCTTGGCAACGGGTTCATACTTACGACCATTGCTGTGTCCCAAGGTCATGTGATCCCCTTTTGCGACCTTCTGACAAGCAAAGTCAGCAGGGAAGCTGGATTCAGTTAACAATTGGGTTATTAAGTTATCAGCTGCAATGATTCATTGAACAACCATGGCAAGAAAGATCATAAAATGGGGCAAAATTCATTTAACACGTCTCGCTTGGCAACAGAAAAGTTGGGCTCAATTGTAGCCATCAGTCAAGGACTGTCTGTATAAGGAAGCAGGAAAGAAAACGGGGCTCAAGAAATGTGTTAAATGCACACTTCCTTCTTCCTTTCTTCTCTCCAAGGTGAAAAGGGCTCTGAAGAGCCTTCTGGGTTGTCCCCTTCACTCTCCAACCTCGCCGGAAGCACTCAGGTTCTTCCTCGTTGTGCCCGCACTTTTACAAAATCAAGATGTGGATTTGGATCCTCTCCTTAATCAACTGGCAGAAGCAATCTGGAAACTCCCACAGAAAGGCAAGCAAGCACTTGGTAAGGCATGGCTAATTTTGCTGCCCAAGAGATTGGACAGCCATGTGTCTGGAAAGGTATAGTAATGTCATGGTGAAACTTTGGCACGAAGGTGTCAGAGGTGGCACGCAGAGCTCTCTCTCTGGGCACGCGAGCCGTTGCCCCAGCTCAGCTCCTGCCAGCCAGCTGATCTCCGGGCCTCTGCTGCGCATGCGCTGGAGCAGGGTACATGTGCAAGGGACGGGGTGCATGTGTAGGGGGTTGGGTGCATGCGGGGTGCACATGTATGTGCATGTGTGGGGGACACATGCATGCATGGGAGATGCACATGCATGCACGGGATGGGGTGCATGCTCAGGGGGCATGCATGGGGGATGTATGCACATTGCATTTTGACAAGGCACGCATGCAGGTGCACTTTGGCACTCAATGCCAAAAAGCTTGGCCATCATTGGTATCGTATCCGCATGGTTCCATGATCAAAATTCATAACTTTGGCAATTGGTTCATATTTTGGGGCTCAATTGTGGTCATAAGCCAAGGCTCATAATAATGCATAGGAGAGGGCATTCCAATATGATTTTGTTCTATGCATCAAATGCATCAAGATAGGAAGCTCATCCAAGTACATATAGTCCTTGACTTACGACCATCATAACCCCCAAATTCATGTTGCTAAACAATAGAATAGAAATAGAATAGAATCGTTTAGAATAGAATATAGAATTGTTTAGAGTAGAGTAGAGTAGAGTAGAGTAGAGTAGAGTAAAACAGAACAGGACAGAACAGGACAGAACAGAACAAAACAGGACACGACAGGACAGAATAGAATAGAATAGAATAGAATTCTTTGTTGGCCAAGTGTGGTTGGACACACAAGGAATCTGTCTTGGTGCAAATGCTCTCAGTGTACATAAAAGAAAAGATACATTTGTCAAGAGTCAAGAATCATCAGGTACAACACTTAATAATACTCATAGGGTACAATCAGCAATGAAATACTAGGAAAGAGTAAAAATCGTTAGGATACAAGCAACGAAGTTACAGTCATACAGTCACAAGTGGGAGGGGATGGGCGATAAAGAAGGAAGGGAGGATTAATAGTAATAGTAGTGCAGACAAGACATTTGTTAAGTGAGTTTTGCCCCGTTTTATGACTTTTCTTACCACAGTTAAGTGAATAACTACAGTTGTTAGATTAGTAACAGTTGTGAAGTAAATTCGACTTTCCCATTGTCTTTGCAACCTGATGGTCCCAGATGTGGGACCATATAATCTTGGGACACTGCAACCGTCATTAATAGGAGTCAGTTGGCAACTATCTGAATTTTGATCATGTGACCATGGGGATACTGCGACAGTCATAAGTGTGAAAAATGGTCATAAGTCACTTCTTTCAGTGACATAGCTTTGAATGTTCAAAGTAAATGAACTGTTGTAAGTTGAGGACTACCCATACCAGAGGTGGTACTCAGCAGGTTCTGACCAGTTCTGGAGAACCAGTAGCGGAAATTTTGAATAGTTCGGAGAACTGATAAATCCCACCTCTGAGTGGAGATTTTACAGTATCCTTCCCCTGCCATGCCCACCAAGCCACTCCCACGGCACCAATAGTAAAAATAATTGAATCCCACCACTGACCCATACCTTTCCCATGAACTATTTTTTGAAGAAGCTGGGCAATTAGTTCAGATGACATTGTTTCTAAGAGTTGTTGGGCAATTGTAGTTTTTGCTTAAGGAATTCTTTCCAGGAAGGAATTTACAGGTATCACCTGAAACAAAATGAAGCCGCCCAATGGGCTGATAAACTATTTTGAATCTGTAATTAAATTGGGCTTCCCAGGTTTTAGTTTCAATTTTAATCAGCCCAGATGCTAGCCAGTAGTAATAGCTGCAGTGTATTTGACTGCAAATCGGAGTTAAGGTAAAGGAAAATGTTTTCACTGTATTCTTCAATTATCTTCTCTCTTTTCAGAAACTCTATGGTCCAATTTAGAAGTGTGCTTCTTTAAGGATCTGGTCTCCATGTTTCGACGGCTTATTGGCGTTAACATGTTGTCGTACTGTAGGGAGTACAATAATTGGTATTTCAACAAAACTGGGTGTGCTATACCTCTTAAGGTCTTCCAAATGCTTTATGAAGTAAGATACAAATTTGGACTGAAAAGAATGAATAGTAGTGTTATTGTTTGTTTGTTTTCAACATTCAGTTTGAACGGTGCATTTTGATTTTTAGTTTCATTTATCTCCCCTCCCTTTTGCATTTTTGATATTTTGCACATTTTCCTTTCTTCCAATTGTATTTAAACAGAACAAGCAATATGATTGATCAGATTAAGATTGTGAATGAGGTGAGCTTTTGCGAAGGAAGGCCAATAGGCGTGTTGCAAGATCCAATCTGACATGATCGCCATAGGTTTATTTTTCTAACCTTTCGGGCTCCGAACCTTTCTTTCTCCAGAATGTGGGCCCTGTTCTACATGTTGTATTTACATGGTGCCTGGTTGTATGTGGCTTTTGGTTGTAGGGTGTTGGTGGCTGGCTATGAAATCCTTAGTTGTTGTTTCCTTGTGCCTTGCCCTTGGCTCCTAAATACCTGGTAAGCTGGTGGTAAGTCAACACTCCTGTTGACTGACTGATAAGGGGCCTCTTTCTCAGGCTTCCATCGAGGTGAACTTTATTGCAGGATGACCTGGCATTAAGCAGCCTATGCCAGAGTACAGCAGCTCCTCCAAGGCTCCCGAAACCAAGCTTTGGGCTGTGCATAAGGGGCTGGAAACTAACATTGGCGTTAGCCTTTGGGCCTTCTTCCCACTCCAAGATGGTTTGCCCCCTGCTTTCTACCCTATCTCCCGATGCTGGTCATCACCTCAATGCTGACCCCTTGCCACACACCCATTATTTTGCCATCTGTTCTGCATTTTGATAGGGTTGCATCAAAAGTACAAGAGCACTCATCATAGAAGCAGAACAAACCCCCCTGAATTATAGCCACCCCATCATTCCTGTCCGAAAGTCATGGCTAGTGCCACAAACCAGGAGGGCACATTTCTAAGATAGGAAGAGTCTTTAAAAAATCCTTTGGAAAAGTTCTGTGTAGGGACTGATTTCCTTAAGACTAACTTTTATTGGATTTGGGGGGAAACTTAAAAGTTACTTATCCCTTGGGAACTTTCTTGTCAAGGAAAAAAAATCCTCTAAAATATCTGTGTATTTGTTTTTATATTAAAATTAGATGCAAATGCTGCTTGTTTAACAATTAGTTTTGGTTTGCCTTTTAACTGATTATCTTGTCCCCAGTTTAACATTTGCTTTAATCCTGTTTATCAACGCAGGTAAATTGCAGGTCTGGCTTCAAAATTCAGGAAAGTAATTTTTATGTTCCCGAAGCAAAGAAAATAATTTCAAATTGGGATAACTTGTTCAATTTCTCTGTAAGTACTTATTTGTTTTATTTTAAATTTAAATTTGCCTGAATTCTGATGATTCTGGGTAGTCTTCAAATTAAATACAGGTGAAACTCGAAAAATTAGAATATTGTGCAAAAGTTCATTTATTTCAGTAATGCAATTTAAAAGGTGAAACTAATATATGAGATAGACTCATTATATGCAAAGCAAGATAGTTCAAGCCGTGATTTGTCATAATTGAGATGATTATGGCTTACAGCTCATGAAAACCCCAAATCCACAATCTCAGAAAATTAGAATATTGTGAAAAGGTTCAATATGCAAGGCTCAAAGTGTCCCACTCTAACCAGCTAATTAAGCCATAACACCTGCAAAGGGTTTCTGAGCCTTTAAATGGTCTCTCAGTCTGGTTCAGTAGGAATCACAATCATGGGAAAGACTGCTGACCTGACAGTTGTGCAGAAAACCATCATTGACACCCTTCATAAGGAGGGAAAGCCTCAAAAGGTAATTGCAAAAGAAGTTGGATGTTCCCAAAGTGCTGTATCAAAGCACATTAATAGAAAGTTATGTGGAAGGGAAAAGTGTGGAAGAGAAAGGTGCACAAGCAGCAGGATGACCGCAGCCTGGAGAGGATTGTCAGGAAAAGGCCATTCAAAAATGTTGGGGACTTTCACAAGGAGTGGATTGAGGCTGCAGTCAGTGCATCAAGAATCACCACACAGACGGATCCTGGACATGGGCTTCAAATGTCGTATTCCTCTTGTCAAGCTGCTCCTGAACAACAAATAACGTCAGAAGCATCTTACCTGGGCTAAAGAAAAACAGAACTGGTCTGTTGCTCAGTGGTCCAAAGTCCTCTTTTCTGATGAGAGAAACTTTTGCATCTCATTGGAAACCAAGGACCCAGAGTCTGGAGGAAGAATGGAGAGGCACACACTGCAAGATGCTTGAAGTCCAGTGTGAAGTTTTCACAGTCTGTGTTGATTTGGGGAGCCATGTCATCTGCTGGTGTTGGTCCACTGTGCTTCATTAAGTCCAGGGTCAACACAGCCGTCTACCAGGAGATTTTGGAGCACTTCATGCTTCCTTCCACAGACGAGCTTTATGGGGATGCTGACTTCATTTTCCAGCAGGACTTGGCACCTGCCTACACTGCCAAAAGCACCAAACCCTGGTTCAATGACCATGGGATTACTGTGCTTGATTGGCCAGCAAACTTGCCTGGCCTGAACCCCATAGAGAATCTATGGGGCGTTGCCAAGAGAAAGATGGGAGACATGAGACCGAACAATGCAGAAGAGCTGATGGCTCTATTGAAGCATCCTGGTCTTCCATAACACCTCAGCAGTGCCACAGGCTGACAGCTTCCATGCCACGCTGCATTGAGGCAGTAATTGCTGCAAAAGGGGCCCAAACCAAGTACTGAGTGCATATGCATGTTTATACTTTTCAGAGGTCTGATATGTACAATCCTTGTTTTATTGATTGCATGTAATATTCTAATTTTCTGAGATTGTGGATTTGGGGCTTTCATGAGCTGTAAGCCATAATCATCACAATTATGATACATCACAGCTTGAACTATCTTGCTTTGCATGTAATGAGTCTATCTCATATATTAGTTTCACCTTTTAAGTTGCATTACTGAAATAAATGAACTTTTGCACGATATTCTAAATTTTCGAGTTTCACCTGATATATTGCTTCCAATATAAAAGATATCTGAAAGTGGTAGAATAGTATTAAACTGGATAATAGCTTTGGGTTAAGCTTTTGAAATTAGCCAATAGACTAGGAACAGTTTTTCAAATAAAATCACACAACACTCTTCCACAATATTTCATTGACATGACTTGTTATATATTTCCTTTCTAAAGGAACAGTTTAAATAAGCTGTGAGGATGCAACGGACTGAAGTGTGAAAAATGGTCAAAGTTTCAATGTGACTTTGAATGGTCACTAAATGAATGGCTGTACGTCAAGGACTACCTATATATGAATACAGGTAGTCCTCGACCTAGGACCACAATCGAGCCTAAAGTTTATGTTGAATTTTGCCCCATTTTATGACTTTTCTGGTCATGTTTGTTAAGTGAATCACTGCAGATGTTAAATTAGTAGCATGGTTGTTAAGTGAACCTGGTTTCCCCATTGACTTTGCTTGACTCCGGAATACTGCAACCATTATAAATATGAACCAATTGTCAAGCATCCAAATGATGCAACCATGGGGATGCTGCAAATATCGTTAAGTGTGAAAAACGGTTATCACTCTTTTCAGTGCCATTGTAACTTTGAATGGTCACTAGACCACTAGATCGAGGATTTCCTGTGAACACTGAAAATCAAGTCAAAATCACAGTAACATACTAGTTACGCCTACTTCCTGATTATTGGATTGTACGGTATTAATTAAAAAAAGAAGGAATTAGGTATCGGTTAGTGGCCTACATTTCTAATTGTCTTTGACACCACTGGTACAGTATGCATGAGGAAGAAATTCAAATTCTCTTCCCTCCACTTCATCTTCCTCATCAGATCTGAATTTGGAGATATAAAACTGCAAAACTGAAGTGCAATTTACACTTCAGAATATTCAGCATGTATCAGTGAACTATTTTAAAATGCCACTCTAAATAAAAAGAAAATGTGTCTATTTACCTGACTATAGTGGAAACTGATAGCAATTTTTTTGCCTAGAATAGCTCCCAGGGAGCATGGGTACTTATGCCAGCAAAGGGATAGTTCTTTAAGCATCATTGCAATGTAGCTTACTAATTATTTTTGCTTTTTTGTTTTTGTGAGCAGCTCTTGTTACAGTTTGAGTCGACATATTCTGATATACGTGTAAGTTGTATAGATATTATTTCATTAAGTTTATTTCTGGTCAAATATCCCTTTTTTATTTCTATCAGAGAGAGGGAAGTGTTTTGCTGGGGGAATCTTAAAAGAAATATGGAGCCATTCTTTCCGGGCCATTTACATCAATACTGTGGACCAAATGTGAAGTTTTAGAATATCATAGACTCTGCCTATTGTGCTAGATAATTGTGGGTTCTAAAATGCATAGTTTTAACAGCAATCAGGCAGAAGACACTATAATAAAGGAACCACCAAGGAGATAATCAGACCCCCATCGAAACTGGCAGAGCAAGCTTATGTAAGCAAGCAATAAACCTTAACACTTGAACTGATAATGTTATCTAGATAGGTAATGAAACGTCTGCAAGCAAAGAACTAAGATCAGAGAGCACCAAAAATCCCATAGTTCAGCTATGAGCTACAGATTTTCTCTTCTATTAAAATGGTTGCCTTTATTGTGGATTTTATTCTTGAGCAATAATATGATTTGTTGGGTTTTGGTTTTATAATAAGTCAACTTTAAAATATACATGTCTTGAATCATAAATGATCTTTGTTATTTCAGCTGGCTTTAACTATGTTCATCCAATTTCCTTGGATCTTGAATCTTGAAGATAAAATTGTGGTGCATAAAACAAAATGCAAAATGTTGAACTGGGAATACATAAAGGTATGTATACCTAGGAACATAATGCAACATTAACAAAATTTGCTAAAATGACTCGTAACCCAGTTGTTTGTATCCTAGGAATACCTTGTAATCTCAACAATGAGTGTAAGGAAGCAGTATTTACTACAGGATACCTGGCACTATCTAAGAAATGCAGAAGAAATTTTCTTTCAGCATTTTTTTCAAGTAAGCATCCAATTTTGTATATCTATAATCAAGCTAAGGTTATGCGACACATATAAGACAGTGATAGGCATATTCCTCTCAACTGAGAAGAAACAATCTAGAGCAGGCCTGTCAAACTGGTGGCTCATGGGCTGGATGTATCACACGCGGGCCATGCTCACCCCGGCTCCGCAAAGGCAAAAAAAACCATCACAATATGTCACATGACACGATCAAGTTTGACATCCGTAATCTAGAGGCTCATTTTGGCATGCAACCAACTGCAGTGTTACATCATTTTGATGCTTTCCTTATAAAACCTGAATAAAAATAGTGTGTACTTTTAAAAAAGAAGGTTCCACGGCATATATAAAAATAAAACAGTAAGTATACAAAATACATAGGCGCTGCAGATGCTTTATTAGAAACAATTTCCCATTCAGTTATGTTATTTTTCATTTAGTGTCAACTTTCATGACACAACACAATTGTATTTGTGGATCTGAGTTCAAAATCCTGGGTTTGTGCAGAACAATAGTGCAGCTTCATCAAAGAGAAATCAAGTCTAACATTACATTGTCAGTAAGCCAAGAACACTATTACATATAGTTTACCTGTGACCATCTTACACATTCCGAGCTGAAATGTATTTGAATGTACTAACATTCAAATACTAATTCATTCAGATCTTTTCATCTATGGATTTGACCAAACACTATTTTGCACTCAGTCTATATAAATAATTGCCAGTAATCATCAGGTAATGAAACTGTTTTTTGGAATAATTCTGCAGAATTTTTTTTTTCAACCAGAGACTAGAAAAATGGCATTTCCTACACAAGCAGACACATCCAGACTGCCTTGTTGCATGCCTAAGATCGTTCATTGAAAGAATGATTGCCCTTGTATCCCTTCATATTGCTTTCTTGATTTTCATATTTGATTTCTTGTTTGGTATTCCTGTGTGCTTTGATGCTACTTCGGTATGTAGGCATGCCCTAATGAGCAAGGGACTTTTCAATTTGCTTGGATGTACTTGCATCTGAAGATAGTTAGCCTCCGTTTCATTTCAGGTGTACTATAAGGTCAGAATATTAAGAAACCGGTTTTCAAAAAACTTCACACCATTCTTTATTTTAAGAGGCTTCTTAAAGAGTTAAGCACAACCTAGTTGTGGCGAAAAAGTTTAAGGCCCATCCAGGTCCAAAGGTGGAAAAATACATAAACTGGTATTGTAACTGGAAGCAGCAGGCTGTAGAAACATATGCTTGTTGTACTTGTGCAGCCCTGAGGAAAGTTTTCATCTACACTGGCTGAATAGAAGAGGCCAACTAAAGACAACAGTGGGACAAGTACAGTCATGGTAGGAAATGAGGGAAACATCTTACTCCACTTGTCTTCCAACTTCTTTCCAAGAGGATAATCTTCTAGGTTTGCTCAGATTCTGTTTCCTGCTTCTCCTTGCCAACCATTCTTGCTGCCTGAGGTATCATATTAGGAATGCCATCTATGATGGGGTATGCTATACCTAGTTCTTCATTAATTAACTCATTGGTGGAGTCGTTATATCTAGAAAATACAGCAAATAATGACATGAGATTTGTTATTGTTCTTGATTTAAGAAATGTACTATATAGATAAATAGTAAGCTAGCACAGGGTGAGGGGAGGGGGACACTCAACACTTGGGAGAAGAGAAACAATGCATACACTGCAAAAGGAATCCTGAATGGGCAGGACTTAAATTCACTAGCATAAATTCCCTAGTTGTGGGTCAATTAATGGATGGACAAAGTCATTCAGTGCGAAGCTGTAGAACAGCCCAACATCTAGAATGCTATTCTTTTATTGGCAATTAGGAAGGGGAGAACCCACTCAATGAAAGAAAAGAAAAGAAAAGAAAAGAAAAGAAAAGAAAAGAAAAGAAAAGAAAAGAAAGAAAGAAAGAAAGAAAGAAAGAAAGAAAGAAAGAAAGAAAGAAAGAAAGAAAAAGAAAGAAAGAAAGAAAGAAAATCTATGTAGCTATCTTGATAAGGATTTCTGAAGGGCCATTTGTAAAAATACCATGACTCTTCTGCATCCACTATTGGAAATAGGAATTGTTGAATTGTTTTAAACTAATGATTGAATTGAATAATCTATAACACGCAAGATATTTCATCACTTGATAGCTCTTACATGAAGATCGATGAAGGAAATAAGATGCTTCTGACAGAGAAACACTTACTCCTCCCCCCTTCCCCAAAGTCTCAGATATATGAGAGAAGAGAGAGATTTAGAGATAGATGTAGGAAGAGATAGATAGATGGATGGATGGGGAGGGAGAGATTCATAAAGAGAACGATAGAGAGATAAAGAGGTAGGTAGGTATAGATAGAAATAGAGGGAGATAGAATGATATATATATAAATATTGAGAGAGAGAGCGCTAAATGGATATATAGAGGGAGGGAGGTAGATAAGTAGGTGAGTGGATGGATAGAACTTTGGGGGAGGGGGGAGGAGTGAGCATTTCTCAATCAGAAACATCTTATTTCCTTCATAGATTATATATATTGAGTTTCTATGAAGCCATTTATCATATGTTATTAAGCATATAAATACATATGCTTCATAAA
Source organism: Hydrophis major (assembly GCA_033807585.1). Lineage (NCBI taxonomy): Eukaryota > Metazoa > Chordata > Lepidosauria > Squamata > Elapidae > Hydrophis > Hydrophis major. The sequence goes on from CM066333.1 coordinate 17,768,253, forward strand.
GTAATTCAATTCCAAACTACTGAAAAATGAAATAAGGAAAGGCGGAAAGGATGAGTTTCCCATCCTGGCGGGAAGCCACCCCGCCCGTTGGACGACACAACCCATTGCCAATAGAGAAGGCGCGCAAGCTAGGGGGAACGGGCGTAGCCGACAACCGGGAGAAACGCGAACGGGCGGAGAGGAAAACAAGGGCAAAAGCTGCTAGCCCGACCTGAGCGGCTTTTTCGATAGAGGACACACGAGGATCTCCAGCAGTCCGGTGTCGAAGAGCGGCGCTTTCTGTCCTGGGCCGGTGGTTTTCCCTCCGTTCTCCGCCGCCGCGCAAACCGCCCGCCTGCCCCGCAGAAGTCCCTGGCGCGGGTGGCGAGACAGAAGCCGTAGGACGGGCAGAGCGAGCATGATTCGCCGCGGACCGCGAAAGGTCGAACCAGGCAGGAAATGGGAGCCGCCTTTGCAGGAACTCCTTCCGGTGCAGCAGAGCGCTTGAAAATAGAACTCCGGTATACTTTTTAAGCACTCTGCCTTTGGTTCCGGGAGGACTTTGGACTACTGGTTTGCCTCTATATACTGTAGATACCATTACATATACAGAGCTTTTATCTTCCAACGTCTCACCTTGATATGCTCATAATTAACAATACTTAAACATTCTTTATTATTTTTATCACTTTCTCCAAAAATATAGGTAAACCTCAATAACATTTTTTCATGCAATATACTTATTAACCTCTGTTAAGTCACTAATGTTTTAATATTATAAATATCACTCAGTGTTCCACCACATTTTCAATATCTCAAATTTTCTATAAACACCAATAAAACCAATTCTTAATAAGATTTAATCAATCCCCAGATTATATCTCTAAGTCCCCTGTATTTATAGTCCTTGAAAACTGCCTCCCTAAAGCAGTAGGTGGGCATACTTGAATTTGAATACTGAGGAAGATGGACTTGGGTGGTTCGGGAGAAGAGGAACAAGATGGCTGGGAAACTAGCAGCCTAGTTTAGGTGGACAGCCAAAGCTTTTATTGAAGCGCCTTCTAAGTCAATTTTTTTCCAATTTGGAAGATGTGTGCACTGCAGCCTTCAACTTCCAGAATTCCTGGGGCAGCATGGTGGCTGGGGAATTCTGGGTATTGAAGTTCACAAATCTTAAAAGTGTGCCAAAGTTTTATACTCCTGTTTTTTAAAGCGTCCATGTTAAGAAAAATATTCACAGTAAGCTGAATTGAGCCTGAGTGGCAACAGGAAAAAGATCCAGTCAGGAAACCTCAACTCCCAAAATTCCTAGGGCAACATGAAAGCTAGGGAATTCTGGATGTTGAAGGCCAGACATCTTCAAATTGCCTAGATAAGAAAACATTGTTCTAAGTAAACGAATAAGATTTTACAGGGATCTCCTTTTTGTTATGTGGGGTTTTTTTTGTGAGGCTAGGTATAAATTGAGTAAATCCTGATTCTGTTTGTTCTTTCTGAGAATTTCACTGATTTCTGATGTATGTTTGTGACAATTTTGTTCTGTACCTTCATTTGCATTCTTGAAACCCCGCGTTTTGATTGGTCAAAGCGCGGGGTGATCTGATTGGTTTAGCGAGCCGCGCTGATTAGCCCGCTGAGAATCTCCCGCGATTGGCGGATACGAATTGCGGGAGATTCAAAGTGGTGCCATCGGCCACGGCCGCCACGGCTTGACAATAAAAAGCCGCAAGTTTTCCCTTGGAGCCAGATAGGTTCCGGGGGCCTAATAAAGAGCTGAAACCACAGTCACTGCCTCCTGGTTTCCTTGCCGAACGGACACGACACTGGCGACGAGGATGGGATCCCAATGCTGAACCCCATCGAGCACGTGTCCACCGGAAGCAAGACCGACGAGATGGCCAGCATCGCTCTGCTCGGGCCCTTCAACCCCGCTAGCGAGGACTGGGAATCCTACACGGACAGATTCCTCATGTTCCTCGAATGCAGCAACATGAAGGACGCCACTGGGCCGAAAAAACGAGCCGTTTTCCTGACACACTGCGGGCCCGCAGTGTTCAAGATGGCAAAAGCCCTCGCGAAACCCGCCGACGTCAAAGCGATGGACTGGGACGACCTCGACCCTTGCTCTGCAACCACTACGCCCCCGCCGTGCCCACCCTCATCAGGCGGCACGACTTCTACCGGTGGGACCAGAGACCGGGCGAAAGCATCAGCGACTTTGTTGCAGAGTTGCGGAACCTAGGAGGCATGTGTGGATTCTCCAACATGGACGAGGCCCTATGGGACCGAGTCATGCTCGGACTTCGGGATCCAGTCCTCCAGAGCCGACTGATGGCCAAAGGTGACATCGCCCTCGCCGATGCCATCGCTGAAGCCACCGCAGCCGAGGCTACCCGGAAGTCGGCGAACCGCATGCGGAGATCAGTCGCCGGGGACCGCACCGCGACCACCGACTTGGGACGGGCGACCGAGGCCCAACCGGAAGCAAGTCACCGCAAGACCACCACCCACCATGGCGAATTCCACTCCGCCTCCGACACCGCGGACGAGGAGAAGGAAATTCACCAGCTCCAGGCAGGACACGACCAGTGAAATCGGCGGGGTCGTAAGTCGGGGACCGCGTGTGCTGGTTGCGGAGCTGACCACCCGAGATCGGAGTGACATTTCTTCGACGCAGTCTGTCGGCATTGCGATAAAAAGGGCCACATCTCCCGCGTCTGCCGACTAAAGAAAGCCTACAGCCCCAGACGGCGGGACCACAGCGAGCAGAGACGGGACAGCACCCCCCCCCCCCCGAGCCAGAGATCACCCAGCCGACAGCCGATGGGACCGGAGCAGGCGAACCCGACGAGGCGGAGAGACCCGGCGGAAGGAGGAAACCCAGCAGATGGTTATCATTGGCCACGCATCAACCACCGACACCCGAAAAGTCTACTTGGAGGTAGGCATCGAAGGCAAGCCATGCAGGATGGAGGTGGATTCTGGGTCCTACCTCTCCATGGTCGCCTGGCAAGAAATCAAACGCTTGGTGCCTACCATCCACAAGAAGGGACTGGAGAACCAGAGACTAATCATCAAAGACTACCAGGGAAACCGCATCCCGGTAGTCGGAACCGGACAATTCAAAGTAACATTTAAGGGCCGCACGGCAAAGCTTCCCCTAACAATCATGGACCGAGACCGGCCCAGCCTTTTGGGACTACAATGGTTCGCGCCGCTTGGCATCAAAGTTACGGGCATCAACCACATCGCCGAGACCGATTGGGAGCAGCAACTGGCATGGGACTTCCAGGAAGTGTTCGACAGCACCCTAGGCAAGTACCGAGGGCCCCCCATCTCCTTCAGCCTAGACCCTAACATTCCCCTGAGACGCCTAAAACCACGGCGGGTACCTTTTGCACTCCGGCCAAAAATTGACGAGCAAATTGACAAGCTCGTCAAGCAAGGGGTCCTACAACCAATTGATCATGCCCAGTGGGAGACCCCAATAGTCACCCCAGTCAAGCCCGATGGGTCAGTGAGAATCTGCGGGGACTATAAGGCCACCCTAAATTGCGCCTTGCAACAAAGCGCCTACCCCGTCCCAGTAGTGCAGCATCTTCTACACTCACTGGGGGGAGGCAAGGTTTTTGCGAAGCTTGACCTAGCCCAAGCATACCAACAGCTGCCGGTCGACGCAGAAACCGCGGAGGCACAAACCATAGTCACCCACCGGGGAACTTTCCGATGTAACCGACTCCAGCCTGGAATTTTCCAGAGCCTCATGGAGAGACTCTTGCAGGGCATCAAAGGGGTGGTACCCTACTTCGACGATGTGCTGGTATCGGCAACCAACCAGCAAGAACTAGAGGGTCGGCTAAGGGAGGTGTCAACCAAATTTAAGGAAACCGGGCTAAAAGTGAAGAGGGAAAAGTGCCAACTTTACACAGAGCGGGTCAAGTTCCTGGGATACCTCCTAGACTGGCACGGCATCCACCCCACCGAAACTAAAATCAGAGCCATTAAGGAGGCTCCCACACCCAGGACTAAAACAGAACTGCAGGTATTTCTGGGACTGCTTAATTTTTACAATGTTTTCCTGCCCCAAAAGGCGACCGCGGCGGAGCCTTTGCATAGGCTCTTGGACAAGGCGGCTACCTGGACTTGTGGGAAACGCGAGGAAGCCGCCTTCAGGAGAACCAAGGACCTGCTCACCTCGGATTCCGTCCTCATCCAATACAATGAGACCCTACCACTCGCCGTCACATGCGACACCTCACCCTTCGGCGTCGGCGCCGTCCTCAGCCACACAATCCTGGATGCAAGAGAAGCGCCCATCGCCTTCTTCTCCAGGACACTCACCAAACCGGAGCGGAACTATAGCCAGCTGGACAAGGAGGCCCTAGCCATCGTCGCAGCAGTGAAGAGGTTCCACGAGTACCTCTACGGCCGCACCTTCACAATCATCACGGACCACAAGCCGTTGCTGGGCATCCTGGCAGGAAACTGGGCCACCCCGAACATTTTATCTCCCAGGATGACAAGGTGGTCCAAATTCCTTGCCGCCTACAGCTACCGGCTCACACACCAACCCGGTAAGACTATTACACATGCAGACGCTTTGAGCCGCTCACCGCTACTCAACCTAGACACCGACCCAGCACCCACAACAAGCACCCTCAGCATAGAGACTCTGCCCGATCTACCCATAACCGCGTCAGACATTGCCCAAGAAACCAATAAAGACAAACATCTGGCGCGGGTGTTACATTGGGTCGAGAAAGGGTGGCCGGAAAAGGACAACGACAAAGCATTCAAAACATTCCGGAACCAGCAAACGGAACTTTCGCTGCAAAAAGGGTGTGTACTGTGGGGGGATAGGGTGGTTATCCCGGAAAAACTGCAAGGGAAGGTGTTGGGGTTGTTATACGAGGGGCACCCGGGCATAGTTAGAACGAAAGCCCTGGCCAGAAGTTACGCTTGGTGGCCAGGGATGGAGAAGCAAATCGAGGCCTGGGTGGCAAGGTGTCAACGCTGCCAAGAAACCAGACCGAGCCCTCCCGTGGCACCGATCCTGGAATGGGAAACCCCCAGGGGACCCTGGTCTAGGGTCCACATAGACTTTGCCGGGCCCACCAAGGGACATACATTCCTAGTAACTGTAGATGCTTACTCCAACTGGCTGGAGGTAAGCAACATGAAATCCACCACAGAGGCCGTAACCAAGGAACTTTGCAAACTATTCGCAACCCACGGCCTCCCGGATGTCATTGTGTCGGACAATGGGCCCCAATTCACCTCGCTGGAATTTGAAAAATTCCTAGCGGAACGGGGCATACGACACGCACTGACAGCTCTGGCGCATCCGGCGGCGAACGGAAGGGCGGAACGGATGGTTCAATTCACAAAAAAAACCATCCAGAAAATCGAACACGGGGAAATCCAAGACAAAATAAATAAAATGCTTTTTATCCAACATATAACCCCGAACACAACAACGAACAAAAGCCCGGCAGAGCTACTGATGGGGAGGAAAATAAGGTCCCCACTCAACAGACTGCACCCCACATACAACCCGGAAAAACCCCCAAACTCCTCCAGCAAGCACTGGTCTTTTCCGCCAGGCGACGCTGTCTACGCAAAAAACCTAACCGGAGACCCACTATGGGTACCAGCAACCATAACCCAACTGACAGGTCCCCACTCGTACCGGCTGCAAACAACTGACGGACGAGCGTGGAAACGTCACATCGATCAAATAAGATCGAGAACGGCCACAAGAAACACAACCGACACGCAACCAGACACAGAAAATCCCCTTAACACAAGCCAAGAGGGGAGGGAATACCCCGGGAACCAAAACCCAGAAGAAAAACAACCATACTCACCAGCAAGCAGCCAGCTCGAAGCCTCACCAGGGAGAAGCAGCCAGGCCAGCTTGACCAGCCCAGAAAGACCGGGCCGGAACAGCGAGGACCACAGCTCAACCAGCCTGGGTAGATCGGGAGGGAGCTGCGACAAGCGGCCCGGCAAGGCCTACCAGGCGGTTCCATCGATGAGGCCGAGAGACACAGAGAACCCGACCGAACCGGCCGGGAGCCAACCAACGACTGACCTGCGCAGGTCCAGTAGGCAAGTGCGGAACCCCACCTACCTACGGGACTACGTTACGTAGGACCAAACCAAGAGGGAAGGGGTGTTCTGTACCTTCATTTGCATTCTTGAAACCCCGCGTTTTGATTGGTCAAAGCGCGGGGTGATCTGATTGGTTTAGCGAGCCGCGCTGATTGGCCCGCTGAGAATCTCCCGCGATTGGTGGATACGAATCGCTGGAGATTCAAAGCGGTGCCATTGGCCGCGGCCGCCGTGGCTTGAGAATAAAAAGCCGCAAGTTTTCCCTTGGAGCCAGATCGGTTCCGGAGGCCGAATAAAGAGTTGAAACCACAGTCACTGCCTCCTGGTCTCCTTGCCGAACGGACACGACAAATATAATTTGGGCAATTTCCTCCCCTACTTTAAGGATAACTTGAGAGGCTTTGGTCTTGAAAGGCTAGCACATCTGAAAGAGGTTTAGCTGTTTCAGGGATCTTCTGAATAACTTAAGGTTATAGCTTTAATTCAGAGGGGGGAAAAACTGGGAAAGATGTTCTGATTTCTGAGCAACCAGAAATATTTTTATATTTAGTTTATCAGTCTAAATTAATGTAAATATCTGGCTAATTTTATTTAATTCTTCAGGTATATTTTCAAGGAGAACCTCAAGTCAAGTATGGGGGCCTGATCCAGGAGTTCTTCACAATCATTAGCAGACAACTGTGTAATCTAGAAGAACAAGTATTTAGGCACTTTGACGATTCGGGTTATATTTGGTTCCCTCATGAGGTATGTATAAACATGTACTGCATTTATTTATGCTTTCTGCTGTTAAGCATAAAAATAGAAATGACCTTGGAGGTAATTCATCTCTTTGACCATTGACTTTTCAATAGAGGTGAGAAAATAAGCATGGTTGTCCCCTAAAAGGGATGGGAGGTGATAGTTGACCTCTTTTTGGCATTGTCTGTTCAGAGATATTATTTGCAGTCCTAGAAATTTGTTGTCCATCTAGCTTAGGGGTGTCAAATTTGATTTCATTGAGGGTTGCATCAGGGTTGTGTTTGACCTCAGAGGGCGGGGGTCATGGAAGATGGCTGGGGGGGCGTGGCCATGACAGGTGTGACATGGGACTTGTGTCAGGGGCATCTGTGGTGGCCAAGTGCTAAGGCAGGATTATAATGAGACCTTCATTCTCATTATAATCTTCCTCCCTCCCTCCCTTTTCTTCTTTTTCCTTCCCTCTCCATTCTCCTTTCTTCTTCCTTCCCCTCTTTCCTTCTTTTTCCTTCCTTGCTCCCTTCTCTTCGTCTTTCCTTCTTTTTCTCTGTCTTTCCTATTTCCCTTTCTCATTTCCTGTCCCTTCTTGCACAGTCAAAGCCAAAAGGGGAAACATTTCTCCTTTTCTTTTGTTTTTAGTTTGTTTTAATAACCCTCTGCCAGCGGAAAAGGAGCCCGGGGGAGCCGTGCGCTGCCCATTCATGCCCTGTTTTCAGCCTGGACACCCTCCTGCAGTTGTTTGCCAGTGAAAATGGAGCCCAGGGGGGCTATGTGTGGCCACTGGAGCTCCATTTTCACTAGCGGAGGCATCGCAGACCAGTCCTTTGTTGTTTCCAGGCTGGCCCCATGGGCCAGATCTAAGCACCCCGCAGGCTAGATCCGGCCCATGCACTTTGAGTTTGACACCCCTGATCTAGGTTTTGTGGATAGCAGGTATTAATATATTTCTCCTCTATTAATGGGGAAATGATTAGCATTAATAAATAAAGATTTGATCACCATCTGATGAAACTTAACTGTTTCTGGTTGTAACATGGATATTGCATCAAGCTGTATCTTTATTCTGAGTTTGACACCCCTATCATAGATGAAAGGGCTCACAATCCTTCAATGTTGGTTAAAGTTAGCAGGGCTGAGATAGAGAGAGCCATAATTAGAATACTTCATGAGATAGAATTACGCATTCAGCTGAGACCCATTTTTATCTTGCACTTATTTGAGGAATCTGGATGCCTGTAAGGATCCACATTGCTGGAGAAAACAAAGAACAGCCAGAGAGAAAATTGGCAAACCGAGATGGTGCTGATGAAGTTGTACAAAGGGGATGTAGGCATCACTTGGCTTTTGCAGCTAAAGCCAAGTCATGGGAAATGAGTTTGAAATAGGAAGAAGTTTCAGAAATAAAATATTTATTTTGTAAGTAGGGGGTCTTCAAACTTGACAACTTTAAGACTTGTGGATTTCAACTCCCAGAATTCCTCCTCCAGTCATGTTAGCTCAGGAATTCTGGGAGTTGAAGTCCACAAGTCTTAAAATCCACAAGTTGAAGTCCACAAGTTTGAAGACCCTTGCTTTACAGTGTATTTTTCAATACTTGTATATTGATTTTTCAAATTAGGTATCAACACAGGAAGACATATATTTTTTAATTGGGAACCTGTTTGGAATAGCGCTCCAAAACCAGAAAGTAATTGCTTTACCCTTCCCTCTTGTATTGTTCAAGAAATTGGCAAATATGGAGCCAACGCTGGAAGATTTAAAAGAAGTCTCTCCCACAGTTGGACGGTATGGCATGACATTATTTTTCATATGGAAATAATTGATATTGCAGATTAAGTACTCTTTTCTTTTTCTGTGATCTCTCAAAATTGCTTGGATATACAGACGCTGATATTGGAAGCTAAACCAAAGTCTGTCCTGGTTGATACTTAAATGAAAGACATCTGAGAATCCAGGTGTTGGCTAGACTGGGACATTTAAAAGAAGAGTGAAGAAAGCAATGCCTAACAAGTTCTTTAATGCTGCCAAGAAAATTGCAGGAATATAACCCCAGGAGTTGCTCTTGACATGAAATCTTTATTTTGTCTACCCAGGAACTGGATGTCAGTCTTAGTTTAACTGAACGGAGACAAAACTAAGCGAAGACTTGAGAATATTATGGAGAATCACTTTCTGTTGAAACTGACATGATCATAAATAAGCAAATTATTTTAGTATTGGGAGAAGCAGTTTGTTTCACTTTGTTCTTTTCCCCTTTAGTAATCTTCAGTGTATACTGGATCAACCCTATGATGACATTTTCAAAAGCATGGAGCTGAATTTTACGGTAGGACATCCTGGGTCGATTAGATCAGCCTTTCTCTACACAGCCATTCTTGGAAGCCTCAGAGGAAAACATACTGTTAGATAACACTGAATGTTCTGCAATAGTGGTGAATATCTGTAGCTCGGGTATAGGATGAGAGTGGAGGTTGGTTTCCTAATGTTTCCTTACCAGGCTAAGTAACATCTTCAGTGGAATTTTGGGAATGTCAGTGTTGGTGTTCTTCTCCTTATAAGGGCCTCCCAATGACCCTCACCTGATATGACCTACCCATCACAAGACCTTCACCTGACATGACCCACACCTGACCCCTCAGAAGACCCATCACCAGGGATGGGATTCTACCGGTTCAGACTGGTTCGGGCGAACCCCTTGCTCCGAAGATCAGCTGGCAGAGAACCGGTTGGCTGAGACGAGCATGTGGGCCCGCCCACCTGCCCCTGTTCTTTCCTGTGCTTTACTTCCTTTTGTTAGAGCATGGCTGATTTGCGTGGCAGAGTGGTATACTGTGCCACAGCTGTTTTCTTCACAGGGACTGCTGTAGAAGGTAAGTATTAGAGCTTTTTTTAAATGCAGAGCACGTATGCAGAGTGTGTATACGCAAATCACCGAACCAGTTGTTATATCATTGGAATCCCACCCCTGCCCATCACTGGACCCTTACTTGATGTGACATTCTCATCAAAAGACCTACTGACCACACAAAGCCCTCATAAGCAAAAGAACACCAATGCTGACATTCCGTAAATTCCACTGAATATGTTACCCATCCTGGTAACAAAACATTCAGAAATCAACCCATAAGCTCAGCAAATGGACCTCCACTCTCACTGTATGCTGTGCAGTTTCTAGTTACCTTGAGAATGTCAGATTGGGGAAAACTGCTACTTTATAATGTAATTTCTCTGACTTCAGGTTCAAGTGTTGTTTGAGTTCAGCCAATTGTTATTTGATCAAACCATGGTTTAATGCAATAGAATAGAATTCTTTATTGGAAAAGTGTGATTGACAAAGAATTTGTCTTCATAAGCTCATGCATAAGCTCTCAGTATACATAAATACATTCATCAAGAATCATAAGATATAACACTTAGTGATAGTCATAGGATACTAAATAAGCAATCAAATCATACCAGGAAACAAAATAATATAAATCGTAAAGATACAAGGAGCAAGGTTAGAGTCATAAGTAGGAGGAGATAGGTAATAGGAAGGATGAGAAGAATAACAGTAATACAGTCTTAATAAATAATTTGACAGTGTTGTGGGAATTAGTTCTTTAGCAGGGTGATGGCATTGGGGGTCATTTTGAGGGTAGAAGTTGAAACAATTTATGTCCAGGATGTGAGGGGTCTGTAGATATTTTCACAGCCCCCTTTTTGACTCGTGCAGTATACAGGTCCTCAGAGGAAGGCAGGTTGGTAGCAATTGTTTTTTCTGCAGTACCAATTATCCCTTGAAGTCTGTGTCTGTCTTGTTTGGTTGCAGAGCCAAACCAGACAGTTATAGAGGTGCAGATAATTCCTCTGTAGAAGTGGATCAGCAGCTCCTTGGGCAAAAAGAGATTTCTTAGTTGGCGCAGAAAGAACATTCTTGTGCTTTTTTGATGATGTTTTTGATGTTGTGTCCATTTTAAGTCTTCAGATATGATAGAACCTAGAAACTTGAAGGCCTCTACTGTTGATACTATGTTGTCTAGTATTGTAAGAGGTGATAGTACAGGAGGATTTCTCCTAACATCTACCACTATTTCTACCATTTCTGATGATACCCATGGTGGAATTTGTAATAAATTATGACTGTCAAAATATGATATACTTGCATCTATATACTGGTCTCACAATGTCTGATACAAGTACATCATTCATGGCCCATGTTCGATAATATGCATATACCATTGTTTCCAAAACCACACAGCCATGGTAATCAATTGCAGTTAGAAACTAGCTTGCTGCCTTAAGAATGATGATCATTCAAGTGAATCCATTTCAGCCTGGAAGTTCCAGAACTGGCATCCAAATACAACATGAGATCCTTTCTTTTGTTATCACCTGCCTTTTCCAAAGTGTCTGACAATGATATGAAATACCAGCCCTACTAATATGAGGAGAAACGTTCATTTCTATATGTCATCCATCTGCACATAATGCCTAACATTCTGAAAATGAAGCAGAATCATCCATACTAATCTTTTATACTTTGGTTCCTATGCAGATAACAGAAAAGTATAAAGGATCCATAATTGAGGTTGACTTGAAAGAAAATGGTGTCAACATACCTGTTACTTTAAACAACAGGCAAGTTTTCCCAGGAATGGGTTTGTTTGTTGACTTTTAATTACAATTATCTTTGGATAGAAGTATATGGGGGGGTGGGGACTTGACAGTTTCTAATCCAGAATTTGCTACAGCATCCTGATGCAGAGGGAGTAAGAATAGTTGGGTAACAGAAATTGATCTCCTTTTCTACTATATGTTACTTTCCGTGCCTCATTTTTGCCCTCCATCACCTCCAGCAGCACTCTGCTGGCCAAAATGGGCTGTCAGAGTGGGAGGTCCCCTCGTGGCCCATTTTCACCCTCCCTGGCCTCCAGCAGCACTTTGTCGGCCGAAAATGGGCTGTGCATACGCCTCCGGATTGCTTTTTGGCTGGCAGAGTGCTGCAGGAGACCAAAAACAGGCCACGTACAGGCCTCACGCATCCCATTTTGGCCCACAGAAGCACCGCAGGTCGGTCCTTTAATATTTCCAGGCTGGCCTTGCGGGCCTTAAGTTTGACACCCCTGCTGTAAGATATTCAGTGGTGTTAACAATTTTATAGGTCGAAGTAGTAGGTTTCTAAACCTGTAACTTCAATATCAAAAGAAAATCGAACCTGAGGATTTTTAATTTCCAAATCAGTCTTTTAGACTACTACTGGTGTATTGGTAGTCTTCAACTTTTGGCTGTAATGGAGCTTTCCCATTAGAGCCACAAGTGATGGTACACCTTGCTTAGCAATCTCCATGCTTGCTCTCCCAAATGCGGTTGTTAAGTAGAGCATGAAGTGCCTCAAGGGTAGGGGAGGCCTAGTGCAGATCCACCTGCCCTGGGCCTCCCAAGGCTTCCCCTATCCTGAGGCACCACATGCTTCACTTTCTATCCCTCCCTGCAGATTTTGGGCTTGTTTCCCACCCCATCAGGGTCCACGTTCTCCTCCCTACCCTGCCATGATATCACTTTCTATAGATCTCCTGGAAGCTCCAGAGATCACGTTGGAGGACAGAAGGTTGCTCCACACCTTAGCATCCAGAGGCTGCATGGCTCTCTCCCAGAAACAGGGACCATTTTTTGAGCAGTTGGAATGAATTTTGGCTGATCCAGAATTGTGCCCGCTTCTAGGACAGAGTGACACAGCTTAAGGATGCTGGGAGTTGGAGCAGCCTGCACGGTTCTCTCTCCCTCAAGAAGCCCATAACCCCTGTTTTATGAGCTGAGTTTTGCTTTTATCAACTCTACCAAATAACCAAATCCCCATATTTACAGAAAAGAATACGTTGATGCTTATGTGAATTACATGTTTAATGATTCCGTGAAGAAGCAGTTTGAGGACTTCGCACGTGGATTTCAAAGAGGTTGCCCAAGTACAACGTGGAAAATGTTTCTTCCTGTTGAGCTCCGCAGTATCCTGTTTGGACATACCACATATGACTGGGACCAGTTAGAAAAGGTAGAACATGCTCCTCCGTTTCAGTCCTTTTATTACTGATCTTTATTCCAGTTCCATTGTGGAACTCTTATTATTTTTCTTTGAATTTGCGGGAACTTGATCGATCCTTAAACATGTATTGGGATAGAAAATGTGAGCGCAAGCAACCAAGTATTCAAAGAGGTGCATTGTCAAAATAAATCCCATATTTTTCCATCTATAAGATGCCCCCATGTATAGGACTTCTTCCCCTCCCCCAACTTACTAAAATTCAGAAATCAATCTTTTAAACATTAAATAGAAGACATTTATTTTGCAGAGGAAGACATTCGCTTACCAGTACTGTTTTTTTTCCCCTTGTTTTCTGACATTTTTATGGGCTGAGAAAGCTCTGACATTACCGCTCCCTGTTGCATCTGGCCACTGGCTACACGTTCTCCGCAACGTCCGCTGACGTCAGTCACAGAAGGCTCGTGACTGGAGGAAACCTGTTAGCTTGTTTGTGCAATCAGAAGTTTCGCTCTTGAGGCTAGTTTGCAGAGATAAGGTATCAGCAGTTTCGCAACCGCAGTTCTCTTCTTGGGCCCTTCGTGTATAAGACACCCACTGTTGGGATTCAGCCAGTTCGCACCCCTTTGGGAGAACCGGTTATTAACTTTCTGAGCAGTTTGGTGAACTGCTTGTTGGAAGAAATCATTAGGGCAGAGAAACGGTTGTTAAATTATTTGAATCCCACCACTGAAGACACCCCTCCAGTTTTAGGTAAATATTTTTAAGAAACAGTATCGTCTCATACATGGAAAAATACGGTATATCAACAAAGCAATGAAATATCCATTTGCGTTCAAAAGTCCCATTTGAAAACAATAGGGATTTCTTCTAAGGATTGCACAGATTAAGGATGGAGGTTGAAACAGTTGCAGTCTCTTAGGCTGCACCATCCTTAAGATCCACATTTATATTTCTCAGTGTGTACAGCAGTTTAACTGGTCCTCTGGTATACCTCACACATTCAGCAGTTCCCAACTTTTGCAGCTCAGTGGACCAGCACTGGCTGAGGAGGAGGGAAGAATGGTTTCACGTTGAGCAAATGTAGCTTCCAGCACCAGAACCAGACCACAGTCTGGAGGTGTCTTAAATGAAGTAGAGAAACTGCTTGGACTACAGGTAGTCCTCAACTTACAACAGTTCCTTTAATGACCGTTCATAATTCCAACGGCACTGACCTATGACTCTTGTATGAGGGTTCCAAGTAATGTTGGAAGAAATATCCTTCTGGGTTCAGTTCCAAGTGGGGGGGAAAGGACACTGGAAACATGGAGGCTATTTGGAAAGATGGTTTAATGGTGGACAGGACCACATGAAGAAAAAAGAGAAGAGATGCTGAGAGTCCCTGGGTTTTATACCCTCTCTGGCAATGCTACCGGTTCGCAGCAGTTCGGCCGAACCGGTAGTAAAAAAAAGCCTCCGACGATCAGCTGAGAGGAGGAAAAAAAACCGCAGCTGTGAGGAGAAAGAAGAGAAAAGTGCAGGATCGGCTCTCCCACCCACCCTTGCGCTTTCCTTTTCTTTATCCTCTCAGCTGATTGGCGCTGCAGGCCTCAGCTGGTGTGGGGAAAGTTGCGCGCGCACTTTAGGGCCATGTGTGTTAGGTACGCGTGCATGATAACCAAACCAGTAGTGGAACAGGTAGGATCCCACCGCTGCTCTCTGGCTTGGAACTTTCTGGGGCCCAGGAAGAGTATCCTGACTGGTTGCTGTCAGAAGTCAGAAGCTAGCTTTGTAGGTTGTCTGTGTGCTAAGTTTGGTTGAAACGTGGTGGGTGGTGCAATGCAGGGCAATTGAATGGCCTTGCCTGAAGGAGGAAGGTCTTTGTTATGTCGAACAGACTGGCCCAGGCCTTAATGGCCCATTAACGAAGGTGGGGAGGGGGGCTGAGTTTCTGCTCCTCTGAGTTTCTACTTCTCTTTTAGGAGAAATCTTCTGCCTTTTTAGTGTATCCCAGAATATTTAACTTCTCTGGGAGATGGGTGGGCTTTAACTTTTGAAAGTAACAGACCCGACACAATCAAAACTCTGAGGCCTGGAGTTTCCTGAAAGTAAGAATTTATTAGGAATGCCATATTGGCACAGCTGGTGAAAACCCGACCCGAGGTTTTCCCCACCCAAACTAAAACCCAAAGTCCTTGCCCCCAGGTCATATGTCCATCACATGATCCAATCAGGTCCCGGTGCCAATTCAGTGGGATTCGTTCCATGCCTTCCCAGCACCTGTGAGAACAACCTTGGTTCCCAGGGGAAAGAATTTTATTATGGCTCCCCCACCCCAGCTATCTCTGTCTCCCTCTTCCCATTCCCACAGCTTCAGCTGGTCTGGCGGTGGCAGCCCTGAAGATGCTCCAAGATGGCTTCAGGGCTGATACCTTGTTCACACTTATGACCATTGCCCCATTCCCCGCAGTCATGTGATTTACATCTGGATGCTTGGCAACTGGTTCCTATTTATGACAGTTCCAGCATCCTGAGGTCATGAGAAGCAAAGTCAATGGGAAATCCAGATTCACTTAACAGCGGTGTTACTATTTTAACAACAGCACTGATTCACTGAACTAATGTCGTAATATGGGGCAAAACTCACTGAACAAATTTCTCACTTAGCAACATAAATTCTGGCCTCAATTGTGGTAGTAAGTCAAGGAGTACATGTATAGATCCTGTGAGCTGATCCATACCAAAAGCACTGCAAAATATATAACCGTGCTGAATTTCTTATGTCTAATAACACTGAAAACAAAGGCAGAATGTATCCTTTGAGCCATGAATATTAATCAACAAATGTCCCTAAGGCCAAAATTGGGAGTTGCATCCCAGTCCAATGTCTGTCAGTTCCCAGGTTCAGAAATGCTTGCAGTTACAGTAGATTTTGATCTCTACAGTTTTACAGACATGGAGGGAGAGGGACAACCGTTGTTTGAAAGTACGTTTCTGGTAGCCCTTGAAAAAAACTAAAAAAAGGAATCCTTAGCACTTTAAATGCAGAGTGGCCTTAGATGCTATCCAGAACTTTTAACAGGGGAGTTCATGATTATTCTCTTTACAGATTGTCAGATATCGTGGTTTTGAAAAATCAGATGAAACAATCAAGAATTTCTGGACATTCTTTCATGAACTTCCTGAGGAAAACAAGAGGGATTTTCTTGGTAATCACTGTTTCTTTTAAAAAAAAAAAAAAAAACCTAAAGAAAACAATATCATTATTCTAAGAAAAAAAAGAAGAAGCCAAATAAGCTATTCCCATCTAATGATCATTGATTTAGAAACTTTGACAAGAAGCTTAACATGCAATCATAGAGAATATAATCAGAGGAATAAATGTGTATATTACATCAATTCGTCAAAAGGTACAGATGGGGAAAGTGGGAAAGTGAACATAGTTCCCGTTGCTATTGGGAAAAATATTAGAACTAAGTAATGAAGACGAGGTCCCTGAGGGATGTTCTTACTACAATGCATGGTTTGATTTCTGTTCTCTCTTCAGCTTTTCTCACAGGAACTGTTCGCATTCCAGGAGAAGGGATGGACAATTACATAATAACTATTGTTGACCCAGATGAAGAAAACCCAGACCAGGCATTCCCCAAAATTTACACTTGCACTAAAAGTTTGTATCTCCCGAGATACACAGATAAACACATTCTTAAAGAAAGGTTATTGTATGCTATAGAGAATTTTAGGGACAATGGCTTGGCCTGAAAGCCAGATGAGGTCTTCATTCTGCTATGATACTTGGACATTGCGTTCTTATGCCCAGGAGGGCTAGAATATTTAAATTCAGCATCCCGTATCACCGTGCAATTTTCCTGAGTGATCTTGAACAAGTGCGTCGGCATGATGGTAAAAGAGTAATGAGCCTTTGTGCAGACCAGTGATTCTTGAAGAAAGAAAGAATAAATAAATAGTTATGTAACCCCAATAGGTGTTCTATTTGATTTGGAGAAGGGCGATAGGTTGATTAAAAAAATATCATTACATTACAGTTCTTATTCTGTGTAGTAAAATTGCTAACTGTGATGACCTGGGATGGGGATACAAAACAAACACAGTCACAAAAACCCGGTGAAGCCCCCTTTATTCATTCACTTTGCTTCCAAGCTCCAAATATCCTTGACGGAAGACAAAAAACTCCCACAGAAGCAATTACAAGGAGGGAAAAAAACAACACAAGCCAGGCAAGATAAGGGCTGGAAGACATCCACAAATAACAGGACACACTGGGAAGGACGCCAAACTCAGAGAGGAACCATAAACTAAAGATATTTCCATGCTTTGTTTCCAGCGTTTGCTTGTATGCATGTCCGTCCTCTTATTCAGTTGTCAAATGTGCAGCCCATGAAGAAGATCAAAGCCCTCTCCTCCCGAGTAGACCACGTCTTTCCCTTATCCTCTCCCTACATGCCCTAGGATGGGCCTGGGTCCTCTGACTGCCCAGCCAGTCTCTGCCCTTCCCCAGCCTCCTTCACAACCTCCAGAGCCACACTTCCACTCCTGGTTTTTCCTCCTCTGAGTCAGTCTCCACCAGGGGCATGACACTAACTAAACAGCAAAGCGTCATTGTCTTCAAGATGTCAGACCATCCACACACTGTGAAAACAGACTATATATATCTGCAATAAAGTACCATGTCCATTTGTCCAAAATAGTATAGGGCAGGGGTGTCAAACTCAAGGCCTGTGGGCCAGATCTGGTTTGTGGGGCCACCCTGGAAACAGGAAAGGCCCGGCCCACGGTACCTCTGCCAGCACAAAGGGACCTCGGAAGGGCTGCATGCGGCCCTCCCAAGCTCCGCTTTTGGCCTCAACAGCCCTCTGCAGCCCTCTGCCAGCGAAAAGGGGCCCTCCCTGAGCTCTGTTTTCACTGGTTGAGGGCTAGCAATCCAAACCAAAAGCAAAACAAGACAAAAGGAGGGATGTTTGCCCTTTTGCATTTGAGCATCCAAGAAGGGACAGGAAAGGAGAAAAGGAAAAAGGAAAGGACAAAGAAAAAGGAGGAAAGATGGGAAGACAGCAAGGAAGGAAAAATAAGGAAAGGGGAAGGAAGAAGAAAGAAGGAAAGAAAAGGAAGATTTTGGAGGGAGGGTCTGAGGGAAGTCCTGCCTTAGTACTTAGCCCCCCGCCCCGACATGAGTGAAGTCGAGCTGGCCACAACGCTGATGCGGCTCTCAATGAAATAGCGTTTGCCACCCCTGGTATACGGTCTGCTTGAGAAGAAGGTTGGACTGGAAAGGGCCCTTCCATCTCTTCTATATCAGGGGTGTCAAACACACGTCCTCATGCTGCTGTCACGTGATGAATCGTCGTGATTTTTCCCCCCTTCACTAAATTGGGGGTAGGCCTGGCCAGCACGTGATGCATCCAGCCTGCAAGCCATGAGTTTGATAGCCCTGTTCTATATTCTGCATTTCTAATGTTCTTGTATGAGAGTTCTATCAAAATCAAGCACTTCCGGCATTTGTGCCATTTCTCAGCCAAGCAATCATGACCTGCTCCACCATGATGGTTTTGTTGTGCTCCTTTTCATTTCTAAACAAGAAAAATTTGCTTCATTTGCTGAATGGGTTTGCCCTTTTTTAAAAAAAGAACAACAAATGTTAGAGTTACATTGCTTTGTGTTAAGCCACAGCTGAGATCTGATGCCGCAGGCAAGAAATTCAGTTCCTGCTCGCCACAATTTAATATTTCCTTTGCCTGAGGTAGTAGATAATCGAACTGAAAACAAACTGCAAGCCAATGAATGAAAGGTATTGATGCTGGGGAGAAGAAAGGCTTGGCAGAAAGCTTTCACTCAGTTGTATTTTGTGTTGCTGATAAATGCAACGGTCAGCTTTTCCGTAATTCCCAGGAAGTTGGCCAAAATCCATACAGAAGTAGACCCAGTTTATTAAAAAATCAATGTGCTTCTGCAGTCTGGTGAACTTTTTAAAAGATGAAAGGACATTTGTTTTAATATGTGCGTGTCTGTTTCTCCTCCTCCAGGATCAGAAAGAACATTTTAAAAAGTAAAAACCTACATTGAAGTCATACTTTTATCTCTGCTAATTCAAGTTATCCAATTTCTACTTCTGTAGGTCTAAATATAGAACTGAATCATCTGGAATATGCTTTTAGGTCAACTAGATATACAAAATATTCCACTGGTGAGGAAAATCACATTTTTTTTTGCCCTGCTCCTTAACTACCAATTGATAGACAATATCTTTGTATTGTTGAATCAAAGCAAAGATCTATGAAGTCATTAGATGAGCAGCAGCTACTAAAGTGATGTCTTTGTGACCTAACTGACTTCACCCTTTTCCACTTGATGGGATCAGAGTGAACTACAGACCCCTCTGTGGGTGGTAGCTGGCCTGAATGTAGGAGACCATTTGGCTTTGAAGACCCATGTCACCTGGAGAGTTGCCAATATGTGGTAATACAGTAATGCATCCTTTGTGTTCAGGTATGCGATGAACAGATTTTTAAATAGAAGAAAGGTAAAGTAACTTCAATAAGTGGTTTGTAATGTATTTGCTCTTATTTTGGCTCCCCGCTCCCCAGGTCAGGGAACAAGCCTACAACAAAATGAAATAATAACTAGAGCTGTGCAGTGTTTCAAGTCCATGGATGCTTTAGAGTAGGAGTCCCCAAACTTGGCAACTTTAAGATTTGTGGACTTCAACTCCCAGAATTCTCCAGCTAGCATAACATAGCTACCTGAAGAATTTTGGGAGTTGAAGTCCACAAGTCTTAAAGTTGCCAAGTTTGGAGACCTCTGCTTTAGAATGTGTCTTTTCTCATAGTCCCTGGCTGCTACAAACTTAGAAGCAATTTTCTGAAATAGAATGCCTAGGTAATTTAACTGGCTTCTATCTGAATAGCAGACAAAGGCAACTATCATGGAACATGTCCATGACCATGGAAACGGGAGAAGAGATGCCGCTTTGGAAACACATAAGAGAGACAGGAGTTCTCAATGGCTTACTGGTCAGAGAAAGAAACTTAGGAAGGACTCCTTCTAATGCAGGCGTGTCAAACTCAAGGCCTATGGGCCAAATCCGGCCTGTGGGATGCTGAGATCAGGCCCACGGGGCCGGCCTGGAAACAGCAAAGGACTGCCCACAGTGCCTCTGCCAGCGAAAATGGAGCTCCGTTTTTGCTGCCAGAGGGTTAGTAAAAGAAACTAAAAACAAAACAAAAGGAGAAATGTTTCCCATTTTGCATTTGAGCAAAAGGACAGGGAGAATTGGAAAGTGAAGAGGGAAGGAAAAAGAAAAGGAAGGAAAGAAGGAAGATTATAATGAGAGTGAGGGCGGGTCTGAGGAAAGTCCTGCCTTAGCACTTGGCCACCACAGATGTCCCCAACACGAATGATGTTGAGTTAGCCACGCCCGGCACGGCCTACACCCCTTCCCTCCCCGAGGTCAAACACAACCCTGATGTGGCCTTCAATGAAATGGAGTTTGACATCCCTGTTCTAATGGAAGAGTGTTTAAAAGCAGCAGTGATCACTTTGTACTTTCACACTTGCAAGATTCTATTAATGTAGCTTTACACTAAAGTAGAATTAGCTCTCATCTGGTCATGTTTCCTGCCTGGTTTACCTCAGGGAGGTTTACACAGCAGTGGCCAATTTTTGAAGTAATTGTAGCAGACAAGGTTTTATTCTGCACTCAGAGGTCCCCCATTACCGGGCCTTGAGCCATTTGGAACCAGGCCGCAGAAGTGGTAGATTGAGCAGGCGTGTGAGCAGTGGGCATGCCCACTGCTTGTGCAAATGGAGCTGTGCACACGTGTATGCTTGCCTGTTCCTTCTGCAGAACCATCCCCTCTCTCCCCTCTCCCCCACTGGTCCACAAAGCCAGAAAGGTTGGGGAACTCTGTTCTACAAAACTACAAACATGTACATTTAAACAGGAAATGGTTCTTTCTATCCTCCTTCAGTCATTCATTATACATATTACAGCTTCATTTGCTTACCTCAAAATCACTTTACAATCAGTGCACTGATAATGTTATCTAGTTGGATAATGAAACGTCTGCAAGAAAACAAGCTCAAAGAGCACCAAAGACCCCTCATTCCAAACATGAGATACACATATTCTTTATTGGTACTTTATTGTCCAGGGGCTGAAAGTGACCACTGGACTGATAGTTGCATTACTTCAATTTTTTGTGAGGCTACTTTAAGGGATACAGGTCATGTCAGTCAAAAGAAATAAAGAGTTACAAACTTCAAGAACAGCTGGGAAGGAAGTGATCATCTGCTCCTCCAATAATTCTCTCATTCTCCAAAAAATCATAGGGTTGTCTATGTTGACATTATGCTGCATACCTTCATGTAATTTTACACACCACCAAATATATTGTTGTAACAGCTGCCAGTGATAGGTTCTTTGCCTTGGGGCACCGTTACAAACCCTGGAATTCTGACCTTCCCTTGGAACATTTATGCCTGACCATCATCAATAGACTTTGTGATGCATTTGTCTTCTCCCAGTCAGAATCTTTTCAGATTGGTTTGATGCTCAATGTTAAAATAGTTTCTCAGTGTTCCCAAATAATAATCATATATTCCAAATGCATTTCCTGAATTACAATCATTATCACCGTCATCTGATTACATGATTCTCTATGCTGCACAGAGCAGTGTGTGGCAGCAGCCAAAAAAGCTCTGAACAATCCTTGGCTGTATAAACGGAGGCATAGAATCAAAATCTCATGAATTATTAGTACCACTTTATAAATCCTTAATAAAACCACACTTGGAATACTGCATCCAGTTTTGGTTGCCCCATTACAACAAAAAGATGTTGAGACTTTGGAAAAAATGCGAAGAAGAGCAACTAGGATGATTAAGGGCCTGGAGGCTAAAACATACGAAGAATGGTTGCAGGAATTGGTTATGGCCAGTTTAGAGAAAAGGACTAAGGGTGACATGATAGCCATATTCCAGTATTTATGGGGCTGCCATAAAGAAGAGGGGGTCAACTTATTTTCCAAAGCAAAAGGCAAAATGGATGGAAATTAATCAAAGAGAGAAGCAACCTGGAATTAAGGAGAAGCTTCCTAATAGGATGATTAACCGGTGGAACAGCTTGCCACTAGAAGTTGTGGGTGTTTCATCACTGGAGGATTTTAAGAAGAGACTGGACAGCCACTTGTCTGAAGTGGTATAGGGTCTCCTGCTTGAGCAGGGTGCTCAACTAGAAGACCTCTAAGGTCCCTTCCAGCTCTATTCTGATTGATTGATTGATTGATTGGTGACATATCCAGTGCTTTGGACAGAGGTACTGAACTCTCAACTTTAAGACTTGTGGACTTCAATTCCCTGAATTCAACATGGCTGCATGGGGATTTCTGGAATTTGAGATCCACAAGCCTTAAAGTTGCCAAATTTGGACATCCCTCCTCTAGGAGTTTTAGGCAACAGAACATAAAATTAATCTGTGTTCAACTACTAACCCATTTGTGATGTTGGAAGCTTTCACAAGATGGTCTTTTCTCCTTTTCTTGGTGCCCTGCAGAATGGCCTCTGTTTCTAATCTAACTAAAATCTACCAGAGTTTATAATTTATAATTTGCCCAGTTCTGATCGTCAGAACTGAAGAAGCTTCTTGGCTGAGAAGCGAAATGTCTTCAAGAGAAAAAGTCTAGTTGCCTTTTTAAAAAGCACCTTTGGGACAAGCAAATACTGGGGAAGTTTCTGCAGCAACGGTCTCCAGCTCCCTATTCAGAATTGGGCTGCATGAATGGCTGGCCTGAGTGTGCATGCAGAGTGTGGGTGCAGCTCAACTTGCATGAGCGACAGGGCTGGCGTGCCGGGCTTCTCCATTAACTTACTTTGCTCCATTAACTTTGCTTGTTCGGAGTTCACAAAAGGTGATCACATAATAGCCCCAGGACACCGCAGCTGTCATAAATATGAGTCAGTTGCCAAACACCTGGATTTTGATCACATGACGGTTGCAACGGTTGTGTGAAAAACAATCAAATTTTTTGTGCCATTGTAACTTCAAAAGATCACTAAAAGAACTGTTGTAAATCAAAGACTACCTGTAACAGAAATTGTTATGCTTCTGGGTGCTAATGCATGCAAATATTCCAGGTAATTCCAGTATGTAAATATTTTCATCTGTTTTTATTTATAGGGGACAATCCAACTTTTTGAACATTATCCCAGATCACTAAAGATAGAGCCTCTTTGGACTTCAGCTTTCCTTCATATATTCTCCTAGATTGCTAAAGGCTATGCTCTTCAATCCCCTCTCATGGAATAAGGTGAGTCTTGTACTTTTCTAAGCCATGGCTTTGAATTCAGCTTCAACTGCAATAATACACGGGCAAACAATAGATACAAACTCAAAGCAAACCGCTCCAAACCCAATTGCAGAAAATACGACTTCAGCAACAGAGTGGTCAATGCCTGGAACTCCCTTCCTGACTCTGTTGTTACATCCTCAAAACCTCAAAACTTCATTTATGATGTATATACTTACACCTGTTTATATTTATATGTTTATATGTTATGTTCATACTTATACTTGTTTTCTCATACATGCTTGACAAACAAAATAAATAAATAAAATAATCATTACACGCAATTCATCTGAATGTCAACTTTGAACCAGCTGCCTTTAACTGAATGTAGATCCAAGATTTATGCACGGCTGAATTCAAATCAGACATTTCTTCCAGGTAGCTTTACAATCACAATCTAACAAAGTAAACTCAAAACGGCAGTGATTTTAAAAAAAACTGATCTTTTTAAACTTTTCTCAATAACAAAATATAAAAAGAACAGCAATAACATTAACTTCCATTGCAATGTGCCAAGTTAAAAATCTGAAGAGAATAAAGCTATTTTCCCCTCCTGTCAACAATACAATGAGGGAGGCATTACATCCAACAGTACTGATCACTTATACAGCTAGTCCTTGGTTTACAACCACAATTCATCCCAGAATTTATGTTGCTAAGTGAGACATTCGTTAAGTGAGTTTTGCCCCATTTTATGGCTTTTCTTGCCACATTTGTTCAGTGAATCACTGCAGGGGTTAAATTATTAACACGTCTGTTAAAGTGAATCTGGCTTCCCACACCGACTGTGCTTGTCCGGTTGCAAAAGACGATCACGTGACCAGGGGACACTGCGACCATCATAAATGTGAATCAGTTGTAAATCAAGTTACCATGGGGATGCTGCAACGATCATAAGTGTGACCGACGATCATAACTCACTTTTGTCAATGCCGTTGTTAACATCGAACAGTCACAATATGAACCGCTATAAGTCGAGGACTTTAAAATAGAATGAACGAGCAGAAAGGGACCTTGGAGGTCTTCTAGTCCAGCCCCCTTCTCAAGCAGGAGAACCTATACTATTTCAGATAAGGATATACCTGTGTCCAGTCTCTTCTTAAAAACCTCCAGTGATGAATCACCCACAACTTCTGGAGGCAAGTTGTTCCACTGATAATTTAATTGTTCTAACTGTCAGGAAATGTCTCCTTCGTTCTAAGTTGCTTCTCTCCTTGATTAGTCTCCAACCATGGCTTCTTGTCCTGCCCTCAGGTGCTTTGGAGAACAATTCGACCCCCTCTTCTTTGTGGCAGCCCCTCAAAGACTGGAATACAGCCACCAGGTCACCCCAGGACTGCCTGTATTTAGATTTTTGTCCTGAGTGGATGTGACTCAGGGTTTCTCCCAAGGGGGGAATGATCCCCACCTGAGCGATCCTAACGACAGCTTGCACGCCTCTCTCCTTGCTACGCTTCATTGGACAGCAGATCCGGCGTTGCCCTTCCTAGATAGATAGATTGGGGAGGGGGGGGTGTACGTCCCTCCTCCGTTCGCCCTGCCCCAAAATTTGGCTCGTAGCCACGCCTCTCCTCTACGTCATCCCCTAGCCAGGTTTCCGATTGGCCCAGGAGGAAGGTCTACCCATTGGGACACTCCGGTCGTCTGTCTGGCGTTGGGGGAGGGGGGGGCTGCGGCGATTGGAGCCGGTGACCAGGTGCTTTCCTTCTGTCCACCTTGGCTGGGGCTTGGGGCGCCAACGGGGAGAGGGGGGGGGGCTGGACTGGACTCTCTGCCTGGTCCAGCTTTTGGGTGGTCGCGGGTCCGGCGGGCTTCCTTCAAGGATCGATCCTAAAGGAGCGCTAGCTAGGATCGATTACCCCTCCCCTCCTCCCTCTTCATCCGGACTCCACCTGCATGAATGCATGTTATGCATGCGTGTTTCTCTTGATCCGGGCCTCGCTGGGTCGCCCAATCCCCAACTTTAGCGTGGGGCGGACGGGAGGAAGTAAAAAGCAGATCCCGTTCATTTCAGAAGCAAAACCGTGGATTTACCCGGTTCTTTCCTTTCTAAGCCTGCCCGTCCCTCAGGTCCCACGGTTCCTGCCCATCCTAGGTGAGACCTGGCATGCGTCTTGGAGATCCAGTCCTGGGGTTCTGTAGTAGACCCAGCTCTCCGGAGCACAGCAAGGCAAGAAACTTTCAATGGAGATTCGCAGCTCTCCAGATCACGGTTGTTCCCAGAGGTGCTTTGTCGAAAGGATCTTTGCTTTTTCTTAGAAGAACGTTTGGCTTCTCATCCGGGAAGCTTCTTCAGCAATTGCTTTCCCAGAATATATTCTCCCTACAAGTTTCCAACAAACTGAGAACTGAAACTGAAGAAGCTTCTTTGGGTGAGAAGCGAAAAGGTCTTCAAAGGTAAAACAAAGTCCTGTTCCCTTTTTGAAAAGAAAAAAAAAACACCTTTGGGAGAGATAAGAAAGGCTGCTCTATTTTAAGTTTGAAGGTGGCTTTCCTGGGGATTTGCCTTCAGAAATTGTGGGTGCTTCATCTCCGGAGGTTTTTAAAGAAGAAACTGGACAGCCATTTGTCTGAAATGACACATGGCCTCCTGCTTGAGCAGGAGGTTGGTCTAGATGACCTCCAAGGTGCCTTCCGACTCTGTTATTCTGTTTGTTATGTCTGTATGATCTCCATTTATACATGTATAAACATTGTGCTTATTATTGGGTTTGAATAGGGGAGTCCCCATTTCTATTCCTTGCTATAGAATGGGGAGAATGGAGCCCAACCAAGGTAGATTTAAAAAAAAAAAAAATCTAACATTTCTGAGTGACTCGATGGCCAAATGGCTCCTCTCTGTTTTATAATTTGAAAATTTCTGCACACAATCCAGTGCAGGGCGTTCATTCCCTTCGGTGGTCCTTGTGCAGGAACATCTCAATTCTGAGGGATCTCCCTACAGAGGAACTTGTAGAAGATATTTTTGAAAAAGCAATTGCTATGTTTGGATGGTTTATTTACTTTTTAAATACATTGCAGTTATTAGCTGACTGTCTAAGAGCTGGGGTAATGGAGGAGCATTCAGTGAGAAGAGTGGGTGTTGTATTGATGTATGGAATTTTTCTATGGCTTCCAGACCTGCCAAATAGCTAGGCATGTGCCACATGGTCTAGGTAGGAAAGTAGAAACACACAAAGGGTTTCTAAAGAAATCCTAAAGAGCTGTGCAACAGAATTGGACTCTGCCCTGTTCCTGGGTTTCTTTTCTTGGGTTTGCACCTAGCAAAAATGATAGCGCTGGAGAAGCTGTTGAAAGTTATTCCCCTGTTCACCTAGCCTCCCATCTTTTCTTTTTCCCAGTCATCCAGGCTGACTGGGAGAACCTGGGAGGGGTTTTCTTGTCTGCTTCTCAACAGCCAATTTCCAGGAGTTGGTGATGATGGCCTCTGTGACGCATACTTTTCAGCGTGCTGATCATATCTCCGATGCAAAACTAGGATGGGCAGGATGGTATTGTGTCCAACTTCTTTCAGGAATGGACAACAGAAAGTTTAAATCCACCTTAGAGCTTTCTGTGAAAGCAAAAGAGAGCAGAGAGGTGAACACAAATGCACACACACACACACACACAGGCACAAACAGAGGCTTCCATGCATGGGAGCTTGCTTTTGTGAGTTTGAGTATATAGTATATATTTTTACATATTGGTAATGGTGGTATATACAGACCTGGCCACTGATTTCTCTCTTGATGTGTCAGTGAATGGGAGGCAGCCAAGGAGTTAGTAGCAGAATGCAGTACAATAAAGAACCCTTGGCTTTATGTTATGCAAACCTTATTGCTTTTAGTGCCCTGTTGTTCTCCCACACTCTTTATTGCCATGACAGTAATGTTTGCCATAATAATTATCCTTGGGGTGCTTCCTGGTGGAGAGCTGCTAATTTTATCAGTTGTGAAGCTATTTCTTTTCCCTTTTGTAAGGGAATTTCTGGTGATAAGGGGGAAAAAACGTTGAAACAGTTGGCTGAAAAATATGTTCCACTGGAAGATAATATAATCTGGAATTTTTGTAAAATTCCCCCAGGTGTGGCGATCGTAAATATAAAAAATTACCTGAAAAAAATCACTTGGCTGGTAAATGTGTATGCTCCATAAATGTACCTGATCTGTCCATGCTCCAAATGGATGGATTTTAATCCCCACAATTCACAATCCATGCTTTCACGGGTTTACAACGTGTATGTCTGGCTCAGGAAGGCTGCCATAAATCACAATGCTGAGTGAGGCTCATGCAATCACCAAACTTTGTCCAGTACAAATGAAAATAACAGATTCTAAGCCTTTCTCTGTCAGACTGCCAATCGGTTGTTTTGCCTGAATCTGAGAAGGAAGTGTGCGAGAGATACATATCTTGCAATGGCCTGTGATGAAACCTCACTTGTCAATTGTAGACCTGTAATTGTATGTGTCTGTGTGCAAATAGCCTTTTTCCCGGATGGTGTCAGCACAATAGGATCTGTGATAGGGTTAGGGATAGGCTGATGGAAAGACCTTCCTTTTCACATTATTTTCATTTATAGATAATAATGTGGATTTCCGTTGTGGTCTGTTCAAACAATGTTGCAGGATCCAATGTGGGCTAGTCACCAGGACCAGATATTTAGTTTTTCCGAGCAGTGGCAGCATTCAATTTTTTTTTACTACTGGTTCTCTAGGCGTGGCTTGGTGGGCGTGGCAGGGGAAGGTTACTACAGAATCCCCATTCCCTCCCCCACTCCACTAACCTGCTTTCCAGCTCCGTTCTCCTGTACAGGGCAACCAAAGAAGACCCAGCCAATCAGCTGGGACTCAATGGGAGGCAGAGAATAGATATGGGCGGGGCCAGTCAGAGGTGGGGTTTTCCAGTTCTCCGAACTATTCAAAATTTCTCCAGTTCTCCAGAACTGGTCAGAACCTGCTGAATACTGTTCTGAGCTTTCAGACTTGTGGTGGAGTCCATACTCAGGGAAATTTTCACCGGCAGAGTGTTTGGGCCACCACAGGCACCCCTGACAGGAGTGAAGTTGAGCTGGCCATGCCCACCCCGGCCCCCCGAGGTCAAACACAACCCTGCTGCGTCCCTCAATGAAATTGAGTTTGACACTCCTGCTATAAGAGTAATAGAAGCTTTTTTAGTCAACTGTTTAAGGCAAACCTTCCATGGAGAAAGGTTTTTCCTGAAGCCTGGAGGGGGCGTGGTTTCACATGCTGCTTGGATCCCACAGATGGAGGTTTACTTGTTTACGTGGCCCAGTTTCTGGCATGCTGCGGCCCGGTGCCAGTCGATGGGCTAGGGGTTGGGAACCCCTACTTTAAGATACATACTGCTCTGATTTTTTTCCTCCCTCGTAAAGCAGAGCTTGGAGCAGACTGGTTATTTTATGCTGTCAGAAGACTGCCAGCACTGTTTTTCCCAGCCTCTGTTTGGGAGCATAAAATTCTCAGCCGGCTTCAGTTTGGAATAAACTGTACTCAAGAGATCTCAGAATGGATCTTTTAGCACTGAACACACAATCCCTACCTATACACAAGTGCCTTTTCTTCACTCCCTTACTCACTCATTTCCGCCCCCCTGTAGGAACGGTTTGATGTGAATTGAGCTATTAGTTAGGCTGCTATTGATACCTAATTCTATCTGATTCTAATATTATTGGATGCTTTCTATTGAAAGATTCCGTTGTCCTAAAATACGAGGATGAGCTGTGCTTTTCCTTGCACAGTTTCTGGTGGCATGAGCAAGCAATAAATTACCAGCAATGTCTAGAGAAACACATTTGTTCTGGCATTAATGTCCAACCAACAACAATGCTGAGACTTAGTTGCTCTAATGGTTGCTTGGCCAGCTGGCAAAAACTGGGTTAGCAATGTTTTCCCTTTACAACTTTGCAATGCTTCACATTTGGTTAGAAAGAAGTGTTTGGATTCAGTTTGGAAGAGAGCCGGTGATAGCATATTTTCCACTAAAAAAAAAATGATTAAAAGGCATAAGCTTTCCTGAGCTGCAGCTCACATCCTCAGATGCACGGCTAGACTGGTATAGGATTTAATTTGGGATGAATCAGGAGGGAGGAAGGAGGGGTTTCAGAATGTGAGGGAGAATGAATGTGGCACTCATCTGAAACTCATGAAGACAGCTACATCTAGAAAATACCTACTGATACTTGTAAACAAATGTTTTATCTGCTATCCTGCTTTCTAAGACCTTCATTGAAACTCATGAACACAGCTACATCTTGAAAATGCCTTCTTGTAGTGAAGTGCTCCATTTGCTATTCTGTTTTCCAAAACCTTAATGGAAACTCACGAAAACAGCTACATCTTGAAAATGCCTATTTGTAGACAAGTTCTTGATTTGTTTTCTTGCTTTCCAAAACCGTCTTTGAAATTAATGAACACAGCTACTGGTATGCCTGGAAAATACATATTTGTAGATAAGTACTTTTTTTTGCTACCTTCCAAAACCCTAATTGAAACTCATGAAAACAGCTATATCTTGAAAATGCCTACTTGTAGACAAGTGCTCTATTTGCTATCCTGTTTTCCAGAGCCCTCATTGAAATTCATGAACACAGCTATGTCTGGAAAATACATATTTATAAAAAAAGTACTTTATTTGCTACATGTTTTCCAAAATCCTAATTGAAACTGATGAAAACAGCTATATCTTGAAAGTGATACTTGTAAGATAAGTGCTCTATTTGCTCTCCTGTTTTCCAGAGCTCTCATTAAAACTCTGAAAACAGCTACACCTGGAAAATAATACTTGCTTTGTTTGCTACCCTGTGTTTTCCTGGTTGAATTTGATGCATTATGCTTTGTTTTGACCTGTAGGTTTTAATTTTGTGAAGAGAGAAGGGGAGGAGTACTCTAGCAATATGACTCTATTGGGTGCTCTTGCATCATCTTACATAATTTATTCTTTCCTACATGGGGTAATTAAGCATGACTTGAGGATAAACAGCAGCAAATCTGTTTTCCTTTAGGGTAGGGATGAAGGAGCAGAAGAATTCCACTCTTCTTTGCTTTAGTTAATATAGTTTATAATTCAACAGATTTGGCTGTTTCCACTGATAATGTGGGGAAGGGAATAAGATAAAAATTGTAGTTAGGCAATCATGATCAGCAGAGTAGAAGTTTCCCTTTCAAAAGGGACAACCTGAGATTTCAACACAACTTTTGTTGCTGTTCTTTCTCAAGAATCAGAACAAGAAATAAAATCTCTACTTTTCATTTGCGTCCCACAATGGGCAAATAATCTACCAAAGAGACTTCTGGATAAAGAACTTAATAGGAGCCATGGTGGTGCAGAGGTTAGAATGCAGTATTGCAGGCTAATTCAGTCGACTGTCAGCAATTAGATTCTTACTGGCTCAAGGTTGACTTACTCAGCCTTCCGAGGTTGGTAAAATGAGGACCTAGATTGTTGGAGGCAATATCCTGATTCTATAAACCGCCTAGAAAGGTCTATAAAGCACTGTGAAGTGGTATATAAGTCTAAGTGCTCTTGCTTGCTATTTGTGCCACTTTATTGAAGGAGATTGAACAGCAACTAGTAGTAGGAAAAATGTGATCTGCTACACATAATAAAGACTATTATATCTGGGTTGAAAAAATCTGGACAACCACTAGGTGACCGCAAACAGCTATTTATACAATTTTGTTACTGCCACCTAGTGGCTTCCTAAGATTTTCCAACTTATATTTTAACCATAAAATCAATGCCATTCCAGCTGGGAAGAAGAATGGACAGAGAGAAGCAGTTTGAGCCATGGGAAGAGGTAGGATATAACAGTAGGAGTGACAACTATAAGAAAAGGGGAGGAAGGTTCCAAAAGAGATGAGGGGTAGGGTGGTTTGAGTGGCATGTGGCAGCGGTGGACTTTGCTGAGCCAAATATATCTGCCACTGCAGAAAATGTTTGGCTGCATTATTGAACATTGGTAGCAAATGGAGAAGTGCTGCAGAGGCTGCAAAGAATCTTTTTCTGGAGGCACATTGGTTTGCAAGCTGTTCACTCATGTAAAAAGTTGAAAAAGTTACTCTTGGACTCTTGAAACCAGAATCAAAATCCCATGCTGGCAGGAAATCATTGGAAATTGAATCCTGGAGGTCACTGAGCTTGAGAAAACTGCCTACAAAGCATCACTCCCCATGTCAAAATGCTTATTTCGATCAATTAATAGGCCAGCTTATTTTGTGAGAAAAAGTCATGCAATTTTAAGCTTTTGGATATCTGATTAATGAAACTGAGGCTACCAAATGGAACTGTGATTCCTGCCAGGTTGTCTGTGACTTATGACTGCAGTTGAGTTCACAATTTATGTTGCAGTTTTGCCCCATCCTATGACCTTCCTTGCCACAGTTCTTAGGTGAATCACTGTAGTTGTTAAGTTAGTCACATGGTTGTTAAGTGAATCTGGCTTGTCTATTGTTGCGAAGCCACAAAAGGTGATCACTAGAACACTGCGATCTTTATAAATATAAATTTTGATCATAGTGATGCTGCAATGGTAACAAGTGTAAAAAATGGTCAGTCACTTTTTCAGTGCCGTTGTAAGTTTGAACAGTCTCTAAATGAACTGTTGTTAAGTCAACAATTACCTGTAAAATAGTTTTTTTTTTTTTAAATGATACCTATTTCTGTTGCTCTTCATTTGATCTTCAGATGACCCCTATTATTTCTGTTTTTGAGATAGATTTCTTCTTTCACCTGCAGGAAAATTTCAAGATCCATGCCTTGCTAAAAGCAGAGAAGATGTTATGTTGGGGATATTGGTCATTTGGATTTCCTGGCTCAGATAGTACTCTACAGGCGGTCATCCCTGAACCTCAGACCACTGAATTTGTTCACAAGAGGAATGTCAAGGAAGTGGCTTGTGGGAAAAACCACTCTGTGTTCTTGCTGGAGAATGGGAAAGTGTACACCTGTGGGTTGAACACTAAAGGACAACTCGGTCATGAGAGACAAGGAGGCAAGCCAGGTAGGTTGATTTTGAAGACTTGATCCCAAATCCTTTCATTTTCATGATTTGTCTCTGTTGGCATCTATTGTTTCTGACAGTTTTGAATTATCATTCTTATCGTTATGGTTTTTCTGTGACTGTATTGTTAATCAAGGGATCCAAATAGGTTTTGGGTTTTTTTGCTGATGGACACATCTAAACTTTTGAAAGCAACTTTTACAACGGGTTGCTGTGATACGTGCTCCAAACGGTGGAAACGAAACATCAGGGAGTGATATTATCAATACTCTTTTTGATAGTAGATTATTTGAATTATTTGGAGGTGTGACTGATGTAAGAAAAGTAAAGGCACTGGGGCTTTTTAATGGTGAACTAAGAGTCTCTATAATTCACATTGGCAATTTTCTTCTCATCTAGAAGATCTGGCTTAAGTTGCTTTTTCTGTCAGACCTCAAAATAACCTTTGTTATGAACCATGAATTGTAAAGTCCAGAGTGTGTCTTGTTCAAATTATATCCTTCTCCCCACACTTCCAGCAACAAGCGCAAACAAACAGAATTTTCAGTTTGTCCCTGATAACAGAGAACTAAAAGAATGCTAGTCTCTTACTCTTTCAGATTTTGGCAGCTTTGCAAACAGTTGCTTTTCCAAAATCACTAAAGCAGCTTTTGCCCTCCTGTGATCTGATGGATAGAAAGTCTCAGATGATACAAATGTTATGGATTCTATTTCAAATTCTAAAAGGCAAGGATGGGAAAGTCTCCATATAGCCACAGATTGCTCTTTGCTTTTTAAAAATATTGTTAAGGTCTCAGGAATGTGAGTGGGGCATAGTGGTATCATATTCCCACCTTAGGCATGAAAGCTAGCTGGGTAACTTTGGGCTTACCTGTCTCTCTCAGCACCACTCAGCTCACAAGGTGGTGGTTGTTGTGGTGAAAAGAGGAGGAGGAGTATTATAAGGCATCTTGGAGGTCTCTTAGTTTTAGGTAATTTCAGTAAGTTTCATCACTTTTGTCTTATTTTTTTTTACTGGGCTGATTTCAAATACTTTAAATATTTGTTTTCTCAACGTAATTGGATATTTGCCCTGTTAATCCTAAATTATTTTAAGATACCCCCAAACCATGGAAATAAGGAGATTGCCAGCCAGCATTCGAAACACTGATGATTGAACAAATACAAAATAAAACTATAAGTATTTCTATATGTTTTACTGAAGGTAGAGAAGCGAAAAAGTTTGTAGCTAGACATAGGCAAAATTAGGTCTATCTTTTGAATTCACCAATGGTAACAAGCAAGTTTTACAAATAAATTTCTCCTTTTACAACCATTTTCACATGGATTTTCCTCCTCAATCTATTTGCTTGCAGATCTAACAATCCAATTTAGTACTGTTATCCCCTAGAGATTATTCCCACCCAAACTGAGGTTTTTGGAAAATAATTTTGCCATCTGCAGGGTAGATTTTGGAAACATGCCTGTAACGTGTTGTACTTTTCCAATATGAATACAGTCTGGTTTCTAGCTTGGTTAAGAATTGCAAAACATATGTACTAACTTGAGGATAGTTTGGTCAAACTTCCATAATTCTGTTTGTTTATTCCACTAAATTCATGTGCGTGTCATTGATAAGAGGGAGCATTTTATTTCTCCTTTTTAAGCAAAAAATAAACTCTAAGCACAGTTTCTTCCACCTTCAAGAAAGTTATGGCCCGTGACTTCTGGTTTTGCGTGGCTTCAACAGCAGCAGGAATTTGCTTGTCTGCAATTCCTGCTGTGCTTGCTGCCAAGGTGACCCCGATCCAAATGGGTCTGGGGGATATGGCTGCCCTGGAGAGGCAGCCGAAGAGAGAGGGGATCCGGACAGGGGTTTGGGGGTGTCGCAGACCCCCTCCCCAGCCGGAAAAACCCCTTTTTCCCAAGGTGATGGAGCGGCGGTCAGTGATGGCTGTCACAAAGAAGCCTGCAGCCGGGTAAGATTTGTGCTGGAGGTTGCAGGAGGAAAATTTGGCTGAGCCGAGACAATAACAACTCTTAATTACCCTGGAAACTGAACTGTTTGAATTGCCTGAGGATACATTGTTTCCCAAAGAAGACTGGAAAACTGCGGTTAAAGCTGTTAAGGGGGAAATTTTTTTTCCTTAACTCTCCCTCCCCACAGAAATAGCAGACGGATATCTGGAAAATCCACTTGGGCATGGAAGGTAACTCAATTTGAAATTTAAAGCCAAGGGATGAAGGATTTCTGGACATTGGATTTAAAAAACAACAACAGCAACTTAAAATTGATTTGGTTTGCTTTGTGACTTTGAGATCTTTGAAATTTTGTTTTTTTAAAAAAGGGACTAAAGACATTGGGGTTGCGTTGAAGGAGAAAGGAAGAAAGAATGGCATTGTCTTTTGAAGGACTACAAATGGAATTTCAAAAACTGAAAAACGAAGATAAGGGCTCGTTTGGATCTATCTTTCGCTTTTTGGAAATGGCGATTTCTACTTACCTAGAAATACTACAGGATGAAGAAGAAGAAGCCATCTTTAGTGGACAGACACACTTAGTGGAGGAAGAAAAGCGGAAGGGGGGCAAGGAAAAGATGAACTTAGAACTTAAAAAAGCAACCAAGAAAAAGAAAAAGGAGATGAAAAAGCGATATGATGTCAGAAAGCAACAGAAAAGAGAAATACAACAGAGAGGGAAGATTAAGAGAGTGAAATTGGAGAGATGGGGGGGTCAAAAAGTTAGAAAGAAAGAAAGGGAGAAAGGAAAGAGAAGTCATAAAGACTTTAAACAAGATGCAAAAAAATGGTTTTTTTTTTTCAGAGATTAGGGGTGAGATAATCTTTTTTTAAAAATGATTCTGCAAAAGTATATAAAAATGTATTGTAGACATTAGTATTTGAAGTTGAGCTAGAAAATTAGAATATTATATGATTTAAAAATGTACTAAAGCGAAGTCATGATTTAATTATAGAGTTTAATTTCTTAAATTCATAATAGTATGAAATAGTATTTTTATTGTTTAAGAATTAATAGTAGAATTTAATTTCTTATGAAACATTGTTTTTACTATATTATAAATTTAATATTTCTTTTTTTATTTGTTTTTAGTTTTATTATTACTTATTAAACTCAGTAATATTTGTTTGTTTTACTATTTTGAAATGTAATACTTTGAATATACGGAGCAGAATCAGCTTGGAAAATATGTATTATTTTAAGTGTTATTTAGGGGGAAGATAAAAAGTTGTCATACTTTAATCTGGGTTTACAGGAGAAATATTGTATTAGATAGAAAGGATAAGTAGGTGATTGAAAGAAAACAGACCAAAGATGCAAATATAATTATTTAATTGAGATGGAATAAATAAAATAGAATTAAAAGAATGAGTAGGAGAGAGAAAATATATGGAAAATAGAGAATGTTAAATAAGATATGAGATAGTATATTAAGTGAGTATAAATTTTGATTGATGTCTGTATAAAAAGAATTAACTCAGGGTAAGCCGCCTTCCAAAAAGAAGTTTTATGTATTTATGTTTTGTGTAATGTTTGTTTACTGTGTGTGTTAAAAAAAATTAATAAAGTTTGTTTTTTTTTAAAAAAGAAAGTTATGGCCCAAAATGTATTGGCGTGTTAAAGTAATTAAGATTGACTGTGTTTGCGACATTGTGGAAATGAAAGAAATTATATTTCTTTTGTTCTTTGCTCGTTTGTCTAGACCAAAATACTTTCGGACCTGGAATTTTACTTTTTATTTTAACAATGTATGTATGGTTGCCCATCTGAAACAAACAATTCTGAATGCTTGACAATACTGTACAAAACCGATATATAACAAAGTGAACAATGTAATTAAAAATGAAACCAATAAATACTAAAGCCAAGGTATCTCACAAACAATTCACAGTCCCAAACTCACACACATTGGGCAGTACTAGCTACCTGGCCATCATGTTTTGAGATAGAGCTAGCTTTTCATGAGATTCCAGCAGGATTGGGATATCTGGATTTTGGAGGCTCTTCGATAGGGTGACAAGGTATGTTTTTCTGAGGTCTGCATGATGGCACTGTTTCACTGAGGGGCTCTGGAGAAGGCCCACCAGTCTGACATAGGGGGAAACAACTGGAGGCAAGTGGTCCCATAAGTAACTGACCCTGTGCACAGCTTTAAGGATGATAACTAGCATCTTGAATTGCAGTTAGATGTCTACTAGAAGGTAGCACAATTTATCCAACAACAGTGTTATAGTGTTAGCAATAGCACTTAGACTTATATACCTCTTCACAGTGTTCTACAGCAGGGTTCGCCAACCTTTTGGACCTCAGGGACCACCAAACTCATAATTTTAAATCCCGAGGATGAATTTTGAATGACGGTGGCTTGCTGATATTGGTGGGAAAGTTGGTCCCATATTCCAGAGCTGCAGTAGTAACAAGACTGGCCTTTTGGTCATCCCGGAGCAGCTCCTCCAATCCATGACAGGCCGGTGCACCCGGGTGGAGGAATAGCTGCTCCAGGATGACCAAAGGGCCAGTCCTGCAACCACTGCAGCTCTGGAATATGGGACCGACTTTCCCACCAACGTCAGCAAGCCACCCCAGGGCAGATTTCCCTCCCCTGCTGTTGGTCTTACCTTCCAGTTCCAGCTCTTGTGGCTGTACTCAAGGTTTATGCTCAGCTAAAAGGTGGGGGCCAGCAGGTGGATGGGCCATGTGAGCCTTGTGTTCCCACACAGCCTGGATTAATTGCTTTGGGGGAGTGCTTTGGGGGGGGAGGGACATTTCTCTGCAGACCACCAAAATTTTCTCGCAGACCACCAGTGGTCTCCGGCCCACCTGTTGGCGACTCTAAGTGGTTTACAGCGTTGGCATATTGTTCCCAACATTCTGGGTCCTCATTTTACTGACCTCAGAAGGATGGAAGGCTGAGTCACCTTGAGTCCATCTGAATCAAACTCCTGGCTGTGAGCAAAATTATCCTGCAATAGTGCAATACTGCATTCTTTCTTTCTCCCCTACCCCCCCCCCCCCAATTTTATTGTTTTTTTTTTATTATTGGTTACAATTCTTAGTCTTAATAAACATCATGTTGCCTGGCTATTTAATTTGCTTAACAATTCTGATTATATTCTTAACCTCCACTCCTTTTTTCCAACCACTGGTAAAATAGATTCCCTGTTTGATAGTATTCTGTATAAGGACCCTGAACACATCAGTCTGAGATGGCCCAACTAAGGGAATTTTGCATATTTTTTCTACTTCCTCTGGGACTCAAGTAGCATTAAAAGGAACAAGCTGCACTGCCCAAAATTACATTCCATCTGGAAGCCTGCTGATCCATCTGCTTTGAAATTCTGTACAGCCTCTTAAAGGAAGGAGGCTGTTCTCCTGAATTGCTATTTTCAGTCTAACGCGTTCTTGATAATAATGTTAGGGTGTTAACTGGAGATCATCTCAGAGACATTTTTCACTGCTTCATTGCACCTTCCTAGAAAACTTTGGGAAATTGAAAAGTAAATGTGTGTGCCTTGTTATGCTTGGCATGCTAAATGAATGTCCTTGTCTCTTGTTAAATTGTTTCTAGCTCAACACTTGAGAGTTTTTTTAGGAGCAATGCCCTTAATACTGTTAATGCATTACTGCTCATTTTATCCCAGTATAACGGAAAAATGAAACCTTCTTGCTGTCTAGAGAAAAAGATTCTCGCGGAGGGTAGATGCAGTTTCACATTGTGGGAAACCAGCAACACTACAGTTCTTGTAACAGAACCAGTTACTTCTCCTGACCTTCACTGCATGCCTGGCATGGATTAGATCAGGGGTATCAAACTCAAGGCAAACCTTTGCTGGCTGAGGAATTCTGGGAGTTGAAGTCACAAGTCTTAAAGTTGCCAAGGTTAGAGATCTCTGTTCTAATCCACTTATTTGATAGAAAATTCTAAAACCTCAAAACTTTTCGGCAGTTTTGTACAACTTCAGGTGACCTACAAGATACTACTTCTATGTTTTTAGGAGTTGAGGCTCATGGTCAATTCAGCTATGATAGCTTTAACGAATCTTGGGTTTTGAACTCTCTCTCTTCTTCCCCTTCCATTCTTTCTGCTTTGAAGGGTTGCATGAGGTAAAAGGCTTTGGATTCTTGGAAGGGTCAACCTGTCTCTTGTTTTTCCTCAGAACAAATTAATGCTCTAGCTGAACAGCACATTGTCCATGTGGCCTGTGGTGAGTCTCATAATGTGGCGCTCAGTGACCAAGGCCAGCTTTTTTCCTGGGGCGCAGGAAGTGATGGCCAGTTGGGCCTTACAATGACGGAAGATGCTGTAACAATTCCAAGGTAAACATGAAAGATTATTCTTGTGACTTTTCCCATTCTTGTGGAAGACTGAAGATGCAGGCAAGTGATTTCAGAGAATTCTGTTTTTCCATAAAAAATGTGGCAGGCAGTGGAAGATTGCAGATAAACTAATAGAGGGATAGAATCGAGATCATGTGAAATGTTAATACCACTTCATAATGCCTTGGTAAGGCCACACTTGGACTACTGCATCCAGTTTTGGTCACTATGAGGTAAAAAAGATGTTGAAACTCTAGAAAGAGTACAGAGAAGAACAACAAAGATGATTAGGGGACTGGAGGCTAAAACATATAAAGAACGGTTGCGGAAGGTGGGTATGTCTAGTGAAAAAAAGGACTGCAGTGACATGTTCCAATATTTTAGGGGTTGAGAGGATCAACCTATTCTCCACAGCACTTGAAGGAAGGAGAAGAAGCAATGGATGGAACCTAATCAAGGAGAGAAGCTCTTAGAACTAAGGAGAAATTTCCTGACAGTTAAAACAATTAATTAGTGGAACAGGCTGTCTTCAGAAGTTGTGTGTGCTCCAACACTGGAAGTTTTTAAGAACAGATTGACAGTCATTTGTCTGAAATGGCATAGGATTTCCTGCTTGAGCAGGGCTTGGACTAGAAGACCTCCAAGGTCCCTTCCAACTTTTATTATTAAGTTACACGCAAGGGATTTCATAGACATCTCTTGATTCGTTTTTGTTTCCACTGTGGCACTTGGGGCTTCCAGTACATGATCATATTTAGCAAAAAGTACTCTAATTTTTCTTGTTTTCTTTTAAAATAATGTTTTAGGACTATGATAATATTGTCTAAACTAGTCTCACTGTCACAGTCTCTGTAATAGAGATGATAATAATGAAAACTAGGTCATTATATTAAACCCCCACAACTTTGTTAAAGTGTGTAATTTGTTTTGTTTTCTTAGGTTAATAAAAAAGCTGAACCAAGAGATGATCCTGCAGGTCTCGTGTGGGAACTGGCATTGTCTAGCTCTAGCAGCTGGTATTTAACATTTTAATAATTCAACTTTTCTGGCTAGGGCTGTAACATTAAATCAACCTTCCAGTTAAACAAGTTTCAACTCAATGATAGCAAACAGTTCTGGGAAAAGTTTCAAAAAGAGGATAATCTTCCCTTCTTTTTCTGGTTAACAGAAGATAATGTTTCTAAAAATGATAATTCTCTGTAATATCTGAAATATACTAATTTCAACAGTAGAATTTCTCAAACGTACGTCTATTCAGCACACTATAAGTAGTTCTTAACATACAATCGTAATGGAGCTATAATGACTGGAGAATTCTGGGAGTTGAAGTCCACAATTCTTAAAGTTTCAAGGCCGGACACATTTTAACTAGACGAGGGGTGTCAAACACTTGTGGGACGTATCCTGATGTATCATGACGTATCAGGATGTTTTTTGATTTTCCGGAGCTGGGGTGGGTGTGGCCTGGTGCAGGCTTTATTTAGCCCATGGGCCACCAGTTTGACAGGCCTGCACTAGACCAAACTGGCTTTCTTTTAATTATCCTGATATACGTATGTATGTATATGAGATGGGTAGTTGTGTAACTGTTTTAAATCAATAATATGTTAGCTTTTTCTCCATCTGATTGCAATACAGGTAGTCCGTGACTTATGACCACAATTGAGCCCAACATTTTTGTTGTTAAGCGAAACATTTTTTTAAGTAAACTTTATTTACAAGAATTAAAAACATACAAATTTTTAAAAATGCAAAAACAATAGTATGTAAATAACACATTCCTCTTTACATTGGTATCAAAATTGATGTCCTAATAGTCAGTACTAACTAATATTTATTGCATATTCATTTACTGTCACATCTTAATCACTAAGTAACTCACAATACTCTACTAATCTTGTTGGTTTATAACTATTATTTAATTAATAATACATTCATATTATTTAAATAATGAATAAAAAGATATAGTAAATATACAATGATAATAAAGTAAAAGAAAAGAGGATTTAAAACCTTTGTAATTCTTATACATTTCATATGTATATAATTATGTATAAAAATATATAAAAATATGTAAAAACATATGTATATAAAGCTGAATATAATTTGTTTCTTGAGTTCATTCGTGTGTTTTCCCCTTGTAATCTACTCAATTATACCATTTATCCCATATCCTGTAGTTATCTGTATCCTCCTTCCCATTGATTTTGAACGTGAGCCTCTCCAATTGGGCACACTCATACGTTTTTTGAATAGCAACATGTATTAGTGGTACATTTAGTTTCTTCCAATATTGTGCCAATGAAATGCATGTCACTGTTAATGAGTGGATGGTCAAATATCTTACTTTAGAGGTATAATCACCTCTGACCATTCCCAACAGGAACAGTTCCGGTTTCCACTCCAGCCACGCTCTATGATTTCTTCTATCCACTCTTTTATTTTTAACCAATATTTCTTTGTCTCAGGACAGGTCTACCATAAATGAAAATAAGTACCAAAGTTCCCTTTGCATTTCCAACAGTATGGATTTGCTGTCGGAAATATTTTGGCCAATCTAGACTCCTGGGAGGGGAGGGGTGGAGTGGATGGGGCCAGCCAGTCGGTTCAACTACCGATTCGGCGAACCAGATGTAAATTTAACATCTGGTTCACCCGAACTGGCTGAATCCCAGCCCTGTGTATGCTGGAAAGTGAAGCAGGATTGTTTGTTTTCTGAGCTCTGGATTTTATTTCTCCCCCCACCCTTCCAAATCCCCCAGATGGACAGTTCTTCGCATGGGGACAGAACAACTACGGACAGCTTGGGCTCGGCAAAGAATTCCCCTCGCAGGACACTCCACAGCGTGTCAGATCGCTTGACGGGGTCCCTCTGTCTCAGGTGGCTGCAGGTGGAGCGCACAGCTTTGCTTTGTCCCTCTCAGGAGCTGTGTTTGGCTGGGGGAAAAACACTTCCGGACAGCTGGGTTTGAGTGACGAGAAAGGTACTTGCGACAAACATCCTTAAAAGATGTCTTTTATCCAGACGTTGCAGAGGTTTCCAACTCAATTCTTCTGTTTTTTTGTTCCTCAGAGATTTCTTTATGCTTCTTCTCTCAGCCCAGATATGTCTCTGAACGGCTATAGAAATGGAAAGCCAGAGAGGGAGATTTTAAGGGGATGAAACTCCTTCCTTCTCTTTTCTGTCTTGTTCAGATACTTAAAAGTCCACAACGCCATCTCCGTGTATGTAATCAGCCTGGTGGACTTGATAGGAGGCCCCACACAATTATGGCGGTTGGCCTTGTATTTTACTTCAGTGCAGGGGTGTCAAACTCAATTTTATTGAGGGCTGCATCAGGGCTGTGGTTGACCTTGGGGAGGGAGCAGGGGGCGTGGCTGATTGAGTGGGCGTGGCCATCTTGACACCACTCCCCAAACTCCTGCCATGTTTCCTCTTTGCATTGGGTGGATTGGGCTGAAGCCACGCTGGGCCAGTGTTTCCTGTTTTCATTGGACAGACTGGGCTGAAGTGACGCAGGTAGACCAGAGCGAAGTGATGCAGGCCGGCCCCTTACATTTTTGAGGATGGCCCTGCGGGCTGGATCTGAACACATTGCGGGCTGCATCTGGCCCACGGACCTTGAGTTTTACACCCCAGCTTTTGTGGAATGGCCTCAAAACATTGCCACTGTACTTGCCCAAATCCTTTGTAAAAAGCGAACTGTCAACATCTCGACTGATGAACCCAACTAAAGTAAGCACACTTGAAACTTGCCAATGTCTCAACACAAAACTTTATTGAGTGCATCATTTCAGTATTATTGAAGGCAATACCAGCTCTACCTAATTCCCACACAAAACCACATAGTTACAATATAGAATTATCCCTTATTCCTTTTAGTGAGTGTCATTGTATTGTTATGAGAAAGAGTCTCTGTCTTTGGCTGACACTTGCAGATGTGTCCTTGGCTCTCACAGCTCTCCTCCTTGAAGTCTGGAGCCTGCATTCCTTTTCACTTTTCCCTCCCCCTTAGTCATTTGGCAAGTTGAGAAGCAATAATGGTTGCAACAACATAAGTGCACTTCGATCTTGACACAAACTCAATTCAAATGCTTGCAGGGTATAAACCATTACTTCTGCTTTTCTCCTGGGGAAGATCCATTATGGAGGGTTTTAAATCTTTGAATTGGGTGCCTTGCTTGTGGGCTTCCTTCTCTTGTTCATACAATTATGGGTAGCTGCAAAAGAGAGGCTTGGCAATAAGTCCTCCTTATACAGAGAAAAAAAAAGCCTGTTAAATAGCCATCAGATTCCAGAAGACCTTCCAACCAGAATTTAGTGGAGGCAGACTTAATAAGTTTCCCCAATCTGATTCCCTACACATTAGCCCCTCAAACCTTTCAAGCACCATGGCCAACCTTGAGAATTCTAGCAACTGGTCTGCACATTTGAAGAACAAGCGGTCAAATAGGGTGAACTCCATGCCTTAAATGTTGCCATTTAATAGGACATGGGATCTATAGCGGTTCCTTTCTCTTTGGAATAATCTTTCTTCTGAGATCTGGCAGTCCTGGATCCTCTTTGCCTTCTGGAAAGCTTTGAAGAGTTGGCTTTTCCCCGAGTTGGCTTTTCCCAGGGGTCAGAGTAAGGCTGCAATCTTGTATATTTTTTTTAAAATGTGGGTGGGTGGATGTTTTGAGGAATGTTGGGAGTTTTTGCTATGGTTTTGTCTTTTTGCTGACTTTATTATTGCTTGTAAGCTGTCCAGGGTTATGGTGCATACACAAGAAGCTATATAAATCTTTGAAAATGAAATGAAATGAAACCAAATGAACTTTGGGGCACATTCTGTTAACCAGTGACCCAAGAAACCTTCCCCCCCCCCCGAAAATAAGGTAGAGTGATAAATCATTGTCCTATTCAAGCACACATAGTGTTCTGACCCAACTCCCCAAACACGACAAACCCTCTGAAGTTAAATCAATGATTCCTTTATTAAGAGCGCCAGCACCCCGGTCAAAATTTCCTCTCTCACCGCAGGCTAACAAGTCTATGTGGCAGGGAGATGAATAGTTGTCACATTTATTCATCTCCACCTCCTGCCTTTTATCCCTAGATTTAGGGTGGGGTTTTGCTAGCAGCAGTGCTGGCACTTTGTATATCCTAGATGTGGCAAGAAACAAACAGAAATCTAGTATTTTGTAAGGTGGGAGTAAATTGCTAATCTTCCTGTGGCAGACCTGCAAGCCAGGGTTCATTCCAAATGTGGCTTAGGAGGTTACATTGAGGAGACTGGTTAGAATTCTATAGTTCCATATCAGTATTTTACACTCCTATAGCAGCTTCGGTTTTAATGGAGATTCGCCTTTTCTCTTGTACCCAAATGGAAGGTGAAAAAAAAAGAAACTACAATTAGGTAACTAGGTTTCTCAAAGTATCTGATTTGTTTCTTTCATAGCAGAATGGTCCATTTGAACCGCTACATCCTATGCACATCTTTTGGCTGCTTTTA
Organism: Hydrophis major; assembly: GCA_033807585.1. NCBI lineage: Eukaryota > Metazoa > Chordata > Lepidosauria > Squamata > Elapidae > Hydrophis > Hydrophis major. The sequence continues at coordinate 17,812,258 of CM066333.1, forward strand.
TTGTTTATTTTTTAGAAGAGTATAGCGATGATAATGTATTTTACTTGGTTACTTCTGAAGAGGCCTGCTTTGTTTTTGTAAGTAGTTTGGATAGCTTTTTATACTCTTTAATGCAGATCGGGAATCTCCTTGCCATGTGAAACTTTTAAGGACTCAAAAAGTTGTCTATATCAGCTGTGGAAATGACCATACTGCTGTTCTGACAAAGGTAGGGGAAACATCTTTTACATGTCTAAGGCAGGGCTTTAATTGATCATAAATTGGCTGGCACTTGAGGCCTGGAAGGACATTCTTTCTCCATTCAATAATAGTGGTATTGTTATTTGATAAGGCTATTGCTGCCTTAAGAAAGTTCAAAACATTTTTAAAGATCTGTGATGACCTGGGATATGGCACAAAAGCAACAAAGGCAAAAAACTAGGTAAAGTCCCTTTATACCTCCAACTTGGCCCACAATGTCCAGTTATCCTCAGATGGAGAAAAAACTCTCCCAAGAACAGTTTTTAAAGGGAAGAAATTCCATCTGAACTCAAAGTACATATAAAGTATAAATAAAAACCAATACAAACCACACTGCAGCAATTAATGAAACAGGGCAGGATAAGGAATTGAAGACTTCAAAAGATAACAAAATACACAATTGGGAGGACGCCAGAACTCAGATAAAACTTGACAAACTAAAATAATTCACGTTTTGCTTCCAGCAAGGAGCTGTGCGCAAACACTCTCTTTATCCTGTTTTCCCAGCTGCAGCTAATGAAGGGAATCAGGGCCTTTTTCTCCCCCATAACCCACATTGCTCCCTTATCTGTTCCTCCCTGCGTGCCCTAGGATGAAGAGAGGGTGGGCCTGGGTCTTCCTCTGAATGCCCAGCCAGACTGTGCCCCTTCCCAGTTTCCTCCACAGGCACCAGAGCCATACTCCTACTCCCTGTCAGCTCTTCCACCTCTCTCTCAGAATCAGATTCCAACAGGGGCATGACGAGCTCCATCTCATTTTGGGCATCCTTTTTTTGAACTATTACCATCTGGCAGACGGTACAGGACAATAAAAACAAGAACAAATAGGCTGAAAAACAGCTATCCCAGGGCAATAACTATATTGAATTCTACCGTATAGTGCAATATTAATGCAATATCGGGTTTTCAATTCAATTGTATAGAATGCGAATGTGTGTTTTTATTTTTATAATTTTCTTATATAGTCTTCAGTGTATGATGTACACTGAAGATGGCATTTAATTTCATTGTATGAGGTGCAATGACAATAAAATAAACTAACTAACTAATCCTATTTGGAGACTGTTTAGACATTTGCACTGTTTTATCGATTTATAATTTTTCCTTTTCTCTGACTTCAAGTATACTGACATAAGTGCAAACAATTTGTATAAAATTGCATGCATATATTTTAGCGCTAGTCCATTATTTAGTATATCAGAGAGGTGGGGTTTTAGCATATGAGAAATGTAAGTTTAGTTCTTTCTTTAGTACTTAAGAAATGTATATGGTTTTTCCTTCATTTCTTCCTTTTGCATACAATAGCCAATTCTTGATTGCAGGAAGTATGATTTCGGCAACAGAGCGGTCAATGTCTGGAACTCACTACCTGATTCTGTTGTCACCTGCTCAAACCCCCCCTCCTTTACCCTCAGACTAACCTCTGTTGACCTCACCCCATTTCTAAGAGGTCTGTAAGGGGCATGCATAAGCGTACAATCGTGCCTACCATCCCTGTCCTATTGTCCCCAATTTATTCATACCTATTTCTTATATTTAAACTTATGTTTATTCTTATTTTTATTATATTATAAGCATTTGACTAAATAAATAAACAAACAAACAATAGCCAATTAAAAATTACTCCCCAAAATTTGTATATAAAGTTGTTGAGGTTTCTGTTGGAACTGTTAGATTATGGGCTTTGAAAAAGCAACTTGTTTGGTGTCAGAGGATGCTTTATATTTTAAGTGAAAATGTTCCTGTGGTCTTTGTGACAGAGTGGAGGAGTGTTTACGTTTGGTGCAGGATCATGTGGGCAACTTGGTCATGATTCATTGAACGATGAAGTCAACCCTAGAAGAGTTTTGGAGCTGATGGGCAGTGAAGTGTCTCAGATCGCTTGTGGTAGGTGAGTGACCTTTTGGGGAAATCTTTCACCAGGCCAGAAATTGTTAGCCTTGCTTATGCAAATGGAATTTGTAAATAAAATAAAATTTAAAGGACAGTGAACACTTAGGAAAGTGAGAAATTGGGACACCTAGCAACATCTGGAGAAATTGCAGATTTAGATGTTTGCATTAATCTGCTATTGGGCAGAGATTATAAACCTCATTTTTGCAACCCAAAAAGTCAGGCCCATTTGTAATAGGATTTTTGCCAATAATAAATGTTTTTTTAATTTTAAATTACCAATAAATAATTAATGATAAACAATCATTTTAAGTACCGTATGTTGAAGAAATACATTGTTTTCATACCATTTAAATAGCTGAAAAAAAAAATGGACAAATTGGAATGATATTGCTCTAATGGAATATGACTTCCGCTTTGACCATCATTTTATTTTAACGTTTTATCAGCATGACTTATTTTCTTTTTAACCAACATGTTTAATCCAAGTTGAAACACTGATACAAAAATGAACAAGCAGAGGCCTACCTCTTACCTCTGTTTGGGCCACACCATGAAGTGGGCAGTATAATTTGGAGGCAGCTATAATGGAGTTTTGGATGGAATGAATTTGGTTATGAATTATAATGGCCTTCCAGAATCTGGATCATTGTAGCTGAACTGGGCAGTAGTTGCTTGGGATTATACCAGAGGTAGTATTCAGCAGGTTCTAACCAGTTCTGAAGAACCAGTAGTGGAAATTTTGATTATTTTGAAATACCCCCTCTGACTGCCCCTGCCCCCATCTATTCTCTGCCTCCCGAGTCAGTAGCAGAAGGATGGACTGAAGCAAGGATGGGAGTGGGGATCTGCTTTTTTCTATCTTACAAGTGTAACTAGCAGTGGCAATAGCATTCAGACTTCATCATCATCATCATCATCATTTTCATTTAATGACCCCATGATCCCTTGTGGGGTGGAGTCTGGGCAAAATGAATGGAGCTAGCAGAGTGTTTTAATCGCTGGATGCCCTTCCTGTCACCAATGTGGACTTTTGTTCAGCAGATATATTCTCAGGATGCCCAGAGGGAGAAATATCTGCCTCTACCTAGGGTTGAACTCACAGCCTCCTGATTGTGAGGCGAGAGCTCCACCTGTAGGCCACCGCACCACTCCAGCATTCAGACTTACATGCCCCCCGCAATGCTTTACAGCGCATTCTGGGTGGTTTATAATGTTTGCATATTGACTCCAACAATTTGGGACCTCATGGAAAGTGGGAAGACTCAAGCCTCCTCAGGATCGAACTGTAGACTGTGGGCAGAGTTTGCCTGCGGTACTGCAGTTAACCTCTGCACTACCAAATAGATCAGGGATGTCAAACTGGTGGCCCACGGGCCGGATGCGTCATGCGCAGGCCATGCCCACTGCAGTTCTGGGAAGGGGAAAAAACATCACAAAATGTCACCGGATTTGCAATGTGACATGACAAGTTTGACACCCCTGAAATAGATGAATGGTTAGGGAGAAACAAAAAAGAGTTGTCCTCTTTCATGTTCAGTTTTGCACTGAATATAATTGCTTGTTGAAGAAGACTGCTTTACAAACGGTTTGGTTATTTTGATCTTTTCAGACAGCACACTCTAGCCTTCGTGCCTTCTTCAGGAATGATCTTTGCATTTGGCTGTGGAACTAAAGGCCAGCTGGGAACTGGGCACATCTGCAGTTTTAAATGTCCTTCCCCAGTCAAAGGCCACTGGGCAGCTGATGATGAGCAGATCTCTGGTAGAGCAGGTAAGAGACTAGAATTGTATTTGTTTATTTAGCATGTGACGTAGTTACATTAGCCAGGAGACTACAGGTAGTTGTGATGACCCAGGGTGGGATACAAAACAAACACAGTCACAGAAAGCAGGTGAAGCCCCTTTTATTCCTTCACTTTGCTTCCAAGCTCTGAATATTCTTGACGGAAGACAAAAAACTCCCATACAAACAGTTACAAGAAGGAGGGAAAAACAACACAAACCAGGCAAGATAAGGGCTGGAGGATGTCCACAGATAACAAACACTGGGAAGGATGCCAAACTCAGAGAGGAACCATAAACTAGAGATATTTCCACGCATTGTTTCCAGCGTTCGCCCATACGCAAGTCCGTCCTCTTATTCAGTTGTCACAGCTGCAGCCCATGAAGATGATCAAGGCCCTCTCCTCCCGAGTAGACCACGTCTCTCCCTTATCCTCTCCTTTCTGCATATCCTAGGATGGAGAGGAGATGGGCTTCGTCTGACTGCTCAGCCGGCCTCTGCCCTTCCCCAGCCTCCTCCACAACCTCCGGAGCCACATTTCCACTCCCTGTCAGCTGTTCCTCATCTCCCTCAGAGTCAGTCTTCACCAGGGGCATGACAGTAGTCCTCAACTTACAATAGGTCATTTAGTGACTGTTTAAAACTACAACGGCACTGAAAAAAGTGACTTATGACCATTTTTCACACTTACGACCTTTGCAGCCTCCCCATGGTCACATGATTAACAATTCAGATGCTTGGCAATTGGTTCACATTTATGACGGTCAGAGTGTCCTGGTGTCATGTGATCAGCTTTTGTGACCTTCTGACAAGCAAAGTCAACAGGAAAGCCAGATTCATATAACAACCGTGTTACTAATTTAACAAAGGAAATAATCCACTCAACAGCTGTGGCAAGAAAAGTCGTAAAATGGGGCAAAACTTACTTAACAAATGTTTCACTGAGCAACATAAAATGTTGGGCTCAATTGTGGTCGTAACTCGGGGGCTGCCTGTACAATGCTAATGCAGAATAGTGGTTTGGCTGCCTGTTTATCAGCTGTAGTAGGTACATGCTTGTGCGCTTCCCGTGATGCACCACAGGAGGGTGAGCTAGTTTTGCACCAGAAAGAAAGATGAGGAGGGACTCTCTCTGCAGCATCATCAAAGGCCCACCCCTCTCCCCACGGAGCCTCCTCGTAAACGGGCTCAAAACCAGGAAGGTTCAGAGTCAGTGGGATTCAGCTGCCTGAAGCTCTAGCTGGTCTCCCCACCAAACCGGTACCTATTTATCTACTCGCATAGAACATGCTTTCAAATTGCTAAATGGGCAGAAGCTGAGGTGAGTGATGGGAGCTCACCCTGTCATGTAGCAGTCAGGTCTTGAACTGCTGGAGCAGAGCCCATCTCCAGCATCATTAAGCCACTGCACCACCACACCTCTTGTGGCTAGAAGAGAGCAGGATATACTGTATTTTTCGGATTATAAGATGCTCCAAAGTATAAGACGCACCTAGCTTTTGGGGAGGAAAACAAGAAAAAAAAAAATCTGCCTCTGTCTCCCAGCACAGCCTGATTAGCACCAGCAGCTGATTGTCAGTTGGAACGGCCTCCCGACGATCAGCTGTTTCAGGCTGCAAGGATCACCATCGCTTATTGCTGCCCCCGTGCACCCCATTGTCAGCCTCCACATGCTCCGTTTTCGACCTCTGTGGAGATCTGAATAGGCGGGAAATGGGACATGTAGAGGCCAAAAATGGGGCGTGCAGAAGCTGAAAAGGGGGCACGCGACAATAGGCATTAGCAATCCCTGCAGCCTGAAACAGCTGATCATTGGGAGGCGCTAATCCGGCTGTGCTGAAACTGAAGCTTGTTGCTTGCTGCAAGGAGGCAAATTGCTGGGAGGCCGAGGCCAAAGGATGGGGGTCAGCAGGTGAGCAGGGCTTCAGCAACATTCACTGTATAAGACGTACAGACATTTTCACCCACTTTTGGGGTTGGAAAGAGTGGGTCTTATATTCCGAAAAATATTGTACAGCATCCCAGCTTATAGATTCCCATCCCCAACCCTTCAGGCTATATGAATTTTACTTTCCAAAAGAAAGACAAATGGGATGTTTGTGATGTCTCATAGTTTTAATTAATTCTTGTTAATCTTCTTCTCCAGATGCCTGTGCATATTATATTGTGAAACATATATTCTCTGGAGGAGACCAATCATTTGTAATTTGCTCAGAAAAAGAGGTAACGTAAAGTTTTATGGATTTCCACTCAATCTTTTATAGTTATGGGAAGGAAAATTCTGAATTGTGCCTAAAGGCCATGCACCTTTTCCAGTGTGGGCTGAAGCTCATGCAGCCCCTGTCCTGTTTTTTATATGAAGAGATCCCCTCCCCACAAATTATGCTGCTCTAGTTTTGGACAAAATAAATAAACTAAATGGGTCTACCTATAATAGGTTTAAATAATTCCTAATCTTCAAAGAGGCAGCAAAGTATGTTGCAGCCTCCACCTATACCAAATTATATTTTTTCTACAACTTTCAGCTGCAAAAAAATAATAAAAATGGCAAAGTTTTGTTTCTTGCCATAAAACCAAGATCCACAAGAACAGAGAATTAATTACCAGGTTTGAATCTTTAGTCCTAAATGTAATGAAAGAAATAAGGTGATATTTCTCAACCTCAGCAAATTTTAAGATGTGTGGACTTCAATACTGCTGATTGGGGAATTCTGGAAGTTTGAAGTCTCACAAGTTGCCCAAATTGAGAAGATTAAAGTCCCAGAGTAAAGAATGGACAGATGCATGAAATGAAATGGGAAGGATCCATGAAAAAGGAAGTTTGGGGAAATGGTATGTAATCTTTATGTAGATTGTCCAGGATTATGAACTGCCCATTTGCTTGGAGGAGTGGAAAGCTGCCCACAGAGAGTAATCCAGGCCAAATCACACCTACCCGCCCACCCTGGAAAATTACTCTCACTGTAACAAAAGCAGCAGTGATGTCTCTGGTGCTCCTCCCGTTCACAGTGAAACCTTCTTTGAAATCTACACCTTCTTACAGAATTCTCTACCAGCTGATGATTTCCGGACCATAAATCACAGTAACCACACCTGTTTGATTAATGACAACACAATCGACATGTGGAGGCAAAAGCTTTCTGAAAGAAATAACTCTAATTCAGTGAAGTAGGTTCACTTCTGTTCAATTTGTAAAGAATTATTGTGATGGTGTGCAAAGACACAATCTCTGGCTTTCTTGGTGATATCTTCTTTGTTGGCTTGTTGTATCAATCCACGGGCGTCAAAATTCGATCATATTGTGACATTTTTTGCCTTTGCAGAGCTGGAGTGGCCGTGGTCTGTGTGTGATGCATCTGGCCCGCGGGCCATCAGTTTGAAAGACCTACTCCAACTGATTATCCAGAATGATATTCAGTTCATAAATTATGGATATCTGGTTTAGGAGATCTTTTGACCTCATGGAATCCCATGTCTAGCCTGGTATTTTTAACCACTATACCAAGCCAGGTCTCTTAGTGGTATAATACTTAACTGCTATGTCATCATCTTCATAAAACGACCCCATAATCCCTTGTTGGGTGGAGTCTGGGCAACTGAATAGAGCTAGCAGAATGTTTGCTGGCTGGATGCCCTTCCAGTCACCAGTGCAGAATTTTGTTCAGCAGGTATATATGCTCAGTGTGCCCAGAGAAAGAAATATAGGTCTCTACCTAGGATAGAACTCACAGCGTCCTGATTGTGAGGTGAGAGCTCCACTTCTGGGCCAGCACACCGCTCCACCATCAGATTTATATGCCCCCCCCACCCCGCCAATGCTTTACAGCACTCTCTGGGTGGTTTTTAATGTTTGCATATTGCCCGCAACAATTTAGAAGAATGGTGTCCAGCTGTTCTAGAGAATCTTTAACATGTTTTAATGGTGTGGCATAAATTGTTTTTTTTTGAGCCAGAGGTTTATTCATCAGATTTTTAGCCCACATATTTGTAATCACTTATCAAATTCCTCTCTGATGAACTAACAAACCCATTTAGCATTTCTAGATCAGTTGTGTGTGGTATATTTTAAGTCAGTGTGTTAAGAGCAAAGGCAATTGAACAGGTTAGATTAAAATGGTACATAACAATTAGGTTTAGTTACTACATTAATCCATAATCTGATTTGATTAGGTTTGGTTACCGTGTCATGTGAACTCAGTTTGTTAAGAGTTTGTAAATAGCGTTTTATAGCATATTATGTAAACAGAGCCAATTTCAGCTGTCAGATAACCATAGATAAGCAAATCAAGGCAGTATATGAAAAATTATATGCGATTCCTAAGTAAGGTCAGCTTTAACCAGTTTTCTTGTCTTTTGCCTATTTGCATTTCCCCCCTGTCCTAAGCAGTGAGGTTGTACAGATCTTATCTTCACCAGCTTGCTGGAATGGAAGCTTCCTTGAAAAGAAGTAAGTAGCTTAAAATGGAAAAGGGATATTTGGCTAACTTTCCAGTTCAGCTTTTGAAATGCTAAATCAATATAAGTTGCTAAACTTGGATCACTGCTAATTGACCAGATTTCATTCAGGGAAGAGAGATACTGGTTTTATAGCGTCCTCTTTTAATGTACTTTTTTAAAATAAAGATTATACAGGTAGTCCTCGACCACGATGGAGCACAAAATGTCTGCTGTTAAGCGAGACATTTGTTAAGTGAGTTTTGCTTGATTTTACAACTTTTCTTGCCTCAGCTATTAGGACGTTGATAAGTTAGTAACCTGGTTGTTAAGTGAATCTGGCTTCCCTTGTCTTCACTTGTCAGATGGTCACAAAGATTATTACATGACCCCAGGGCACTGAAACCATCATAAATATGAGTCAATTGCCAAGCGTCTGAATTTTGATCACAGGGGGATGTTGCAAAAGTCACTAAACGAACTGTTGTAAGTCAAGGACTTCGACAACAGTTCTGTTAGTGACTTTTGCAACATCCCTCTCATCACGTGATCAAAATTAAGATGCTTGGCAAGTGGTTCATATTTATGATGGTTGCAGTGTCCAGGGGTCATATGATCCCCATTTGCAACCTTTGGACGAGTGGAGTCAATGGGGAAGCCAGATTCACTTAACAACCGGGTTACTAACTTGTCAACATCAGCGAGTCACTTACAATGGTGGCAAGAAAGGTCGCAAAATAGGGCAAAACTCACTTAACTGTCTCAATTAGCAATAGAAATTTTGGACTCAATTGGGGTCTTAAGTCAAGGGCTACTTGTAATTACAACAGTAAAGGTAAGTATAAACTAAAAAATATAGAAAAATGAAAATGAAAGAGTAGAAAGTTCAGAAAAGAAAAAGAAAGAAAAGGAGAAAAGAAAGAAAAACATGAATATAGTAAAGCAAAAAAATATTGAAGTGACTTCTCACCTTCATCACAAATATATATATATATTTAGTAATTTATAATCTTTTCTTAAAATATAGCAAATAATTGCTTATTCCCATATTTCATTTTTTTAATCTGTAAAGAAATCTACAAAAACATTGTCATTTCAGTCCTGGTGTCAGGAGAAATTTGATTACTGTATTTTTTGGAGTATAAGACGCTCCAAAGTATAAGATGTACCTAGCTTTTGGGAGGAAAACAAGAAAAAAAAAAGTGCCTCTGACTCTAGCAATTTGCCTCCTTGCCGCAAACAGCCTGTTTCACTTTTAGCACAGCTTGATTAGCACAAGCAGCTGATAGTTGGTTGGATCACAATCATCTGTTTTAGGCTGCTGGGATTGCCATCACCTATTGCTGCCTCGATGCATCCCATTTCTGGCCTCCACATCCTATTTTCAGCCTCCATGCACCCTATTTTGGCCTCCACACACCCATTTTCAGGCACCAGGGATCGGAACAGGTGGAAAATGGGGTGCACAAAGGATGAAAATGGGATGCGCGGAGGCCAAAAACGGGATGCAGAGGCCGAAAATGGGGCGCGTGGAGGTGGCAATAGGCGATGGCAATCCCTGCAGCCTGAAACAGCTGATCATCGGGAGGCTGATCCAATCAGCTGCTTGTGCTAAATCAGGCTGTGCTGAAGCTGACCAGGCTGTTTGGTGTTTGCTGCAAGGAGGGAAATTGCTGGGAGGCAGAGGCTGAAGGATTGGGGCCAGCGGGTAGGCGGGGTTTCGGCAACATTCTCTGTATCAGACACACAGATATTTCTACCCACTTTTGCGGAGAGAAAAAAATATGTCTTATACTCCAAAAATATGATAAATGTTACAAAGATCACATAGCAATATTAACCCTGATTAAATAAAGCTATGTTCCTTTTTTCTTCTAACAATCTTAATTTTTCAAATTTGAATAATCTATTCAAATAATGTTGTGGAACTTGATTTCTTTTCATTTTTTTCCATTGTCCCTTCTCTTGAGATTCTTCAAAATGTTATCGGGCTTCTTTTGTAAATCCAATATAGGAAAATTATCCAGGTCACTCTCCTGATTTATTGTTTGCATGTCCCCTTTAATTATTAAGCCAGTTTCTTTTTTTATACCTGGTATAACATCTTTTTCCATGTAATTCTTATAGGCTTTCATTTGTAAATCCATTTTCAACTCAGTCTTAATTAAGGAGAAGATAATCCTCTGTCGTAATATATTTTAGGCACAATCTTTCCATAGAGACCTATTTCTCTGTGGACAGTATTAAAAATAACCTCTGAGTCCATTGTTCAAAAATATTCTTCAGTATATCCAGAATATTCTGGTTCTATAGCTTCCTGGTACAAGGAAGAGGCAGGATTTTTTTCAAAAGGAAAAAAAAAAGTTGGATCTCACCGAGTTGCCATTCTTCATATCTTATGGTGAAAAGCAAAAGATTTCTGAGATAACTACCATCTAAAGTATGGGTAGAGAGGATGGGGCAATAAGTACAATTTTGGCTGAATTGCCATGTTGCCAGAGGTCTATGTGTCCAGACTGGTTGACATAGACTTCTAGGAACTGCTTATTTCTATTGTCTTGTGTTGTTATGGCAATAGTACTTATGTCTCAGAAGCTATGTTTAGCTCTTTGTATCTGCATGCTTTAGCAGGGAATTGGTAAAAATATATGATTAAATGGAGCCTCCGCTTCAAGAGAACATCGGCTGTTGTTGCAGCTCCTAATAACTGACTCAGTGGTTTACTTGCAAGCTCACCAATAAGAAACATGAGGTTGGTATTTGATACTGACAACTTATGAAAAATTCTCTTTCACTACAAAATGTTGTAGACATAAATTTGTGGAGACATCATCTAATACAACTCATCAGGTATATACAGTTGTTACATTATTTGCAATGTTGCAGATTCTCCTCATATCTGATATGAAGGTGATATTACGATTTGTTCCACTCCATCATAAAGAGACCTATCAGAACTTCTTAATTGGATCAATTACTGATCCATTTATTCCTCTTGTGGGCACAGTTTGCTCTGGGCCAAGAGCTACATTTTGCCAACAAAAAGTTGGTATGATAGTGTTTCTGCCTTCAAAATTGGGCAAATCTAAAGGAGGGAATAAAACTTAAATTTGAGAAAATATAAAGTTATAGCTCCTCATTAAAGAAGGGTATTTTTAGTTTTTGTTTCAAAAAGAACTATTTTAAATTCAAGCTGCTTTGAATCCATTGACTGTTCCATGTATGGAAAAGATGCTCTGAATTCAAAATACTTTGAGTTGAACTTTATACAGAACATTTGAAAACTGTTGTAGCTGACTAGATTCTAAGTGAAATTTAAGATACAGAATAATCCTGAGAAAAATGAAAATGCCTTAATATTTCGTTCCTGATCAGAGACTTTTTACTACTTTGGATAAGGTTTCATTCCAGTATATGGTATCTGTATGAGAAATTTGAGTTGTGCATACTTATAGATTCTAAGCTAAAATAATGGCTTGCTGGTTTTACATTCAGTACATTGCATGCTTAAATTCTCTCCTACAAAGAAAACATGATATAGATGCGCTTATATTCTTTTCTAGAATAGACGAACATTTTAAAACGAGTCCCAAAATTCCAGGGATTGACTTGAATCGCACCAGAGTGATGTTTAATAAGCTAATGACATCTCAGCATTCTACATTGCGTGACCAGGTACTGAAACTTCTTGTAATAATAATATTAAGTCAAGTGTCTAGTTCCTTCTGGGACTATTTTAGGAGAAAACTCAAACTCAGGACAACTTTCTATATTATTCATGTTGTATTGTATTTTTGTTATGGATAGCACCAGCGGAAGCAAAATCAATTTCGTTGGATATATGTAAAATGACAATAAAGGTTGTTGTTGTTGTTATTGTTGTTGTTGTTGTTCTTGTTCTTGTTGTTGTTGTTGTTGTTGTTGTTGTTGTTGTTGTTATTATTATTATTATTATTATTATTATTATTATTATTATTATTATTATTATTATTATTAAACTCTTTTCCTCAATCTGCTGCCTGGTGGTAGAGTGTGGGAATGTCTGGGGAAAGCTTGAATGGAAACTTCAAAGAATCAATTCATTAGTGCATATTAGACTGTTGGGGTTAATTCTGGAACTTTGTCATGCCAGCTGGGAAACCTTGACCTCTGATCGTTCAGTTTGGAGGCTAAATATGCAGCATGGCCTTCTCCAGTTTGAAGAGACACTTATTTGGCAGGCTGAGACAAAGTGGCAGTCCCAGAACCACTGAAATCTGGGGACTGGGCAGGGGACAGACTGTATCTGTCCTCAGTGTGGAAGGGATTGCCACTCTCAAATTGGCCTTTTTAGCCACACTAGATGCTGTTTTAGGACCTCCTTTCAGAGCACAATACCATAGTCTCTTGAGACTGAAGGATGCCATTGTAGAACAATTGAGATGCCTCATGTCTTCACAGAATTCAAAGGGCCAAGTAAATAACTTACCTGTTTCAGTTTCTTGGGTTGATTCCTGCTACCAGAATTAACCTGTATTAAGTCCTAGAAACTATACAAGCATAATAGAAGAGCTAGTAATAAGAGGTATAATCCATGCCTAATTTTCTTTCTCTTTTTTTTCCCAGATCTTAAAAAGCTTTGAAGGCTTGATCCCCCAGCTGCCTAGCTCCCCGCCAGATGTTGAAGCCATGAGGATCTATCTGATTCTTCCGGAATGCCCTCTCTTTCAAGATTCAAAATATTATGTTACCTTAACACTTCCTTTGGCAATGGCGATAACGTGCCTGGAGAAAAATCCCAGTAAAGTTTTAGGTAGAAGAATGTGCTCCTCTATTCTGGGAGTGGGCTGTCTTACGCTGAGTTGAGGACAAAATAAGTCACAAAACAGGTTTTATATCAGCTCTGTGAAATGCCAGGAAATACTACCACTTATTCTTCAGCCCAGTTAAGTTTTCTGACTGCTTTCTCTTAAATTCCTTGGTTAACTTGGGTTGAGAGTGGGAGCTTTAAGTTTTCTATGGCTACAGCACTTTCTGGGGGTGTTCTGTCCCACGCCCTTGTCCAACAAATCAAACACAATCCAAAAGGAACAGAAACCTTGTAATGCTTTTGCAAAATAATTAGCTGTGATAAGCACAAGCCTTGCCAAACTGTGCAAGACTTGCCAAAAGATAACAGACAAGAAATAATTTGCAATACAAGAATCTTCAAATACAAACTCAGGATACTGGAATGTCCACGAGGCTGGAGTTTCAAAATGTCTTTGCCTTCTGCAAAGTATGTTTGTTTCACAGCTGGCTTTTATCTTCTTGAAGGAGGGGCTATTACCTTGCAGCCTTACTCCTGAGTCTCCCATGCTGTTGTAATTGCTCTTTCCTACGAGCAATCCTGCGCACACGCGCATTTGGCACAGGCTCCTTGGGAACCTCCTCATAGCTGCACAATCTCTGAAGGCAGCAGTCCACTCCCTAATAGTCCTGACCCCTCATCTGAGTCCTCGCTCTCCTCAGCCATTCGCACCTGCTGCAAGCTAACCACAACAAGGGGGGAGAACTTCCCCATAGAAATCACATAGTAATATTGTGGTCTTCCTTGGTTATGGACATCATCAGTGATGCTTTTATGACATCACCTTCCATTTCACCTGTCCTGACCATCACCTCAAATTTACTTGCATGTGCAGCAACCAACACATTTTTCCAAGGGGAGGGGGGGTCAAAAAGGGCTGCGTTAAGGGGTCACAGATAAGTAAATAAGACAAAATTGAAAGATTCAGTGGTGGACAATCCACAGTACTCATCTTCTTCAGCTAGAAGTTGGTTTTTGGATGGCACTTCCAAATTGCTTTTCCCTTGCATTTTTATCCTCATTTACAACCTTAACTGATGCTTTAACCTCACAATAATAATGCATACAAATAATCTCATCCAGTGCCCTTCGGATCTCTTCTAAGTTACCATTCCCTCATCTTTCTTTTGTAAAACAAATATAAAACAGTTGAATGTTGAATCAAGAAGCTAAACAGGAGGCACCAAATGAATGATTTCCAAAATAGTGAAGGAATTGGTGCCAAATTTCACTGTCCCTTTTAAGATATGTTAACACCCCTTTTGCAATATGTGTGCATTGCTGTCGCCTGATTAATACCTGGAGGAAGGGTGCTTTTCAGTGATGTAGGACTATTTCCTAGCAAATTGTAAATCACTGGACCAGTAGTTACACTGGTCGGATGCCACCCCTGACCTAGATCAATGTTTCTCAACCCTGGCAGCTTGAAGATATGTGGGCTTCAATTCATGGCTGGCTGGGAATTCTGGGAGTTGAAGTCCACACATGAAGTTGCCAAACTTGGAAAGATTGGTCTAAGATCTGGCTGCTCCCCTCATTTTTTATCTGCAAGATCTGTGAAAGTGTTTCCCAACCTTGGCAGCTTGAAGATAGGTGGACTTCAGTTCCCAGAATCCCCCAGCCAGCCATCATGTTGGTTTTCCATTCAATTTCCACTATTATAATACTGATATCAATAACTTGTTTCGCTTTATGTAATTTTATTTAGAAAACTGGTGGTCTCAGGTATGCTCAGAGTATTTCTTGAGACTAGTGGATCTCTATAAAGATGCCGTGCTTTATCTCTTGAATGGAAAAAAGACACTCCAGGTCCCAGTCTTGTACAGCAATTACATCACAGCTGCATTAAAACTTCTGGAGAAATTACACAAAGTAAGAAAATAGTTCTGTGAGTCTGTGTACATTGCTTTTTGATGATGGTGATGCCCCTGGTTGTTTTTCCACCAAGGATTTGTACTTTGGACGTTTGCATTTTGTGTATATGTGTGTGTGTGTGTGTCTACTGCTATTTAATTCCATCATTAGTAAATGCCCCTTTTAAATTAAACTGGAGTGAAAAATCGATTAGTTGCTTGGTTGATTAAGTGCCATCAAGTCCATGTTAACTCTCAACCAAAACATGGATAGATTTTCTTTAGAATAATTTTGTCTTTGAATTGATTTTGGGACTCCTAGTGGTGTTTTGATTGCTGTAGTTCTTTGCCTGTCCTGAACCTATTTGAAAAATAAAAGAAGGAATGTCAGGGTTCATATATTTCCAAATTGTACAAGATACTTTGGTAAACAAAAAGTAAAAGTAAAATAAAAATAAAAATAAAATTTATTGAAGGCAGATAATGAATAAATGAGCTGTTTTATTAGAGAAAAATATGTGCAATGAACAGAGAAATGGTTGAAAACAGGAATTCACTTTTGTGTTGATTTTGAAAAAGAAGTTGTGCAAATTGATATGCAAACTATAGATAGTTCTCAACTTACAATCATTTGTTTAGCCATCATCCAAAGCTACAGTGGCAGTGAAAAAAGTAACTTATTACTGCTTCCAACAATGGCAGCATCCACATGGTCATGGGATCAAAATCCAGGTGTTGGCAACTGTCATGTATTTCTATTAGATTCATTTAACAACTGGTAAATTTGCTTAACCATGGCAAAAAAATGGTTGTGAAATTGGACACGCCTCATTTGACACCGCCTTGTTTAGCAATGGATGTTCTGGTCCCAATTGAGGTCATAAGCTGAGGACTTCCTGTAAAGCAGGGCCCTCCAACCTTGGTAACTTTAAGCCTGGCGGACTTAAACTCCCAGAATTCCCCAGAGCTAGGGAATTCTGGGAGTTGAAGTCCGCCAGGCTTAAAGTTGCCAAGGTTGGAGACCCCTACTGTAGAGGATATTAACTTAATGGGAAACCAAATCTGGTAGAGTCTTCCTTTCTTACAATTAGCCTCCTTTTGGGAATTTGCAATACTGTGAAGAAATTTATTGCGTGATTCTGATTTTTTGTTTGTTTGTTTTTCCATATCAGGTAAATCAGAAAGCTAACCACATAGAATATGACAAATTTTATATCCCAGAGATTTCTAATCTGATAGATATTCAAGAAGACTACCTGATGTGGTTTTTGCATGAAGCAAGAGTGGTAAGAAGCTTCATTTTAATTGCCAAGTTGAAGAGTGCTCCAGGAACTAGTTAAATTAGAATGTTCTGTGTACCCTGAATCAAAATTAAACATCACCCAACTGTGAATTCTGAAAAAGTTTTTATGCAAGTTACTTGTGAGCATATAATTTTGTTTCCAGATTTGACTACCTGGACTATGTCAAATAGTTAAGGGGAATGTGCAATAGGTTGAAGAAGCAAAGTAGTAGTTAAAAAATTAAAGGGACAGAACATAATAAAATAACAGCATTAGAAGAGACCTTGGAGGTCTTCTAGTCCAACCCCCTGCTCAAGCAGGAGACCCTATAACATTTCAGACAAGTGACTGTCCAGTCTCTTCTTAAAAACTTCCGTTGTTGGAGCACCCACAATTTCTGGAGGCAAGTCATTCCACTGAATTGTTATGTTTAGAAATTTCTCCTTAATTCCAGGGAGCTTCTCTCCTTGATTAGTTTCCATCCATTGCTTCTTGTCCTGCCCTTAGATGCTTTGGAGAACAGGTTGACCCCCCCCCCCTTTCTTCTTTGTGGCAACCTCTGAGGTATTGAAACACTGCTATCATGTCATCCCTAGTGTGCTGGTTAGATGGTATATAGTTAGTTGGGAATTGGGAGCTGTCCTCTTAAGGGAATGCTTCATGGGAAATGTAGTTGATGCCCCATAGGAGATGTAGTTCTTATCATGTGGTCACATCTGAAATCCTGATTGGTCACTGAATTGACCTCTAGTTGGGTTGGGGGAAGCCTTTGTTCACTTTTGCCTGGACTCAGCATCGTGCTGGAGCCTCCCTTACTGTATCGTTATGGGATGAAGATAACCATCTTTTCACACTATGAAGACGACTATGCAAAGATTGGACATTAGATGAATCTCAACATAACTGCGAGATATACTTTGAGGATGCCTAATATAATCCAATAAACAAACTTTGTATGGAAGCCTTTGTAGAGTTTAACTACCTGTTTCTATATTCAGCCAGAAAATTAGAGACAACACAGTGAAAAGATGGTTATCTTCATCCCATAATGATACAGCAAGGAAGACTCCAGCATGTTGCTGGGGTCCCAGTCCTTCTTTTCATTAAACTAGACATACTCACTTCCAGTAACTGTCTTTATATGTTTTAGGTTGCAGTCCCAAGGAGAAGTGAGGTACTGGCATTTTTTTAACCAGTTCTTCTAAAAGGCTGAGAATATCTAAACCAGCGGTGTTCAACTTTGCAATTTTAAAACCTATGGACTTCAACTCCTAGAATTCTCCAGGCAGCCATGCCGGCTGGGGAATTCTGGGGATTGAAGTCCATAGGTTTTAAAATTGGAAACCCCAATTTAAACACTTTTTGATAGTGCTAAATCTTATTTCCACGAGTATGTGTGATTGTTAGAATGAGATAAATTGAATGGCTACAGCCAGGCTTGTTGGAAACTCATGCTGTTTATATTTCTTTTTTCTTCTCTCCCTTTTCCCTTGCACAGAAAGTAAGACAGTCTATCATGCAGGTAAATATTCCAGCTCCTCTTGCAAAGCAGTTCTTTCCGGAATTTGAAACTGCCACCTTTCATTTGAACTATTCCTTCTTTCCAGGATTCTGTTACTCTATGCTCTTATCCTTTTATCTTTGATGCACAAGCCAAAACGAAGATGTTGCAGACAGATGCTAAACTCCAGATGCAGGTACAGTCTGCCTATCATTTCCTTTTGGAAACATTTGCTCTTCCAGAAGTGATGTTTGGCCACCTGGATCAGCCTTAACCAACATCATGAATGTGTTCGGGGCAATAGGCTGGAAACATTAGTCCTTCAGGATTTTCAAACTTGACAGTTTTAAGACTTGTGGACTTCAACTCCCATAATTCCTCCTCCAGTCATGGTAGCTCAGGAATTCTGGGAGTTGAAGTCCACAGGTCTTAAAGCTGCCAAGTTTGAAGACCCTTGATAGATGGACCTTCATTTAAACCGGTTGTGCACAATCTGAGTCACCTACAGTCCTTCTCATCTTGGATGTGAAAAAAAATGGGATGCTCTGTTCTTTAACAATGTATGTCTGCATTTCTAGCAAATAGCCAGGAGGCAATGTGGAATCTTAGGCCATCCTTTTTGGAAATTATTATACTTTGTGTGTGTATAAAATACTGTGATGCCCGCAGTGACCTTGGAAGGCAGAACAATAATTTTGCGGTATCCGTAGCTGAATTCTGCCTTTTGCTGGGTAGGAATTCTTCCTGAGTTACTGTTTGCACTTCCCAGGAGATGGCACTAGTGCAACGACTAAGCTACCTTGTTTTCCTCCAAAGAAAAGACTGCTTGGAAAAAAGAAAATTATGTAGTCCCATTTGAAGAGAACTTAGTCAAGTTAACTGTTTTTTACAAGATGGCTTAAAGACTAGTAATCTCAGTTTTTTAAAGTTTAACTTCTTATAATGGCTTTGTGGACATGCAGATTTTCGTGTCTACAATATAGAAGTGGCATCCCAGTACCTTGTTGTTGTTTTTTCCAATTTGTTACTGTAGCCTACAAACTAATTTAGTTTCTGGTGGTCTCCCATCCTAGGAAACACGTGGGTTAGGTTTTTAGGTCAACACAGTGCATCCCATCCAACTGGAGATTTCCATAGGGAAGTGTACACTACTTCTTCTTCTTCTTCTTCTTCTTCTTCTTCTTCTTCTTCTTCTTCTTCTTCTTCTTCTTCTTCTTCTTCTTCTTCTTCTTCTTCTTCTTCTTCTTCTTCTTCTTCTTCTTCTTCTTCTTCTTCTTCTTTTCTCCTCCTCCTCCTCCTCCTCCTCCTCCTCCTCCTCCTCCTCCTCCTCCTCCTCCTCCTCCTCCTCCTCCTCCTCCTCCCATATCTACATCAAACTTTTGACAGGCCAGAGTGAAGCCACCTTCTTGGCTTTGTTGCTGGCTAACTATTATCGATACATGTTTCTGGTAGTAGCCAACATACCAGCAGATGGGCCAGGCTCTGTGTCTCTCAACATTCACAGTGTGTTGTTATCCATTAAGAGCTGTACAATTGTTATAATTCAAGAAGGCTGGATTTTATTTGAGAACAATCCTTTTTTAACCTTATTGAATGTATTTTATAGGTTTTTGCATGTTGCATATCTAGTATGAAAGGATCCCATAATCATTAGTAGAATTTTTTAAAGATAAAGAAATATTCCTTTCCCCTTCTTTCTTCCCATTTGCAAATGAACAACTTGGGTAATAAAATTGTGGGAAAATAATAATAATTAGAGCTCAGTGTTGATGATTAGAAAAAGTTTTGCTCTCTAGCAAAACAGATATAATTATTCCTACTGCTTAGCTCTGAAAAGAATGGAGGAATTCAGTATTGAGTCTGTGTTCCTTTCCGTCCATGGGCAGGATTTCCAGTTTTCCAGAACTTCACAACTAGCATGTTCATGGTTGAGAAGTCCGTCCAAATGGAAGTTGCCAAATTTGGGAGTCTGCTTCCTATTTTAGAAGGTTAATATTTAAAGCCCAGGATGCATGCAAACCCAGTAATAACCTCAGTATTTGATAATGGCAATAGCAGTTAGAGTTATATACCACCCAGAATGCTTTAGAGAATTCTCTGAGTGGTTTACAGGGACAGCATATTCTCCCCATCAATCTGTGTCTTCATTTGATCGACCTTGGAAGGATGGAAGGCTGAGTCAACCTTGACATGGTTGAGATCGAACTGCTGGCAGTGGGCAGAGTTAGCCTGCAATACTGTATTCTAAGTACTGCGCCACCCATCTAGCAATTTCTTTCTACTTAAAGAAACATAACTCTTCTCCTTGGATGTCAGGAGAACAAGAGGTGGGAAATTATTGAGGAACTCTCCCTTGAAATCCATTTCTCAAATGTTTCTAGGTGGCCATTAGTGGAGCAAATCTACAGAATGTCTTTATGTTTCTTACCCTGGAACCCCTTCTGGCTCGAAGCCCATTCCTGGTCCTTCATGTTCGCAGGAGCAACTTGGTTGGCGATGCTCTCAGAGAACTGAGCATCCATTCAGATGTTGACTTGAAAAAGCCTTTGAAGGTAAGCTCCTGTCAATGGGATCTAATCCTCACAGCAGCATCCAATTCGCATCTGGGCTGCTTCATTAAGTTTTATTTCTGATTACTGATCAAATTCCATGTGAGGGACTTCTTCACTTGTATAAAATAATTGTCTCCACATGGAATGGCGAATGCTGTAACCCTGTTTGTGAAGTAACATTCAATTTTTTAAAAAAAGTAAATAAAATATGACGACTTTCTCAGGTGAGATCCCCTGCTGTGCCTTGGCACCCCCTTTTTTTTTTCAATGTAAAATACAATGAATCTATTGTCCCAAAGGTGCTTTTTAAAGAGGCAGCTGGACTTTTTCTGTTTATCCTTAAAGACATTTTGCTTCTCATCCAAGTAGCTTCTTCAGTTCAGAACGGAAGCTTCTTGGCTGAGAATTGAAATGTTTTCATGGAAAAACAAAGTCCAGTTGTGTCTTCAAAAAGCACCTTTGGACAACCATGACCTACATGATTGAGAATCTCCCGAGACAATTGTCAGAGTATATTCATGAACTGGAATTGAGCTTGGTAACAAAGTCAGCTGATGAATAGGCATGGCAACAGAGCAGCCAATGGGAGCTGAATTGGAAAATGAAATTAGAAGTAGCCTGGGTGTGGCTCTAGTCTCTACGCTGAATTCTGAAGCTGCTGCTTGTGTTTTATTTGTGTTACATTGGAAGAATCTACTATTGGTATTGCATATTTTACTCTTGTTATTATGTATATAAAGAAGTTAATGAATCCTGCTGAATCAGTCATCTTTGTGTGCTTTCTGGATTTGAATTTCTGCTGCAAAATCTAACAACAATGGCAATCGGCTATTCTCTTTTGCCCATAAAAGCCATCTTAAGGCACTGTTTGTAAGGTGGGCGGCTGTATACATTTGTTTAATAGTTAAATAAAATTGCCCTTGTTGAAATCAATTCAGTATGTTCTGGTAGGTGATCTTTGACGGTGAGGAAGCTGTAGATGCTGGTGGCGTCACAAAGGAATTCTTTCTGCTGCTACTGAAAGAGCTCTTGAATCCCATCTATGGAATGTTCACCTGCTATTCAGACTCAAATCTGCTCTGGTTCTCGGATACTGTAAGTATGGCTACTGCATTCTTCTGGATACAGGCAATCCTCGCTTAGCGACCATTCGAAATGACAATGGACCTCCCCAGGTTATTTATGACTTGGTTCTGAAGTTCCAATGGCCAGTCTCTTCTCTCCTCCCCTCCTCCCCCCTGAAGTCATTGTGAACACATGTCGGACACTCAGCTATTTATGGCTGTTTGCAGTGCCTTATGGTCATACGTTAGGGTGATTTTTCCAAATCCTGGCATTTTCCTCCAGTTTTTGGCAAAAATGTCCCATAACAACCATTGCTTTGGTTAATGGTCATGGCATTTGCTTCGTGACCAAGGTAGCTGCTTTATGACCATTGGGTTTGCTTAACATTTGTTGCAGAGAGGATCATAAAATCAGGTCAGGTGGATGTCCTGACTTACAACTGCAGTGACTTAAAGACTGGGATGGGGAGGCTCCGTTACAGTTGTAAGTCGAGGGCTATCTGTAATTGACTCAAGAATTCGTTTAGTCTTATGTAGCCTTGGAGTTCTGTATGGCAACTTTTATGGCTTGGTGACCCAGTGAAGGGGAGAGGAGGACAGGCCTGCGCAAGTGGTGGGGCATCCTATGTGTGCGCCACAGGTACATGCATCAGCCCACTGTACACGCAAGTCGAGCTGTGCTTGTGCACTGGCCCACTGTTCACGCAGCGTACATGCCAGTCTGTTGCTTGGTCAAGTGAAAATGCGCACACACACGTTCTGGCCAGCTATTTGTGCATCTCAGTTCCGAACGGGCCACGGTCCAGTAGTATTCTTACCCAACCCTGTTACCAGCAAGAAAATCTCAAACAAACGCAGCAACTCAAACCTTCACAGCTTTAATCTACAAATAAACTTCTTTGCAAATAAAAGATGGCTTGCAGCCAATTAGTTCAGTCAGAAAAACGTTGACAGAATTCTTCAGGAGTCTCTAAGCCGGAGTCTCTACACATGATGCTGGGTCCTTAGAGCGTTTTTGCCTTCTGCAAAGGCAAAAACCTTTTGAAACCAAGCTTATATTCCCTGGAGGGAGGGACCATTATGTTCCATCCTTACTCCCGAGTCGCCTGTGCTGCTCCAGCTATTCTCTTCTATGAATCCTCCTGCGCTCATGTGCACTTAGCACAGGCTCCTCGGGAACCTCCTCATCACTGCTGCCAGCCCCCACAATCCCTGAAGGCAGCAGCCCATTCCCTGATCTTCCTAGCCCCTCATCCGAGTCCTCGCTCTCCTCCACCGTCCGCACCTGCTGCCGGCCCAGGGGTTGGGGACCTTTGCTCTTGGGATCAGATTGCTCTGGAGTATTCCAATGAAGAAAGGCTGGGCAAAACAGATGTTGGTTTGGAAGTGAATTTAGCGTCTTTTTAACCTGAAATCTATATGTTAGTTCTAGGCTTCCTCCTAATGCTGTTTTCCTTTTTCCTAAAGTGTTTTGTTGAGCACAACTGGTTTCACCTAATTGGCATCATCTGTGGTCTGGCTATCTACAACTTCACCGTGGTGGACCTCCACTTTCCACTGGCTTTATATAAGAAACTCCTGAATGTGACACCCGGCCTGGATGACTTGAAGGAGCTCTCTCCCCTGGAAGGAAGGTAGATGTTGCCCAGGGATGTTCTCCTGGCCACTTTGCGTGATCAGCATACAATTACAGGGGAAAAGAAAAGAGTTGGAAAACAGAGATTTTAGGCTGAAATTCAGTACATTTCCTTAAAAATGAAGCTTTCCATCCCTCAAAGTAACATTAAAAGCAAACCATGTGATTATATATAAGACCTTTGGAAAAGAGCCATGAACTGTGTATGCCCAACATATGCAAAATTTGACAACCGGTGTGGTGTAGTACAGGAAGTCCTTGACTTACAACCCCAACTGAGCCAAATATTTCTGTTGTTAAGTGGGACAAGTGAGCTTTGCCCCATTTTACGTCCTTTCTTGCCACAGTTGTTAAGTGAATCGCCGCAGTTGATAAATTAGTTACAAGGTTGTTAAGTGAATCCGGTTTCCCCACTGACTTTGCTTGTCAGAAGGTCGCAAAAGGGGATCACATGACCTTGGGACACAGCAATGGTCCTAAGTATGAACTAGTTGCCAAGCATCTGAATTTTGATCATGTGACCCTGGGGAGGCTAGAAAGGTGGTAAATGGGAAAAACGGTCATAAGTCATTTTTTCCAGTGCTGTTGTAACATTGAACGGTCACTAAATGATCTGTTGTAAGTCAAGGACTACCTGTAGGAAAGATAGTGGATGAAGAATGAGGAGACCCAATTCTAGTCTGCCATGCAGGGGTGGGATTCTACCAGTTCGCACCTATTTGCTAGAACCGGTTGTTAACATTCTATGCAGTTCGGAGAACCGGTTGTTAGAAAAAATTACTGGCCTAATCCTGTAAGGAAGGCAGGAAGGAAACATTCTGGTGTTGCTTACAGAAACTGCGTCTCTGTTAACCCTTATTACATTCTTGGCAGGACTAGATTTCCTGTCTCAGGAACTTCTATGGAATTTTTTCCCCTCCTTTGCTGGTACTTTGCTTATGTGGAGTGACCATTCAAAGTTACAATGGCACTGAAAAAAGTAACTTATGACCATTTTTCACACTTACGACTGTTACAGTATCCCCACAGTCATGAGAGACCAGGTGAGGAGATGCATGCCTCGATGTGAGTGATATTGAGTGGGCCACGCCCAGCCAATAACATGACCACCAAGCCATGCCCACCAACTTAGCCACGCCCATAGAACCGGTTGTTAAAAAATTTGAATCCCACCCCTGCTGCCATGGATTGGCTTGCTGGTTGGTTTTGGCCCAGTCTCTCTTTCTTTCATAGCCTAATTTACCTCACGAAATGTGAGGAAAAACAAGAGGGGTCCCTTTAAGTGCTTCGAAGAATTCCTCTGCAAAAGGCAGGAGATATCGCTACCTCTCCCACTGCATCTGAAAATTGAGCTTTCTCTTGATTTGTGCCATGTTTCTGCATGTACTTGAGTAGATTATATCAGGTCCACGGCCTGCATCACATGCAGGCCGTGCCCACCCTGGCTCTACAAAGACAAAAACCCTGCCACGATATGTCATAATACGTCACATGATGTGATTGAGTTTGACACCCGTGCATTATATGATCAATTGTGAAACACAGATGGTCCTTGACTTAGAATCAGTTGCTTTTGGAGTTCTGGTGGAAATTATTTGGAGGGTCCTTATGACACAGATTCAATGTCAAGTGGGCAGCTCCCCATCCTTCAACCTTGTTCAAGTTAATTGCACTTGGTGCAATACTCATTTAGAAATGTCTCCCTTAGGAACAGAAATGTTGGGCTCAGTTATGGTCATAAGACGAAAACTACCTGTAATGAAGCAAGATGCAGGTAGTCCTCGACTTATAACAATTCGTTTAGTGACTGTTCCAAGTTAGAACAGCACTGGAAAAAAGGGACTTGTGACTGTAACACAGTTATGACCATTGCAGTATCCCTGTGATCATGTGATCAAAATACTGATGCTTGGCAACGGATTCCTATTTATGACCATTGCAGTGTCTCAAGGACATCTGACAGGCAAAGTCAATGGGGAAGCAGAGATTCGTTGAACAAACAGGTTACTAACTTAACTGCAATGATTCACTTAACAATTGTGGCAAGAAAAATCAAAATGGGGCAAAACTCACTTAACAAATGTCTCATTTAAAAATTAGAAATTTTGGGCTCAATTGTGATCAGAAATCAAGGATTACCTGTACATATACTTAAAGCTACCAATAAATGGTTCCCCTTTTCTTCCTGCTATTTTAATCCTTCTGTTTAGGAGCCTCCAAGAGCTTCTAGATTATCCCGGGGAAGACATTGAAGAAACATTCTGCCTCTCCTTTACAGTAAGGACAATTCATACCTACTTTTGGTGTTTGTGAAAGCTTAACGAATGCCAGCGCTTCAGAACAGTATTAGTTCCCCGTTGGTTGGAAATAGGAGATTTTTGGCACGCTGCTCTCCCATTTCCAGGAGATACAACAAGAGGAGGCGACCTCTTTTAATGTTGAGGTTTGGGGGCGTTAGAGGATATTTGTGGTGGGCATTTGAGATATAGCAAAAAAGACGTATTATTGAAAAATGGTGTAGTTTTTCTTCTTGGTCCCATATCTCCCGACACTCCCATTTTTGGATCTTTTCAACTGTAAATTTGAAAATACATGATCTGTTGTCAATCATGTTGGGAGTATAAGAGGCAGATTCTGACTGGAGACAAAAAATGTCTCAACGGTAGAACATCCCAAAAGTGCTTTTTTTCAAGAGGCAACTGGACTTTCTTTAAAGATGTTTCACTTCTCATTCCAGAAGCTTCTTCAGCTCTGAAGAGGCAAACTGGACTTCCTTGTTTTTCTTTGAAGACATTTGTACCTTCTTATGAGAAGTAAAACGTCTTCAAAGAAAAACAAGGAAGTCCAGTTTGCCTCTTGAAAAAAGCACTTTTGGGACAACCATGACCTGGATGACTGAGAATCTCCAGAGATATTTAGCTACAACTGTAGAACATGTTTCCCTCATTGGAAATTTTCAAGCAGGTAGTGGATAGCCTTCTGTTTAGGACTTTAATTTGGATTCCTGTACTAAGCAGAGATTGGACTTCATAGGTGGATAGTCCCTTCTAGTCCCTAAGATGGATGCATCTTCTGTAAATCCTAATTCTGCTTCTTCACACTGGATTATCACAGAGAGGAAAAGAGATAGAGACAGCCTAAAAGCTTTATTAATCTGAAGGTATCTCAGAATCTATCTATCCCCATATTTCTTAATTGGGCACACCCTAGAAATGTTGACCACAATGCTGAAAATTCGAGATTGAATAAATAGCTGAGAATTCTGGGATTTTTCAGCTTTCAAAAATCTGTCCTATAGATTTTGGAATGAATTGTATACTTAGTTGTTGCAAAGTTGACATTTCCTAGTATGTCAAATCAGCAATTGTCATTTGCAATAAACCAAGACTATCTTAACATTAGTCATGTTGGAAAGACAAAGGTTTTGTTTAAAATGTGTCCCTGCTGGAAAATAATAATACTGTTGCTGTTGCTCAAGAGATAAAGGAATAATTCAGCTTTGCCATCGTTTATTTGGGTTGGAAATACAGATATGCAAAGAAAGTTATGGAGTAGTGGAACAGAAAAATCTTGTTCCTGATGGAGACAAAATACCTGTGCAGAACAAGAATAGGTAAGTGTTGGGTTGACAATAAGGTTGAAGAAGGTTAAATGATTGAACCTGAATGATTTTCTGAAAGATTTCAGATGCTTCACCATGAGGCCAACAGCTTCGGTTTAGAATTCTTTAGAATATCAAATTTGCCTAATCAGGTAGGAGGACATGCATCTAAAAATGAAACTTAAGGACAAAAGAGCAATGAGGAAACCTGTTTCAAACCAATAATTAATCCATGATGAGATGGTGAGAAATAAGACAGACCAGGTTCTATTATTTGCTTCTGGCCTCATTCATTATCTCAGATTTGGCTCAGTCCAATGGGACATAGACGCTAATGGAAGGAAAGGAATTTGTGTATATTTTACTCCGCTATTTGTTGCTGACTACAGGGGGCTCACTCATCCCCAGTTCAAGGGTGTTGAGCCAGCACTGTCTGAAGACGTTTCCGCTGTCATGTGACCAGCATGACATTGCAGAGCGTGGTTTCCTCCCCACAGAAGTGGTACCCGTTTATCTACTTGCATTTGCATGCTTTCAAACTGCTAGGTGGGCAGGAATTAGGCAAAGATGGGAGCTCACCCATTGCACGATGCTCAGGTCTTGAAGTTGGGCTGTCTGCTTTCTAGCTGACAAGCCCAGCGTTTTAACCACTGAGCTATTTTGCCGCCCATATTAGATTCTGATGCATGGATTCAAGCTTCTGTTCGTTCTAGCGCATATTGCCTTCTGCTGCATTTTCAGTAGATTTCCATAGAACACTCTTGTTCGACTTTGTGCCCTGCAACTGTGCCAAATTGGCACTTATAACAGATAGTGGGTGTGATCAGATTGGAGAAAACTGATCCCATCTAATATCCTGCGTTTGTGCTACAGCCAGATTGAAAGATTAGGTCATATATGTACACAGGAGAGGGAAAAAAGGGACTAGAATGCTTTATTTGCAATCTCCAACATTATTTATCAAGACTGTTGATGATCTATGTTGTCCTTACATTCGCAAATTGAGTGAGGACCAAGGATGTATAAAAACTCCATTTCTTTATCAATGGAAGATTCTTCCTTCCTTCCCTATCTGATCTCTAATAAACTATGCCTTTTCTCAACAAATGGAGCCAAGGATCATTTCCACTGTGAGAGAAATAAGTTGTGAGAAATAAGGGATGTGATGGCTCAGTGGCTAAAACGCTGAGCTTGTTGATCAGAAAGGTCGGCAGTTCGGCTGTGCGAATCCTTAGCACTTCATAACTGAGTGAGTTACTTGTTCCAGTGAGTTACTTGTTCCAGCTTCTGCCAACCTGAAAGCATGTGAAAATGCAAGTAGAAATGTAGGGACCACTTTGGTGGGTGTTCCATGCACCCTCAATGCTTAGTCTTGCTGGCTACATAACCACAGAGACATCTTCAGATAGCACTGGCTCTTCTTCGGCTTTGTAACGGAAATGAGCCGGGAATGACTAGCATGTATGTGTGAGGGGAAACCTTTGCCGTTACCTTCACCTAAAGTTGTGGGGAGTCCAACAACCTATAGTAGAAATAAAGAAACACGATGTTCCTTCTATTTCCCCCAGAGGGGAATTTGTGGATGCCTACGTGAATTACGTCTTCAACGTTTCAGTGCACGAGTGGTATACGGCTTTCTCAAGTGGCTTCTTGAAGGTGTGTGGTGGGAAGGTACTTGAACTCTTCCAGCCTACTGAGCTGAGGGCTATGATCATGGGAAGTAGCAAATACAACTGGAAGGATCTGGAAGAGGTTAGTGGGCTCTTTACCCAACATACCCGAATTATTATTTCAAACTATTATTATTTTTATAATCGACCTCTTCTTAAACAACATGTTATCATTTGTATCTATTGACAGAGTACAAGTTACAAGGGAGATTACTCAGCCACACACCCAACTATACAAATGTTCTGGGAAACATTTCATGAATTCCCTTTAGAAAAAAAGAAGAGATTTCTTTGTAAGTATTAACGTAGAACTCTAACTGTTCCCTTCATCTGAGACTCAATTCAGACTGGTGATTCTCTCATTGAGGTGTGCCAGTATAACACAGACAATAGATTTCTACCATGTGATGGGCAATTCTTCTAGCTTAACTGTGAAGAAAATAGAAGAAAAATTCTTAGACTATGTTCTGTCCTTAATTTACATACTCGAAATCCCCGCGCTTTGATTGGCTAAAGCGCGGGGATTTCTGATTGGCCAGGCGAGACGCGCCGATTGGCCCGTTTGAAGTCTCCCGCGATTGGCTCACTCCAAGAGCGGGAGACTTGAATTGCTGCCATTGGCCGCGGCCGCCGCAGCGAAAAGGATAAAAGCCGCGGGCTTTTTCCTTTTCGCCGGTTCGGTTCACAACTATTAAATAAAGAGCTTGAAACGTAGTCACCGACCCCTGGCGTCTTTTTGCGGACACGACAGACTACTCCTGCTCTTCCATGTAGAAAACTAGCAATGAGAAACTTTGGAGGCTGCTACTTTATTCCTGCTTGAAGGTTTTTTTTTTGAGAGCGGATTCTCAGACTTACAGAAATGACATGGTTTTTGAAGAAATTTGTCCTGGATTTTGTTGGTTTGGAAGATCGGTCTATAGAAGAGAAGGGTTTTAATAGATGTGGAAAAAGGATAAAACTGTCCCAAACATTGTAACTGTAAATCAAAGGATTGTTTGGATTTTGTTTTTGCAATGTCTGACATCTTTGGGGAGTTCAGGATGAGATTGCAAGACACAATGATAGTGAACCTTTTAGAGACCGAGTGCCCAAACTGCAACCCCAAACCCACTTGTTTATTGCAAAGTGCCAACGTGACAAGTTAACCTGAATAATGAGGTTTTACCACCTAAAATAAAAATAAACAACGCAGAGTTCAGCTAATTGTTCTAAGAAAAACATGATAAGTGCACTTTTATACCACTTCATTTTACCCCCCCTACTTTTGAAATATTATGTTTAGCAACAATAAAAAAAGAAAAACTTTTGTAATATTAGTTCTCTTTCCCTTCCCCTCTCTTTCCCCCCTCTTTCTCTCCCCCTCTTTCCCTCCCCCTCTCTATATCTCTCTCTCTTCCTCTGTTTCTATTTCTCCCCCCCCCCCCAGGGGAGGAAGGAACCCCTGAACTGGTGTTGGTTGATGGGAATCTGACTTCCGTAGGCCAATGAGCCCAGGGGCGGCATGTCAAAGCTCAGCTGGCAGTGGGGAGGCAGGACTTCCTAACATAGGCAGCTCTGCAAGAAAAGAAACTGTTTGTTTTTGCGAGCCGACACAGGGTCACATTGCAGCTCCATGTCACGATGGGCTTCAGGAGGAGGATGGGACCCCGTCTGCCCCATTGTGAAGCGCAGGGTGAAAAAGTCCACTCAATCAATTCCAACTTTGTGAGATCTTTTTCTTACCTGTGTTCCGGTAGCGGAAATTTTGACTGGTTCAGAGAACCTGGCTGGCCCTGCCTACCCCCCCCCCCCCGCCCTATCATGTCCTATATTCCCTTGTTTTTTAGCTCAGCTGATTTACTCAGCAGAGCAGATTGCCGTCCCTCAGCTGAGCTAAAAAACAGCTCACCTCACCAGCGCTGACAGAGGGCGGTTTCTGATTGCTATTGCACATGCGCGAAGAACACTCTCATAGAACCAGTGGGGGAAAAATTGGAACCCCACCGCTGCTTCTGACATGCTTGTTAGGGATACACCCTAGCAGAATCTGCACGGCAGTCAGTCAGTCAGGCAAAATATGTGAGATAAACGTTTTTGTAGCTTACACTCAGTAAAACAGATACACTATGCTGGTTAAATAGTTTATTCCAGTAAGAGTTTTAGCATAGTCAAAACAGTCCATATATCATTCACTAGTTCAGTCCGTCCGGGGATTATTCAGTTGCAAAGTCCAGTGTCAAAAAAGAGGTCAGTAAACTTACAAATATCAGTCCAGTAATAAATCTTCTCACAGTAGAGATATATGAAGAAAATCAAACCTCCTTTCTCTCTTCAGCAAAGGCAGCAGCAGCAGCAGCAGGGAACCATTAATTAGCAAGCAATTCAGTAAGCCAGTAATCAATCAAGTTCTCTTGCTCCCTCTTATGGCGGTTTTACAGCCGCACCCAAAATTACATGCTTTGCTGTTTAAAGTGACACACACTTTAACTTACAATCATAGTTTATATATATTATTTTACCCAAACTAAGTTAGGTAACCTTGTTATTCCTAACACAGCTTTTTCTTTTTGTGTCCCCCTGACAGTGTTCCTGACTGGCAGTGACCGCATCCCCATCTACGGCATGTCCAGTTTGCATATGATCATTCAGTCCACCTCCAGTGACGAGCGGTACCTGCCGGTGGCCCACACCTGCTACAACCTCCTGGACCTGCCCAAGTACAGCAGTAAAGAAACCCTGAGCACGCGACTGACTCAAGCCATCGACCATTACGAGGGCTTCAGCTTGGCTTGAGCACTGGCCACTCCCCCCCCCCCCCCGAACAGAGACCATTTGAAACTGAAAGAAAACTCTTTTGTCTTGTTCTCCCTTTTGTAGGGAAATGGGACACGTTGCTCAGGGAAGCCAGGGGGAAGGAAGTGGGGGGGGGGGTTGGGGGGAAGGGAGGAAAAAGGTCTATCGATGTTTCTAGGGGTTTTGACGTTCACAGTTTTGACCTATCTCTTTAATAAGGAGTGTCAAACTCAATTTCATTGAGGGCCGCATCAGGATTGTGTTTGATCTCACGGGGCCAGGATGAGCATAGCCAGTTTGATGTCACTCATGTTGGGGCCGCCTGTGGCGGCCCGAGGGGTCTGCCAACAAAAACGAGCTTCCAAACTCCGTTTTGGCTGCAACGGCCTCCTGCAACTCTCTGCCAGCAAAAACGGAGCTCGGGGGGACCACACGCTCCATTTTCACTGGCAAAGGCACTGCAGGCAGGTCCTTTGCTGTTTCCAATGTGGCCCCGCGGACCAGATCTAAGCACTCCTTGGGTCGGATCCGGTCCCCAGGCCTGAAGTTTGACATCCCTGTCTTAAATCTTATGTTTATTGGATAACTTCTTTCAGTTTAAAATGGCCTTTTCTGTCTCTGCTTCTCTGAAGGCTGGCAAATTACCTTTGTATTCCTTCTTTTTCAAAACGTAGATTCTGCCCTACTGTGAATTTCTGTTTCATCTCTGCAACTGTGAATTCCTTTCCGCTTCCTTCTCTGTCACCTCAGAACTTCCTTCTTCGCTCACAGACCAGTTCTTCTTAGCTCCAGGGATAATGTCTTCTTCCTTAAAGATGGGAAGAGTGGTGACAGGAAACGAGTTTCTCTCCTTTGCAGAATTTCTCCTTTTTCTACATTCTGCAGGAAATGATCAGTGAAGTAAATCTTCTTGGCTTTCTGTTGGACCACAGAGCTTCCTCTTGGAGAGCTGCGGGGCAGCAGAGATCCTGCAAAATTGGACTACAGGAACTGAATACTTTACCTTTGGGTTAATTGTTCCAAGGAGAATTTGTGTTTCAGTGCAGTGTTTTATTATTTGCCACTAGGAATGGGAATTTCACAGCATAGTCCAAGGGTGTCAAACTCACTGTCATTGAGGGCTGCATTAGGGTTGTGTTTGATCTTGGGAGGGCCGGGGTGGGTGTAGCCAGTTCAGTGTCACCACAGGGAGCACCTGTGGTGGCCAAGTGCTAAAATAGGACTTCCCTCACTCTCATCATAACTTACTTCCTGTTCTGTCCTCATTTACATACTCGAAATCCCTGCGCTTTGATTGGCCAAAGCGCGGGGCTTTCCAATTGGTCAGGCGAGCCGCGCCGATTGGCTCGTTAAGAATCTCCCGCGATTGGCTCGTTCAGAGCGCGGGAGATTCGAAGCGCTGCCATTGGCCGCGGCCGCCGCGGCGAAAGGAATAAAAGCCGCGGACTTTTTTCCTTTCGCCGGTTCGGTTCCAGTTTTCCTAATAAAGAGCATTGCATGAAATCACCGACTCCTGGCGTCATTTTGCGGACACAACACTGGCGACGAAGGTGGGATCCAGACCCTAAACCGAACCCCGTGTCCGACGGAAGCCAGACAAAGCACCGAGATGGCGAAAATCGCACCGCCCGCCCCCTTCAACCCCGCCACCGAAGACTGGGAATCGTTCTCCGACCGTTTCCGCATGTACCTCGAGTGCACTGGCATGAAGGACGCCTCGGGCCCGCTAAAACGCGCCGTCTTCCTCACCCACTGCGGAACCGAAGTTTTCCAGATGGCTAAAGCGTTGGCCAAGCCCGCCGACGCAACCGCCATGGACTGGGACGTCCTTGAACCTATCCTTCGGCGACATTACGCTCCCGAGGTCCCCATCCTGATCCGGCGCAACGAATTCTACCGGCGAGACCAGAGAGCGGGTGAGAAATTGAGCGACTTCATCGCCGAGCTGCGGCGCCTAGGGGGGCTCTGCGAATTTGATAACCTAAACAACATCCTGAGAGACCGATTCGTGCTCGGCCTGTGGGACCCCGCGCTCCAGAGCCGGCTGATGGCTAAGGGCAACATCAGTTTAGCAGACGCCCTCGCCGCAGCCGCAGAAGCAACCCGTACTTCCGCCGATAGCATGCGCAGACCTGACACGAAGGACCGCGGCGGAAACAACAACCCGGCAAGGTCGACCGAACAAAAAACCGAGACAACTACACACCACGGCGATTTCCACTCTGCATCCAGCACGTCCGAAGACGAAGAAGACATACATCGACTTCAGACGGGGCGCGACCAACGGAACCGGAGAGGTCATAAGTCAAGGACCAACTGTGCCGGTTGCGGCGGCGACCACCCCAGGTCGGAATGCCGGTTTTTCGATTCCATCTGCTGGCATTGCGACAAAAAGGGGCACATCGCCCGGGTTTGCTGCCTGAAGAAAAACCACAGTCCAACTCGATGGGACCAGAACGACCGGAGAAGGGGAAGCTCACCGCCCCGGCCCAGAGATCGCCACTCGGACAGCCGATGGGACCGGACCGGACGATCCTCGCGAGGCGGCGACAACCGGCAGAGAGAGGAGACCCACCAGACAGTCACCATCGGCCACGCCATCACCAACGACGCCCGAAAAATCCATGTCGAGGTACACATCGAGGGCCAGCCGTGCAAAATGGAGGTAGACTCTGGGTCCTACCTCTCCATGATTGCATGGCGCGAGATAAAGCGGTTGGTGCCTACCCTCCAAAGGAGGAACGTAGACAGCCAAAGACTTATTGTAAAGGACTACCAGGGAAACCACATCCCGGTAGTCAGCACCAAAAACTTTAACGTAACGTATAAGGGGCGCACCGAACAACTCCCCCTCACGATCGTCGACCGCGACCGCCCAAGCCTGCTGGGACTACAATGGTTCGCCCCGCTCGACATCACTCTCACGGGAGTCAACCACGTCGCCGACGACGGTTGGGAACAGCGACTAGCCCAGGAGTTCCGAGAAGTCTTCGACGGAAGCCTGGGCAAGTACCAGGGGCCCCTTATCTCATTCGACCTAGACCCTAACGTCCCCCCCAAACGACTGAAACCTAGGCGGGTGCCATTCGCCCTAAAACCCAAAATAGACGAGCAACTTGATAAGCTCGTCAAACGGGGTATTGCAGCCCATAGACCATGCCCGGTGGGAGACCCCCATAGTCACCCCGATCAAGCCGGACGGGTCGGTGAGGATCTGTGGGGACTATAAGGCCACCCTAAATGGCGCGCTGCAACAAAGCGCCTACCCCGTCCCAATAGTGCAACACCTACTGCACTCACTGGGAGGGGGCAGGGTCTTCGCCAAGCTCGATCTCGCCCAGGCATACCAACAGTTGCCGGTCAACGAACAAACGGCGGAAGCCCAGACCATCGTCACCCACCGGGGAGCTTTCAAATGCAACCGACTCCAATTCGGAGTCAGCGTGGCACCAGGTATATTTCAGAGCCTGATGGAGAGGTTGTTGCAAGGTATCAAGGGGGTGGTACCTTATTTCGATGACGTTCTAGTGTCAGCAACCAACCAAGCCGAACTAGAAAGCCGACTAAGAGAGGTCCTAACTAAATTTAAAGAAACGGGACTTAAAGTAAAAAGGGAGAAATGCCAACTGTGCACGGAACGAGTGGAATTCTTGGGCTACCTCCTAGACCGGCACGGCATTCACCCCACAAGTAAAAAAATCAAGGCCATCAAAGAGGCCCCCACCCCTAAATCAAAAACTGAACTGCAAGCATTCTTGGGGTTACTGAACTTTTACAATGTTTTCCTACCCCAAAAGGCGACGGCAGCGGAGCCTTTGCATAGGCTCCTGGACAAGGCGGCGACCTGGACTTGGGGGAAACGGGAGCAAGCCGCCTTCCAAAAAACTAAAGACCTCCTCACCTCCGACGCCGTCCTCATACAATTCAACGAAACCCTGCCTCTGGCCGTCACTTGCGATGCATCACCTTTCGGCGTCGGCGCCGTCCTCAGCCATACCCTTCCTGACAGAAAAGAAGCACCCGTCGCGTTCTTTTCGAGGACCCTCACCAAACCGGAGCGGAACTATAGCCAACTGGACAAAGAGGCTCTGGCTATAGTTGCCGCCATAAAACGGTTCCACGAATATCTCTACGGCCGGCCTTTCACCATTATAACGGACCACAAGCCGTTGCTGGGCATCCTTGCAGGAAACCGGGCCACCCCGAACATTCTGTCTCCTCGAATGACAAGGTGGTCCGAGTTCCTGGCGGCCTACAACTACGAACTCATACACAGACCGGGTAAGACGATCTCACATGCGGACGCATTAAGCCTCTCGCCGCTACCGGAATCCGACTCTGACCCAGCACCATCGACGACCACCCTCAGCATCGAGACCCTACCCAACCTACCCATAACCGCGTCAGACATTGCCCGGGAAACTAATAAAGACAGGCGTCTGGCGCGAGTTTTGCATTGGGTAGAAAGAGGGTGGCCGGAAAAAGACAACGACGAGTCCGTCAAGACGTTTCGGAACCGCCAAACCGAACTCTCGTTGTTAAAAGGGTGCATCCTATGGGGTGACAGGGTGGTCATTCCGGACAAACTACAGGGGAAGGTTTTGGACATGTTGCACGAGGGGCACCCTGGCATCGTAAGAACTAAAGCCCTGGCCAGAAGTTACGCTTGGTGGCCAGGGATGGACAAGCAGATAGAGGCCTGGGTAGCTAGGTGCCAGCGATGCCAGGAGACTAGGCCCAGCCCACCCACAGCACCCGTCCTAGAGTGGGAAACCCCAAGGGGACCCTGGTCCAGAATCCATTTAGACTTCGCCGGGCCCACAAATGGACACACCTTCCTCATAACAGTTGACGCTTACTCCAACTGGCTGGAGGTAAGCAACATGAAGACAACAACCACGGAGGCCGTGACCAAAGAACTTTGCAAACTCTTTGCAACACACGGCCTCCCAGACGTCGTCGTCTCCGACAACGGGCCCCAGTTTACCTCCCTGGAGTTCGAGAAATTCCTGGCGGAAAGGGGCATCCGCCACGCACTAACGGCACCGGCGCATCCGGCGGCGAACGGTAGGGCGGAACGGATGGTCCAGTTTACCAAAAAAACCATCCGGAAAATGGACCACGGGGAGATCCAAGAAAAAAATCAACAGACTTCTCTTTACACAACACATAACCCCGAATACCACTACCAACAAAAGCCCAGCCGAACTGCTAATGGGTAGAAAGCTGAGGTCCCCACTCGACAGGTTACACCCTACGTATAACCCGGAGCGGCCCCCTGACTCAAGCACAAAATACCGGACGTTCGCACCCGGGGACCTCGTATATGCGAAAAACCTGACGGGGGACCCCCTATGGATCCCAGCCGTCATCACCCAAGCAACAGGCCCACGCTCGTACCGGCTACAAACGACAGACGGACAAGCGTGGAAACGACACATCGACCAACTTAGGTCTAGGACAGCAAACGAACCCACCTCCCAAAACGCAAGCCAAGGGTGGAGGGAATACCCGGGTGACCGATTACAAGAAAAAATAAACCAGCAGTACTTACCGAGACGCAGCCATCGCGACCCCTCGCCAGAAAGGAACAGCCAAGCCAGCTCGACCGACCCGGAAAGACCGAGCGGGAGCGGCGAAACCCGTAGCTCAACCAACCCGGAAGGCCCAGGTGGGAGCCACGGAGAAAGAACCGGCCCGATTGACCAGCCGGTTCGCACAGAAGCAAGAGCAACCAAAAACTCGACCGAACAGGCCGGGATCCCGCTTACGACTGAGTTGCGCAGGTCAAGTAGGACCAGACGGAGCCCCGCCTACCTACGTGACTACACAACGTAAGGACTGAACCAAGAGGGGAGGGGTGTTCTGTCCTCATTTACATACTCGAAATCCCCGCGCTTTGATTGGCCAAAGCGCGGGGCTTTCCAATTGGTCAGGCGAGCCGCGCCGATTGGCTCGTTAAGAATCTCCCGCGATTGGCTCGTTCAGAGCGCGGGAGATTCGAAGCGTTGGCATTGGCCGCGGCCGCCGCGGCGAAAGGAATAAAAGCCGCGGACTTTTTTCCTTTCGCCGGTTCGGTTCCAGTTTTCCTAATAAAGAGCATTGCATGAAATCACCAACTCCTGGCGTCATTTTGCGGACACGACACTTCCTTCCTTCCTCCCCACTTCCCTGCCTCCCCCCTTCCCTTCCTCCCTCTCTCCCTCCCTCCTTCTTTCCTTTTCTTCTTTTTCCTTCCCTCTCCATTCTCCTTCCTTCCTTCCTTCCTTCCTTCCTTCCTTCCTTCCTTCCTTCCTTCCTTCCTTCCTTCCTTTCCCTCTTTCCTTATTTTTCCTTCCTTATTCTCTTCCCATCTTTCCTTTTTCTTTCCTCTTTCCCTTTCTCCTTTTGTTTTTAGTTTGTTTTGATAATCCACTGCCATGAGGGGATTATCGCATGACAACACACACACCCTGGGCCCATTTTTACTGGCAGAGGGCTGCAGGAGGCTGCTGCAGCCAAAAATGGGCCCGGGGGGGGGGGCTGCAAGGCCCTCAAGCTCTGTTTTTGCTGGCAGAGTTGCAAGAGGCTCTCATAGCCAAAAACGGAGCCCTGGAGGGCCGCACTCCGTTTTCGCTGGCAGGAGTGCAGCAGGCCAGTCCTTTGCTGTTTCCAGGGCGACCCTGCAGGCCAGATCTAAGCAACCTGCAGGCTGGATCCAGCCCACAGGCCTTGAGTTTGACACCTCTGACATAGTCCACATTTTCTTCCCATCTCAGTGCACAGATATGTGCAGATGTGTTTCTTGCAGACTGAATATCTCTTTGCCTTTCTACCTTGTCTTATCAATAGATGATGATGATGATTTTTATTTTAGAAGGAGGCCTTCTGTGCCCCACTGAAATAGATCCAGAGCCAAATGACAGTGGGGTGAATGGAAGAAAAATGACAACCAGCTTCCTTTCCTTCTCCCCCGCAAAATCTCTCCCCCACACACATTTATTATGGAACTCACCATGAATATTCCCTCCTCTGCTCCCCAATAATTTTATCAATTGTTGGTCCAAGCCGAGTTAAAGTCGATAATTGAATCCATGGAAACGAATGGAATTAATCCATTTGGGTCTGATGGAGGTAAATGGAATTAATCCATTTGGGTCTGATGGAGGCAAAAGCTAATTGCAATCCTGATTCAGCACAGCCATGAAGAGGGATTTTTATTTTTCAGTCAGGCGAGCGAGGTGGACTTTAGTCGTAATTCAATTTTGGTTGGCATGGAGCCGCAGTACTTGTGTACCTTTTAATTCAACTGTGTTTTGCACTTTCCCTGATGAAAAGCTTTAAAAGCATTAAGGGGTCACTGCTGTTTGGGTAGCCAATGGGCCTCTTTTTACTTGCAACTTTGAGAGAACTTTATCAAATGCTTATTTTGTATGTGTGTGTACATAGCTCAATATTATGCAATAAATGGAATGTTTCCTTCATGCTTTATACTGCTTTCATGATGCTTCAAGAAGAAAATAAGTTCTCGGTGCTACTAAGGAATGTTAAAAAAAACAAGGACTAATACTGATGGGCTCAGCTCTTTTTCTACCAGTACTGATAACTACCGATTTACAGAGTTGGAAGGGACCTTGTAGGTCATCTCGTCCAACCCCCCACCCAAGCAGGAGACACTACACCATGATAAGTGCCAGGAGAGAGGAAGGTAGGATCTGTGAGGAAAATGGTTTTTTTTTTAAAATATCCTTTTCAGATTTTTTTTAAACTTCTGAGGTAATGGATTAAGGACACAGCCCTTATGGTTTCTACACACAAGTTACCAGTAAGGACAGTTTTGAAGGTTTTCCAACTGTCAGATTTCAGAAAATCTAAAATTCATTTTTAAATTCTACAATTCCAGTGCATATTTGGAGCTAATTAGTGCTCTTTTTTTGCTTTCTTTCCTCTCCTCTGGTATAATGGACTGCTGTAAAGAGTAACCGAAAGGGTTAACAGAATAACAATAACAGAGCTGGAAGGGACCTTGGAGGTCTTCTAGTCCAACCTCTGAGGTTGGAAACCCTATACTATTTCAGACAGATGGTTGTCCAGTCTTTTTTTTTTAAAGCCTCCAGTAATGGGGCACCAACAATGTCTGAAGGCAAGACATTCCACTGGTTTATTTGTTCCCACTGTCAGGAAATTTCTCAATTCATGGTTGCTTCTCTCCTTGATCAGTTGCCATCCATTGCTTCTTGTCTTTTCTTCAGGTGCTTTGGAGAATAGGTTAATCCCAGTGGTGGGTTCAAATTTTTTTTACTACTGGTTCTGTGGGCATGGCTTGGTGGGCGTGGCAGGGGAAGGATACTGCAAAATTTTCATTCCCTCCCCACCCCACTAACCTGCTTTCCAGCTCCGTTCTCCTGTGCAGGGCAACAAACGAAGACCCAGCCAATCATCTGGGACTCAATGGGAGGCAGAGAATAGATGGGGCAGGGCCAGTCAGAGGTGGCATTTACCGGTCCTTCGAACTACTCAAATTTTCCACTACTAGTTCTCCAGAACTAGTCAGAATTTGCTGAATACCACCTCTGGTTGATCCCTTCTTCTTTTGTGGCAACCCCTGAGATATTGAATGACTGCTATGTCTGAACTGGTTGAATTGGTCTCAGGTTGAAATCATTAATCCTTTCTTCCTCCATCTGTTGATTGGGACTTTTGAAAGTTGGCAGTCCAATGGAACTGGAGAAAATTAGGTTGAGGAAACTGAGATATGCATTAGCAATAGCAATAGCATTTAGACTTCACAGTGCTTTAGCATACTCTCTAAGCCAGGGGTGGGCAAACTACAGCCTGTGGGCCACATCCAGCCCGTTGGTCTTTTTAATCTGGCCTGCCGAAGATTGGTACAGAATTAAGGTTTGATTTGAATGATAGCATTCATTTGATTTTGACTTGTAATGACAGGCATTTCGACACCAGGTGGCGGCCCATCTGTCAAATTTTAAAAGTCAATGAGGCCCCCGAGCCAAAAAGTTTGCCGACCCCTGCTCTAAGCAGTTTACAGAGTCAACATATTGCCCCAACAATGTGGGTCCTTTTTTTACCGACCTTGGAAGAATGGCTGAGTCAACTTTCAGCTGTTCAGGATCGAACTGCTGGCAGTCAGTAGAATTAACCTGCAGTACTTCATTCTAATCACTGTGCCACCAAAGTCTCTTAGAAAACTTTTAAGATGGTGGCCTTCTTTTGTGGAACCAGAAAAATACCCCTTTTGGCAGAAAGGAACATCACATGTTTTCTAGTCTCTTTTCAAGGCAGATTTCAGCTTGACTAATCCCTGAATGACATGCAGCTGGCCGGCATTATTGAGGCAAGTTTTAACCTCTCTTTCCCTGTTGAGCACCAGTTCTAGGAAGCACACAATAATCCCAAGAAACACGCTTACCGTTTTCCTGTAATACCTCAAAGCTTTCATTTCTGGCAGGATTTACTTTTGGAAACACAATGGGCATTTGTTGGATGGTTGCAACTAAGCTCTGGGATAGGAAAGACCCATATAAGCATTGATGGCCTTCGCAGGATTATATCATGATCAGGAACCCAAATGAATAAAATCAGCAAAGCTGTGAAACATTGAGGGACTGTGCAATATCATTTCTAGTTACAATTTTCTATCCTACCAGAGTAGAACACCACACCACATACACTCAGAGTGACCTCTGTGTGTACAAAAAAGTGCAGAAAGTTCTATTTTTTTCCAGCAGGGTTGCCAATAGATTGAATTGCCTTGCAGCTGTGAACGGACTTATCTCACTAAAGTATAGGTAGTTAAGTATAGGTAAAGTATAGGAGCACACTTGAGCCCAAAATTTATGTTGTTAAGCAAGGCAGTTAAATGAGTTTTGCCCCATTTTTCAACCTGTTTTGATGATTGTTAAGCAAACCACTGCAATTATTACATGAATCATGCAGCTGTTAAACAAATCTGGCTTCACCCATTGACTCTGCTTGTAAGAAGCCAGCTGGGAAGGTTGTAAATGGTGATCACATGACCTTGGAACAATGCAAATGTCACAAATTCATGCCAATTGCCAAATGCCTGCATGTTGATCACATGACTATGGGGATGCTGCAATGTTTCTTAGTGTGAAAAACGGCCATATGTCCAGTGCCATTGTAATTTTGAACAGTCACTAAATGGTTGTAAGTCAAGGACTATTTTTAAATGTCTTCAGATGGCGGAAGAACACACCCAAACACTAAATGAATTGTTGTAAATTGAAGACTACCTGTACAGCAGCATGGGAAAATGCTAGAGCCCCAGGCCCAATTCTAAGAAAATATTTCAAGATGGTATGCAATGTCATTGCAATTTTCCTGACCTTCTCCTTTCCAACACAAGCAGCATGGGAGAGGCACCAGAGTGGCAGGATAATGAAGGTCTCAAGCTTTTGAAAAACAGATGAGATTGAGATATGATCTCCCATAGAAACCAAAGGATAAGTAACTGAGATTTGAGTGATTTATTTATCCCATCTGTTCGCTGCAAATCCTTCAGAACTCTTAGTGGCTTACGGGAATAGAAAATGTATAATTTCAAAGTCCATCATAGTATTTTTAGACTAATCTCACCCACCTCAAATAATGAAAATAGAAACCATCTTAAATGCCAGACTAAAATTGTTAATATAGTGGCTTCAATCATTTTTAAAAGGGCCTTGCCTGAGTTTCAAAAGGCTGCTACCAAAGGGGAAAATGCACTCTTAAGGGGAATTTGCTCCGGTGTTGGTAACAATAGAACAGTGTTCAGTTCTCCTCACCACAGAAACACTGCTAGCATTTTCTTTTACGACTCTCATCTTGGACAGGTTGATGCGTTGTTTGGAGTCAGCAGTCTTGAAAGTGTCATGCCATACAGGTCTCTTGTAAGTCAAAATTGACAAATTGCATCCAAAAACTACTGAAAACCCAATTTACTGCAAAAATGGTTGGGCCTACTTAAAGTGATGAGTGCTGACCAATAAGTGGACTGCTACAGTTTGAATTAACTATACTTTTGGAGGTAGCTTTCAAAGATATTTCCACATTGTGCAGATTGCAGGAATCCAGGCAGGCGGGGACAAATGATTCAGTGCAACTGAATGCTCCAATTAAAGCTATACAGGGCTGCCAACCTTGAGTGATAGTTCGGAGTGAGACACTGCGAGGGAGCGGAGCGACCGAGGGGGGGATGGTGTGGAAGGGGGGTGTCCCCCTTTCCATGGTAGGGAGCTTTGACAATTTTACATTTTAAATGGTGCAATCTGATGCATACTTTAGTCATGATTTGGACATATATATACATACATACATGCAAGCAGCACCAATGTACTTGAACCGGATTTGTAAGATATTAATAATGCAGTTCACTGACCATGAATAATTGAAGTTCCTGACTTGTAACTGCAGTATTCTACCTCAACTGACTTTATTAGCTTAGTGATGTACTATAGACCACTATAGGATGAATTCAATGTGCAACAAAAAGACAAAAAACCCAAAACAACTACAGAGATAATGCAAATACATCAATGGGTATTCTTCTTTCTGTATCAAATACCATACTACATGCCAATATCAAATGCTATAGTCTCAGTCTTTAATTATATACTAACTTGTTGACTGAAATAGGGGTTCATAATTTCAGACATGTATAAACTAAACATTTAATCGAATAATGAGTGCTTCATATAAATATACATATTGTTAACTGTAAAACTCATCTACTGTATTCTGAAGCTTGGCCCTAGCTTTCATCATAGAAGCTATAGAACCAAAACAAAGCCCTGGTAGAGACTAAAAAATACAGCAAGTGCTGTATCTTACACAGTGCTGTATCTTACACTGTGTAAGATACCTTGTATCTTACACTGTGTAAGATACCTTGTATCTTACACAGTGTAAACCCCAGGGTGGTGCTCGTAAAATTACTTTTTTTAAAGAGCCATTATAGCAACTTTATTTGGCTGAAGAATTAAGCAGATGTTTAATTAATTACCATTTGGAGGAGACTGCTTCCAATATTAGAAAAAGGGAAACCCTAACCTTGTTTTTAAAGTATTTTCAAAAATGCCGTCTTGAAAACTCACCTGCTACCAAGGCCCAGAGTAAACTGGAGGGGGAGAGGGGGAAGGTTACTAAACCAAATCCAAGTTATTAAAGGAACCCAACTGCACTCTCAATGCTGGAGTGTCATGCGATCGCTTGGAAATACATAACCTTTCATCCTGGTTGATCCCATTGTCCTAACAGAACATTGTCCTAATGCTTTTAGCATGTGGGTGTATGAGCAAACTTCCACCACCACCACCACCCCTTTACACGCCTTATGCTCTCTTTTAGCTGATCCAAAAGAGTCTTCCCAAACCAGCAAGGCGAGAAGTGCGCCAGGCTGATCTATAAAGGGGCTGGGCAGCTTTGTGCAAAATAGAAAGTTTGAGGACTGACAGGATGTGATCCTCTGGAACAAATGTCTTTCAGAGAGAGAGAGACGCCCCAGCTTCTAGTTACATCTCTGGCAGCGGACAATTCTCAGCTTTGCTTACCAGGGTTATTCCGAGGCTGTTGCCTGCAAAAGAGGCTTTGCCAGCCCCCTCGTGTCCTTCTTTGAAAAGGGCAGCTGGCTTGTCCCGGAGGACATTGCAGAGAGGGAGAGCGCGAGGCAAAGTGGCTGCGAGCGCCCCGGGCGGGAAGAAGCCTCTTGCTCTTCGAGCGAATTTGCTAATCGGCATCATGCACAGTTACAGGACGCCGAGGCAGAACGAGGATTAAGGCGGGAAAAGAGGCGCGGTGGGGTGGCTGGGCAGGGCGGGGCGGCGCTGGGAGCTCATCCTTCTCCTAAGGGGAATATTCGGAATATCAGAGAATGTACTAGAGATATATTTATTTTTGTACATTCCATTTTGGGGGTTTAGCGTGAGATTTCGTTTATCAGAGTGAGACAGTCAAAATTGGTTGAATTGCGTGAGTCTCACGCTGATTGCGTGAGAGTTGGCAGCCATGGCTATATCAGGCAGCCCAGCTTTGTGCATCATGGCCTTTGCCTCAGAGGTGGTATTCAAGTAGGTTCTGACCAGTTCTGGAGAACCGGTAGCGAACATTTTGGGTAGTTCGGAGAACTGGCAAATGCCACCTCTGCCTGGCCCTGCCCTGATCTATTCTCTGCCTCCCGAGTCCCAGCTGATCAGTTGGGTCTTCTTTTGTTGCCCTGCGCAGGAGAACGGAGCTGGAAAGCAGGGTAGTGGGATGGGGAGGGAATGGAGATTTTTCAGTATCCTTCCCCTGCCATGTTCACCAAGCTACACTCGCAGAACCGGTAGTAAAAATCCCACCACTGGAGGACATCGATCTAGAATTGGGACTGCTGGAGCCAGAAGTGGATACTGGCAGCAGACTGTTGATTTTTCTCTCATAATGGCAACCAGGGTGTCTCTCCCAATGAGGAGTTGATGGAGAACCAAACATTTTGTAACTGACTCTAAACTATGAACAGACAGATAGAGGATTATAAATTCCTTTGAAAAATACTGGTGGCACACTTACATGATTAGCAAGGATTTATGGAGACGTTCACTCAAAAATAGTTTATTTCTTTCTTTCATACAAAATA
Source organism: Hydrophis major (assembly GCA_033807585.1). NCBI lineage: Eukaryota > Metazoa > Chordata > Lepidosauria > Squamata > Elapidae > Hydrophis > Hydrophis major. The sequence continues at coordinate 17,856,984 of CM066333.1, forward strand.
TACCATCATGTACGAAAATGCACACATATAGTTTTGTCAATCAGTTTGCATTTTTAAAAAGTTGCAGTGAATTAAATGCATTTTTATTCTGTGATGTAAACATAGAACTGTGTCCATTAAATCTCACCAGGGACATAAAGTGAATGATCATTCAGCAAAATAATAATAATAATGTATTGTTATGTCTGAAACCACTGACTTGACAAAGGAATTTTCTACGACTGTATAGAACGATGAAGAATGATTAGCTTTTAGCTTTTCTATGTTAATCAGGGCAGTTTGTATATTCAAAATAAAAAGGCACACACACTGTGGAAACTCTTTGGTACATGGTTCATCAAAAATTATTGGGAACTGCAGAATAATGCTGTTCTCAACAGTCTGTATACAGAATATCTTCAGGAATCTGCTCCAAGTACAATTAGATCTTTCAATATACATAGATGTAGACCAGTGATGAAATATCAAAGCATGCATGCATGCTTACAGATCATTGGACAAAAAGAAAAAAAAGATAACCTGGAAAATATTTTTCAGTCACTGTTGAACACCTAAGAAATATTGTAGAATTGTTCCAAAGAATGGAAAATAGCTTCTTATAAGAAAAACATGGAATGCACCCACTTTATACTGACATTTTCAGGTTTATGAACCTCTTCTGTATAAGTTTCTTTGCCATGGCAAAATTTCTTACAACCTGTAGGATAACTACTACTACTACTAATACTTGGCAAGGATTTGCTTGGAGTATCTTCCATTGTTTTAAAATGGTATTATGGTGTGCTTTAAAAATATTTCACAGCCCTTCAGAAAAGAAACAGAAACTTAATTTGTTCAGGGCATAGTGGACTTCCTTTTAAAAAAGAAAGATAGTACTATATTTACAGAATTAACATAGAATGGGGCAATAGAGTCCCAGTTTCCCTTATTCTGCAGGATAGTGCCAGGAAGAATTAGGAATGAAAAAAGACAGTTTATATCTTGGAAAATAGTAATTTGGATTTTCAGACATGCTTCTGTTCATTTAAAAGCTCAAAAATATGGTAAGGAGTCTAATGATAACAATCTGTGCTTTTATAAAGCACAATTATAATATAGGTAGTCCTCGACTTATGTCCACAATTGAGCCCAAAATTTATGTTCCTAAGTGAGACAGTTAAGTGAGTTGGGCACCATTTTGCAACCTTTCCTGCCGGTTGTGAAGTGAATCACTGCAGGTGCTAAATTAGTAACCCAGTTGTTAAGGGTATCACGTGACCCCTGGGACACTGCAACCATCATAAATATGAATCAGTCAACAAGTATGTAAATTTTGATCATGTGACATGGGGGGGGAGAATACTACATCATGTGACCAAGGGAATATTGCAATAGTCATTAAGTGTGAAAAACGGTCACAAATCATTTATTTAGTGCTGTTGTCACTTCTAACGGTGACTAAATGAACTTTTGTAAATTGAGGACTACCTGTACAGTCATTTTTTAGCCTCGGTTACTTGGCTAAACATGTAACCACCAACGCTTTTCTTTAGCCACAAAAATAGTTCCATGAATCAGAAATCTCAGTGATTGGATAAAAATCAGCCTTGAGTTATATATATAGTTCTAAAGAGTTTGATGCATCTTCCTACATAGGATAGGATAGGATAATTAATTTCTTTTGAGATAATTTCTTTTGCTTTATGACTGGTGGAGAGAAACTTGGCTCGGATCCCAACACCACCCTTCAATCACCAGAGTTGACCAATGGAATCCTGAGAGCTCAGTGCCTTTTCCCATCCAAAGGCTCTTTACAAGACCCCCATTCTCAACTAAGTGCATTTGTCCTTGGCAGTACGACCCACAATTGAGCCCTAAATTTCAATTGCCTAAGTGGCACTGCTGTTAAGGTGAATTTTGTCCCGTTTTAAGAACTGTCTTGCCTCCACTGTTATGTGAATCCCTTGTTAAGTGAGTAACATGGTTGTTAAGCAAATCTGGCTTCCCTATTATCTTTGATTGTCAGGTCGCAAAAGAGAATCACATCACTCTGGGACATGGCAACCGTCATACATATGAACCAGTTGCCAAGCATCTGAATTTTGAATCACGTGACCAGGGAGATGCTTCAATGGTCGTCAGTGTAAAAACAACTGTCGTAAGTCATTTTTCCCAGTGCCATTGTAACCATCACTAAACAAATGGCTGTACCTTGAGGACTAACTGGAATGCCAACATTTTGTCCACTGCTTTCACCCAGTAGCAAAAGGAATGGGGGAACTAGTATGAGAATCTCAAAACATGCGAAAAATTCTTGCTGTGGGTTTTCTCATTGCAGGCATATAAATGGCAAATTGATTTATATTCTGATGCCAACTTATCAGGAAGTCCAGCTGCTACCTAATTCATATAGACTTCGCCACTTAAGCTTTTAATTATAAATTTGGCTATGGACAAAAGCATTTAATAAACAAATTAAACCTTAAATCTTAACAATGATTAGAAGACAGGCTGGTTGCTTCATGTTTATTTTTATGTAGAAAAAAATGTGACTTAATTTGTTCACTCAGGAGTAAGCACATCAGCAAATTACAAGTTTTTTTTTTTTTTTTAAATCTGGGAATAATTTCTATCTGCAAGTTTCATTGTTAATCTTTGTTTTAAAATGGAGGGTTGCCTATCATTTTAGAATCTTGAGAGTCATAATTATTCAAAAGAGAAGAAACAGACACCTCAACAGAGGTGGTATTCAGCAGGTTCTGACCAGTTCTGGAGAACCGGTTGTAGAAATTTTGAGTAGTTCGGAGAACCGGCAAATACCACCTCTGACTTGAGATTTTACAGTATCCTTCCCCTGCCACGCCCACAGTAAACAAATTTGAATCCCACCAATGTACCCTCAACATCATTTTTTACTTATAGTTATCACTTGATAAGTTTCCGATTAAAATCTTAACCTAGACTCTAAAAATAATTTTTAAAAATCTGTTTTCATCTTTCTTTTCACACAAACAATAATTTTGGAAGGGAAAGGTCATGTTAAAAATAAAAGTATAAAAATAATTACCCCTTTTAATTCTCTTCATACTTAGCTAATAGTATACTTTGGTGAATTCATGAAACATTTGGGGTTAATATATAGTGTTATGCTGAGTGGCATGGTGGTCTAGTGGGAAAGATGCTGGCCTCCCACTTGGAAGGTTGACAGTTCAATTCTAGGGAGGGGCAGATATTTCTTTCCTAGGGCGCAAAGCAAAAATAACTTCTGTGAACTTTGCATGGCATCAGGAAGGGCAATCGGCCAGTAAATGCTCAGCTCCATCCAGTTGCCCAACCTTGAATTAAGGGATTACAGGTTTGTAAAAAGGAATTTTATACAGAGTTATGCTAAAGGACATTATTAGAGTACAAAGAGTTTCCTTTTATTCTTCATTTGACAGTGTCTTTACTTTCACAAGTAGCTTATTATGTGCCACAATGGGCTAATTGTTGAGGAAAAAAAAGTCTAAAGCTACTTTAAAGCCTAGAGAATTAGATTTTTGAATCTTTAGCTATATTGCATTCATTTGGGTCCAACATTTCAATTATTTTGGTTGTTTGGTTGAGCCTTAAATTAATAGTTTTGAATTTGATGATTATATTTGTAACTCAGTTGATTTTGGAGGTGGAAATCATTTCTATTAAATGCTGATATTATTCATTGTATCAAGCACATATATGAGGATTTCCTAATGCTTGTGCTTCAAAAGGCATGCATCTATTACAATAAATATACTTTCCAATTAGCTGCCTACTTGTCTAGGCAAATTTGAAGGTTTTTAAGACATATTTTTCCTTCCTTTAAAAATGGCATAACAGAAAAGTCAGGTAAATGAAATGCTTTTTTCCTTTATTTAGGTGCAGATTTGGTTATTATTATTATTATTTTTTAAAAAAATCTGTTTTCCATTTTCTAAAAAAATATATGTTTCTTTCTAAAGTGCATTGTTCTACTATCTGCCATTTTGCTCAAGAGATTTGAAAGTATACACCAACATCAAAGCCATACAAATCTTCAACTAAACATGAACAGGAAAAAAAAATTACTCGAGATCAGTACCGGATCCACCTTATCTGGGCTACAAAAATCATAAGGGTATGAGACAAACAGTCATTTTCATTAATTTCATTTTAAAAGTCCACTCTCTAGACATTTGAATGCTTTCTAAGCCTAGGGAACTCGTTTGCATTAAATCGGTTTTGCTGAAAAACCTCGGTGCATTTGCCACAATAATATGCAGGTGAAAATTCTCAGAAACATTGCAGGGCACCGATAAATTGGATTCCATTACGATCGGACACAAATCAAGAGCAGATTGTGAAAATGCCATTGCAGAAGAAAATTCAAATTATAATCTTCTGCCTTTCAAGGATGCTGGTCCATTATTCCCGATCTTCACATCAAGGACAAAGATAAAGTATTAGAAACCCTTCCCAGACATTATCTGAAACCCACCATTATATCAGAATACCTTGGCTACCAAGATCATCCTACTCCTTTCCCTGCTCTGGCGGAGGGTCCTGTTAACTACGCCCAATTTCTCCAAGGTCCACTTCCGCAATGTTTTCTTTCTTCCAGGTTGAACAGATGCAGGAGTTGTGTAATAACATTTCTGAAAAGCTCATTAGTAAGAAAGTGTGTTTTGGGTTGTTTTTTTTAAAGCAGCCATATTGAAAAGCCAAGGCAGTCCACGCTTAACAGTTCTCCACCAATTGGCAATTCCACTTTCAGTTGGAGCAATGGTTACAAGAACTACGTACCAACAATAACTACAAAAACCCCGCAGACAGGGATGAGATTTCAAGAGGGACCTACCAACCCTCTTCGAATTGTCTCAGAAAATACATCCTATTGTTAGAACAGACCTGATTGCTTTATTGGTCTGAAAATTACAGGCCATTATTTTGGAGATTCATGAGAACTCTAACTAGATCACCTTTCTTACATTGATGCTCCAAAGAAGATAAAAAGTTGAGGTCTTTGTTGTTGTTGTTGTTGTGTTGTTTTAGTTGAAGCAATTGCAGGCCACCAACTGATGAAAAGCAAAAAGAAACTCGTGAAGCAGAGTCGTTTTAGTGGGTCAAAGCCCTTCCAGTCTTGCCAGCCTGGATGGCAGAACAGGTCACAAGTCTGAAGATGCAGGATCTTCCTTCCTTCACACCAGGCCGTCATCTTCTGCCAACGACAGTCAGGGAGAGCCATGAAAGCCCTTTGTGGTATTAGGCCCTTGCTGAATTCTTTGTGTTACTTGGCTGCATTGACATCTTAACATTAGTGGCAAATCCAGCGTAGATTTATTACATGATCTTGGAGCTTAAATCTCTTTTGCTGATGAGGACCTCCAACAGTCTCAGCTTGGCCTTAACCTGCTTGTATTCATTATATTCTTCAGCCATGGGAACCCGGTCTTCTTTCTGGACGTTTCTAAAAAGGCACAACCAGATAAAACATGTCAGCTTCCTGTACAGGATCACGTCTTTAAAGGTGTAGTTTAAATAGCAAATTGAATTAAGACCAGAGACTTTCTTATTAGGTATAATAACGGGAAAATATGATAAGAAAACAGACTATTTAATGCTACATTTATTAATGGCAACAAGAATAACTTATGCACAGAATTGGAAAAATGATAGTATGCCACCAGAGGAAAATGTGATAAGAAAAATACTAGTGTGTGCTGAGATGGATAAGTTGACCATGGAGATAAAGGAAAGAGAGGAAGCAGATTATTATTTGACATGGAATGTACTGTATGATTGGCTAAATAATAGATATAAAGTTGAATAGAGCAGACAATAAGATAATAGTGGATAAAGATAAAGCAACACAGACTAGTGTATCGATAGTTAAGGTTTATGTAAAAATATGTATACCATCACGAAAGCATTGTAATGAATGGAAATTATGTTGTATATAAGAAAAATTGTTTAATAAAAAATATTTTTAAAAAAAGTAAAGGCATAGTTGACACCTTTTGGAATTAGAGAAAAACCGAAGATTAAATTTAGCATGTCCTGGTTGGGGAAGGGGGGAAATGCTCTAAGGAATTTTAGAAAAAGGAAAATTCAAGTATGTGTCCAATCCCTTGGCGAAAGGAAGTACAGGTAGTCCTTGACTTACAACCATTCGTTTAGTGACTGTTCAAAATTGAAAAAGGTGACTTAAGCTATTTTTCATACTTACAATCATTGCAACATTCCCACAGTCACATGATCAGAGTGAGGTTGCTTGGCAACAGGTTCAAATTTATGATGGTTGCACTGTCACAGGGTCATCTTCTACGCCCTTCTGGCCAACCAAATCAATGGGGAGGCCAGATTCACTTAATAACTGTGTTACTAATTTAAGAACAGCAAGGATTCACTTAACAACTGCGTTGAGAAAGATAGTAAAATGGGGCAAAACTCATTAATTGTCAAATGAGTCATGGAAATGTTGGGCTCAGTTGTGGTTGTAAGTCAAGGACGATCTGTAGATTTTCTAGATGTCAACTCATAAAATATTTCTCTGGTCTTTTTAGAGGTGCCAACAGAAAGGGAGGAGGGAGCAGGGCAGCAGCTTGCAAAACCGAAACTGCATTCCATAAATGTTTTCAAAGATAGTAACTAGGTAACTGAAGTTTCTGCTGCACAAAATTCTAACTGGAGAGCATGATTGATGACTCTGGGCTATGGAGGTGTCCCATTGGAGAATATGAATTATGATACACCCAGGGGGTGGGAGGAAACCAGGGTCAAGGGTGACAATGAATGATGTGTCTCAGAGTCAGCTACACCCAGGCAGTGCCGGCATGTTAACTCCCAATAAATCCTTTTTAAGTTTTGGAAGTTTGGCTCGAGACTCATGATTTAATTGGGGTAACTGTTGGAATCCTGACAGCTAGCTGACACTGAGACACATCATTCATTGTCATATTAATATTAATATTAATATCCTCTACTGCATTCATAGAGAGACAGTTATAACAATCCCTAAAAAAACTAGCAACAAGCAGAGCAGGAAACGAAGGTGGGCAAAACACATTTTCCCACAACCCTGCCACTTGTGCAAATGCATCAGGTACGTGCACACTTGCCCGCCGCTCGTGCAAGTGGGGATGCACACGTATGCGTACTCACCCACCACTTCCACAGTTGGGACCTCTAGATTAGTAAGCAGGACCTTCTCAAGAAGTTAAAAATCATATAACATGCAACATTAATTAGTCTAGGGCTGAGGTAAAAAAAGGGGATGGCAAGTTACCTTCCGTTCTGTCGGAAAAAATTATCTTCAAAATCTCTCAATTTTTTTCTGATCTTCTTTTTATCTTCCCTGACTTCCTGAAGCTGCTCCACAAGTTCACGCCTATAAAATGAATGAAAAACAAGCAGCCCGATGTTAAAAAGAGACAAAAGGCCAACAAGCATAAAAACAAGCCAGAAAAGATACATTTCTCCCAGTATTGTGTGTGTTTGTCCGAAAACGAGAAAGCGTATGGCTTACTGTTTTAAGAAATAAAATTTCTAGTCCTTCAGAGTGAGAACGTAGCAAAGGGCTTTATATTTTACGTCTATTTAATTGTAGTCTCATATTATTAAATTGTCATAACAAGTGCCTGTTGAGTTATGTTAAGTTAATCATAGAAAGCAAACAATTTAAGATTGAATTTCAGTTTACTTGAAATTCCATTCCATTGTTGCAACATTTCACCTATTTTGCTAAGTTTTCAGGGGGAAATGTCAGGCATTCTATTTTCTTTAGCAACATGCTAATAAGAGTCAATTTTGAACAGGCAACAGGCTGACTTCAAGGAGTGCAGGTAATGCAAGGCCACTTGTCCAGTGCAGATAAATTGTGTTTCAGAGCTTTTTCAATTCTACCCCCTTCACGAGATGTTGAGGGTGGGGACTTCCACAAGGACACTGTCTACTCTCCCTCTCGAGGTAAAACTGAAACACAAGTTTTGGCTGAATGGTCAATAAATGGCAGGGATTTCACCACATGTCACTGTGAAAGTTTAGTTAACATCTCAGCCAAAAGAAAAAAGAAAAGAAAAATCTAAGCCCAGTGTCACGTTTCCAAGTGATAAAATCCACTTAAAAAGAAAAGAGCGAAGTCCATCTTCCAAAACAATTTCTTTTATTTAGGAAAACATCAATTGGCAAAGTCCATGGTAATTCTGGATCTGACACAACCCGGAATTACCCCACAATATTAGAAGTTAGAAACAACCCCCAAAAGTCACATTCTCCAATAGAAGTAATTCAACGTTGCTTGATATCATAAATCTCCACCCCAAGGGGCCTGAGCACAGTCAGCTCGTGTTCTCACGGGAAGAAGAATCACTTAGCCTAAACAACTCTCTTTATCTCCACTCCTCCCTCCTTATGAATGTGGCAAGCCCGAAATCCTTCCCCCATAACTGTCAAAGAGAAAGTAAGAAAAAGAATATAAAGCTTAACTAAAATGGCGACACATATGTCAACTTCAGGCTTGATTACTAAAAATCTGACATACATAGAAGCTGCATGAAGATTGGACAAGCCCATATCCTGGCTGCTTCTCGAAGAGATCCTATCGTCCACTGGAGAAATGAAACCATCAACATCATCTTCTAGTCGGTCTAGAAAACTTCGTACGCCAAAGTCAGGTTTTATTGTGACGGTGAAATCTGGTTTCACACTGCTGTCATCCTCAGATCCATCCTCTTCCTCCTGTGGAGAGATTTTGATTTATTAGCCTCTGATTGGGGGGGAGGGGGGAACGTTATTAAAATAGTTCACTTTCTAAATAGGCGGGATTGTCTGAACCAAGAAAACTGGCAGACATAAATAACACAACTAACATGGCTAAGATTTGCAAAGGAGATAGTAGGCCGATATAGAGGAAAGCGGGCATGGATTTGGGCAAAATCCAGGCAATAGTGAGGCCTGATGTCACGGAAAGTCATGCAAGACATAGTGCCTGAACAACAACAAAAACAACGCACTAATGTTGCCCATACTCCCGCTCCCCCATTCTGAAGGATTTACCAAATGTTTTCTTTTCTTTTGGCAGCTAGAATCCAGCAAGTGAAAAGACTACGGCACCCAAAATATACCTTCAGTTTGCATTTTCTGAACCTAGCATTTATATTGTGGCCACATTTAATTGTCAAATAATCTATTTTTAGGAATGAAATAATGCCCTAAAGGAGGCAGGTGTTACCATCCCTAAATAGCACACAGGAGACTTTGAATGCAGGAAGTGTTTTAGGGATTTATTCATCTAAAGCAGAGGTCTCCAAACTTGGCAACTTTAAGACTTGTGGACTTAAACTCTCAGAATTCTGGGAGTTGAAGTTCATAAGTCTTAAAAGTTGCCAAGTTTGGGGACCCCTGATCTAGACTGGCATTGCCTCTTCCAGTCTTCCCAAGTTAGACACTCTTTGGTTGGATAGATTTTAATTCTTGCAAGTCTACATCCAGCATGTCCACGGTGGAAAATTCTGAAGGATCCAGATTTGGAGGATATGTTGGAGAAGAATGGTTTATTTGACTAATAATGTCTTAAGACTTGGGCTATTTCTGCCACGTTTAATTCTTTTACCTGAAGATAAATCTGGGACCTTGTATGAGAAAGCAACTATTTTGCTGTTGGTCAGGCTACTTTTACCACTTATTGAATTGAACATCTGGCATAAGAAGGGGAAGGATCCTGAAATTGACAAATCTTGGTGGTTATGCCAAGTAACTTTTGCATTACACTGGTTTGTTTTATATCAGGAGGCATATTAGGCTGCCTCAGCCCCACTCCTCCACAAATGGGGAAGGGAGAGGACAGCGTAGCAATTTATATCAACTTATTGCCAGATATGTCCTTTTGCAGTGGGCCAATGTGGTTAGACAGAACTGCAAAGAAGAGTATTTCTTTCACTGGTAGTGAGTCAAGAAACAAAAACATGAAGATTAAAAAAAAAGATACTGGGACCCTCAGAACTTTCTTCTAGTCAAAGCTGGGTCTTGCACCAATTACATAGATTAAAAGTCTGGAGGAATTACAAAATTGCAGTGTATCACTAAATAAAATAATTTCCTAAAGCAGACTGTATTAATTGATCTCTAGCTTCCAACGGTGAGATGATTTTAGAAATCCAGGAACTAAGATACAAAACTGTTACAACTGAAGTACGTTGTAAAAGCGATAATTAGAATGTGGGCAAACTGAGAAAAACAGCTCCTGATTTTGCTGTGAGGTCCTTGGTGCACTGATGATGTTACCTAGTTTGGTAATGAAACGTCTGCATGGAAAAAAAACCCAGCTTAGAGAGCACCAAGGATTCCTTGGTTCAGCCCTGAGCTGCAAATATTCTCTTCTATTGATTTTGCTTCCTGGAAACGTGGAGATGAAGGAAGATCATCACCGTCACCATCCACAGTGGAAGAGGAGAACTGATGTAAGTTGAACAAATGAATTAGTGTGGGAGGAGAATGTGAAGTCTATCTTTTGGTTCACCTTTATCTCCTTGAAGAAGGAAGCAGTTTCTCCTTCAATTATTGGCTGTAGCAAAGGACTTCTCCGCTTGCTAGAAGGTGAACCCTGCAGGTAGATATTCAAATAGATTACATTACAACCTGCTCCTTTTCCACTTTATTCTCTCCCCACATCCTGCAGCACATTCATTCCCACACCAACATGACAGTATGGTATTATTATTCTAGGCCATTCGATGCAGAACAGATAATACTCCCGCTATCCTGCTCTTCATATATTATACCATAAAAAGCCTTTCCTACTGTATAAAACAACCTCATGGCAAAATGAAACAGACAAGCACACAAGCCTAAGTTTGGAGGTTTGGATGGTGGTAGAAGCTCCAAAGATTCTTAGGGAATTTTCGAATAAGATAGGGCTTCTTCTTCTTTTTTTCCCCCTTCTTAATTAAATACTTTTTATTGAACTTTTTCACATTTAAAAAACAACACATAAAACAACAACACATATAAAAACAACATATTTACAGTCTTTGCAGTGATGTGACATCAACATTTCCATTTAAGTCAGTATATATACATATTTACATTATTTTTTATTTCTACAGTCTAACCGATTGTACCATTTTCCCCATACTGCATAGTATTCCATGTCTTCTCTATCTTGTAATTCTAGTGTAAGTTTGACCATTTCTGCATAATCTATTATTTTCTTTATTATCATGCTATCCGTGGGGATACTATCCAATTTCCAACTTTGTGCGTCAGTTATTCTTGTTGTTGTTAGTACATGTATTATATTTAGCTTCTTTCTTAAATACCCCTCTAATTATCCCTAGAAGAAACATTTCAGGCCTAAGTTCTATTTGGAGACCGGTAATTTCTTGCAACCATTTCCTTATTTTATTCCAATACTGTTTTGCTTTAGGGCTTCTTTCTAATGGACCAATGTGGGGATTTTAAATAAAAGGAAAATCCAAATGGTTAAAGTGGGAGTGCAAAACAATTAGCAGTTAGGTGTGGCCCAGTTCTGAATGGCTCACAGCTCGGTAGTAGTTGGTAGTAGCCCGCACACCCTGGAAATTGGGAACCTCTGGTACAGGTGATAACCTGGAAGAAACCATATCTCGTCCAATCAGTTCATTAGAGCAGAATTCTTACTGGGAAGCGCTGCTGCAAAGGCTGACCTGAAGTAGCTGCTAGGGCAACCTGTATTTCTTTTCATAGTGTGCAAGTATAAATATAATTATCTAGCTGTCATACTACAGAGAAGATGTGGACTGTGAGCAACAGCGTTCTTGCTTGCCCCGATTGCTAAGATAATTCAAGTGAAATAATCAAAATATGAGGTTTATACTCACAATAATGGGAATAGAGTTTACTCTTGAGAGGACCTGCTTGACCAAGCGGTATCTGTCATAGAGGGGCTTCATAGTTTGCCGTTCGTGTTTTGTTGCCTGAAAAGAAGAAAATTGCCTGAATCTTGGTGCTGGTGGTAGGTTGGTTTTGCTAAAGCTGACCGTATTTGGGTATGGGTCACAAAAGACTTGGAAGTTGCCAGATTTCAGCAAAGTGAAATAATTACCACTAATGATTATTCACCTTTTAGCAACACGGACTCTGTTTTCTAGGAAATGTCTTGTGAAAAAGAAGGAGAATCTACTTTCGATTATCCCCTTTTGAAAGGTAGGGATGGCCACAGGAGCTACTGATGAAGAATGAAATCATGCAACACAAACCTCATGGCATTCATTATAATAGTTCTTAGACTGTTCCTTTCCTGTTATCTCACCAGGAGCCTTGATTTCTACTGCTTGGGTATGTAATTGTTTGCCTGTATTAATATTTGCTACCCAATCAAAAAAGTTAGCATCTACATATTCACGATATCCAATGTGGAATTTAAGTAACATACAACTGCAACAATGCAAGCTATTACACTTTAAATTCTTGCCATTTATCATCATCCTAGTTATCAGTTTAAATGGAAATTTTTATCATTCAAGTCTGTGGTTCCGAGCAGTTTCATTTCCCTTGAAAAGGAAACACCTTTTCATCTTTCATGTTCTAAGCTCAAAGCCTGATCTCTACCTAAGCAAATCACATCTGGTTTGGTACCGCAGATAAACAGGACAAGTACACACTCCAATGGAACTGCAGAAAAAACAATCACAAACAGCCTGCCTTCCATAGAAGACTTGTATATTATGGAGATCAGAAAGAGGGCTGAGAAAATATCTACAGACCCCTCACATCCTGGATGTAAACTGTTTCAACTCCTTCCCTCATAATGCTGCTATAGGGCATTGCAGGCCAAAACAACTAGACACAGGGACAGTTTTTTCCCTAAAAAGGTAAAGGTTCCCCTCACACATACGTGTTAGCCGTTTCCGGCTCTAGGGGGCGGTGCTCATCTCCATAAACAAAGCTGAAGAGCCAGCGCTGTCCAAAAACGTTTCCGTGGTCATGTGGCTGGCATGACTAAATGCTGAAGGCACACGGAATACTGTTCCCTTCCCACCAAAGTGGTTTCTATTTTTCTACTTGCCTTTTTACATGCTTTCGAACTGCTAGGTTGGGCAGAACCTGGGACAAGTAATGGGAGCTCACTCCGTTACACAGTGCTATGGATTCGAACCGCCGACCTTTCTGATCGACAAGCCCTCACTCTGCTGAACACCTAATCCTCACAGTATTGTCTTAAGTCTAAGTACATTTACCATGTTGTCGGGCTGTAGTATTATTATCCTTCACATCTTCTCTACTAGACACTCTCTTATCGCTATTCTATTATGAATAAGAATAGAAGCAAACATACATGTCCCAGGATGAAGTTGCAGGATCCAATCTGGGTCGGTCGTTGGGAACAGAGGTTTTTGTCTTCTGAGATTTTGGACTCATGCTGGAGCCCATCTTCAAGGAACTTGTCTCTCGCAGTGTGTGTGCTGTTCTATGTGTGTTCTGTATAGTGCCTGTTGTATGTGGCTTTTTAAGATGTTGATTGGGGTGTGTTGATGGCTGGCTTTTAAGTCATTAGCTGTCGTTGGCTTGTGCTGCCCATCCCTCGCCTTCTAAGTACTTGAATAAGCTGGTGGTAAATCAGCGCTCCTGTTGACTGACGAGGAGCCTGTTTCCCAGACTTCAGTCACTTCCCTGGCTGTTTTTGTGCCAGCTCGTCCAACAATCCTGGTAGCTGCAAAGTTGAATGTGTGTCTCTGTTCGTAACAGTGATATTATGATTATTATTACTCTGCAGCTTTGCATGAACATTGAGAGCTTTGGCACCGGAGACAAATTCCTTGTCTGTCTAATCACACTTGGCCAAATAAAGTATTCTAGATTCTATTCTATTCTTTTTATCTAAACACTTTGCACCAATTATAATTATGGTCCACAATGATACCAAGCCAGTCATCAACATCACTGTTTTGCTACTTTTCTTTGTATATTTTAATGAATTGGACATGTTCTCACATTTAATAGCCAGACAATTGCATTTACCGAAATGCTGAGCCCATTTGATAGAAAAATTACTAGACTTACTGGTCTTCCGTGGATGCTTTCGTAATAGAGGAGGGATTTCTGAAGGGCCACTTTCTCTGATGCTATCTCATCTCGAGTCATATCCTGGGTAGAGGAAGGATAGACAAAAAGTAAAGGAGCAGCATTATGCAGTATGTTGTTTGTACTGCTATTTCCCCTCCTGGAGTTTTTTGTTTTCTAAATAATCCGTGCTATCTCTAGTCTGTTTTAAATCGTTCCTTTATCTCTGTACATCACCTAGATGTCCCAAAGGTGCTTTTTTTTTTTTTTTCAAGAGGCAACTTGAACGTCCCGGTTTTTCTTTGAAGACGTTTCACTTCTCATCCACAAAAGCTTCTTCAGTCTGACTGGATGGTGGGAAGAGAAGGATTTAATATTCCTTGCAGACAGCTGGTCATTTTTAGTGAGTCATTCGAGCTACCTGGAGATTTATCTGAGTGGTGCAATGAGTGTGGAGCCTTCTTAGAACTGTTGAAAGGACTGAATTGTAGACTGTAGACCAGAAAATCCAGCTGCCTCTTGAAAAAGCACTTTTGGGACAACCGTGACCTGGATGACTGAAAATCTCCATAGACGTTTACCTCACCTAGAGTTGCTTCGCCACTGAGGCAGCTAATAATAAATTAAATGCAGTTAATCAATACATTCATCGATATGACCAGAATTCTGCCTGGATTGGCGTTTTCAGTAGGTTTTCTTTTTGGTTAGGTCTAAGGATGTGAACAAAATTCTTTGAAATATGTGGCTTCCTGACCAGGACTTTCAAAAAGAAGATCAAGAAGAGGGTTCATTGGGTGGGTCAGTGAAAATAAGTAATAACTCTTTTGTCATAATATTTTAGATGTGTCTGAAAGAAACAAGATGTGAGGATGGTCCTGAAATTTAGACCTGAAAGATGCTGGCCTATTAATTCTCTTTGATTTATTGACAATTTCCTACATCATTAGATTTTGACTGCTTTCTTGAGTAGATGGATTCGAGTGGGACATGCTTTAATAATATTAATGTTAGATGGTTGATTCTAGAAGATGAGGTTGAGAAACTACAGTACTTATCAAATGGAAATGCAAACATCAGAATATTGCAATGTCAAGCACTGAATTTGGCAAGCAAAGTGGGAAAAAAAGTCAATAAGCAAGGCTTAATAGATGAAAAGTTGATGAGGTTGCTTGGCTGTTCTTTTGCCCTAGACTGCAATGTTCATGTTTTCTAGAAAGACAGTACTCCCTTTGAAAGACTAGTCCTGCATCTCCAGTTATTTAGTGGTCTCTGTGGTATGAAATATCTTCCATTAGTTTAGACTAATGGACTGAGTAGAAAAATCAGTTATCCATATATTTACTGGATTATATTACTGTCCATCTCACATCTGACTTGGGACAATTTACAATAAAAAAATTAAGACATGCACCACAAAAAACCAAAATCATGCAATAGTCTGGAATCGTGATCACCCAAACATCCCCTTAGGTTATTGTATGTCAAGCTCCTTTTGAAGACCGTTGGAAAACTAAGCTAGTAATTTAATACTTCTGTTTTGAAGTAATTAGGCATGTGTTTGTCCTTCACTAGTTTGAGACACATTTCTGGGAAGAACTGAGAATGCTGATGCTGTTTTTAATTCCCCTCCAATGTTTATGATAAGAACAGCTGATGGCAGCCTTGAGGACATAAGAGTGGTGGCAGGATTTTATATACCAGCCCTGTTCTATCCTTGCTGTGGGTTTAGCAAAAGATAAGAGATTGTATTAAAGATTGGAAAGAAATTTGTAACTGCAGCAGTGACACTGCCTTCAACACATCAGTATTTGCAGTACAGCCAAGGTCATTGTCATTGCCTGGGAACAAAGCCTTAAGAGATCTGCCAAATGTCATCTTCCTACCTTCAACAAAATAATTGAGAGTGGTACAATCCCTGACACTGTGTAGTCCTCAAATATTTATTGTAGACCTTCCAAATAAGTATTTACTCTACGACGCCTACAGCAATCTGTTCAGGTTATATTCAGCTTTTATTTGAAACCTTTTAAAGATGACAATGTTTAGCTGAAAGCTTGAATCACAAATTAAGTGTAGAACAGCATAGTCCATTCCCAAAATGGAATCCAAATGTTCTTCCATGAAACTTCTGGAACAGGAAACTTCACAAGACTCCAAGTATATGGATTTCCAGAACAGATGTTGCCCAAAACTCTATAGAAACTTTCTGTTTTGGGAAAACCGCTGCCCATTTTGGCAGATAAAAAGTAGAACACACTAGGACCATACCATAGTTTTGTATAAGCCTACATATTAAGATCATCTAATTTGGGCTTTTTGCAAACAATTGTATGGAAGAAATATTCTTCAAAACCCTTTATTTACCCTCTCATACTAGAACTTTATACTATTCCATAGGGATACTGCAAACAGCCTTAATAATATAATTCTAAATTGGCATGTTTTAATTAACACCTCAATCATCTCTGTATGCACACCACTTCAGAGAAGATCTTAATAATTGTGTGGGATTATTTTAATTATTGTTATTTTTCTTTCTGGGAGTCGTGTGATGGCCTAGAGGTGGGGCTCTTGCCTCACAATCAGGACACTGTGAGTTTGATTCTAGGTAGAGGCAGACATTTCTCTTTCTGGGCACAATGAGAATATCTCTGCTGAACAAAACTCTGCATTGGTGACAGGAAGGGCATCCGGCCAGTAAACATTGTGCTAGCTCCAATCAGTTGCCCAGACTCACGTAAGAGATTATTATTTTTTCTTTCTATTTTCCTAAGTGTACCTTAATATCCTCAGGTCGATTTGCTTCTGTCCTTTTCTCTTGGAGCTTCTTCTGCATGGATTCCAAAGTTGCCTCCACTGAAGGCTTGGATGATTTATCAGAGATATCTTGTTTCTCTTCCTCCTTCTCCAGCTGAGAGCCAAAACTTTTGGGGAGTGTATTGCTACGTTGGCGTGTCATAGGAGCCAGATCTTCTTCTGACATTTTCAGTTTTGACTCTAGTTTGGGCAAAGAAGAGAAAAAAAAAGTATGTTTAATGACAAGCAACGGAAAGTAAGCCCAAGCCTAAACAAGATGATGTTGCCAGGTTAATTCTCACCTTTTAGTTGCTTCCTAAACTTTGCAAGGTCATTTGTCCATTTCAGCACCTCGAGATTAGCTGCTTTGTCACTGTGAGAGGGCTATCCCAGAGGGGGAAAACAAATAGGAACAAAGGAGTTTTGTGAATGAAGGAATTGAAATCAAGGCTTGTAACAAACACATTTATTTATTTGTTCCAGCGCTTTCCAAAATTTCCCAAAACTTTCTGCCGATCTAGAAGGTTTTCTTTTTGGCTTTTCCGAGTGACATTTTAAAACAGGGGTGGGGAACGATGGCCCTTTTATGACTTGTGGATTTCAAGTCCCAGAATTTCTGAACCAGCCATGTTGGTTCAATAATTCTTAGAGTTGAAGTCCACAGATCATAAAGGAGCCAAGGTTTCCCAGTTCTGTTAAATGTATATAATAGTTTTTAAAAAACAAATTACAGTTCTTTGCTTTGCGCGCTCTGTAAAATATAATTAAAATAAAACGAACAGGTTTTATTTTATGTCTATTGCACATAAAATTTTTAAGTCACCTGATGAGATTAATAGCTTCATCAAATGCATATTTTATTAAGATATGTATTACTTGCTCAGCCTAGTAGGCTTTTTTTCCAATGGGTTAAAAAAGGGTTGGCTACTTAATAATAATAATAAAAAAACCCACTAATCAGTGGCTTCCTCTACTAGATAATCAGCTCAATGCTTATACTGCTTAGCAATTCGACTGCTAGTGATGTTCAAGTAAATCACAGTTGGGTAACTGGGAAAGAAATTAAAATCTGAAAAGTGCTGTTTGATTGAAGGAAAAGTTTTTGTTAGCTTACTCTATACTTTCTCTCCTGCTCAAATTTATCTTCGTACCGCCTGATCTTTTTCTTCAGTCCTTGAATCCTGCGAGTCAATTGTGCTGGTGTTAAATCTTCAGTGTCATCTTCGTAAGATCCCAAAGAAGAACTTCTTCGCCTAGAATGGAAACCATGCTGTTATGGTTCAATGAATTTGTGCACATATGAAAAGAGCATCCTGCAAAAAGAGGATTTCCAGAAAATGTTAACTGCTGTCATCTGCTCCTTTATATGGAATTATATATTTTTTCATCTCTCCCTGCTTTGACTGGAGAAATCTCCAAGCCTTAGGAAGACAACTCTTTCTAGATCTCCTCCACAGTTCTCCATAGAAATGCAAAGAGTAGAATTTCAAAACTAGTCATTGATTGCATGAAAATGCATAATGCAAAAATATTTAAATGACTGAATAGAAAACCACAGGATCAGAGGATAAGTTTGAAGACACAAATCAGAATATAGAACCAATGCTTTTTCCTGGGTAGAAACTGAATGTTTGATTCCAGATGGCCTGTGTTTGCCTCCTTTGATATCACTGTACTGTTACATTTTGTTCCATGCCTTAAAACTGAGATTAACTGTCAAGATGGCAGCTGAGATCACAGATTTGATATATTTTGTAAGATTATTCTTTGCCTTTAAAACCTAGCTTATATGCATAGCAAAATAAAATGCTATAATAATGAAAATAATGAAATAATAAAATAATGAAAACATGAATATCCCATGTTCGTGGAAAAATAGTTTCAACCCCCATCACCTGCAAAACATTTTCTAAACAAAATCCCAGCTTTATATTTCTGCAGTTCCTCTTTTCTCCTCTGCGGGATGTTATATTTACGTTAATTAAACATTCCCAAATGTGGACCTATCCTTCTTTTTCCTTCCACAATCTGAACTGGAGCAAAATATGAAGAAACATGGGAGATCTCTGAAATAAAACCAACAACAACAGACTCTCCAATAAATCACAGAGAATTCCAAATTGCAGACTGAGTATGTCCAAAAACCTATCATATTGACTATCTGCTAAAAATGGAATAATGGCACGATGGGAAGGACTAGTCTAGACTCAGTTGGAACAAATGGGTGGCTGTAATTCTGGAGCAGTTCGATAAGGAAGGTAGAGTCCTACCCAGGTAATGACTGGGTTGAATGCTGCAGCCAAATTACCTCATGAATGAATGAGAATTGGGTGGGGAAGGAGGCACTTCTGTGTCATCCAGGTACTGCTGACTTTGCCCATAGTTATAAAAGCGAGGGGACAGCATTGGGCCAGTGTCTTCATCCAGAAGCTGCTGAATGAGGCGTCCAGCCTGAGGGGAGAGGCGAGCTTCATCAGATTCTACATCATTACGCTGCCAGGAAGAAAAGGCAGGGATAGGCTCTGGAAAACAGAGGACAGGAACAATAATTGGTAATTGTGTTAACTTGACTATAAATACTCGGCGACTCTTAATCTAGTTCAGAAGGCTCCAAACTTGGCAACTTGTGGACGTCAACTCCCAGAATTCCTCAGCCATGGCTGGGTGAGGAATTCTGGGAATTGAAGTCCACAAGCCTTAAAAGTTGCCAAGTTTGGAGACTTCTGCTCTAGCTACTGTACATAATTAAACTTTTCATACTGTAGAAATCATAATCCTTGAAATTCAGCAAGCAAACTAAGGCAATTATGAGAAGAAGAAAAAACCTAGAACAACAGACAATATAAAACAAGTCATTAAGAATTCAAAATATATTGCAGGTTGTGTCCTGGTGACCCCAAAGGAAGGTAATAATCCTCACTTGCAAAGCCCACTTACCATCAAATGATAGGTGGAAAAATATTCACAGACTTCCTTAATATAAGCAAAAGTTTAGATAACTCTTCTATTTGAGCCACAGATTACTTGGAGGAAACTTAAAGTCGTCGTCCCCCCCCCCCGCCCTCCAGATAAATAAAGTCATACTTCTAAAATGCTTGAGAGAGCAATTGTAACAAAGGTTCCTCACTAAAAAGATGTGTGGATTACTTTTCTAAATGAGTGTTCCCGAGCTGGAGGACAGCTGCTTCAGGGTAAATCTCTGGATTTAGATTGAAGAAAGAGATTCTACTGATGACCTTAAGGTAAGCACACGGCAGGTGTTGAATTAGTTATGAAGGTTAAGCTCTGCAGAGGTCAAACCTAATACAGTGATTTGAATTGGCCCAGATGCACACTGGAAGCAAGTAAATGTAAGAAAGCGTATATCATAATATTAGTGCCTATTAAGTCCTTATGTTTGCATTAGTGGAAAGTTTCCAAGTAAAAAAATATTGCATCACTGCAATAATTTTATTAACATTAATGTAAATTGGGTGCTTCTTGTTAGTTCTGGACCCTTGGTAGAATTAGAAATAAAGGAACATCGTCTAAGCCAAAGAAGTGGGTTATTTTGAAGGGCAGCAAACAAACTGCAGATAATGTGGCAGTTATGATATTTATGTTCACTTTGCAACCTCTGTGCCCTTTCAAAATTCAGAATATATCAGCTTCTAAACAGCAAAGGCTTGCAAGCACTATATTTGGCCAGAGAGAAGGCATTTTACAGGAACCATTTTTATAACTGCTGAAATTTCTGCCCTTCAGAAGTCAAAAGAATATTTATGAACTTACAGAGCATTCCCGTGGGATACGCTAGGACTTAAGAGTGTCTGGAAAGAAATACTATTTTGGATTCTCCCACAGCATGTTCTCATCATTTTGCAATATAGTACTGCCAAATCTACTCCTTCATAAGGCAACTTCCAGAACAAAAACCGCTTCTAAAAACCTCAGGACTTGGTCCTTCTTTGCTTTAGCTTTCTTGCCCAACTTTTTAAAATATTAGATATTAACATCAACATGCCATGAGATTTAATAATCTAGTGCAATGGTGGCTATTTTTTAATCATCCCATTTTGGCATTTTGTACATGCCATCCGAGGACTTGTGTGTCATACATAGTGCCTGCAGATGTTGCAATGTGGATTCCTGGCTTAAAGGTGTGATGATGTAATGAGCCACATAAAATAAATGGCTGGGAACAACTTTTTTTTTTTTTTTACAAAAGTAAGAAACAATCATCCTATAGTTTCTGAAGGGATACAGGTGCAAAATCTGTAATTATAATTATATATAATAATTAAAGGTATAATTTGTGGCAGCAAAAGACCTCTGTATGAATTAAGTCCTTCGTTTAGTCTGCAGAAATGTCAGATAAATACCACAGTATTTATGGTTTAGAAAAGGTTTAGAAAATTACACGGTTTAGAAAAAGGCAGACAAAAGATCTGGAAAGACCAGTAGCCTGTATTTGTCAATATGCAATATAAAGCATTTTTATATTTTAACTTTTAAGAATCTATAGGAATACTAAAAACCTCCTCAAATTGTTAGGACCACTAAAGTTTTGGCCTTGTATTGGTCTTTCTACACCCGCAAAGATAAAGACTTCCCAATGGAGAGGACAGTCATACCTGCCTCACATGCTCTGTTTAACTTTTCTTTCATATTGTGACATCATCAAATCTTACTCTTCTATTCTGCATCTATAACTAAGCTCTGGTTACTTTCAATTGATCAGGTAAGAGAATTTATCCAGCATCAATATCCTTCCCTTTTTTATTGCTCATTTGTTTTTGTAAATTACAAGCTATAAATATTTGGATTCAACTCATCCCATTTTTATTTAACCAAACTTTTAATTTCAAAGTACTATCAGAAAGGAATAATTATCTTAATTCTGCCATTTCGCTTAATTGACTAAATTTAAAGTACAAGCTATTGGGGAGATGAGAGAGTAGGAAAAGGAGAATGGAAAGTTAGGGAGAACAGCATTTTGGAAGAAAGTGAAAGAAATGCTCATACTTTGTGATCATTCCCACTGCACCCTACGAGAAGTCTTATTTACAAGTTGATAAGTTTACTAAGCTGGTTTGCATGCTCCTACTTAGCACACTGGATTAATTAATTTACAATTTGTGGCTCTGTGATTCCAGATAAGAATTATGGAGGCAATGATGAAAAGTTTCCCAATAAATAAATAAGAAATAAAGAACTGCTGTAAAAGCTCTTTCTAAAGCTTTAGAAGCAGGAAAAGCATATGAAGGTGCTTAGTCCTGATCTTGCATAAGTCAGCAACCAATCCTTACATTCCTAAAATTCATTCCAAAATCACTGACTGCAAACTTTCTCTTAGAAGATTATTGGGTCTTCTGGCCTACATACTCAGAAAAATCTAGGAATAAGTAAAAATTTTCCAGATCCATACCAATATAATATATATTGCCCACAAATACAATTTTCTGAATGAAAAAAAAATCAGCATGTCAAGAATAATTAGCCAGGTCTGGTTTAATGCAGGCAGTTATGCTGTCAAATGTCCATATCTCTTCTTACAACCTCAAGTTGCCTTGTTTTATGACCTGCCCATTCTCTGCTCAAGTAGGAGACCTTACACCATTTCAGAAAAATATTATTTAGATTTTATGGATGGGTAAGCCACCCTAAAATACTTACTGCCAATGATCTTGTGTATCATTTTAATACCCCATCAGGAATAGAACTGAGTCAGATGGCTATCAAAAGTAAGATATTAATTAAAATTTGGGAGGAGCTCAATAGTTTGCCATAATAGTTATCTTCCCTCTATGTTCAACTGCAAGATCTTTTTCCCCTAGATTTTGAGGTGGCATTCCGCAAACAAAGAACCATTATGTCTCAAAGATTCCATACGTTCAGTATTTCCTCATCTGTCTACATGAGAGAGATACAAGGCTTCTGGGAAAAAGCATGAAATGGACAATATTGAAGAAGAAGGGAAGATGATGGACATCTTCCATGAAAATGAGTCATTGCACAAGTGGGGAAGAATATGATCTGGATGAATTTATTCTTAAAAAGTACAGAGTAGAGCATTTGGGTAATACTTCATAACTGTGAAAAAAGGATTATAAAATTCAACGAATTCCTGTTGAAGCAACTGATCTTCGAGTACCAGATGCTTGTAATGATGGTTGATTCCACAAAGCTCTGCTTCAGAGTTTGTGGAGATATCTGTTTGTTACATACAGATTGGACTTTTAAAAAATGTGATCCAACAGGATAACGTTTAATTGTTTGTTTACTCTTATAAAATATGCCAGCAGAGGCAAGCCAAATAAATATTTCTTATCATTTCTTCTACTAAAACATGACTAGCAATTTTGTTTTACCTTATTTATGTTGAGTTGTGAGGAAGTGCTTTCTTTAAGGGCAAACATAGTAAGTATTTAAATTGGAACACGAGAAATATAATTCTCCAAATAACGTATTTAGAATGAAAACAACAGTAGAAATAATTCCATCTTAAAGAATAAAGTTGGGGATCTTTAAAAATAAAGTAGGAATCATGTTCTTTAAGTCCCATTTAACTTCAGTCAAGGAAAAATAAAATTTGAAGGAAGGGTAGTTTGCTAGAATTGAGATACCACACAGAAGGCCCTGTTTCTTGAGATCACTAACTTAATAAATTTTTCTGGCAAGCACACTAGAAATGTGCAAGCACCACCACTACTGTACTTCTTAAAAACAAAAAGAACCCTCAACCCTTATAGAGTATTTCTTTTTTGTTTTGTTACCTGTTATTTATAACAACAAATAACTGGAGAAAAATAGAAAGGATTTCAAACCTCATGATTGTAAAAACAAAACAAAACAACATTCTGTTGAAGTTAGATAGCATGTGTTCATGCCATCTGCTACTCATTCTTATATAGCGCCATGTAGGTGGTTATTACAGTGTTAACTTCTGCAATCAAAATGTTCCAGAAAGTGTCAATATTAACAGTGTTGAAAGCATTAAGAGCATGTGAGGTAATACAGCACAAATTCAGAGGACCGAAAGATTTCCTGTCAACTGAGAAAACTATGCCACTGATCACAAGTACTCCTCTTGGGTATATTTAATTTGTGAATATCTAAAATATTACACAGAGATGACATCTGTGTCATAAAATGCCTCAAAGATATAACAAATCATGCTGCTGGCATAAATGAAAGCTAACAAAGCACACCTAGCATAAATTAAAACTAGCATAGAAACAAGAGAAAAATGGTAAAATAGTTTGGGGTAAGTATTGATTGTATCTTTTTCAAGAACATTTATGTCTACTTCCAAACTTTCCTAATGTTATAATTTCTTAGAATGAAGGACTTTGGAAAATATTTATTTCTTTGTAGGAAGGTTAAAAATGGATATTATGATAGCATTCTTGAAGGATATGAAGAATTTTCATAAGAAAAAGGCCTCAATCTTAATCATCCCAAAATGTAGGGCACGGTATAATAGCCTGAAGTTAAAAGAGAATTTCAATGGGCACAAAACAGAACAGAAAATTGTCTCTTGGGACATTCAAAATCTGTGTTGTGACTTGCCAAATATTCTCATTTGCTTACATGAAGGTAGTGCTGGAATTTAATGTGCTTAACTTTTATCTAAAAAAAGTAAAAAGTGCTATGTTCTACATTAAGCAAGAGTTTCAGCAAATGGACTACTTACTAATTTTCCATTTTTACTTCTTTGAATTCAGAGTGTCTAAAATTATTAGATTATTAATTCAGTAGAAAATGAGCAAACTTACATATAGAATATTCACATTGCTGGTCTAAGCCAATGTATCTCAACCCCAGCAACTTTCAGATTACCTACCAATGGTCTAGATAATGCTATCCCAACCCTCTGTTCAATTATCCATGATTCAGATTAGGAACAATCCATACTACTGTTCAGATTGTGAGACAAGACGAGACATGCGGCTAAATCAAATACTTCTAAATCTCTTCACCTACCTAACAACTAAATCATGAGTATCATGATTTGTCAATCGGTGGTTCATGATTACAAAATAGTCAGATGAGATTATAACTGACGCTGCCAATGTTCACTCACCTCTCTTTTCACATGATTTTGTTCTTTTTTACTATTTACTTATTTATATATCACATTCAGAAACTGGCCATCTCCCTGAAAAAAGCGACTCTGGGTAGTGTATAAATTCTCTCATCCATATTCCAAACAATTAGGGGCACATTTCAGAAGTAAACTGTATTCCTTGCTTTCACTTCCAAAATATCCTGGGTGGAATTTGCATCAAGCAGTGCAATGATTTCAAGAGATTAAGAGAACAATCATCCATTCTGCAGTCTTTCCAAATTCTTAAAAAAAAAAACCCTTCATTTTACTCGACTGCTAGACTCATAGGGAAAGAATGCAAATTTATTCAGATTACCCTTGAAAATATCACACACACACACAAAAAACCCCAATCCTTTCTGGAGCAGAGCTAATTAGAATATATAAGGAAATAAACGTGGATGGAGGCATTCTTTAGATCTAAGGGAAGAACATCTAATATACTATCAAACTGTAAAAAGAAAATTGTATCATCTGGTATATTCCATCACAAGTAGCTACAGCAGCTGATGGAGCAGGTTTGCATATCAGCTAGTATATTTGAGCCTCCTTTAGAATTCTGAACTGATACAAAAATAGCATGTGGACACAACTTGGCATCAATTCCAAAAGGCTTTGGTCCAGATAGACATTGAACATTTCCACAGTCACAGAATGTAAGAGTTGGAAGGGATCACGTAGATCATCCAACTCTTCACCCTTGCTAGCTAGGGAATTCTGGGAGTTGAAGTCCACTAACCTTCAAATTGTCAATGTTGAGATACATGGCTCTTCCTAGTGAAAGGAACTGCTATTAATGAAAAAACTTCTCCGTTCCATTCCAAATATCAAAATCCAAAAATGCAGTGCTAAAATGTCCTTAAATGCTTGAAAAAAGGGGGGCACTAAACTCTCTAAAGAACTAAAATGTGTGGCAGCAACGTTCTTTCAATGTTTAGAACAGAGTTGGAAGGGACCTTGGAGGTCATCTAGTCCAACCCACTGCTGAAGCAGGAGCAAATATTAGCCTCTACCTGGGATTGAACTCACAGCCGCCTGATTGTGAGACAAGAGCTCCACTTCTGGTCTACCACCTAGATTTCCAATCACTGTTTTCAGTAGCATGGCTTAAAGCACTCTGTGCCATTTAAATTAGTGGATACCAACAAAACAGTTTGCTAGGGGAAAACACACACTAATACTTTGTCCCTTTCCTTGTAAAGATAATGTAAACAAATAAAAGTAATTCTATTTTCACTTACTGCACAGCAGACAATAAAAGTATGTATTCATATATGCAATCAGAGTTATAACTGCTAATGCTAAATATCTCTGCCTTGCTACACAGAAAAAAAAATTAGAACATTAGTTACATCCATTTACTTTGGTTGAATCAATGATTTTAAGATCCTTAAATAGATGTTGGGGAGAATTCTCTTAACAGAACCATATTGTACATGGGAATAGATTTTTTTTTAAATTACACAGTTAAGCAGGAATTCAAAAAATACCAACTTAAGCAAGGTTTCATTCCCTCAGACAACACATGTGTGTAATCTGAACTTAGGGACAAATATGCTTCTCATAGAAGGTCTCGGGGATTTATTAAGGTACCTTTTAGCTAATTTGCCAGAAGGGGGATCTTTACCTGAAAAATGTTAGCAATCAACTGAACATGACAGGTAAAGAGACAAAAACCATTTTTCTTTTTCTTTTTCTCTGGGTTAAAAGAATGTCCCAAATGGCATCTTTTCCAGCAAAGGTTCAGCTCTTGTACTGAAATGGTTTATTAGTTTCTACAGATTAGCTTTCTCCAGATCAATGTTCTTCGGATGTGCAACTCAACAGACACGTGGATTGAGAAGCTAATGTTGAAGACACCTGAACGGTAATAGGCAGGGGAAAATTGTCACTTATCATCCGAGAAACAAGAGGGAAATCCATTTCATGAATTCATGACTACGTTTATACTTATATCTGTTATCTTATAATCGCTTGAAAAAATAAATAAAATAAACAAATAAAAATAAAGTCAGAGACAGAAGTAAAACATGCAGTCCTGCTGAAATAAGAGCTGTCTCATTCATGCTCAGCAAGCAAGCAATCTTACCTTCCCAGTTGTCACTGCACAAAGTTGACAGGTCCAGGCGAGGCACTTCTGATATGAAAGTGTCTTCCTGGGCATCTATTTCTTGGTTTCTCTGTAACTTGACTTCAGGAACGCCGGGATGTTCCTGGATCTTCATACTTGAGCTCTGCAACACATCCCCCCCAAAGCAAAAACCTTTTTGCAAAATTCAGTATAAACGGGAAGTACAGATGTAAACAATCACACATGCACAAAAACCAAAACAGACTTTTTCCTTTCTATAGACAAACTGAAAAATGGGAGCCTTTTTAGTATCCAGTCTTTTTTCCAGTTATTCTCTTCAACGCTCATGGATCACTTACACTAGTTAAAAAAAATTAAAAAACTAAAACCAAAACTTTTGCTTAAAAAAAAACAAAACCTTCTTGACTAAAGAAACAGAGAAAGGAGCTCAGAAGTTGCTCCCCTCCAACTGAGTAAACTATCGGTAGAGTTTATCCTTGAATGGCTTGAAAAGGCAAAGCAATGAGAACAAGGACTGCATTTTCCCTTAAAGTTTTGACTCCTGAGTTCCCCCCCAAAATGCATCACCTAAGAGGCTGCTGTTGCTAAGGCTACAGCACAGCACAATCTCTCTTGGAAAATGAGGATACTCCTGCCTTCCGTCTTCCCTGGACGAAGGGGAGTTTTCTTGCTGCAGACGGTGGCAGCAGAGTGAAAGGTACGCAAAGGCTCTCCAGCGAGCTGTGCTGCGGTATAGCTCCGTGAATGCCAGCCGAGTTGGGCTGGCTTGGCTTGCACGTCCTTGGCTTCCTGTGGTTGTTTTCTAGCTGGGTGTGGGGAAAGCAGGCCTATTTATGGAGGAGCTCTGGGATATTACAAGCTGCTGTTGCGCAAACTTGAAATCATCACGGGCTTTGGCATTTAATAACTGGAAAGGGGTAGGGGCCTGCAGAATAAGCCGTAGACCAGGAATGCTTCCCATTCCAACAAACCTTTGTCACTCTCTTTCTCTCCCAATCCCTGACCCTAAACTAAAAACTGCTGAGATGATGATCTATGGAAGGAAGAGACGAAAGCATTTTGCACCGTGCCCACTCACCAGATACCCGATATGTCCTGTGTGTCTGGACAGATTAAGCTCTTTGCCCTCTTGTTCCTGGCTTTGTACACTTATCCTGTCTGATTTTATGTTATGCACACCAGAGCATGCTGTATTCATTTGCAAAATGCAGAGAAATTTAATGCAAAGGGACAATCAGAGGAACGTGTCTGATGTAGGAAAACATATAAGGTCTTTATTTGTAACTTGGGAAGAAAAGAGACAGGGAAGGAAAAACAGCAAGAGAGACTTAAGAGATTCCACCCCCCAAAAAAGTACGGTTAGAAAGGGCAGAAATACTAGGGGAAGAAGAGTTAAAAGCAAGTTAACAGACACAATTGTAAAAACATGAACGACTCACTAAGGTACCAGCCAATTTTTAACTTTGATTTCTTTCTTTAGAACAGTCAGGATCTATTTGTGCATCTGAAACTCTGTGTAACTCCCTGCAGTTCTTTTTTCAGTGTCTGCAATGGGAATTGTTAAAATTAATCCGCTCTGGAATTTGCCAATATGCTGAATTAAAAGGATGGTGGGAAATAAACTGCACTTTGCTCTGTTGATTGTAATGCAAATAATCAGTGCTGCTTTCAGATGGTTGCCAAGAAGCTCAAAAGCAAATGAAAACCGAGAAACCTTGAGTAGCACAATTATATATATATATTTATTCAGCTCCTTTATTCTCCCTAGTCGATATATTTAGAAATGCAGCCTAAGTATAAATTCTTGTCTACCCATAAGGTACAAAGGACCCTGCAATAAAATCTAGATTTCACTTTAGACCCATAAAACTACACAAGTTTAAGAAGCTTGCCAGAGCAGTCCAGCCGCCAGGAAAGTGACATATAATCAAACCACAGATGTTCTAGAAATCTAAGGAAATATATTTGTACTGCAGGCTTCATTCTGCCAAACCAGCTCCAAGAAAAGAGATGAGTGAACAGATTCCACCCAGTAGCCAAAATAGTCCCATTTTCTTTAGGGAAAACATATTCCAATCTCAAGCAATGCAGATCGAGTTCAAAGTCAACATCCTCACAAACAACATAGCATTTCTTCTGTCTAAACTTGTTCTGATAGGCACACACTGCACCATTAACCACGATTTATTCAATGACCACACTTGGCTGAATTATTACAATACAATAACAAAATCTTAAGAACAAAGATTTCTGCTCTGTTAGATGAAGTCAATTACCCACCTCAGTGATGGTGAACCTTTTCGGCACTGAGTGCTCAAAGCAGAATGCGCTACATGCTTGTGTATGTGCACACACCGTAGCACTGGAAACCCGAAGAAAAGCTGGCTGGCACACGCACGCCTGTTTTTTGGCTATTTTCAGGCTGTTTTCTGGCGCTCTGGCATCCACAAAGACCAGCTGGTAACAACACACATGCTTACAGAGAGGGCTCTGGCATGCGTGCCATAGGTTCAACATCACGGACATGAAAGCAGAAGAAAATGGTGCAATCCAGGAGCGTGAAATGGGATACTACGCAGAGGATGAGAAGGACAATTGGACACTACGTACGTAGAGAATGAGGACAATTGGATCATAAAGTGTTGTCATTTCAGTCCTGATGTGATGAAAAGTCCACTAAAGGTTAACATATGCATTTTAATCTTGGTCAAGTAAACCAGTTTTATATTCCTTCCTTTTACTTCTAGCAAACTTGATGGTTAGACCCTTCAATGTCTTGCTTCATGATCAGTTGACTTTGGTCCATTTTCTAACTTTATTTGCATTTCATGAATATATGTAGGATCCAAGGGGATTTGGCAGAGGAGATTGCACTGAAGATGGTGTCTGCTTTGATTGTGTCATGCCTAAATATGGTAAACTTCTGGCAGGTGTTCCTGATTCTCCTCTCCATCCCCTGATCTTAGTGAGGAATAGTATGTCTGGGTTCTCCTGGACCTTTCACATTATTCTCCTCTTTTGATATCCTGGCAAGCTTTTCACTAGCTCCCTATTTGATCTAGAATACAATTTAAACTATTCTTGCTTGTACTAAGTGACAAACTCCCCAGTATCTGTTTGCCCTCATTTCTACCTACAGTTCCACTAATTCCTTATGTTTCTTTCTGCAGGACATTCTTGGTTCCTTATTCCAGAGTAGCTGTCCCCCAATACCAGGCTTTCAGAGATCTGGCCATCTTTGTGATGCTAAAGAAAAGAGGTTTAAAGATCTTTATATTTAATTAGCGGCTAATGTAATCAGGGTGTTCTACTCTATCTAATTCTTCCAGGATAACACTTTCTTTATATTATTATGGATGTATATATATATATAGTCAGGATGCTATTTTAAGTGTACTGCTTTCATGCTGGATTTTTTAATGTTAACTTTTGTTTATTGGATTCTGAGTTAATTTTATTGGATTGAACTACAATTCATTATTCTATTATTGTTATTCTATATTCTACCTTGGCAAAAAGCTAAATAAATAAATAATAAGATTATTGCTAGTATGCTTAATAGGAGAAGCATGTTTTTTCTCAAGTTGAAACACTTGGCCTTTTAACTGTTATAAACCATTGCACAACTTTTGATTTCCCTTTTTCTCAATTTAACATTTATGCTGCTGGAATGCTCTACGAAATCAAGCATAAAAAAGATAAACATATTCAAAGTTTTTTAAAAAAAAATCGGTCATTCTTCTTGACTATCATACCTTTATCCAAATCACGTAAAGCTAAGCAAACACAGCAATTCGAAGCAAAATTTCAGAGTCCACTACAACATGTCCTGTTCCCTCTGGCATTACTCTGCTGTGAAGGAAGAACATGACAGCTAAAGGAACATTTGAAGAACAGGTTTTGTCATAGGGTATAAATGAACTCCCCCTATCCTTTTCTCAAGACACACTGTACCAGGCCATTAATCTCCACTATGCTGTCACCGCTGAAATTTAAAACTACCAAGTATCTTTCAAAGCCAGGCAATAAAATGAGATCAAGAGTGGACTAGCTAACACCTAGACACTAGGATCTGCCATTAATAAAAAAAAACTTGGATAGATCAATTGAGAATGTACATTCAGAACATTTTCTTCAATAAAAAAAATCAAATATTTCTAAGGCAAAATCTAAAAGCTATAATGCACACTCATCAACCTTATAAACAATGATCAGTATTAAATCCAACTGGCATCTACCTCAGATTTATATATAAAACCACATTATTCCCTAGAAAATCTTGGTGTATTTTTGTCTCTGTCATTTAGCAAGGATTTGTTATTGTTGTTTAATAAAAGAGGATTCCCTGGTTTTTTTTTATCTGACAGGGTTGGTTATGGAGGATTATTTTTCATTCCTACATTTTGCAACGCAATTAATAATCCATAAGACTTTCTGAAGATTCAAGATTTCTGCTTAGATTCAAAAAAGCTGCATTCCAAACATACATGGATGGTTCTCTGAACAAATGCGTTTTTATTTTTTGCTTCTGATGCCACTATTCAAGCATGCTGACATGCCTATCTGTGGTATCATCCTTCTCTATGCTTGTAAGAACAGAGAACAGAGTGGGAAGCTTATAGGACAGCCAAGAATCTCCAGTGCTGAGAAATAAGCTGCTCCTGCAAACAAATAAGGGGACATAGCATAGTCACACTAAACAGCATCTTCAAGTTGTCTATGGAGATTCTCAAACATCCAGGTCTGTGCCCAGTGCGCATGTGTGCAGGGCTGCTCGAAGGAAAGAGCAGCTGCAGCAGCACGAGCGACTCGGGAGTAAGGTAATGGCCCCTCCCTTAAGAGATAAAAGCCAGCTGAGAAACCGGAGTTCTTTGCAGGAAGCAAAGAAGTTTTTGCACTCAAGCCTGGTGGACGTTTGGAATATCTTGGTTGGTGTTTGGAGTCTCTTTGTATTTGAAATATTTCTTAGTAACTTTATCTAGTGTCCTTAGCAGCCTTACACAAGCTTGACAAGGCTCGTTCTTATCAGAGATAATTAATTTGAAACAGCCTTTTAACCGTGAAGGAACAGAATTCATTAAGAATCATTAAAAAAAAGGTTTTTCTGTTACCTCTGTTTCATGTTTGTTTCTTTGGAACAAGGTTTGGGTCAGAACAAGAAGCTTCTTGGATGAGAAGCTAAACGTCTTCAAAAGAAAAACAAGAAAGCCCAGTTGCCTCCTGTAAAAGCACCTTTGGGACAACCAGGATCTGGAGGACTGAGAATCTCTACAGACTTCCATTGAAAACATTTCACTTCTCATTCAAGATAAACTGAGGAAGCTTCTTGGATGACAAGTGAAATCTGAAAGTGTGTCCATGTGGTCACAGAAAAAAAGTGACAATAAAGGTAATCTTATCATTATTTTTTTCCCAAGTACACCTGTAACTAATCAGCCATTATTCTTTCCATTAACTTGCCCAAAAAGCAGTATTTACAACTGCCTGTAACTATCTATATCTTTATGTTTTCTAAGAAATCACCTAACTGCCTCTTTCAAATCATAATTCCTTTTAGAAGAAAACATCAATAAATCCCCACTTGTCACTGTTTTCCTACTAGATCTTACTAGTCATACACCCCAATTTCCTACTCACTGGCAAATGTCTTTCTAACAGATAACAGATAATCAGAGTTGGAAGGGACCTTGTAGGTCATACAGTCCAACCCCCTGCCCAAGTGGAAGACCCTACACCATTTCTGACAAATGGCAGTCCAATCTCTTCTTGAAAGTCTCAAGTGATGGCGCTTCTACAACTTCCGAGGGTAACTTCTGTTCCATTGGTTGATTGTTCTCACTGTCAGAAAGTTTCTCCTTATTTCCAGGTTAAATCTCTCCTTATTCAGTTTCCATCCATTATTCCTTGTCTGGCCTACAGGTGCTTTAGAAAATAGTTTGACTCCTTCCTTCCTGTGGCAGCCCCTCAAATATTGGAAGACTGCTATCATGTCTCCCCTGGTCCTTCTCTTCACTAGACTAGCCAAGTCCAGTTCCTGCAACTGTTTGTTGTATGTTTTAGCCTCCAGTCCCCTAATCATCCTGGTTGCTCTTCTCTGTACTTTTTCTAGAGTCTCAACATCTTTTTTATAATGTGGTGACCAAAACTGGATGCAGTACTCTAGGTGTGGTCTTACTAAGGCTTTATAGAGTGGTATTAGTACTTCCCTTGATCTGATTGTATCCCTCTGTTAATACAATTTAGGATTGCATTAGCTTTTTTGGCTGCTGCTGCACATTGCTGGCTCATATTTAGCTGGTTGTCCACAAAGACTCCAAGATCCCTCTCACAGTTACTGCTATTGAGCCTGGTTTCACCCAGTCTATATGTGTACCTCTGGTTTTTCTTGCCTAAGTGTAGGACTTTACTTTTCTCTACATTAAATTTCATTTTATTAGATATGGCCCAGTGTTCTTGTCTGTCAAGATCCATCTGGATCTTGAGCCTATCTTCTTGGGTGTTAGCTATTCCTGCCAGCTTAGTATCATCTGCAAATTTGTTAAGTTCCCCTTCTATTCCCTCATCTGGTAATGAAGATATTGAAGAGTACTGGGTCTAAGACAGAACCTTGTGGCACCCCACTACTTAGTTCCCTCCATGTAGACTTAGACCCATTAAGGACTACTCATTGAGTACGGTTTGCCAGCCAGTTGCGAGTCCATCTAGTGGTAGTGCTATCTATTCCACTTTTTTCTAGCTTACTAAGAAGTAGGTTGTGGTCTACTTTACCGAATGCCTTGCTGAAATCTAAATATATTATGTCCACAGTATTTTGCTGGTCTATTAATTTAGTCACTGTGTTGAAGAATGAAATGAGATTGGTTTGGCATGATCTGTTTTTAACAAACCTGTGCTGACTGCTAGTTATTACTTTACTTGTTTCTAGATGTTGGCAGATCTGTTTTTTTATTATCTCTTCCAGTAGCTTCCCAGGTATTGATGTTAGGCTGATTGGTCCATAGTTTCCTGGGTCTGTTTTTTTCCCCTTTTTTGAAGATGGGAACCACATCAGCTCTTTTCCAGTCCTCTGGTAGTTCCCCGGTGCTCCAGGATTTTTGAAAGATATGGTGCAATGGTTCTGAGATGACCCCTGCCAGCTCCTTTAAAACTCTGGGATGTAATCCATCAGGCCCCGGTGATTTGTTTTCATCAAGATCAGGCAGGTGTTCTCTTACTATTTGTTTGCTTATTGTAACTTTTATTTCTGGTCTGTCTTCTAGAACTATACTATTCTTTTTATGACTTTCATATGTATTTGAAAGTCAAATGCACAGTACATTCATGCAACCATATCACAACATACTGTAGGTAGCTGTTATCAGTCTATATCTACCAGAAAGAGCTTGTGCATTTGGATCCCAGAATACCTCTGTTGGACTCATTAAAGCACCCACGTCTTTTGCTAAGCATGAGAGGCTCTGCATCTTTTTTGAATGCTTTGGACATTCCAGGTTGTTTATCCTTCCTGGCAATGAAAACTTGCAAGAAAACTTACAAAGATTAGACATAGCAATCAATGATCCAAGAAACCTTTCCAGTAAAAGCATTCTGCAATCATGAAAGACAAGAGAATCCCTAGAAACCATATTTATTTATGCCTATGTAAACACTCAGTCAACCTTGGCTGATTTCAAATAGCAAGGCTGTACTACTTATAGTACTTCAGTGAGAAATTGCCAAGAAACCCAAGGACTATACAAACTAGGAAGTCAGAAAAGATTGGGAAGTCAGAAAAGCATTCCAGAAGAAACTATTTACTGTTGCCTAGAAATCTACATGTGTTCATGGATTTATCACAGATAAACTCAACTCAAAGTGGACAAGACTATATTTAACAATGATTTGGCGACGGAATTAAAAACATTAGGCAGAGCTGTATTCTTGCTAAATATACAGTACCTTGACATAACCCTTCAATTGTAGCTATTCAACAGGGACCCATTTTCATGGCTGCCCTGTGGAGAGGACATTTTTGGAAGGGGAAAAATACACAGATCACAAATGTCTTTCTCTTGTTGTACAACTTGCTATACAGACCCTCCCTAGCATACTGCAATCTCATTGGATGAAAATATCGGTTCCAATTTAACACTGCCCGGTTATGCTTATTTTACAAGCTATTATAAGCACGCCATAATTCCATATAACCAACAGTAACACAATGTGAAGTTAGCCACAGACTTCAGCTTTCCAAGTTTTTTTCTTTTTTAAAAAAACTTTGCTAAAATATATATTTTCATGATATGCTTTAAAGAAAGGGGGAACCACGCAAACAAGCCGAAGCCCCATCTGTGGGATGCAAGCAGCATACAAAACCACATCCCCTCCAGTCCATGGAAAAATATTTCTCCACGGAACAGGTCCCTGGTGCCCCAAAGGTTGGGGGCTGCTGCTTTAAGGAGCAAAAACAAAATCTCCTAAGTTCAGAGAAAATGTTTAAAAAGGTTTTTGACAGCCATAAGGCAAAAATAAGCAACAAGATTCCTGTCCCTCTCTCAAGGTTTGTGGCTGTAAAATGAATTATGCGAAATAAAATCATCCATGCAAATTGGCAAGATAAATACAGAGTCTTTATATTTGCACAGCCAGCCAATTTGTTATTTCCGATTTGCTGTCTCATCTGTTTCAGACCAGCTTCTTTGAAAAAAAGGATAACACCTTGAAGCATCTCTATCTCTAGTTATCTGCTTCTGAGAAAATAATATGCTATTTCGATAAAGAAAGGAATGATCATGATGGAAAAGGAGAACAGAGTTACAGGGAAATGTCACTCCACATAGGGGTCTTCCCTCTCTTAACCTCTCGTTCGTGAAGGGAAGGAATAAATTTCAATTTACTAAGCTAAACTATTGAGGGAAGAGAAAAACATCCATCAAGATTAGAGGAAAAAAGTGTATTGAAAAGGTCAAAAATAAGTGAACAGCACTAACAGAAATACTTCCATGTCGGAAGCACCCAAGTGCTCAAAGGATTTGCTGGTGACATCACTGTTGCCTGGGGGATGCCCAGGTGGGAGATTTTTCCACACCTCTGTGAAATTGCCCACTGAAGTAGTACCCATTAATCCAGTGGTCCCTAACCTTTCCAGTTGGGTGGTCCATGGGAGGGGGAGAGGGGGTGATTCGGTGTGAGTGATAAGTGCGCATACGCAGCTCCATTTGCATGAGAGTCCTCAAATGGACCTTTGTGCATGAGCATGATTGCCTGCTGCTTTGGAGGTGTGTGAGTTAGCCCACTGCTCATGTGGCCCAATTCTGAATGGGCTGCAGTCCACTATTGGGCCGTGGACCAGTGGTTGGGGACCCCTGCATTAATCTACTTGCGGTCACCTGCTTTCGAACTGCTGGATCAGTGGAAGCTAGAGTGTGGAACTGGAGCTTACTCCGCCCTATAGCAGCAATGGGTCCCGAACGCTAGGCTACCTATTGTCAGCCCAGAGGTCTAACCTCGTGAGCCACCACACTTGTGAGAGAACAGTTATTTCATCAGATCAAAGCAATAAACACAGGCTATTTTCATGATGCTGGGAGCAAACACGGTCTTCCTGGGTAGCTAATTTCCTAGCATGACAGTTGTAGAACAATTTAATCTCTTTATGAATCCTGAAATTCTTTAATTTAATCTCTCTCTGCCAAGAACCAAGTAAGGGATTCTGAGCAACCTTCTCTTAAAATTTAGCCACCCCCCTCCCCCATTTCCAGCAAGATTTTAACTGTGTAGTTTTACTTTTACAGCTGGGATAGAAATATGACTAGGAGAATCAAGGAAATTTGGCCAAGGTCTTAGATTCCTTCCAAAACCTGTTCTCTGATTTCCAAGTATGATCAGCTAAACTGGTTCAGTTTTAAATCTATCTTCTTAGATGCTACTTAGAATATTTTCCAAGGAGGCATCTTATAAGTACTGCATTAAAATAAATTCAATTTTTTAAAAACATTGAAAATATTCAAATATTTAATTTTTATAAATTAAAATTCATTTAAAATCATATACAAAAGATTTCTGCATATCATTAAATGATTTTAATTAGTATCAAAATTAAAGTTCAGAATCATCTATGCTTGGAAATCTATCAACTCAATAAATAAGCATGTTAATAATCAAAGGTACTTTAATCTAGCATCTGAAAACCAAAGCCTATGATATCCAAATGTTTCTAACAAAGGTAGCTCTAATGAGAATTCACATTCTAATTACTTTCACTTTATTATTAAAATATTGTAAAGTAACATTAATAAAAGCAAAGTAACAACATTAATAATAGTGAAAGTAATATGTTAGTATTTTGCAAATGGTACAAATGGACACAAACCTGATTGTGCATTAACAGATCATCCTCATTTTTGCCATTTTTTCTACAAAAAAGAAGGAAGAAGTATTAAGGACCATGTCATAAAGGAAGCAACAAGTAATATACCATTTTTTAATAATCATAAAAATTACATTTTTAAAAAATGGATGAAAATAAAAGCTAAAATTTCAAATAATTCCTTGAGATTTGCATAAAAAAGCCAAGAGATCAATCTACGATTAACAGACGTGAAACACAATATGAATACATAAAATAAGGCATTCATTATAATGTTAAAACGCACTGTTTCCTGGAAAATAGCAGCATTTTCAGAATAGGACATATGCAGGTTGACAGAATCTAAAGTTAGATTTTTCTCTCTCTTATGTTCTCTCTTATGGTTTCAAAATATAATTGGATTCTCTCATATAGATCTTAACTGACATTTAAAAATCCATAATTTTAACACAGAGTAAATTTTAAGCAAGTTACCCTTCTTCAGAAAAAACCTCCATTTCATCTGGTCCTCTTGCATCTACATGTCTCAAGGAACCGAAAGTTTCCATCGCCTGTCAAACATTAAGACAATTGCTAAGAATGATCATTTTAAACATCACCTCTCAAAACCTCCAAATGTAATTGGGATTTCAACTCTCAGTGCACCTATTCAACAGAAGGACACAATTGGGTTCTATCCATACTGAGAAATGCCACTTATGATATAGGCAGTGAAATAGAAAAGGGATTACGAAGGACATAGTAGCAAGAGATCTACTGACTCAGTGATAGTGGATTGTCACACTGCTGTGCGATGGGTGATCATGAATTATAGTTCCACTATTCCCACGGAAGGGATTCCTGCAACCAAGGGAAGTCTGGGGAATTAGACTTAGTAGTCCTTGACTTATGACTAATAACTGAGCCCAAAATTTCTGTTGCTAAGCAAGACAGTTGTTAAATGAATCACTGCAGTTGTTAATTTATGGTAGTGAATCTGGCTTCCCCACTGAATTTGCTCACAAGAAAGTCACAAAAGGTGATCACATGACCTTGGGACATTACAATCGTCATAAATATGAGTCAGTTGCCCAGCGTCTCTATTTTGCTCACATGACTGTGGAGATGCTGCACGGATTACTGTAAGTGTGAAAAATGGTCATAAGTCACTTTTTTCAGTGCTATTGTAACTTTGGTCACTAAATAAATTATTGAAAAGTTGAGGACTGCAATATACATTAATAAAATAAAATACATTGGCAGGCTTCGGTTTCCTATGAAAATGGCTGGATTCATTCTTGATCTATTGAGCAAAGCCAAATGTCTCATTCATGTACAGTGCACAACCATAATTTGTTCTTTGGAACATTCTTCCTCTGGGAGAAGAAAGACTTCTACCTTCCTGGCTTTCAAAACTACTTGCTACAAAGGGCATTTGAGTGCTTTCACAAGAATTTCCTTGGAATAGATTTACTGCGTTGGATTATTACTTTATTGCCTTGCGGTTTTAAAGATTGGAAACACCCTTGGTGGCAAAATGGGTAGCCTAAATACATAGGAGCTTCAGGGGCGCAGTGGTTTGAGTGCAGTACTGCAAGCTTCTCCCACTGCAATTTGGCAGATCAAATCCCACCAGGCTCAAGGTTGACTCAACCTTCTTTCCTTCTGAGGTGAGTAAAATGAGAACCCAGATTGTTGGGGGCAATAGGCTGACTCCCTAAACCGCTTTGAGAGGGCTGTAAAGCACTATAAAGCGGTATATAAGTCTAAGTGCTATTGCTATATAATTGCACGCATGCACGTATCTGTAAATGAACAAAACTATGATGTAAAACCAGCTGGTTTCACATGGCAATAAGCTGAAAGCAAACAATGAGATATGTACAGGTATTCCTTAACTTATGACCACAATTGAGCCCAACATTTCTATTGTTAAGTGAGAAATTTGTTAATTTTGCCCCATTTTATGACTTTTCTTGTCTCAGTTGTTAAGTGAATCACTGCAGTTGATAAGTTAGCAACCTGGTTGTTAAGTGAATATGGCTTCCCCATTGATGTTAATTGTCAGAAGGTCACAAACGGAGATCGTGTGGCCTTGGGACACGGCAACAGTCACAAATATAAACCAGTTGCCAAGCATCTGCACTTTGATCACATGATCATGGGGATGCTGGAAATGCCATAACTGTGAAAAACGGTCATAAGTCACTGTTTTCAATGCTGTGGTAACTTTGAACACCCACTAAGCGAACTGTTGCAAGTCTAGGACTACCTGTACTGACATTCTTTTCACTGGTTCATTCCAGTACATGTAGTCCTCAATTTATGACTGATCATCCAATTGTTGAAAGTTATCGCAGACTTTTAAAAAGCTACTAATGACACGTCCTCAAAGTTACAACAGCCTCCCCACCCCGTGGTCACATGATGGTATTTCAGGTGCTTGCCAACCAGCTCACATTTAGGACTAGTTGCAGTGTGCCATGAGGAATTGATCATGATTCTTGCTATGGGTTAGCATCTGACCCACTTTAAAGTGCTATTTGTCATCTACAAAGCCTTATAATGTGTGGCACCAAGGTATACACCAGGGGTGTCCAACCTTAGCAACTTTAAGACTTGTGGACTTCAACTCCCAGAATTCCTCAGCCAGCTTTGCTGGCTGAGGAATTCTGGGAATTGAAGTCCACAAGTCTTAAAGTTGCCAAGGTTGGACACCCCTGGTATACACTGAGGATTGCTTTGCCAAGTTGCATTCTGGCCATCTATTGCAAATATCGATCTAGAGAGGGCCTGTTGAGAATCCTGCTCCAATATGAGATTTAGAGGCTGTGAGATAGAGGTGGCACACTCTGTAATACTCTCCCCTTTTGAAAATTTCTGTTCACAAAAATATATTTGCCTCATTCATGCTTTTGTTTTGAACCTGAATATCTTATTTCAGTGGATCTTTGCCTATAGTAAGATCACAGGCCTAGGGGTTTTATATTTGTCATGATTTTCTTTTTTTCCCCCCGCCTGTTATATGCCCCTAGAGTCTTCTAAATGAAGCAGAATACAACTGCCTCAAAAATTTATAAATATAAAAGCGAAATGCAATTCACGCATCATCACAAAATCTCTAGAATCATAAAGCCTACAAACTTGAAATTGGCACACATGTTCCTCTTGGCTTCTAGGTGCTCATTAAGAAAGGATTTTTCGAAATGACCATCACAGCAGTATTATTTTGTATATTATTATTAACACACTTTGATGCTAAGGAGTTCTACTTCTCCTCCCCACCTGAAAAGAAATCTGTTCCAAATGCAAAACACAAGCAGAGAAGACTTTCAGTTTCAGAGCACCAAGCAGCTTTAGTACAGAACAGTTGAGCTAAGCCATGCCCAGGCTCCTTGCTGTCTCCTTCTTGCTCACACAGCAAATACTGCTTCAGTTTCCAAACAGCCCTCAACTCTCACATACACTGACAGGATGCTAGATGAATACCGATGGATGCTGGTAGGCAGAATTTTCTCCCTCTTATTTTCCTCCCCCAAAACTAATTCTGATCACATAGTTTCATAGTGAAGCACGGGTATCGAGCTAGTAAATATATAAATGTGCTTCACTGTAGAGATTCATCATTTGCTTGGAAGGAACAGTTGATGACTTTCCTGATTTTTGACAGCCAATTCTGGGCTAGTGAATAACACAACGGGCATTTAAACTTACTCCTGACTTGCCCACTGAATGCAATTGTCATTTGCAAACTTTAGACATTTTTAATGCTACAGTCAAATGGCTTGTAGAACCATTCAGCAAGAATAATCATCAAGACCACCTGAAATGCAGAGATGCTATGAGAGATGGGCATCCACAGATCATACAGAGTCACCCAAGTTACAATGCGACATTTGAAAGCTTGGCTTTCATAATTTTGCTTACCAAAGAACTCTCTTGATTGTCATTAAACTCAGACAGTTTGGTGCTGGATTTCTGCCGTTTTGGTTTACTTCTTTCGCCAATATAGCCAGAACTGTTCTCGTGGCATTTTTCCACTTCCTGAGCATTTAACATACACTCTTCAATGCTACCGAAGCCAGAAGGAATATTCTCTTTATTGATGACCTCACTACATTGGAAGAAGGAAAAAAGAGATGGCTGAATTCCAGATCATTTATAGTCACACATAAAGGCAACCCACGCAATTATTTTAACTTTGCAAGTTCTAGAAAGGTATTTACACCCTACGCTTCCTCAGTTATCTTATAGTCTTACCTCTCCTGGAATTTTCTTCAAAGAATCTGCACAGTCTATCTGTAGGGGTCCAAGGAACAGATCTGGAATTTTGAAAATCTACTATAAGCCTTCACAAAATCCCTATTATAGCTGAAATTTGCTTGTTCACAAATACCAAACTGTCAAGATTATTCTCTGCTAGGTCTTCTAGTCGCCTGATAATGGGCATGTGCCAATGTTTTCTTTCTTTTTTAAAATATGTTTTATTAATACATTTTTCATTAAACATCAAAAGTTCCATATCTCTATGAACAGTGTGTTGTCTGGCCACAGTTTTAAGTAGAGATATAACAATAATCATAATAAACATATCAATATTAATCACAGGGTAGTAATACAATTAGCTTATCCATCAATACAAACATTTTATCATCTTTCTAATCTTTATAGTTTCTAACCTGTTTCTTTAGAATAAATAGAATAGAATAGAATAGAATACAATACAATACTTTTATTGGCCAAGTGTGATTGGACACACAAGGAATTTGCCGGTGTAAATACTCTCAGTATACATAAAGAAAATATACATTCATTAAGAATCAAGAATCATAACGTACAACACTTAATAATAGTCATAGGGTACAATAAGCAATCAAATCATACTAGAAAACAGTCAATATAAATCTTAAGGACACAAGCGACAAAGTTACAGTCCTACAATCACAAGTGGGAGGGGAGGGGTGATAAGGAGTGATGAGAAGATTAACAGTAATAGTAGTGCAGACTTTATAAATACTTGAACAGTGTTGAGGGAATTATTTGTTTAGCAGAGTGATGGCTTTTGGGGAAAAAACTGTTCTTGTGTCTAGTTGTTCTGGTGTGCAGTGCTCTATAGCGTCGTTTTGAGGGAAGGAGTTGAAACAGTTTATGTCCAGGATGTGAGGGGTCTGTAAATATTTTCACAACCCTCTTTTTGACTTGTGCAGTATACAGGTTCTCAGTGGAAGGCAGGTGGGTAGTAACTGTTAGTTAGCCACTGATAAAACAAGTCCCATGTTAAAAAGTATTCTGTTTCTTTCTATTATTTTAAGTGTTAATCTATCCATCTCAGTACATTCTAATATTTTTTAAAATGTTGGCAATGTTTTCCAACTTGGCAGCTTTAAGATTAGGCCTTGGTGGGTAGGGAATTCTGGGAGTTGCAGTCATTCAATCTTAAAACTGCCAAGGCTGAGAAATACTGGCATGGACCGAAAGTTAATATGAGGTTAGAGCAGTGGTGGTATTCGACCGGTTCGGCCCGGTTCTGGTGAGCCAGTAGGAGTGATGAGCAGCGGAGACAGAACCAGTTCTCTCCGCCACTCTGCTGTTGGCTCCACCCGCCCGCCCGGGCTCCCATACTCACTTTTATCTGCTGAATTTGAAGCGCAGCTGCTTTGCATGGCACAGAATAGTGCTGCGCAGCAGCTGCTGAAGCGACCAGGATCGTGCAGGCTTATAAGAGGCGAGTTAGAATGCCTCTGCGCCTGCGCAAACACCCCTGCGGGCACATGCACACAGAGTATGTGCATGCATGCAAAGCACACCCACCAAGCCATGCCCACTGAACCGGTGGCAAAAATATTTGAATCCCACCACTGGGTTAGAGCCTGGCACTTTATTCTATGATGTGTAAGCTTTTTATTTATTGGTTAAAAAAAAGTATAAACATTAAAGTTAACTGGTGTTGGTACAAAGAGGACTATCCGAGAAGGTTAATTACCTATCCCATATCTAGCCTAGCATAAAGGCAAATGCTGCAGCAATGTAATCGAAGTGAAGCAGATTGAACAATGCTGGATGGGATACTACCTGGAATTCCATAGGAAGAATCTGACAGAATAGCATAGAATTCTTTATTGGCCAAGTGTGATTGGACACACAAGAAATTTGTCATGGTGTAAATGCTCTCAGTGTACATAAAAGAAAAGATGCATTT
The DNA here is from genome assembly GCA_033807585.1 of Hydrophis major. Classification (NCBI taxonomy): domain Eukaryota; kingdom Metazoa; phylum Chordata; class Lepidosauria; order Squamata; family Elapidae; genus Hydrophis; species Hydrophis major. The sequence continues at coordinate 17,900,500 of CM066333.1, forward strand.
GTCAAGAGTCAAGAATCATAAGGTACAATACTTAATAATAATCATATATATAAAACACATATATAATATATAATAGTCACACATAAATGAGAGTGAAGAATATGACTTCCAAGAGGAAATATAGTAACGACAATACATGGCAGGATGCAGGATTTTCCATACAGTTTACTTTCAAGGATTTAAAAATGAGTCCAGTCTAATGAAAGGCATTCTAAGCAACATTCATTTCTGATTATGTAGGTCTAGACCAGGGGCGTTAAACTGGTGGCCTGTGGGCCGGATGTATCACGCACAAGCCATACTCACCCTGGCTCTGCAAAGGCAAAAAACATTGCGATACATCACGGTATGTCACATGATGCGATCGAGTTTGACACCCATAGGCTAAACAAACATGACAGGGAAATCAGAATATTTGGAAAAATTTCCGTTCCATTCCATCCTTTCTGCCAAATCTTTTCAATAAAAATTCAAAAAGTGAGGAGAACTGTGATGATTCCAACATCTCCACAATTATCTAGGAATAGGAAGGCAATGGAGATATTAATTTGAAAATGCAGAACGGTGTTGTCAAACTCGATTTCACTGAGGGCTGCATCAAGGTTATGTCTGACCTCAGGAGGCTGTGATGGCTGTGGCCAGCTCGACGTCACTTGTGTTGGGGATGCCTATGGCGGCCTTAGTGTTCTCCCAGCGAAAATGGGCTCCATAGCTCCATTTTCAGCTGCAACGGCCTCCTACAACCTTCTGCCAGCAAAAATGGAGCTCAGAAGGGAGGCCTGTGGCTGTCCTGAGCTCAGTTTTTGCTGGCAGAGACACTGCAGGCCTTCACTGTTTCCAGGACGACCCCGGGGTACTAAGCAACCCACAGACTGGATCCAGCCTCCGGGCCTTGAGTTTGACACCCCTGATATAGAATATTTGCTCTGGAAAGCATCAGGCCTCTTGGCAACTTGAGAGGGGGGAACCAGTTTTTTGCAATTATCTGACAATTGCTATCAGAGAGTTTTAAAACTGTCTCATAGGAGAAGGAGGAGAAGAAGAAAAGAGAAGAAAAAAGCATACCTATCTCTGGTCTTTCGGCCTTCATCTTGTTCTTTATGATGTCGCCTGCGCTGCCCAGCGGATACACTGGAAGATGTTAATGATGTTCCAGATTCAGATTCTTCAGAACTTTGACCACTAGAGCCATGAACATCAAAAAGATGTTGTTCGACAGCGGTCCGGATCGTCTTTTCTAAGTATCTGCCAAAACAACATAAGTTACACATACATATATATAAGATAAAGATATAGGTTCCCCTCTCATGTACGTGCTAGTTGTTTCCAGCTCTAGGGGGTGATGCTCATCTCCGTTACAAAGAAAAGGAGCCAGCACTGTCCAAAGACGTTTCCGTGGTCATGTCACTGGCATGACTAAATGCCGAAGGCACAAGGAGCACTATTATCTTCCCATTTTTCTACTTGCATTTTTATAGTGCTTTCAAACTCTAAGTTGGTAGAAGTTGGGACAAGTAGTGGGAGCTCACTCCGTTATGCGGTGCTAGGGATTCAAACCGCTAAACGGCCAACCTTTCTGATCGACAAGCTCAGCATCTTAGCCAATAAGCCACCCCATCCCCTACACACATACATATACACAAGTATTAATATATATTTTTAAAAAATGATCGTGAGTTCCCAATGTGAACCATTCATTTATTAGCGTATATCTCAAACATGATTTGCCAGAAGTGTTTCAAATGTGGCTTAAGTTCTACTATTAAGTTCTACTTATACATTAAAAGAGACCACCTTTTTTCAGGCTTCTGCATAAAAACGGAAAGGAAAGATAGGCTTCTGCTTTAACAGTTAGTTGTCCTAGCTTGAATGAAAGGATTCCATAAAACAGCAGTATTTCTTTTTTCATGGTGGATTTATTATTTTGCTTGGTTAGATTTATTAAGTCATTTGTCCCATAAAAACATTTTTGTATCTCTTAACTTAATGTTAAGAGATGAAGAAGGTTATTTATCCAAATACATTTGCGAGCATTTTCTATTCAGATTGATTAAAACACAGGTAGGATAAATATGTTTGATTAAAAAAATATAGGTGAAGAAAAGAGGACAGAAAAAAGCTCATAATAAAGAAAAACATAACAGACAAAAAATATCTAGAGATATGAGACATGTTCCATAGAGATATGTTCCCAGTTGGATGCTGCTTATAATGTCTTTCATTTTGCTGTGTCCTTGATAAAAGAATTTACGCAATAAAGTATGTTTTTCAGCCAACTGAGATACTACCTTCCCCTCACCTATATTTTTTATTAGATCTGTCCTCTTTCTCTTTCTTTGAGTGAACAGTAGTGAGTTGTATTTGTATGAGATCCATGATATGGATCTCTTTTGAAGACTTGATTAATTAACATATTTGTAGTCATTTTTTCTGTGAGGTACAAAGCAGGGCTCCCTTTCAAAGTCCATGTTTATTGGTGTACGGTTAGTTGGAAAAAGAGACACTGCCTCAAGTTCATCCAGAGAAATGTACGGCTAAGTGGAGAGCAAAATTTAGTTCTTTTGAACCCATCTTCAATTCACGGAATCATTCTCATTTTCAGTGCTTTTAGAGAAAATTAATCTTCTCATTTTCAGTGCTTATAGAGAAATTTTCTGTAGCTCACTTATTTTCTTTATTAATGCTATATTGATAGTTGCTACTGTAAATGCATGATTTTCTTGCCTTCATCAAAATAATGTATCTTTTCCTTCTTTACCTACTGTGTGTTTTAAATATATAGCTCCCTCTACTGATAAAAAGAAAATTCATCTAGCATTTTCTTTTTTTAAAAAAAAATACTGTGGCAGACCAACAAGTGGAAAAGACGGGAAGCATTCTTTTGTGGGGTGGGCAGTGTCTATGTTTTTGTTTCTAAAGATAAAAGGGGTTCCTTGAGTTTTTGAGTACTTAAAGGGAAAAAAGTCCAGGGGTAAAAAAAGAATATTTTTTTGGTCTTTTGGGGGAGGGGGGGGTGTTTCTTTTGAGAGATGCAGTTGAAAGGAGTCTAAAGACTGACATGCACCCTTTCTGAATCTAAGCAACCTGAGACTGGATCTTACCTGTGTGGAAGAAATCTTGAGTGTACAATAAATATGAAATAAGATCAGTTAATTGGCTTGAAACAAGATCGGGTCAAATTGGTCCAAAGTCATCTTAAAATACACTCTTCCTTAAGAAGTCAAGCAACTGTCAAGACTGGCTACAGGTAGACCACAATTGAGCCCAAATTTCCTAAGCAAGACAGTTGTTAGACCTTTCTTACCACAACTATTAAGTGAAACACTGCTGTTGTTAAATTAGTAATGCAGTTGTCAAGTGAACCTGGATTCCCCATTGACTCTGCTTGTCAGATGGACCCCAAAAGTGACCACATGATCCTAGGACCCTGCAACGGTCATATATACATGCCAGTTGCCGAGCATCCACATTCTGATCACATGACCATGGGGATATTGTGATAGTTGTGAGTATGAAAAACGATCATAAGTCACTTTTACCAGTGCTTTTGTAACTTTGAATTGTCATTAATTACATGGTTATAAGTCAAGGACTGCCTGTACATATTATCCCATAGGCAGATTATTGCATTCAATTAGAACATCCACATCATCTAGCATTTTTAGGAAGATCATTGCAGTACTCTATTTAGGAATCAGCTTGGGCATTCCTTAACAGACACCCAAGATGCCTTTTTTTCATTAGGTGGCTGTATACAAAAAGGTTTCCACTGAAACCATTCAAACTAGACAATAACAATCTTATCTTCTATTATGTCTACCACCAGTGCTATCAAAGATGTGGTACATTTGCCACACACACACATAAATCACAAGATATTTAATGAGGAAAAACAAGAACTAAAGAACAGAGTGACAAAAGAGAAAGAATTACTTACTCTCCAGTAGCAGGGATGTTGTTGACTTGTGACACGTGAGCACTGTATAAAAAGAGGTTAAAAGTTAGGTATAATTTCTGAAGGACATTAAGAAAAAGTGGTTCAAAAGTTCACTTAAATCAGGGGTCTTCAAACTTGACAGCTTTAAGACTTGTGGACTTCAACTCCCAGAGTTCCTCCTCCAGACATGTTAGCTCAGGAATTTTGGGAGTTGAAGTCCACAAGTCTTAAACTTGCCAAGTTTGAAGGTTTTGACTTAAATGGTAAGTGACATATTTAAAGACACAGTTTTACTGAGAATTAAGCAATTGGTTCCAAACAATCGTGCATATGCACTAGAATGTGTTTAAATGTTCAAGTGTATTATTCAATTCTTTAAGATGAGTAACAGAACCTTTTTTTAAAATTACAGATTTATATTGAAACTACCATGATGACAGAACATATACATGAATTATGACTTTCTGGGAATAATGATTTCCCCATTGTTTCCAGCAAAGCAATTGGCATATATCCCAAATTTCTGAGACAGACCTAAGTATATATACAGCAAATCAAGAAATGCTGGCCAGTCTCATATATTTTGTACAAAATTTAAACATATACTTTTAATACCCATCAATAATATTATGAAATAATTGCTTGAAAAGAAAGGAACATGAATCAAAATCAATGTAGCAAAGTCCATTTTATTTGATCATCAAGTTATTTTTTTTCACAGTTAATGAAAGCCACGTAGGAAAAATCATGAGGTGAAAAATATATCTGGAGCGATTTTCTTCTGCCTAATATAGACTCGTTAACTATTGTCAAGCCCACGAAATGATACTACAAAGAGTCAGGGCAACACAACATGCTTTCTCCCTGATCTAATGATGGAAGCAGATGTGCTAGGAAGCCTGAGGGTTTGTGACCAGAGATCATATCTTTAAACTGTAAGGCAGGATTACATTTGAGACTTTTTCTGGCTACCCTTTGCTGACTCAGCTTTGCAGATAAGATAGTCATATGGCATCCTTCTGAAGGCAATATTCAATAAATGTCATTTATGTGAAGCATAAAAAACAGTTTATTATCTTTATTTTATTAGTCACGATAGCTGGCTAACCTACCTGCCTACAAATCAAGACAACATCACTAAAGGAAAGACTAAGTGAATGCTATACTGTTAAATGTGTTAACCATACTATGCCAAGAGAACAAGAAATTACCAGTGACAATTCTATTACAGGTAGTCCTAAACTTTCAACAGTTTATTTGGTGACCATTCAAAGTTACAACAGCACTAAAAAAAGTGTGTTATGACCGTTTTTCATAGTTACGTTTGCAGCATCCCCACAATCACATGATCAAAATTCAGATGCTGGGCAATTGATTCATATTTACGATCGCTGCTGTGTCCCAAGGTCATGGGATCACTTTTTGTGACCTTCTGGCAAGCAAGTTAATGGGGAAGCCAGATTTACTTAACAACCAAGTTACTAACGAATCAACTGCAGTGATTCACTTAATAATTGAGAAAAGAAAAGTTGTAAATGGGGCAAAACTCACAACAAATGTCTCACTTAACAACAGAAATGTTGGGCTCAATTGTGATTGTAAGTCAAGGACTACCTGTGTTTTAAACATACTTATTTTGAACAAGTTCTGAATTCTTGCTAATATTTTCAAGTGAAATGCATATCCTGCTTTGTTCAGCAGACATAGGTTTTTTTTTAAAGTACCGTATTTGCCGGCGTATAAGATGACCTTTTTGCCCTGAAAAACATGCCTCCAAGTGGGGGGGGGGGGTTTGTCTTATACGCCGGTATATCCACTGCCGGCTATCGGATGCTTGTGGGACGCAGCGAAGGCGCCTCTGGCTTCCCGGATCCCCCGCATAGCTTCCGCCAAGAGCGTCCCCGTGTCGCTTCCACCAAGAGCCTCCCCGCGTCTCTGAATCAGGTTCGAATCCCGCTCGCCTCGCTCCACTCGAGGCTGCAGCCACTGGGGGGAGCGAGAGCGTGGGTCGCTCCTGTCGCCCCAGGCAGGGCCATGTGAAGGCTGCCTACCTTCCTGCTCCTCCCACGGCCCCCAGCACTCTGCCCTGCCGCTGCAACCCTGGGGATTTCTGGAGGGCGTTTCCGGTGACCCCACTGGGATCGTTTGGCTGACCAACACAGAATAACATGCACACTGTGTAAATATTGGATGATTAGTTACCGGGGGGGGGGGGGGTCTTATACGCCGGGTTGTCTTATACGCCGGCAAATATGGTAAGTAGAATGATAGACACAAGATATGGGTTATTTTCTTCTAAAGATGGGTCAATAAGAACCAGTGGCTGAACAGGGGTGCAATGCTCTTTAGTACAGACAATTAATTTATGTTACTTATGAAGCAAATCCCTAAAAATGAGCTAATTTCCACCATTCAATTATATCCCTGTTGAAAAGCATAGCATCAGAATGGGCCAAGAAACTTATACAACTACAGCCAATATTTACAAACTAATGTTACATCTAAACTTAATACTCGTGTATTAAGAGCTAATTCTGAAGAATCTTCAGAAATTCCTCTTCACCCCAAGTACAATATCACAATTCTTTTTCAGGAGCTGAACTGGTTACCCAGCAGTTATTAAAACCCTAAAGATGTTTCAGGTTTCTTTTTTGCACCAATATAATAAATCACTGAGATAAAAAAGAAGTATGTCTCAACTGTGATGGGCATTTGGCTTATGGAGACTAAGAAATGCCCATCAAGAAGGGAGAAGAATTGCTCAGAAAGGCAATGCTTCTGTTATGTTGAGATAATGTTCTCAGAATTGCTTTCATAGAAAGTATGTTTCCTTCAAAAGTGCCTTGGCTATGATGAAGAAAGAGATATCCATATACACATGAGAAGACAGGTAGCCATCTCAGACTTATCAGGTTGTTTCCCAACTTGCCAACTTCAGTGCAACACAGCGTCTTTCTCTTCACCAGTCACGTACAGCTTTTAAACACAAAAGCCAAAGAGTTAATCTGACATCTTTGGCCATGAAAGCCATGTACTTTAACACTGCAATGTGCTACAAGATCAGGGGTCTTCAAACTTGGCAAGTTTAAGACTTGTGGACTTCAACTCCCAGAATTCCTAACATGATTGGTGGAGGAATTCTGGGAGTTGAAACCCCAAGTCTTAAAGCTGTCAAGTTTGAAGACCCCTGATCCAGATGTAACAATGAACTATGGCTTAGGAACAGAAATCGTAGCTCTCACATATCCACATGTATAAATATAAAGATGTAATTTCATGCTTTGTGCAGAAGGAAAGCCCTTCAGTAGGTCCGTACTGAAAAGCTGTAAAAACCTGCGACATACTTACATACATAATTATGTATATACACCAAAGTTATTATAGGCTCTTTTAGAACATGTGATAGTAGAAGGAACTTCTATGATATACACAAAATATGGTATGTATACAAATGAGATAATCAATATGTAATCTCCAGAACTAATTTGAGGAGGCAAGTACTTTAAAATTACCCTTTTAAATTCCAGCTGCTAGATCTGTACTTCTAAAATCTGTACTTTTTGATAGCACAAATAAGGTTGTCTTCCTACTGCACTGATACATTATGTTCACTGTGGGAGCTTGTTTGCAAAAGCAGCTACATTTGTTATCAGGAAAAGTAAACCAAATAGGAAGTATATTTACTTTTGAACGTTCCTCCCAATAATTTAGAATTGAATGCAACTCCTACAAATGAAAGTGCAAAAGTATGAATTTTTATTGAAACTGGGCAATTGCAGATCAGAAAGAATGCCCAATAATTTTTATTGCCATATTCTTCAGAGCATAACATAATAGTTCCCAACCAGGCAAAAAGGATAGCGCTATTGGGCTATTTTCCTATAACTGGGCTATAAAAATAAATACAAAGATCTCTACAAGCTGTTTTCACTAGATTGCCTGCAGGGAAGTATCAATTGCAGTAAACCTCCATTACTTAAGAACTGAATGATGATGAAAGAGAAAATCTGGAACTCTACATTTGATAACTACTGGTTCCAGAGTCACTTATTTGAGATGGCCTGACATATAAATTAAATAAAAAAAATAAACAGTAAGTATGACAGGAAGCTGAATTCTAATGGTGAAAAGCTTGTGAAAGAGAAACAGCAGGAGGAAAAAAAATCAAGCAAATGAACACTATTCTCCACAGAGAAAGGAAGAAATAAAAGAGAAAGCTATAGTGCAAAAAGAAAAGAAAGCAGAAGAAAAGTAAAAGAAAAAAGAAAAAAAAAAGAAACAAGTGACTTCTGATCTTCATTACAGCCGTTATAAGTACAACTGTAGATTTAGCTCCTTCTTAAAAGTTACCTCACTACTCTCTTCTTTTTATAATCTATCCTATTTCATTTATAATCTATCCTATCTCCATTGCTCTTAAGTTCATTTTTTCCCAGTTTTTTGTGAGAAGTTCATAATGGAAGACAACATCTGATTTCAAGTAAATGACAAGGAGGGAAAACTTAAGGATGAGATTTGCCCTATCTTTAAGCTCAGGCAGAGTGAGGTGGTCAACTTAGGTTACAAATGTTGGGAGGCCTTAGGTGGCCTCCCTTCCTTGGAATCAGTACAACCTGTTGGTTGATTGTCAAGTTCTCAGAAGATTCAATGGTCAGTCAGTCCAGTTGTCTTTTGTTATGTAATGTTTTATAAATGGGCATCATGCAACATGATGTCTCAGGTCAGTACTGTTTTTTTTCTTATACTATTTCTCCAGTCTAAAATGCATCCTCCTGAAAGAGGTTTTGTCAGGGAATTGCGCAGCTGGTGTCCAAATGAAGTCAGAGACCCAAACTTGTAGTTTTATATAAGTATATTTTGCATCTAAATATGCACCCAACAAAATTGTCAGGCAAACCAGGTAAATCATGGGCGTCAAACTCGCAGCGTTACATTGGCATCACGTGATATTTCATGATGGTTCCCCCCCTGGGGTGGGCATGGCCTACGTGTGACGCATCCAGCCCACAGGCCGCTAGCTTGACACCTGAAGTAAATCACGGAGCATACAGGACACACAGAAGAAAAAAGGGAAACTCTCTTCCCCGCCACACCCACAATAGCCAATCACAGCACAGGTTGTCTCATGCAGGACCCAGTAGTCAACCAATCAACCATAACTGTTGTGTTCTGGCTTATTGTACAACCCCACTGCTCCAAATACTAAATTTAAATATCTTAATAAGCTTCATTTCAAAATAACCTGTTTGTTTCCAGTAAGAAATAAACCTAGGGCTCATATTAGTTATGTCTTATGTAATTGACATACTATCTCAAGGTGGATTATTTTTAAAACAGTAAAAATACAAAATGCAAAACAAGAAACTAGATTCAACCTTCTTCATAACAACTGAAACAGAGTAATAATTGCTATGTGCTGAGAGACTCGCAACAGATCGCCATTTTTTCACCACTTTCCCCCCTCCCCTCTTTTGGATCCTTCTAATTACTCATGGTAAAGACATTGGAAGGAGACATTTCCACGGAGTCCTTGGTAGAGTTGAAGGGTGCGGTTTAAATTGCATAACAACTTTTCAGTGTGGCTTCAGAGAAACATACCTGATATCTGCTATAAAATGTATTACCATAGTGATAGCTTTCTACCAAATTCACGGAGAATAACAACACCAATGGCTATTATTCAATACTACTGTACTGTCTATATTACCTCTGGATAGGAGATGGTATGTGTCTGGATAACACCACTTGCAAAAGAACATGTGGTGAAGGTTACTGAAATCTTGTCCAGCTTGTGAATTTTTAGTTGGACATTTGGCTGTGATCTAGCCAGCCCTTTTCTTCATCAAAGGACTCGCCTCTATGTTATTTAAACAATTCCTTTAGCATTGGATGGTTTAATACAAATTAACCTACTGCCAAATTCTACCTGTCCCATCTCCACAAAGCACCTGTGTGAAAAGCAACACTGAATACAACCTTTCTTCAGTCCCGCATTTTATCAGGGCAAGCAAAACATTTTTACCTGGGCTCCGCCTGGATTAAATTCATACTCTATTGACACTTGCCATTCATATTCTGTTTTGAAATATGCCCTGTTTACCTAATCAATGTGGTGCCAGCAGTGTTCACCTGATCACATGAAAGGCAAGGCACAGAACATTTTTCAAACACAAATATTGAAGGTGCTTCTGGTAGAGAACTTCAAGCTCAAATAAATCACTTTTCTTCCACCGTTAGCCATAAGTAGAATTATAACTCATGCCAGCAGAGGGCCTTCTTTGGATTTCATTGGTCAAATAATTCTGACAACTGGGATATAGAAGAAGAGCCTTCTCTGCTGCAGCATCTGCCTTTTTGAACACCTTACCCTGAAAGGTAAGATTTGCCCCTATCTTCCTATCCTGCCACAAAAGCCTGAAAACCTGACTTTGCTGGTTGGAATTCAATGTTGGGGTAACCCACTGGAGGTGGCTGCTGGATTGAGGGCAGACTCCTCACTGCTTTTTACCTGTCCATCTTTTTGTTATCATATTGATGTACTGTTGCATTCTTTTTCATGGCTTGTGTTTTATTGCTCTTATTGTTTTAGTTCAGTTTACACTCTTTTCATTTCTTCCTTTTTATTGTTGTAAGCTGCTCTAGCCTTAGATAGGCAGCAAATAAATTTAACAAATAAGCTTTTCATGCTACAACTTTCCATGTGGCACTGCATTTTGCTCTGTCCCTATCCCACTGTCTTGCGACTGTACCAGAATCCTTAGTAGTATTCTTCAATCTTTAAGATGTATAATTTCAGTGTCAAATAGAACTACATGGACATTCATAAGATAGTTTGCAGTGATGTCATTTATTCTGTCATGTATTTTATTTTTTAATCATTCTTATTAGACAAAAGTAGAACACTTCCCCATATGTTAACAGGATTAATCATGGAAAGATAATCACAGTTTTATATTACTGCAATGTTTCTGATAAGGGGTTTCCTATCACTGTTTTTCAATGGTGATTAGTGATACTCATTTTTTTTCTTCAAAGTTACCATGACAGGTATACATAATTATATAAGCTATGATATCAATATATCCAAACTGAAAAAGCATGTATTTTGGTACTTTATGTAAGTATCCAGAAAAATGTTTAAAGCATTTTTAAGAGATGCTTAACACGGACAATCCTGTGCTATCATACTGCTCACTGAAAATGCTGTTATACGTACTTTTTTGTAATGGGCTCACTTAATCCTATTCAGCATGGCCATTATAAAATGTCTCTGTGAAGACTGCATTTTGCAATTTTGGAATGGACTGTAAGGACCTTCTCAAAAAGCATTTCCAAGCAATGCAGGGGATACCTAGGAGGATTAATATTTAGGATGAATCTATCCCAGATACCATCTTGTTACCGAAGACTTTACTGAAGGATCTGCTTGCTCTTTGACAGTGACTTTCTTATTAACAGTTTCAGCCTGTTGTTGGCAAACTTTTCTCATAAAGGGACAAACTAACCTAGGAGCTGGAAAAGAATCAGGACAGCATTCCCCAACATGTTGGACTACCATTATCTCATTCGAGCATACAATCTGAACATCTGGAATGGTTTTGCTGGGGAAGACTGCAAGAGTGCAAACAGTTGGCTAAGAAAAAGGCTTCAATCAGGTTTAATTACATACACAACCAGGTATGGTGAAGCTGAGTAGTTGACAGGAAGAGGAAGACATGAAACAGGGAGGGAAAATCTGCAGATCTGAGAAAAGTATGTACAATTCATATCTCTTAAATTTGGCTCGATAATTTAATTAGCCAAAAAGTTCTTCTCTGGTGAGATCTATCTCAACAAGGACAGAAAAAAACTACAAACAAATCTAAATCTAAAAGGAATTCCAAATGAGTAAAAATTTGCAACCGTACTGTCTTTAATATGATTCAGGTTGTTTCCTTAACTTGTTTAGGTGGGGAACAAGGGAATGCAACAGGAACGCTTTCAAGCCTCTGTCCTCCTCAAAAACTCTGCAACATTTGAACACAGATTTTATAAGGAAAGGAGGAAAATATATACACAATGTTCCCGCTAATTGGCAAGCCTGAGGCATTGTGAGGTCCTTGGAATCCGGACAAGTCTCTACTGCATCCACCCAGTATGTTACATAACTGTCTGCTTTCAATCACTGTACTTTGTGTACTGCATAAGTTGCAGCCCACATCCTTCATATGTTTACATTCATTGCTCTGTTGTTCTATCACACAAATAAGTCTACAGTGAGTTGAATTTGGGCGTCAGGAAGTTCACAAAACAATAAGGGGAACAAAAGAAAATAAACAGCTCTCTGGCACTGTGGTTATCTGGGGCTGCAAAGGTCTACAAGACCACCAGGTGACAGCAAAAAGGGTGTTGGTACTTACCTGATACGCCCGTTCTCTGTGAGCTGTGAAGAGCATCCAGAAGTGGGAGGTGCTTCAGTCTCTTCTGGAAAGGCTGGGCTTAAATCTCTGGGACGCTCCTCCTCCTCCACGGGACACCTCCTCAGCGTCCCCCAGTTTTAGCTCAGCCTTCATGGTAAGAGGTTGTGCACTCCCTGACTGGAACGGTTTCTGATTCAGCTACTCAAGATTCAGATTTGCTCTTGGGTTAATTCGGCTTTTAAATTTTTCTCCCTATTAATCTGGCGATTTCAAGGCTTGCGGCTCTATTAGGTTATCCCCCCAATCAGTTGAGAGTAGGTCTTTTATGTACTGCATAAGTTGCAGCCCACACCCTTCATATGTTTACATTCATTGCTCTGTTGTTCTATCACACAAATATAGTCTACAGTGAGTTGAATTTGGGTGTCAGGAAGTTCACAAAACAATAAGGGGAACAAAGGAAAATAAACAGCTCTCTGGCACTGTGGTTATCTGGGGCTGCAAAGGTCTACAGGACCACCAGGTGACAGCGAAAGTAAGTTGTTTTTTACTGCCATCTATTGGTCAGCTGGTGTTTTGCAAGCGAGAACAGCAGCTCTAAATAAAACAGATGCCAGCACAAAAATTACCCAAGCCATTCCTTTTTAATTTTTGTAATGAGGTTACCAAGGCAAAGGAGGGAAATCAATTAAATATGAACACCCGCTTCTCATCACAAGAGCATAAAAGGGATGAAGTATCAACCAGTGGCCAGCCTTCATTTTCTTTTTCTGCCAAATTTATTCCTCCTAGCAGTCTAGCCCAAAGCCACAGATTTCTATTCTTAAACACGAAGAAGGGAATGAAGCCAAATTAAGCTAAGATATCATTACACGGTCCTACAAGTTAGCAATAACAACAACAATCAGCATCAACGTTTCCCATTGTAGTCCAATCAATAAACCATTATGCAGAAACCATGGCTTATTGCAGAGTAAATGCAGTTTTCATGTTGTGGATGGATATCTATCTGTTAAGTCATTGTCTAGGAAGGAAATGTTTTTGGGCAAAACCTTTGCAAATGGCTAGTAATTGTCCTCTGCAGCCTTTTCTTATGAATCAAGCCTCCAAACAGAATATAAATATATATAAATACCTCAGATAGAATGGTGATAAAGGCCTTTCATCCTCTTGGGAACTAAAAACAAAATAAAATATCTTTGTCATTAGCGTGTTCATTTCTAGTTCTTTTTTTGTAAGCTAACTGGTACAATTAGATCAGAAGAAAGGAGGAAAGCCCAAAGATGGCCATATGCTCATTTGTGATATTAAAGCCAACAGCTTGTTAACAGACAGGAGCAAATTAAACATTAAATTGTGTTCTTTAAGGTGGAACCGCAAATACCTGCAATGGAAGAATGGATGCTGAAATTTAATGGAGCTGGCACAGACAGCAAAAGAGACTGCTTTGATTAAAAAAGAATATTTTTTGTCTAACTTTATTTCTACTTGGAAACCACTTTTGAATTTTTAGCTTGAAACTGAAAGAAATGAAACTTTAACCCCGGGATTTTATGATTAGATTTGTTTATGATTGCAGAAATACTGTGTGTTATGGTTTATTCTAGTTCAGGGTCACTGTATATTATACTAGACTGGTAACTTTCCTTCCCTTAATTCATTTCTTAAAAATCGCAATTCCATTGCAAGGAAAATTATAAATGCTACTACATAAAGAAACCCACCAAGCTTAAAATGCTATTATTTAGCTGCTGACTGCATTCAGGTATGATTATTCTTTTATCTCTGCTCCAGTAATTAAAAGAGAACTGCTCTGTTTCATTTCTCCATCTCTACCCTCCTATGTCAACCTGCTAGTAGTAAAAAAAGACATATAGACAAATGATGGGCTATTTCAATTGTTGGGGGTTCCTCTAGTCTTTGATGGATATGAGGTTTGCTGGTTTGTTCAACACTCAATGATTAGCCACAAGGACATCTTATCAAAGCCCACGGCAAAAACCTATTGAAATCAATGAGATTCCTGCTATATAAATGGCTTGTTAACAAGCTGACTGACTCTTCTGACAAAACTGTGAAAATGATCCTAACATCTGCTATGAAAAAGCAGAACAACTTAAAAGTAGCTGTCCACAGACCTTCCTAAAATGAGTTTCAGAATATGGCCAACAACAGAAAAGAGATGTTTCAAGGAAGCCTTTTTTGAGTGCTGAAGGTGCTGAATCTGGAAAAACTAAAAAAGCTCACAGAAAGATCGGTGTCAGTGAGCCAAGTGTAAACATTATATGCTGCAAAAATATTTTCAAGTGTAAACATTATATGCACATGGTACTGTTCATGGGTCAACTTTGCCATTATGGCTAAAGATAAAAGTAAAGGTTTCCCCTATCTAATTGTATCCAACTATAGGAGTAGAGTTCACCTCTGTTTCTTAGCTGAGAAAGCCAGCATTGTCCGGTGACACTTCTGTGATCATGTGGCTAGCACGATTATATGCCAAAGCGCACAGAACACTGCTGTCTTCCCAGTGAAATGGTACCTATTTATCTACTTGCATTTGCATGCTTTCAAACTGCTAGGTCAGAAGCTGTGCCAAGTAATGGGAGCTCACCCATCATTGGGCGCTTGGGTATCGAACCCAAGCAGTCAGCTTTCTAGCTGACAAGCTAAGCGTGTTTAACCACTGAATTATCACATCCCCTGTCATTACTGCTACAAGGATCCAAATCATATTTACACTGAACTTCAAGTTAAAGGGATGCTTCCAGCACTTGTTAAGGTTCAGAATATTTCACCTCTCTGGTTGACATTCTGTTACCCTAATGCTAGAGCAAAGTAATTTCCAGGGACTTTCTGGAACAGTTAAATATTGACTTAATTATAAGGGTGAATAATCCATATAATCTACAAAAGTCTTTTGAGGGCAAAATATTCAAAGTCTCCCCCAACAAGACCAAGGTTTGAAAAGGGATCTGCTACCAGATTCATGTATTTGTACAGTTTCCAGAAAGTTTAAAAAGACTTTATGGACCATGACATACAGTTTAAATATTTGGGTACTGAAAATCAATGGTTTTTGGTTGCTGTGCTATATTTAACTCTTTCTACTTTGACCTTAGATTAAAATACCCTAGATAAAACTGATTTCCAGGAACACAGAGAAGAAAACAAATAAAAACACTACTGATAAGTGGTCATGAAGTCTCCAAATTTCTACATGCAGAAATTTCTACATCAGCTTGCAGATGGGGAAAAAAAAATTGGATAATGTTGTTTTTCCCCAAATGAATAGAAACTTTGTGCAATCAGTTGCTTGCCAGATGTCCTGTTTCCTTATTTGCATCGATTCTTAAGACAAAACATTTAAAACTAAGATCATCTCCTTGTAAAGCTGAAGCAGCACAGATCATTGCACCTATAAGCTAGTTCTAAACATCATCTGTGCACCAAAAACACAAACTATTTTCTTAGGTTTTAAGTTGTCAGAAGCGATGTGTTTTTTCCTATAGGCTTGAACTGCACTGCCACTTTGCACATCAGGTTAAAAGCGAGCATGTTGATTTTAGCTTAATCTGAAGGCAAACTTTGTTTTGTTGATCTTAGATTCTCCTTATTAGTTGGATACCTTGGCAAACCTTTTTGTAAAACCCTTTTTGCAAACGGATAGTAATTATGCCTGGGCTTTTGCAGGACGACTTAAAGAGGTCATTTTCTGAATCCTATCAGAGGATTTTAGCTGAACAAAAATGAAAGTGTTCTTCTCCTAACAGGGACTTGATCTAACTTCCAAAATATTTTTCAATTACATAAGTTCTTCTCACTCCCATATTTCAATCTAAAAAAAAGACTTGCTAAGATACAGATAGTCCTTGACTTACAACAGTTCATTTAGTGACTGTTCAAAGTTACAACAGCGTTGAAAAAAGGGACATGACCGTTTTTTCATACTTATAAACTTTGCCCCATCCCCCCTGTAGTCACGTGATCAAAATTTGGATGCTTGGCAACTGACTCACATTTATGACGCTCATAGTGTCCTGGGATCATGTGATCCCCTTTTGCAACCTTCTGACAAGCCAAAACAATGGGGAAGCCAGATTCACTTAACAATCACGTTACTAACTTATCAACTGCAGTGATTCACTTCACAGCAAAGCTCATTTAACAAATGTCTCCCTTAACAACAGAAATTTTGGGCTCAATTGTAGTCGCAAGATGAGGACTACTTGTATTATTGTAACTCAAAAATGCACCAAATGTTTTCGATCAGTGTTTCTCATCCTTTAGGATGTGTGGACTTCAACTCCCAGAATCCCCAGTCAGCATGCTTCATCAGCATTCTAAATGTTGTTTCTGATATCTAAGGAGGTTCTCAGTCATCCAGGTCATGGTCTCAAAGGTGCTTTTTCCAGAGCTGAAGAACTTCTTCTTGGATAAAAAAATGAAACATCTTCAAAGGAAAAAACCAGAAAGTCCAGTTTCCTCTTGAAAAAGAACCTTTGGGACATTGTTTCTGATGCTTCATTCTCCAAAGCAACTCAGAAAGCCAAGGTATACCCTAGGGTTAGGGTTACTCAAAACATAGGCCCGGGGTGGCAAACCTATGGCATGTGTGCCAGAAGTGGCATGCAGAACCATTACTGCCAGCACACAAGCACTTGCCCAGAAAAGTTCTTTTGCGCCGCCCACCTGACAACTGATTGTCGGTTATGTGGTACACATGCATGAGGGCGCGACAGCACGGAGACATTTGCGCATGCACAGAAGCGCACAGTGTGGGTTGCCCGTGCATGCACAGTGTGGGTTGCCCGTGCATGCACGCCGCCCACCTGACAGCTGATTGTCGGTTATGTGGTACACATGCACGAGGGCACGATAGCACGGAGACATTTGCGCATGCATAGAAGCGCACAGTGTGGGTTGCCCGTGCATGCACAGGAGGCATGGGGAGGGCCCCCACATGCATTGCCTTCTGGGTGATGGCACACGAGCATGAGCAGGCAAGCACATGTGCAATTATTGGCACGGGAGCCCAAAAAGGTTAGCTACCACTGACATAGGCCCACTCAAAGGGAATTTGCCCTGGTTATTGCACTATGATTTTAATTTTATTTTCTGATCAGTTTATACGGTAGTATGTTTTATCCTTTTTGCTGATTGTTCTTAACTGCCCAGGTGTACATATCAGCCACATACATTTTATAAATACATACATACATACATACAGCTCACAATGTATGTATGTATGTATGTATGTATGTGTGTATGTATGAAATGTATGTGGCTGATATGTACACCTTGTCCAAGACCAAGGCTGTTCAGGGAATTGGTAGACAACTGGCAAACAACAACAGCGGAAGTCTGGACTTAGTTCTTAATATCAGAAGTACAATCAAAAATTTGCTGACAAATATCTGCCTATAAACCTTACCATGGGTACAAAAATGCCATAACACTATGTTTACGACTTTCTCCCCAAAACTTACACTTGCACATTTATTTGTATCTGCTAATCCTGCTTCCAAGATAATATTGGAACTAGAAGGTTACACGGTTTAATCATTAGTTTCTGGCTAACTAGATTACTTATCTAAAAGGTCATAAAAAGCATTCTAATTAAGATAAATGCTTTATTTACGGGAGACCTCAAATCAACTCCTTTTTATCACAAGATGATGGTCCTGATGTGGGTTACATGGAGACTTTTGTTCAGCTTCCGTTTCTTTCCTGCAGAAATGGATCCTGCTAATTCAGCTTTTATTGTTTCATTTCTTAAAGAATTACAACCCAAAGGAGAACCATAATATACAACTTAGAAAAGACGCATCTGTTTATTATTTGCAGTTTGGCAAATGGATGGGTGAGACAAAACAAATGGGTCAAAGGAAGGAATGACTGATGCTGTCTTTCAGCCAAGTTGCGCCCTTTCTTTGAAATTCAACAGTAGCATGTTAACACACACCAAACCTTAAGGTTGCACAAGAGGGTATGAGTTAGGTTACTAAGGAAGCCACAAATAGTTACCACAGAAGTATTTTTAAAAACTTGGTTAAACGTCAACAGCCTATGGCTATAAGTACTGTAAGCAAGAAAGCCAAGATTTTTTTTTTTTCAGCATTGGCAAAAACCAAACCAAAACAACCCCCACTCTGCCTCCTGACAATATTGTATTCAAACTGAACTGCTATTTTCAACAAGAAGTAAGTCCAGTGGTGGGCTGCACGCACTTTGCGTGTGCATGCAGCATTAAAAAAACACCCATTTTAAGCTTGAAAAACTTACTTCTATGACAGTGCTGGTGAGTAAAACAGCTGGGGCATGGCAATCCGCTGTACCACGCAAATCAGCTGAGCTAAAAAGCAGGGAAATATAGAACAGAAAAGGGCAGGGGCAGGTGGGGAGGGCCAACTGCGAACCAGTAGCAGCCTACCACTGAATAGAACCTGATAGCTATTCCTGTTGGGGTAGTGGTGTGGTTATTTCTTAAGGTAAGTTTCCTCTGACCAGTCATGTCTGACCTTTGGGGGCGGTGCTCATCTCCGTTTCTTAGGCAAGGGAACCGGGAGTCTGAAGATGCTTCCGTGGTTATGTGGCCAGCATGACTACAGGCCAGTTGCATGGGATGCTGTTAGCTTCCCACTGAAGTGGTACCTATTTATCTGCTTGCATTTGCATGATTTTGAGCCGCTCGATTGGCAAGAGCTATGGTGAGTAGCAGGAGCTCCTCCTGTCATGCGGCGTTCGGGTCTTGAACCCAGGATGCCAGCTTTCCAGCTGATTAGCTCAGCATCTTTAATCACTTAGCCAACATGGCCCTCTTCTTGGGTAACTTCTTGGTCACCTGGAAATAATTTCTCCCTAGGTGACCCAGTGAGATGTTTTTAAACCTATATCAAAAAAATGACAGTTCTAAAGATTGGCCATACTTTCTGGAAAGGACAATTTTGCTCAGTGGAGTGCAATTAATATGTGTAACTTTACATTCTTTAAGAGTGTATTTCATTCAATTCTATGTAACTTACATCCAGAGAGATAGCCACAGAATTGTACCGCATGCCACAAAGCTATAGCTAGTCGCTGCATGATAAATACTTGCTACCTTAACTATTTGTTAAAGATTTTGGATCAGATTTAATATATGAAGTAGTAATCTTATGCAAGTTGTTTAATTTTCACTAAAGACAGTGAAACTTCATTCATTCTGGATGGTAATCTCAGATTTCTCAGTATTTGAGGAATCAAGAAAAGAAAAAGAAAAAAGCTGCACTGCATGTAAGTCAGCAAGCCCTTTTCACACTGATTAGTATTGTCCTATGGGGGAAAAAGCTTTGCAAATGGTAAGCTTACTTTATTACTTAACACTGCTTTTTTTTGTCAAAAAGCACTTCAGTCTCGAACTCAGGTTCTCAGCTTTCCAGTTGACAAGCTCAGAGTATTTAACCACTGAGCCATCACATCCCCAATATATTCTCAATATGGCACATTTAATAAAATTATTTTTGAAATTCATGTTATTTTATCTTTATCATGCCATACATTTCCATGCCATCCAAACCTCAGGTTATAAACTTCTAGCTCTAAAAGTCTCCGATTTCTAAGTGACATCTATGGTTCCATCTAAAACAAACAGCATGCAGTGGAATACAACTGAAATACAGTTAAATTAACTCTCCTCCTTCCAAGATTATAGAAAGAAGAGTATTAGAATTAATAGATTAGAATTGTAAGGTGACCAGAGTCATATGGCTGAGATGAGTAGCTATAAAAATTAGTTTATTTTATTTTATTGTTGTTGCATTTCGTACAATGAAATTAAATGCCATCTTCTGGGTACATCATAAATAAGAAAACTATAAAAATAAAACACAAACACACATCCTTCACATTCTATACAACTGAACTGAAACCTTCTGATATTGCATTAATATTGCACTATACAGTAGAATTCAGTATAGTTACTGCCCGGGGATTGAAGCTGTTTTTCAGTCTATTGGTCCTTGTTTTTATTGTCCTGTACCATCTACCAGATGGTAATAGTTCAAAAAAAGGCTGGTGCCCAGGATGAGATGGAACTTCGAGAATGTTTTGAACTTTTGTAAGGCAGCAGGAGCTATAAAGCTCTTCCAAAGAGGGGAGAGGGCAACCAATGTAATGACATTAACCCTTTGGAGTGCTTTCCTATCTGCCACTATGCAACTGGCAAACCATACAGAGGGGCAGTAAGTTAAGATACTCTCTATGGGGCAGCGGTAGAAGATCACCAACAATTTTTTATTCAGTTGTTGTTTCCTGAGTAGTCTCAGGTAGTATAATCTCTGCTGGGCCCTTTTGACCGGGGCTGCAGGTCAGGTCCTCTTTTATGATAACAACCAAAAACTTATAACTGGTCATTTGCTCCACTCGGTCTCCATTGATAACCAAGGACCAAGTTATTGTTATGGTTATCTAAACACCAAGAAAGCAACCCATCTACCTCATCTTGATAGGCAGACTCATCCCCACTGGAGGTGAGTCCCACCACTGTTGTATCAACTGCAAATTTAATAATAGTATTATTGGCGTGAGTGGCAATGCAGTCCTTTCCATAAAGAGTATAGAGTAAGGGCCATGCAACTCTGGGGTGAACCAGTGTTAAAATTAAGGGCTGAGGAGGTATGATTACCTAATCTGACCCTCTGGGAGCGGCCAGACAAGAAATCCATACTTCAAAGACAAATCAAACATATAATAATGGAGAGGAAGGGAGGGAGGGAGGGGGAGGAAGAGAGACGCTAAAATGAAGTTGTATTTATAACTGCACTGCTTTGTATCTTTTCTCTATTTGTTAGCTTTTTTTCTTTTCTTGAATTTTTGCTTTCTCTTTGATTTTTTTTTCTCTTTTCTTTGTTACATTAATTTGTAGGAGTTTGTATCTTCTTTTTAAAAGATTTCAGGTACTATTATATAATTAAAAAACCCAGAGAAGTGAAGTTCAAAGTGCTTGTTATTGGGCTTATCTGGAAGAAACAGGTATAAATAACCATTCTGCAATCCAGATTAAAAACAAGTGACTATAATGACACCAGAAGACCAATTTCCTGTGTGCTCTTGTATATACAGCACTTTTCTAAGCGAAGGGCCATTAAACAACTGATGGGAGATTACATATCTGTTTAATTGGTCACAAGTCAAAAAATCAAACTCTGTGACCAATACAGTCAGTATTTAGATTATCTTGTGTTCCAACTTAATCATTTGCAGGTGGCTATAAAAAAGCCTACTTGGTCACGTAGGCCGTTTCATCATGTTTGTGGGTTTGGTAACAGTTGCTAGAAGAATGCTGTTAGATGCTCCAGATAATTTGGCTCCAAATGACTCCAACAAAACAACATTTTAAAAGTAACAGACTTTTTATGATTAGGGCCACAGGTAAACATTTTGGTTAGCCTTAGTGACAAGCAATGACTTTAAATAGTTTGAGCCATCTTGTGTGTGTGTATGTGTGTGGGGGGGGAGAGAGAGAGAGAGAGGCAGGAAGGCATGAAAGGAAGGAAGGAAGGGAAGGGAAGGGAAGGGAAGGGAAGGGAAGGGAAGGGAAGGGAAGGGAAGGGAAGGAAGGAAGGAAGGAAGGAAGGAAGGAAGGAAGGAAGGAAGGAAGGAAGGAAGGAAGGAAGGAAGGGAAGGGAAGGGAAGGGAAGGGAAGGGAAGGGAAGGGAAGGGAAGGGAAGGGAAGGGAAGGGAAGGGAAGGAAGGAAGGAAGGAAGGAAAGGAAGGAAAGGAAGGAAGGAAGGAGGGAAAGGAAGGAAAGAAAGAAAAGAAAGAAAGAAAGAAAGAAAGAAAGAAAGAAAGAAAGAAAGAAAGAAAGAAAGAAAGAAAGAAAGAAAGCAAGCCAGGGCATATGCTACTATTTTTATGTATTTTCTGCCTCAAAAAGACTTGGGAACTGAGGCAGATTTCAGACATGTACTCACTCTGGGCTCCCACACATAAAAAGGAGAAAAAGAGGTCATCTCCAGTATATGTGAAAGCTTTGATCTGCTGCAGATAGGGAATATCGAATGGTGGTGTTCCAGAAGGTAGCAGCTTATCAAGCTTGCATTTATGTTTTCCATTAGCAACTTATACCAGATCACGTCTTCAACCACATCTCTATCTAATCCTACTTCTTTCCCCAATTTAGCTGACTCAGTGAGTCATCTGCCTATATATGGATGGCAACTTCCACCAACCCTAATAGCATGGGTATTTGCATGTTTGGCGAAGGATGATGGGGTGCAAGAAAATACCTGAAATGTTGAACAACCAATGGAAAAGGACATATGCAATTGGCTGAAAAGACACCACTTTTAAATAGATATGTCTTAAGGCAGGGGTGTATAACTCAAGGTCTGGGGGAGCTGCCCTAGAAAATGTTAAGGGGCCAGCCCACGTCACTTTAGCCTGGTCTACCTGTGTCGCTTTGGCCGGGTCTACCCAATGTGAAGAGGAAATATCAGGCCAGTGTGGCTTCGGTCCAATGCAAAGAGAAAACATGCCAGCAGTTTGGGGACTGCCATCAAAGTGGCCATGCCCACCTAGTTGGCCATGCCCAGTGAGTGGTGTCAAGCTGGCCAAGCCCCCCCCTTCCCCTCCCCCCAGATCAACTACAGCTCTGATGCGGCCCTCAATGAAATTGAGTTTGACACCCCTGTCTTAAGGGTGTAGGTGTGGAGTGGAAGATTGTAGTATGACATAAGAGGTTAAGACCAAAGCTTCCTTCAGGAAATCCAACGCAGTAATAAACTGGGGAGCCAGTTTGGTGTGATGGTTAAGGTGCAGACCTAGAAACAAGGAGAGAGTGAATTCTAATCTTGCTTTAAGCATCAAAGCTAGCTGGGTGACTTTGGGCCAGTTACTCTCTCGGAGCAATCCATCTCACAAGGTTGTTACTGTGGGGTAAACAGAAGGATGAGGAAGGAATGTTATTCATGTTCACTTTCTTGAGTGATTTATAAAATAATAAAGTAGGATAAAAATCTAATAAATACATGATACTTTGATTGTATTGTATTAATGATTAACCATTGGGCCTAACTAATAATAATGACAACAAACATTCCCTTTCATACACATTAATCTGTTAGCATTATAAAAGCAATTATGCTATGTTTACCATCATGAGTTTCAAAGCATGACTGATGTTATAGTCAAGCCTGGTTTGTTTGATAAGAGATGAAGAAAGAGAAGAAACCTCAGATGAAGAAAAGAGAAGAAACCATATGTTGAACTCTTTCTGGGCCTGTTTTGTCATAACAACGTGCTCCTTTGCTCATCAGTTTCTTAAGATAAATGATAAGCCTCTAGAGGATTTCAGGAAGGCACTATTCCAATCTGCAAACAGAGTGATTAAATTTTCTGCAATATGAAAGAATTCCCCTGCACAATGTACATAATTTTATTTATTTAAATTTATTAGCTGTTGGAATATGCCAAAGAAAATATTAAATCAGTAAAATCAACCCTGAATATTAGTTTTCTGTTGGACAGATTTTTCCATTAAGTGAATGTTTTGAAACACTTCTGTCCTGGCACTAGGCCAGTAGTCTCCAAACTGGACAACTTGTGTGGACTTCAACTCCCAGAATGCCAAGGGAGTTGCGGTCCATGCTTCAATTGAGGAATTCTGGGAATTGACGTACATAGGTTTTAAATCTGCTAAATTTGGAGACCCCTGACACTGGATCATAGATTCCTCCACTGCAGATATTAAAAAGCTTCAGATATAGATGGTCTTCAACATCCAGAACCACCAATGGTGAGGGGATGGCATGACCTACAAGATCAACCTCATCTGAAAGGAGGCAGATCTATAGTTTATGAGAATTCAGATAAATTTGGGAGAGCAATCAGTTCTGACAGAAATCTGAATAATTTTGCACCATACTGTCCCTCAGCTCAAATATATAGTAGTAAATGCCAAAATTAATAGAGTTAATAATAAACTAAAAGTAATTTAAGAGAGTTTTAAGAGAAACATCCATTTACAAAACAAAACTGTAAGATTGCTCCTTGAACACATGGCACTCCCACACTGACCTCTAAGCTAAACATTTCACTACCAAAAAGGAAAAAAAAGGGTAAATGAAGATTTCTCAGCACAGAAAAGCTAACTTATTCCATATATTTTCAGATAAGTTTTCAAATGAAGGCTAGTAAACAGGCATTTTGTCTACATTGGTCAGGATTGCACAAACCAAAGTTATTCATTTAAAAAAACCAACCAACCTAATTAATACAGTCAAAATCAAGCTTTTGGGAGAATATGATTATTGCAAAGCAGAATCTGGTTTGTTGGTCAATCCCTGAATTTTTCTTATTGCTCTAAAGAAAAGGTATGCAGGCAATTTTTAATGTATTTTTTCTTACCCTAATATTTAGAAGCTCAAAAAAATTATATAACAAATAATATTAATATTACATCACTTTCTTCTTTTTTCAGATTACAATCTTTATGTGTCATATTTAAACAAGGCAAAGGAACATGTTCTAATAAATATGCTTGGAAACTCAGACAGGCCAACACTTTGAACGTTTACAGACTTGTAATGCGTTTACAGACTTGTAAACTATCTTTTTATATAGCTTACTATACTGCATTCTATTTTATACAAACTTTTACTCTCAATTTCAACTACAATTTCAACTACAAGAAACTATTGTCCTGAGTTAAATAATCACAACCTCAAGGCAACTTAGAAACAGTTGGCAAGAAAGATCAAGAGAGTAATATTTCATAGAGCAAACACTTGTTCCTAGTTGCCTACTCTGTTTGCAGTATAATGTTACATCATAATAAATTGCACTTCACTCTTAGATATGTGGACTGAACACAGCTTAATTAAAAGATAATTTATTTCTATCTAACCCCGAAGGAGAAAAGACTTATAGGCACATTTGTGAAAAAAGAAGCAAAGGGGGAGAAGAATGTGCATTCTTTGCTCCTTCTTCCCCAAACATAAAACTCTGTATTTAGGTTTGTATAAACACACATTAGTTCTACCTAGAGTAACCTAGAATTAAGGTGAATTTTCCTGACAGTGAGAACAATTAAGTGGTGGAGGGTCTTGCCTTAAGAAGTTGTGAGCGCTCCATCACTGGAGGCTTTTAAGAACAAACTGGACAGCGACTTGTCTGGAATGGGTATAGGTCTCTGCCTAAGCGGGTTTTGGACTAGAAGACCTCCAAGGTCCCTCCTAATTCTGTTATTTTGTTATGTGTAAAATACCATTTGTATTTATTATGAGGAAAAGCCAATCGCCTGTATTTCTACACGTCCAGTAAAGAGATAGGAAATGGAAACAATCCATAACAACAGGACAAGCAAAACATCTGGAACAACAGTCTCAGTCCAACATGACCTTGTCTAGGTGCCAATTCCATTCAGCACAGGACTATCGTACACAATTAAACCAACATATATAAAGGATCAAAGATCAAGGCAACATGGAGAAAATGAACGTTTTTTTAAATACAAAAACGGGACGGTTCTTTTTACAGTTCGAACTCCCAACAAAAAAAAATACTGAAAACTAATTTCAGAACTGAAGAAGCTTCTAGGATGAGAAGCGAAACAGCTCCAAAAAAAATAAATAAAAAAAACCCCAGAAAGTCCAAGTTGGGGGGGGGAGGAGCACCTTTGTTTGGGACGTTATTTTTATTTATTTTTTTGCTCCAAAACCAGAACCATTTCATTTTATTTATTTTTTTGCTAAAGATTTATATTACACGGTATACTCTAGAGAATATATTTTGCAAGCAGCTTGGCGCGGGGGCTTTTGCAGCCACACTCCTTCAAAACAGACCGAAACACAAGAAATTTAAAGACTCCTTCTCCCCCCCCCTTTTTTTTAAATTTTTTTTTTATTTTTACCTTTGCAGAGAGACGGTCTCCAAAGCCATGCCGGAAAAGTTGGACTCTTGGGAGAGAGCTGGTTGCTTGGAGCTTTTGATTTCCTTCCGCCTCTTTTCTTTGCAGCCGGGGTCTGGCTGCTCCTTCCTCACCACACCCCCTCGGCACGGTTTGCCTTTTTTGCCCGGCAGGCACCGGCCGCCTGTCAAAGCTTTTACTTCCCTGCACACACACACACACAAAAATAACAACACAACCACCGCTGGCTTCGCCTTCCTGCTCCGGCGATTCAGCTGCCAAGTTTCCGGCGTTCACGCCTTTGGCCAAGCCTCGATAAGGATGCGGAGGGTGGCGAGGCGGCTGGGTTGTCCAGGAGCGCGGAGAGCAGGCCAAGTTCCAGCCGGGCAGGGAGGCCCTTTTCTGGCCGCGGAGATGCCTCTCTCTCTCTCTCCGTGAACTCCAGCCTCCTGCAATTAGCGGACGCAACCGGGGACAGCCGGCTCAGCCGATCCGCTCGCTCTCCCGAGCAATCTGAAACTTTTTTTCCCCCCCTTTGCCCGCCTGTCAAAGCGGCCAATGGGTTGGGGCGGCGGAGCTGGAGAGGGAGGCGGAACGAGCCTTCCAGCTTTCCACGCGTTTTTTGGAGGCGTGGGGACTTGCAGAAACCACCCTCCCCGGGCAAAGAGAGAGAGAGAAAGAGAGAGAGAGAGTTGTAGCTTTGCAACCAGGCGCCCGCAGCTGCTATTGATTTATTTGATTTGTCAAACGCCTACAATATAATAGACATAAAAATAAATGTAAATATAAATACAGGAAATAGGTACGAATAATTGGGGACCGTAGGAGAGGGGCAGTAGGGACGATTGCGCGCTTATGCGTTTCATACTTATGCGCATATATTTCAATCGGTCCTTCTTTTCACCCCGCATCGCTTGTCTTGGGGAAGAGTTTAAGGGTGGGGAGGCTCGCCAGATCCAGCCCTGGGCTATGGAACAGTCTGGCCCAAGGGAGGCCCGATGGAGGGGGATCTCAGCCCAGCTCTCCCTCGTCCCCACCGCCCGGGCTCCAAACCATTAAGCCCCACTCGTGGGCAGCTCGCGTCTTTGTGGGCAGTGGATTATGGTGACTGTGGTTCAACAACCCGTCCCCCTTTTCCTTCCTTTATCCCCCCCCCAGGAGGACGCAGCCATGCCAGGGGAAAAAGGCGCGATCCGCACAAAGCCACAAGAACCTGGGGCGCGAAGGAACATACAATCATAGGGTTGGAACTGAAGGGACCTTTGAGGTCTTCTAGCCCAACCCCCCCTGCTCGAGCAGTAAACAAACAAACAAAAACAAACAAACCCCAAAACATTTGTTTTATGGTTTTAACGTTTATTCTGCGCAAGGGCTTTCCTTGGTATAGCAATAATAAATAAATCAATACTTTTGCTGCCCAAAGAGCCTTTTCTTGGCATGGGAGGAAGGCAGCAGCAGACCACAGGCTCACACCGGGGTGGAGGGGAGCAGCTGCGTTTGGATTCAGGGGCTCCTCGGCGCAAAGGGACGATGGGCAGCTGGTCTGCCTGATGCAGAGTGTGGTGTGTGTGTGTGTAATCTCCTGCCCTCCATCTGGAGATGATTGATTCAACGGAAAGAGGGCAGAAAATGGAAATCCCCTCCACCCCAAATCCTGCCGCCTCGGGTCCAAAGCTCCAGAAGTTTTTGGCCGAAGGAGGAGAGCATATCCCACACGCTTCCCATTCGAAGACGAGGCTTTCCGCGCCGCGGGACTTTGCCACAAGCCGGCTTGACGTCACGTCATGCACGTTGCTCTCATTCCCTGGCGGGGAGGAGGAAGAGAAGCCGGAGGAAACAGACGTGACCGGGACACGCACCACACATACAGCTTGTCCTCTCTTTCTCTCTCTCCTTCTCCTTCTTCCAAGCAGCGCCCTGGCGCTTTAGTACGAAGCAGCGCTCCTAATGGAAAAGCCACCTTTTAAAACTTTCCAACTTTCCTCCCCTATAGCAACCAAAACTAGCTGGATGAAGACATTAAAAAAAAAAAAAAAGATTTAACTCACAAGAGGGTACAATCCGGCTACACGCCCATATTAACCATAAACCACTCAATTACCTGTTGGTTTTATGCGTTTTGGGATTACTGATGTTGTCCCCTTTTGTATCCTTTGCCATTGACTTTCTGTGGAAATATTGTGATGGTTTCTGGGTTTTGCAGAGGAGGGCAAACTGAGTAAGTAAACCCGAGATAAAAGTCGAATAATAGATATTTTAAAAAACCCAAATAAAACTTTTAGCATTCAAAGTTGTAGATTTCTTGAACAAGCACATATACTCAAAAACAGGCACTGTTAATAGGCCAAATACATTTTGTTTGTTTGTTCTTTTTTATGCCACTTTTGATGCTTTGTTCCTCACAATAACAAACTTGTGAGGTGGGTTGGGCTGAGAGATGGACTGGCCCCAAGTCACCCAGTCTGCTTAAGAGGAAACTAGAATTCAGTCTCCTGGTTTCTAGCCAGCACCTTATCTACTATACTAAAGTCACTCTATTGCCCTTTGTGAAATTATTTCACTATTTGCGCATTGAGCAAGACATTTCTAGTGTAGGTTTAGATCAGGGGTCTTCAAACTTGACAGTTTTAAGACTTGTGGATTTCAACTCCCAAAATTCCTCCTCCGGTCATGTTAGCTCAGGAATTCTGGGAGTTGAAATCCACAAATCTTAAACTTGTCAAGTTTGAAGACACTTGGCTTAGATTCTGTGTTTGCTGACATGAAAACCCCCCAACTTTCTACAGGTAGTCCTCTGTTGAAGCATTTGGAGGTTCAATGACCCTCTAAAACAGGGGCATCAAACCCAAGGCCTGGGTGCCAGATCTGGCCTGTGAGGTGCTTAGATCTGGCCCGCAGGGCCACCTTGGAAACAGCAAAGGATAGGCCAGTGGTGCCTCTGCCAGTGAAAAAGGAGCACAGGAGCCCGTTTTTGCTGGCAGAGCGCTTGGGCGCCCACAGGTACAATTGTTGCATCATAGTTATGTGATCAAACTTCAGATGCTTGGCAATTGACTCACATTTATGACGGTTGAAGTGCCCTGTGGTCATGGGATCCCCTTTTGCAACCTCCTGACAAGCAAAGTCAATGAGGAAGCCAGATTCACTTTAATAATCGTGTTACTAACTCAACAACAGCAGAGATTCACTTAACTGTGGCAAGAAAGGTCGTAAAATGCTGCAAAATTCACTTAAACGTCTCGCTTAGCAACAGAAATGTCATAAGTGAAGGACTCCTTGACTTTGCCATTTGATCTGGGATAAATATGGGAAACATGTAAAGGCTTGCTTTTAGCTCTCCCTTTCAGTAAATCATTTCCTTAAATCTAAGTTGTGTTATGTTTAGTTATCAACAATAGCTTAATAAATAATTCCTGAACAATGGAGTCACATATGCCACTTAACAAAATATTCCTGCCACATCCTGGTACATGATAAATCAATCAACTGATCTTCAACCATACTATGGCTCAGAAGACTGGGAAAATCCAGTGAGTCAACTATTATTTTTGCACATGCATAGAATCTTAGCAGTTGCAATGTTTACTTGCAGGCATCCTCCATTTAAAATCTGTTTGTGAGATCTAGTTTAGTTTACTTTATTGTCATTGCACATCGTACAATGAAATTAAATGCCATCTTCAGTGTACATCATACATAAGAAAACTATAAAAATAAAACAAAAACACACATTCTTCGCATTCTATATAATTGAATTGAAAACCCCTGATGTTGCATTAATATTGCACTATATAGTAGAATTCAACAGAGTTACTGCCGTGGGATAAAAGCTGTTTTTCAGCCTATTTGCCCTTGTTTTTATTATCCTGTACCGTCTGCCAGATGGTAATAGTTCAAAAAAAAGGGTGCCCAGGATGAGATGGATCTTTGAGAATGTTTTGAACTTTCTTAAGGCAGCGGGAGCTATAAAGCTCTTCCAAAGAGGGGACAGGGCTACCAGTGATCCTCTGGGCAATGATGTTAGCCCTCTGGAGTGCTGTCCTGTCCGCTACTGTACAATTAGCAAAACATGCATTCCGAGAAAAATTAAGGTCCCTGTGTTTTGAAGGAGGAAAATATTTCTCCACTAGAACCAACAGCCCAGATAGCAGATGTAGTCACATTAACAGGGGCCTCATTTGAGTTTGAGAGAGCTCTATGAAGCTTAGAAAACATTCATATTTTCATATTATTGAATCTTCTAAAATAAAGGTAGTCCTCGATTTACGACCATAACTGATACCGGAATTATGATTGTAAGTCGTGGTCATTAAGCAGGTTACCATGTGGTCCTCACTGATTTTACAACCTTTTTGCTGCAGTTGTTAAGCAAACATTGAGGTCATTAAATAAACCCATTGAGGTCATTAAATAAACCCATTGAGGTCATTAAATAAAGTCCATGGGCCTCTCCCCCCTCCCCTTTTTTTTTTTTTTTTTGCTGGAAACCAGAAGTAAATGCACCTAGCAAAAGATACCCCCAATTGTAGTCATGTGACTGTGAGATTCTGGAAACAGCCATAAAAACAGATTGGTTATCTGTCGCCCAAATGAGATCATGTGCTG
Source organism: Hydrophis major (assembly GCA_033807585.1). Classification (NCBI taxonomy): domain Eukaryota; kingdom Metazoa; phylum Chordata; class Lepidosauria; order Squamata; family Elapidae; genus Hydrophis; species Hydrophis major. The sequence continues at coordinate 17,931,326 of CM066333.1, forward strand.
GGGAATCTGTCAGAACTTCCAAACTGATCATAAGTAGTTCTGGAGAGATCCATTGTAATTTTGAATAATCACTAAGTAAAAGTAAAGGTTCCCCTCGCACATACGTGCTAGTCGTTTCCGGCTCTAGGGGGCGGTGTGCTCATCTCCATTACAAAGCCGAAGAGCCAGCGCTGTCCAAAGACGTCTCCGTGGTCATGTGGCCGGCATGACTAAACACCGAAGGCGCACGGAATGATGTTCCCTTCCCACCAAAGTGGTCCCTATTTTTCTACTTGCATTTTTTATGTGCTTTCAAACTGCCAGGTTGGCAGAAGCTGGGACAAGGAACGGGAGCTCACTCCGTTACGTGGCGCTAGGGATTCGAATTGTCGAGCGACCAACCTTTCTGATCAACAAGCTTAGCATCTTTAACCACTGAGCCACCGCGTCCCTTATGGCCTATGAATATGAAAACACGTTGGGAATTAAATTTTAAAAGGTGTAAGGATAAAGCAGGGGTGGGGAACAATGCTGGCCCAGGAATTCTGGGAGTTGAAGTCTATAAGTCATAAAGGGGCCATCGTTCATCGTTCGGGATAAAGGCTCCTGGTGAATACACAAAGTAATTTGCCACAGGCTTCTTCTGGATATCTTTGCAGTTGTTCATTTTAGACTACAACCCTGATATTTCTTAATGGCATCTCATTTAAATAATAGTGCTACCCAATGATCATTTAGAGAGAATGTGAAAACATGTCACATTTAGGATCTTGAAGTAACATTGCTGGAAACTACACTTATAGCCATAGAGATATTTACAGTGCACAAAGATAGCACAGTCATACTTTAACCTCAAAGATGTGCCCAATGATGAAGCTATAATTAAAATAATATATAGCTATCATTTATTGAATATATCTGCAAATAGAATGGAATAACAGAGTTGGAAGGACCTTGGAGATTTTGTAATCCAACCCCCTGCCTAGGCAGGAAACCCTACACTACTTCAGACAAATGGTTATCTAATCTCTTCTTAAAAACTTCCGGTGTTGGAGCATTTACAACTTTTGAAGGCAAATCATTCCACAGATTAATTGTTCTGTCAGGAAATTCCTCTTTAATTCCAGGTTGCTTCTCTCCTTGATTAGTTTCCATTGTTTCTTGTTTCCATTGTTTCTTGTCCTGCCCTTAGGTGCTTTGGAGAACAGCTTGACTCCCTCTTCTTTGGGGCAGCCCCTGAGATAATCGGAACACTGCTATTGTGTCTCCCCTAGTCTTTCTTTTAATTAAACTAGACCGTTCTTCATATGTTTTAGCTTCCAGTCCCCTAATCCTCTTTGGTGTTCTTCTCTGCACTTTTTCTAGAATCTCAACATCTTTTTTACATTGTGGCGACCAAAACTGGATGCAGTTATAATGCCTGGTAAGGCCATGAAAAAGTTGGCCTTACCAGGCATTATAAAGTGGTATTAACACTTCACATGATCTTAATTCTATCCCTCTGTTTATGCAGCCTAGAACTGGGTTGGCTTTTTTTGGCAGCTGTTGCAGATTGCTGGCTCATATTTAAACGATTGTCCACTAGGAGTCCAAGATTTCTCTCAGTCGCTACTATTGGGCAAGGTACCACATATACCATACTGTATATGTGGTACCTTGTATCACATGCTTGTATACTGTATCTGTATTCAGGGGTGGGATTCTACCAGTTTGGCCCAGTTTGGGGGAACCGGTAGCTCTGAGGATCAGGTGTGAGCGAACCGTTCCCTCTGACAATCAGCTGTTGGGCCCACCTGCCCGCCCTGGTTCTAGTCTGTGCTTTATATCCTGGTTTTAAGCTCATCTGATTCACCTGGACTGCCGCGCGTCAACTGTTTAACACAGAGAGATTTCTGGACAAAGTCAGTAGTAAATGTTACACTGGTTGAATCGCACCCTTATCTGTATTCATATGTCTGTGTGTGCATCTGTGAATATGTTTTTCTTTCTTACTAGCTTTTTTTTTACAACATGTATTTTTAATTGAATTTAATTGAGCACATTTTTATTTAAATACTGATTTGTACTGCTGACGATAAGGAAGGCCCTGCTAATGATTTATACTTTCACCAAATATCAATAAAGTCTGGTTTATAAAACGATTCTGTGGCCCTGAAAAACAGGCCTTCCTTCCCAACTGCAATGGCTGACATTATCAGTCAAGATTATATCAATCCAGATTAAAGTTGAAGACAAAAGGTCACTTGATTAAACTAACATGTATCATCTTCTACAATAATAAGAATTCAGATAGGCAAGTTTGCTTTCTTATCTTTCTTCTCCAATATCCATTAAAGCATGTTAAGTTCTTAAAATGTAAGTACCTTAATTACCAAATTTGTTATATTAAGCAAACCTTTATCTCTCTCCAATCTTGGAATTTGCTCTACGTGGCAATTTTAAGATAGAACTTGAACATTTACTTTTCTTTATTGCACAAGCCTCAGTGTATCCAGAATGAGCCAGTCATCAGGTTTTATTGAAAAAAAAGAATGAAAGGAAGGAATTTTCCATCTAATCAAAAACAGATCAAGCAGTGAAAGCTTATCTGCAGCTTTTTTTCCCAGGTCACCTATCCATTATAAAAAACTGTGAGATCTAAAAATGACAGGGTATTAAATATCACAGAAGTCTGTAAAGGAAACACATCTTATTTTTTTTTAGTTTATTCTTTCACATGAATGCTAAGATTTGGATGTTAAACAATTATTATCTCTACTCCTTTTACGGTTCTTTTGATAGAATCCAGGTTCCAATTGTGCAGAATCAAGAGCTCTGGATCAAAAGACCTAGGAACAATATGGTCTGTTTGCTTTGGATTTAGTGTAATGCTTGGATCCACCCATTAGGGCTTGGTGTTATATGCAAATTGGGCTACTGGTAATTTTTCACTCTGATCTATATCACCCATTTCTTTCTTTCTTTCTTTTTCTTTCTATAATATCTGACAAGAAGGGAAGTGTGATTTATTGAAATCAGTTATAGATTAACCAGGAGTTTTGCAGGGGATGATCAACAAGTCAAGAGGAAGATCACACTTTTATAACTGAAGTTCCTCACCTCCATTTGTAGGCATGTTATGACACAGGTAAAAAGGTCCAGGAAAAGAGTCTTTTCTGCCCTGACTTCCACCCTCTGGAACAGGGGTATCAAATTGGATTTGTTTGAGGGCCAGATAGCATTACAGTCCTCTTCTGCGGGCTGGCCAGGTAGGGGTGGGAGAAGCAGGACAGACATCTCCAGTACTCTGCCAATCAAAATGGAGTGCAGGGAGGCCCCTCGTGCCCCGTTTTGGCCAGCAAAGTGCTGCAGGAGACCATCCGGGCTGAAAATGAGCTGCAAGGAGCCCGCATGCCACCTTGTACCCTGTTTTGTCTGCCAGAGGCACCACGGACTGGTCCATTGCTATTTCCAGGCCGGCCCTGCAGGCCTGATTGAAGCACCCAGCAGGCCGGATCTGGCCCACAGACCTTGAGTTTGACACCCCTGCTCTGGAGCAATGCGTCGCCCCGTCATGAGATCTGCGCTCACATATTTGTACTGAAGCCTGGCACTCCAATGGGAGAACATCACTTTGGTGGTAGCTGGTTAACGGAGTAATAGAAGACCCCACCTGATGGAACTGTGTATCTGGCTACCTTCTTCCCCATCTTTGTCAATTTTAAATCAATATTAATGTTTCAATTTATTGTTTTAATTTTGAATGTTTCACATGTTTTTTTAATGATTGTAAGCTGCCTAGAGTCACCTCCAGGCTAGATGGTTGGAATTTAAGACAGACAGACAGACAGACAGTAGATAGGTAGGTAGACAGATGAACGGATGTAGAAGATGGGTAGGTAGGTAGGTAGGTAGGTAGGTAGGTAGGTAGGTAGGTAGATAGATAGATAGATAGATAGATAGATAGATAGATAGATAGATAGATAGATAGATAGATATGGATAGGTAGGTGAGTTGGTGGATGGGTGGTTAGATGGATGGATAGATGGATTGGGCTTCAATTGTGATACTGTTACTTTTATTTCTTTAAATGCTCCCATTAAAACTGAAGATTAGAAATAATCTGATCCTGATATTTGTCTATCTAGACGGATTTTTTTTTACCATATAATAAAGTTTCACATTTCCTATGTCTACAGAAGAACGAAGAGAGGAAAAGACAGAAATTGCGTAATTTTCCATTATGTTTGAATGACAAGTAGAAGCTCTGGTTTCTAAAGCCTCAGAGTAATAACTGCAATAAGAGGGATAGCCTATTTCAGAAACTTTGCAGTATGCTTACATTTCTGTACTTATCTAAACACCTTTTCCAATTCTATGAGATTTGATTAAACAGGGGTCCTCAAACTTGACAGCTTTAAGACTTGTGTACTTCAACTCCCAGAATTCCTCCTCCAGTCATGTTAGCTCAGGAATTCTGGGAGTTGAAGGCCACAAGTCTTAAACTTGCCAAGTTTGAAGACCTTTGGATTAAGAAGTAAATTAATAGGTCATAACTATAACCTGGTATATTTACCACGATGTAAAATTACAAATGAAAGTCAGTATTTGTTAGTTTATAACTCAGTAACAATTGTAATTTCCTATCAAAATCTCTGAAAGAGATGATGGCAAATGACATCTTGGTTTTTACAAAGTATGAATCTTACAGTACAACTATAAGAATCAAACTTGTATTAAAATGGCTTTTAAAATGGTGGGGGGACAGAAATGTATTGTCTCAGTTAAGAAATTATTTTGGCATGGAAATGTTTGAGATAACACTTGTAAAGGTATGTGGATAGTGCCACTATATAGTTTAATGCAGGGGTCTTCAACCTTGGCAACTTTAAGACTTGTGGACTTCAACTCCCAGAGTTCCTCAGCCAGTTGGCTGAGAAATTCTGGGAATTGAAGTCCACAAGTCTTAAAGTTGCCAAGATTGGAGACCCCTGATTTAATGGATAAAGAACACTAGATTTAATTGAATCAAAAAGTCAACAATTCCCTAAGGAAGCCTACACTGTAGCTTCCCAGCTATTGCCTCTTCTAAACTTTCTGTGATAAAATGAAATGATTTATAAATCTGCAAATTAAAAAAAACATATAACCTTATTGATTATTAAATGCTAATTTGAGGTTTATTAATGTAAAAATGTTAGTGGAGAAATTTGTAGGATCCCATCTGGACCAGTCATTTAATCTTCTGCGGTTTAGTAGTTTAGTTTTCCAAGCTTTCAGACTTGCTCTGGAGTCCATCCTAGGGAAAATACTGCACACAAAATAGCTCAATTCCCTGAGGATCAGAGGTGGTATTCAGCAAGTTCTGACCAGCTCTGGAGAACCGATACAGAAATTTTGAGTAGTTCGGAGAACCAGAAAATCCCACCTTTGACTGGCCCCATCCCTATCTATTCTCTGCCTCCAAAGTCCCAGCTGATTGGCTGGGTCTTCTTTTGTTGCCCTGCACAGGAGAATGGAGCTGGAAAGCAGGTTAGTGGGATGGGGAGGGAATGGGGATTTTGCAGTATCCTTCCCCGCCCAGCAAGCCACACCCACAGAACTGGTAGTAAGCATTTTTGAATCCCACCACTGCTGAGGATGGTTCCAGCACAAGTCCCAAAAGCTCAGAACGCCAAACCTCTGATCCTGGTGACTGATCCAGATTGGATCCTGCAACATTACCCTGGGACACATATATATGCCCTTATTCGTAGTAGGAATTTGTGTTCCTAAACTGGCTTTGATTCATAATATCCTGCAGGGCCTTTCACACCAACCATCCCCACCCACTGTCTATATTTCATGACTAGAGAATCACAGGCTTGCAACCTTCCAAATCAAGGAAAATAAGGACTACAAACGTTGACAGATGCCGGCCTCCCTTATGAACTTATCCAAAGAAAATTATTAGTCATCTGCATATAAGTAGGTCAGGAGTTCATTATACACTTGAACTAAATCACTGAAAAAGTAGGAGGACAATTAAATCAGAACGCCTGAAACTGATTTTTTTTTTTAAAAAAAATAATGTTCTTTAAGTTCTGAAGCTATAATTGTTAACATTTTTAGAGTCTGGAGTATCATTTTTATTTCAGGAAGAATGTCTATATCTCCACTGATTTCAATGAGCAATTGCAATACCGTAGATAGATCTTGCTTTTATTTATACAAGAATTTACGAGTGCTGTGTTGCACCATAAATGATGACTTTTATTTAGTCATTTTTTAGTCATTCCTTGCCTTCTCTGTTTTTCTGCACTGTTTTATAACAGCATGGTACTTACAAATAACAATCCTGCCTTTATTTAGAATGGGGACAACACTGGCTCCCACTTTGACACCCTTTCACAGGGCCTGAAAGTCTTGGTTTTTCCAATAGGCCTGGGGACCCCAGATTGGGATGGAGCCCATTAAATGTCTGATTTGATCATTGATCAGAGAGTGGGAAGTGGTTGCTTTTTATTGCTTTTTATGTTGTGTTTTTTAATCTTTGTAAGTCACCCTAAGTCACTGAATGTGACTTGGCGGCTATATAAATTTTCAGTCAGACTACAATGGAAGGGACCTTGGAGGTCACCTAGTCCAACCCTCTGCTCAAGCAGGAGACACTACACCATTTCAGACAAGTGGCTATCCAACCTCTTCTTAAAAATTTCAAGTGATGAAGAATCCACAACTTCCTGAAGGCAAGCTGTTCCACTGGTTAATTGTCCTCACTGTGAGGAAATTTCGCCTTAATTCCAAGTTGCTTCTCTCCTTGATTAGTTTCCATCCATTATTTCTTGTCCTGCCTTCTAGTGCTTTGGAAAATAACTTGACCCCCCTCTTCTTTGTGGCAGCCTCTCAAATATTGGAAAACTACTATCATGTCCCCACTAGCCCTTCTTTTCTCTAGACTATCCAAACCCAAATCCTGCAACCGTTCTTCAAATGTTTTTGTCTCCAGGCCTTTAATCCTCTTAGTTGCTCTTCTTCTATGCAGTTTTTCCCAAAGCCTCAACATCTTTTTTGTAATGTGGTGACCAAAACTGTATGCAGTATTCAGTTGTGGCTTTACTAAGGCTTTATAAAGCAATACTAATACTTCATGTGATTTTGATTCTACGATGCTATTTATGCAACCACGTATTAGCTTTTTGGGCCGCCGCCACACACTGCTGTTTTTATTTGTATTTAATTTGTATTTGTTTTTATTTGTGTTTAATAAAAAAAAAAAACATAAGCAGCAAAAGCAACTGGGATTCAGAACTATTGATTATATTGCATATTTGCCTGAATCCGATTGCCCCAAATATGTCTGGGTCTGAGGTGAAAAAAAAAAAGTCAAAACTGACCTTGAAAAAGAAGCAGCTGGGTCAGAGGTGGTATCCAGCAGGTTCTGACCAGTTCTAGAGAACCGGTAGCAGAAATTTTGAGTAGTTCGGAGAACCAGCAAATCCCACCTCTGACTGGAGATTTTACACTATCCTTCCCCTGCCACAGAACCTGTAGTAAAAAAAATTGAATCCCACCACTGAGCTGGGTTTAAAAAAAGATGCCACAGCCCTCAAGAAGGCATGAGTATTGACTCAGGGTTCAGGGGTTTGACTGGCCCTGCCCCCATCTCTTCGCTGTCTTCCAAGTCCCAGCTGATTGGCTGGGTCTTCTTTTGTTGCCCTGCACAGGAGAATGGAGCTGGAAAGCAGGTAAGTGGGGTAGGGAAGGAATGGGATTTTACAGTATCCTTCCCCTGGAGTGGGGAGAGAATGGAAATTTTACAGTATCCTTTCCCTGCCACACCCACCAAGCCATGCCCACAGAACTAGTAGTACAAAATTTTTGAATCTCACCAATGGAATAGACATATCAAACTCTCTCAAGTTTGCTGCTTTATGATATCATTGGTGACCCAACAGATTTTATGCAAGTTTAAAAAATAAAGAACTGTATTTTACTGAATATTAATTCAATTACCTTTGGTTTAGTGTAGCAAGATGCTTCACACACAAACACCATTAATACATAGTTCACTGCTTTTTTGGTCCCCCTCTTTGTTAGCAACTCTTTCATCTTCTCAATTTGGAAAATTAATACCGTTTTCATTGTTTGGAGCATGTGATAAAAGAATTCAATTATAGGTTGTTGACTGAACATGTCAAACTGCTTTAAAAACATCAAACCAATGTAATTCTGCAGTCCAACCACACCAGAGATGCTACACAAATTCTTCATCCAATTTACACAAGGGATGTGAGGAGGAGGGGCAAGTTGGCAATGAGGTCTGATAATGAATACAAACCGGGAAAAAGTTGTGGTGGCAAGATTAAATTTTAATGATACAGAAGCTAATGATCACAGGAACACGTGCCTTTCTTTATAAATTTATAGATTGCCTTGCCCACTTGAGAAGCTGCCCTCCTTGCCAGTTAATAAGTAATCATCTCAGGACCCAAAACAATTTAATTGAAGTGTTCTTTCTCTCCCTGCTTTAGGCTGTCATTGCGTTAGTTTTTCCAAGTTGACTCACTTTAAATTTTGAGTACATTTGTCTCCACCTTCCTCTGCAATCAATCCCATCCTTTATTCCATCATGGGATGCTGGCACCATGAATAATGTTACATAACTCAATTTTTGAAAAAAAAAATACATATTTTTCAAAAGCTCAGGCAACAAAGGCTCCTGTGTTACATATCTGAGGGATTGACTCCAGTCCAACATTTTTTTTTAATGGTTAAGAAAAAAAGACTTAAATGTTTGGTGTTATTTTCCGTCCTCTTTGATGCAGAGTTTTCTAGCAGCACAACATTTGAGCATCACCAACTGAAAAAAAAGTTCAACTTTCATGTACCAACTTGCAAAGTCAGGATTATGGGAGAAAAACAAATGAGAATCATGTACTAATATTACTTAGGGCTCAATCAACATTGCATTTGGAATAAAATAGAATTGGTGGTTTATATGTACCGTTGTACACTGCCTTGAGTTACCTTTGGTGAGCTGGGTGGCTGTATAAATTTGATGAATAAGAAAGAATAAATAAATATCTGCAACTATTCCTCAGGTAGTCCTTGACTTACAACTGCTTATTTAGTGACTGTTCGAAGTCACGACTGTACGAAGTACTGGAACAAGTAACTTAGGGCTGTTTTTCCACAATTACGAATGTTGTAAGCAGCCTCTTCCCCCGTTCTCACATGCTCAAAATTCAGATGTGTTACAACTGACTCATATTTATGACGGTTGCAGTGTCCCGGGGTCATGTGATGCCTTTTGGTGACCTTCTGACAAGTAAAGTCAATGGGAAAGCCAGATTCACTTAGCAACCATGTTATTAACTTAACAACTGCAATGATTCACTTAATAAAGGTGGCAAGGAAGGTTGTAAAATAGGGCAAGATTCACTTAACAATTGGTTTGCTTAGTAACCGATATTTTGGGCTGAATTGTAGTCATAAGGTGAGGACTACAATTCTGAACCATATTCTCTTCACTCCCTGTAAACAAGGCTGAGATAGGTAAGTATACACACACACACACACACACACACACACACATACACACACCTCCACTCTGCTTATGACAGTCTTATAGAAACCTGTGACTAAATTCTTCCCTCTTAGAATATGAAGCAATATACATCATACTAGGGCAGGGGTGTCAAACTCAAGGCCCAGGGGCCAGATACGGCCTAGGAGATACTTAGATCTGGCCCATGGGGATGCCCTGGCAACACTCCGCGGTGCCTCTAGCCAGCAAAAATGGAGCTCGGGAGGGCGGACGGTTGCAGGAGGTCTCCCAGCCGAAAACAGAGCTCTGGAGCCTGTTTTAGCTGGCAGAGCGCTCAGGCCAGGCGCCACTGACATGAGTGATGTCATGCTGCCCGCCCCCCGAGGTCAAACATAACTCTGATGCGGCCCTCCATGAAATCGAGTTTGACGCTCCTGTGCTAGGAAATGGAATGTGGGCACAAATTCTTCATTTGGAAATGTTCAGGCATACCCTAAAGGTGACACAACATGCTTTCCTTGGCAGATGCCATTGGTATATGTACAGCCAAGTAATCACAAATCAGCATATTAAGATTTTTTGGCAGAATACACTGAGAGTACGTAAGAACCTGCTTATTTTATCAGTCTTAAACGATGAACAGACAGAGTGAGCAGGAGAGAACAATTTTGAGATCACAACAAATTATGCATTGAAGGCTAATTTGTGTATCACGCAGACACCTGACAGAAAGTGCTGGTTCCTGGTTTAATTCCATTTGATATCCATGGGGATAGTCATTACTGATCAGCACTAAACGTTCAAAAGGACAGTGAATCTGTTTTAGCAGAAGTCTTTCTTAACTTAGCAAGCTATTATCAGTCTACAATGGGGTACATTGATTTGGCAATTATTAGGATCCAATTGATTTATGTTTTTTTCAGGGGTGGGATGCTGCCAGTATAACAACTGGTTCGGTGATCACGTGCCTGATGCCTGATTGTGCACGCGGGAACAGCAGTGCAAAAATCCTTACCTGCCATGTTACTTTGGGAGAGTAACACAGCTGAGGAGCGGCAATCTGCTCTTCTGGACTGATCAGCTGGGACGATAAAGGTCCCAGGGGCGGGCGGGCGGGCCCACATGATCATTGGAGTGAACCATTCTCTCCCAGTTGATCTTTGGAGCTAGAGTTTTGCCCAAACCAGTCCGAACCGGCAGAATCCCATCCCTGGTTATTGGGGTTTTTTTTTGCTTTTAGAAGTACTGTAAAGAAAGCAGGCACTACTACGTCTTTGTGTGTTTTTTATTATGAAGTGGTTGATATTAAATGTATGAACAATGTTCAGAATACCCTGTAAAACAGAGCACTGAGAATAATGAGATTTGATTGAAAGTATGTTTGAACACACAAACACAGGGATAGAATAAAATTGAACCTGACTCTTGCCACAAATGAAGCTAGACACTGTGCAGAATTAAAAAACCAAAACACCCAATACCACAAATTCTGAATGACTAATTTGCTAAGAAAGCCAGTCCTTGACTTACAATAGTTCATTTAGTGACCGTTTGAAGTTACAATGGCACTGAAAAAAAGTGACTTGCGACTGTTTTTCACGTGACCGTTGCAACATTCCTGTGGTCACATGATCAGACTTCAGACACTCGGCAGCCAACTCATATTTATGATAGTTACTGTGTGTATCAGGATCACGTGAACTCTTTTTGCAACCTTCTAACAAGTAAAATTAATGGGAAAGTCAGAAATTCACTTAACAAATGTTTTGCCTAGCAACCGAAACTTTGGACTCAGTTGTGGTCATAAGTCCTGGACTACCTGTGTTTTAATTTCTGATCTAATCCTGTCTCCAGAAAGGATGGCTGAGAAATCTCTGTAAGAAAATTATAACGATAAGAACAATCAATTAATCTAAAATCAATGTAGCCTGTTCTTAAGAGTTCAATTTATTATATTTTATGTGACTGTTTTAATGTATGCAGCAAACACTGCAAGATACATCCTTTCAGGTCACAGGATCTGGTAGATTTCCCTTAGGGTTACCTTATAAACACTATATTACTATGAACTCTGAACCTAACCCCTAAAGCCAGCCCAGAAAGATATTACAGTAAATGATATTAAAGACTGCTAAGTGATTGGAGAGACTCAACAAATTTCTTTTGTCTCCTTCCTAACAGATCTATCACAAGGACCAAAGCAGCTTCAATGTCAAATGCCAGCTTTCTGGAAATAAAAGATTTAGTCTAAGGGAAGTGGTCAAACATAAAATAAATCTAATTATACAAGAAATGGTACAAAACCTTAGAACAGTGAAATAAAACTATTTCGAACATGCCAATAAGCCAGGGAGATGGTTGGTGCATAAGTTAAAAAAAGAGAAAGAGAAAAAGTTAATACAAATACTACAGGGTGAAAATAGGGCTCCACAGTACCTGAAAGAAGAAACAAAACCATTGCCCAAAATTATTTTAAGGTGTTATATAGCCAAGATGACAAACCGGAAGAAAAGATCAAACAATACTTAAGCAAGAGGAATGTACCTACAATTCCAGAACTTACAAAAGAAATGTTAATGCTGAAATTACAATGATGGAGATGAAAGAGGCAATCAAGAAACCAAAAAGCAATAAAACACCAGGACTAGATGGAATCCCAGAAGAATTATACAAAGTAATTCAAACCCCTTTGGAGCAATTAATGCTGGACTTATACAATGAAACAATAGAACAGGCAAAACTTCCAAATTCTTGGACAGAGGAATATATTGCACTCATTCCAAAAGAGAACTCAGATGACCAACAGATCAAGAATTACAGACCAATCTCAATACTCAATGTTGATGACAAGATATTTGCTACAATAATCACAGAGAGAATAATTTTTAAAAAATAAATAAATATATGCATCTAGATCAAAACAGATTTGTACCAAAAAGACATTTAAGAAATAACACAAGAATGATAATAGATGTATTAGAATATTATGAGGCACCTCCAGATGGATGTGAAAAAAGCATTCGATAATTTGAACAGCTTCTGAACTTGAATTCCATCACTGCATACTTAAATAGACAAAATTGGCATAGCAATATTCTAACCATCCACTGACTTTCTGCGCAGTAGGTTATCTGATCATCATAAATGATAAATGTCTTACTGCAGATCAACCTGACATTTAGAGACATCGCTGATTAAGAAACAAGTTACATAAAAATGTTTATTATATATTATGTAATATGTTACAATTTCATAATAAAAGTATTTAGGTTATGAATTTACTGTATATTTGTAATTAAGATGAGAATGCAATGAGACTGAAGTAGGTATAACAGCCATTTATATTTATATTTAAGTCAGAAAGATGACAGGTTTTGTAGCAATGACTACGAGATGTCAGAGGTCTATTAAGTGCAGGTAGTCCTTGACTTACAACAGTTCATTTAGTGACTGTTCAAAGTTACAGCAGCACTGAAAAACTTTGTAGCATCCCCATCAAAATTCAGATGCTTGGCAACTGGTTCCTACTTATGACTGTTGTTGTGTCCCAAGGTCATATGATCACCTACTGCAACCTCTGGATAAGCAAAATACATGGGGAAGCACAACCATGTTACAAACTTATCAACTGCAGTGATTCACTTAACAACTGGCACAAGAAAGGTTATAAAATGAGGCAAAACTCATTTAATGGAAATTTTGGGCTCAATTGTGGTCGTAAGTCGAAGGCTACCTGTATACCATAACAATGGAAACTTCTAGTGTCTACAGAGAGAGGGAAAAGTCACTTTGAATGGGTCTGGAAATGATTCCTGCGGGGTCAGAAGAAAAGATAGTATTTTAGATATTTTAAAGTACATTTTTTAAAGTTGCCAGCAGCTATGCTGGCTAGGGCTCCTGGCAGCTTTGCAGCACTCATATCCAGAAAAGAGAGAAAGCTAGGTTGCAAAACCACCAATTGATAAGTGATTGTGGCAAAACACTTATTCTTCAGTGAATGAACTTATACTTCAACAAATTATATACAATGTGAGTGTGAGCGTGTATGTATATGTGTGTGTATACAAACACACACATACACGATTGGCATTGTGTTCTATTGGCATTTACCACCATTATTTGTACAATTATAAAACAGATCACAATACATACACATGGTTTGCCGTGGCAGCAGCAACTACAGCAAGATACTCTATGAAACACATACTCACGTTTTAGGAGAAGAAACCTACCATCATAAGACTTAGCATTCCAAGGTTATTCACTACAGTGGAATACATGCTAAGTAAGGTACATGTCACGTTAAATCTGACATTAGCTGTGTTGGCTGGGAAGAGAGGCACAGCAACCACAACAAAACAGAGAGGGACAAAATTAGGAAAGATCACATTAAGAGGAAAAAGTAGTCCTCAAGTAGACTACTCAACTTAGGCAATTATGGTGTCCCTTATATCATAAAAATAGAATGGCCAAGACAGCCATCCCAGATAACTTGCTTATGTGTAGGATCTAATTTCTGGTTTCCAAACTGAGTGGTCCTTGGCTCTCTCTGAGCTCGCTCATTTTCTTGCAGACGTTTCATTACCCTAACTAGTTAAGGGTAATGAAACGTCTGCAAGAAAACGAGCAGGCTCAGAGAGAGCCAAGGACCACTCATTTCAACCCTGTGCTACAAATATTCTCCTTTCTTTCTACATCGACAGATGACAAAAAAAGCTGAGAAAGCAGTTTCTTCTTTCATCAGTTTTATTCCTAGCAAATCTTAACAATAGTACCAGGAAAATTTGTCTTGACTACCATGAAGACAAAAATAACACGTTTCTGGAAACAGCATTACTTTATAAGGAGGAAGCCAAGATATTTTGTGTTTCATTTAAAATTTATTCCTAAAACAAAGATAATGCAGCATCTTTTCCAAAAATACACAGTCTTTCAAATAAGTAAAGAGGCAAAAGCAATACTGAGAAGCACAAAATTCGGTTCTGTTCCAAGGTGCTTTAATTCAATGGATTTGATTTCTGAAAATACTCCTGTTTTTAGGCTCAAAGGGGATTTGAACTAGCCAACTTCCCCAATCCACAAACTGTGGGTCGTTGTGATAAGTAACTCATGGCTACAGAAATACTGGTAGTCTTCAACCTACAATAGTTAATTAAGTGATTGTCCAAAGTTACAACGGCAGTGAAAAAATATCTTAGGACCATTTTTCAGAGTTACAACTTTTACATCATCCCCCTGGTCACGTGTTCAAAACTCAGACCTTCGCAACAGACTCACATTTATGACTATTGCAGTATCCTGGGATCATGTGATCACCTTTTCCAATCTTCAGACAAGTGATGGGAAATCATATTCACTTAGCAACCATGTTACTTACTTAACAGCTGCAGTGTTCCACTTAACTGGCAAGAAAGGTCATAAAATGGGACAAACATCACTTAACAAATGTCTTGCTTAGCAGAAGAAATTTGGGATCAAATGCGGTCTTAAGTCAAAGGTTACCTATTTACCTCTTCTGGCATACACTCCACACGGGAAGTATTGGTACACCATGGCTGATATACCATGACTTAGGCTTAGACGTGTGAAATTGAGAAGGACGTTTTGTTTTGATCCAAGTTTCTTCACATAATCCTTCAAGGTAGCTCAATGAAGGTGTGCCCTGAGTGCTGCATGGAACCAACACACAACTCCACACTAGCCACTTCGATGAATATAAAGAGGATATTCCACCCCCAGATACCGACTTCAGCACTTTCTATCAGATGCCTCAGCACTTTTGATCAGACAGTGTGTCTTCTATGACACGGCGCTAGCTCAAAACATCTCCAGCACCTGGAATCAGGGCTACTCTGCAAAGCGGCCCCTTTTCATTCTATGTAGCTAGAAGACAAATCTTTTCAGGTTCATTCAGGATCTTTGGTTTCAATGACAATTCTAATTTAGTCTAGCTTGCCTTTTTGCCGGCATCTTCATTTACCTCTTTTTGGCATTGACCAGAATTCTTTAAAATTACAGGCTTCAAGTGGAAAATAACTCTACATTTTTGCCTCTCTGGCAGACTGTAAGATTTATCTGCTTATTTTCCTGCAGCTAAAACAGGTCACAGGAAGGAACTGTTAAGGTTATGGGTTTGCCCACAACACCCCTCAATCTCACATTACAAGTACTGAAACAGAGGCAAGATAAGAGAACGTTCCAGTATCATCTTGTTTCATTAAGAACACTTCTAACAAATGGAAGTGCTCCTTTAATTTACTTGTCTTACTAATGCTCATGCTGAAAAGAAGTATTATCTATTTCACAAAATCTAATTTGTCACAGACATGGTTGCGCATGTGTTATCAACTGCTCTATTTTTTTCTGAAGATCATGAACTTGGACCACAACCAAAAAAAAAAAAAAAAATCACACACATCTGCTGGCATGATTTGGGCCCCATGTTAGCATTGCAGAGTTGTTGGCATGCACGTAGGCAAAAAAAAAAAAAAAAAAAAGGCATTTCGCTATTAATAATAAACAAAACAAGTGTCTAATTGAAGGTAGCCATAGCTGGCTGCTCGACATTTAAGACTTCTTTTACAGCACTTGGCATTCTGCTGCAGTGCTCTTAAGCTGCGGCTCTGTGTACCCACAAACACAATAACACTCCCAGGAAGATGGAAACTAAGCTTGCCTCCGATGCAGAAAGAAGAGACACTGACCTGGTGAAGAACTCGGCACTGCTTAGGAAGATTTCATCCGCTAACTCCATCTCCTTGGGACCCAAACTATCCGTTAAATGGATGCTAACCCGAGGAATTCCATCTGACAGTCTAGGCTGCAGCATTAAAGGCGTCAGTCTTCCTGGTTTGGACTTTACGATCTAGAAAGAAAAAAAAAGCAAATCAAAGAAAATGCAGCACTGTTAAGGGACAGAGGAATTTTCCCAGCTCATTTTTTTGAGCACAGGTAGAGTGGATTTTTATTTTTTAAATCCCAGCAAAGAATGACTCAGCAATTCCCCCCTTCTCGCCCCCCCCCACACTTTCTGTTATAAATTTAAGCATAAAAGTATGCAGCCGTAGCAGGGAATATCTAACAAAAGTCTTGCAATGCATTGAAATGTTCAAAAAAAAAAAAAATCCCACAAGCTGGAAAATGTGATTAAATAAATAGCTTCAGAGAAAAGTGTGCTACACATTTTTGTGTGTGTTCTCTTTTCCATTATCTTCTACCTTATGTTAAACTCCCCAAATAAAGGATGAGATGATGATTTATCTGAGAGAAAGAGTGCTAGATTGCTAATATTGAAATAACAACACACAATTAGAGGTGTTATTATGTACATTATGTAAGTGGAATTAATAGCTGTCTAAAGGTGACTCAGCTACATTTATGGTATTCTTCCTGGTAATGCTGTAAATCTGGTTCACATCTGGATATCACACAGAAATATAACTGAATTTTAAATGTATTTGAATTGTTCTAATGTTTTATATGATATTTTAATTGTATGACTGTAAGCCGCCTCAGCGAAATGGGCAGCACAGAAGTTTAATAATAAACAAACATTTTATTTGTGCTCGCTTACTTTACTTAAAGCAGGGGTGTCCAACCTTGGCAAATTTTAAGACTTGTGGACTTCAACTCCCAGAATTCCTCAGCCAGCTGGCTGAGGAATTCTGGGAGTTGAAGTCCACAAGTCTTAAAGTTGCCAAGGTTGGACACCCCTGACTTAAAGCAACACCTATTATTAGGCAAGAAGAAATACTAGAATATCTTTTTCTTCTCCTCCTTCTCCTCCTCCTCCTCCATCATCATCATCACTGTCTGGCTAAAAACATTTGTTTCCATTTTGAAGCACAAGAACACAACCAAACACTTACGTTATAGGATTGTTACAGGACATTAGGTAAGGAAACCACCTCCCAACTGCTTATTAAAGCAGCTTGACTTTGGAATATGTCAGCTTGAAGTGATGTTTCTGTTTAAGGTGTTGATTCTTGGTCCCATTATACTCCAGGCTGTACAGGTATGATTTATATGACTTGATTGCTGAATTACCATTCAGTTCTAATGGAACCCCAAAACTCTGATTCCCCCACTCATGTACTGCATTTCAGGCGCTTAGCAAGCAACCCTCATTTATGGGTATCTGCAGCATCCCAGTCATGTGACTATGATATACGTTTTGCCGAAAACTGGTGTTTATCTTCAGTTTGTGGCAAAAATGCCCCATGGCAAACAATGGGTTTGCTTAATGACTGTGGATTCACCTAATGACCACAAAGATTCATTTAGCAACTGCCGCAAAAAAATAATAATCATAAAATTGAGTTGATCTGATGAAGAGCTGCTTGACGATGGCCAAAACTTACAACTGTAATGGGCAGGTTCCACTATGGGAGTAAGACCAGGATTGCCTGTGGTTCATCAGCAAGGCGATTTTAAATGAAAAAGTTGATCTCTATACTCATTACAATGCTGGAGACCTTTAGAAGACAGACAAGTTTTCACCAATAGATCTTACGCTCAGGATTGCTTTTTGATAAATAAATCTTCAGTGATTACTTTGATGTTCACGAGAAAAGGCAGGATACAAATGGAATAAATAAAGTCTTAGGAAGTCAGCAGAGTACAACAACTGTGAGCCACTACTGTAAAAAAAAAAAATAGAAGTATGAGTAGCGGTTTTGAAGGTTGGTATCCAGATGGGAGTGTGGGGCTTGGCAAGAGCCTACTATGCCAGTCCCCAAAATGCCAAGTCCCTCATTGAAAACACACCACTCCTCCGTGTTATTCAATCTTGGAAACTTTAAGATGCATGGACTTCAACTCCCAGAATTCTCTGGCTGGGGAATTCTGGGAGTTGGAAGTCCACACTTCTTAAAGTTGTCAAGGTTGAATAACACTGCTTTAGACACACCTTTGCCTCCAGAATAACACGTATAAAATAATTTATTCACTTGGCAGACCCAGTCAGCAAACTGAGAGATTTGCCCCGACCTCAGTTTCTTATTGATGCAGCAAGATCTGATCAAGTTATGTCCCCTTCCAAAAATTTATTTCAATGAGATGGCTGTCCCAAGCTGAACTCTTCTTGAAATGGCCCTTCCAGGTAAGATATTTTAAATATAATCTAGAAAAGGCATAGATGTACTTTTATATTATTAGCTTTTGGTTGATCTGAAAAAAGTGAACCTTGCATTGTGGGAAAATACTAGTGAAAAATAAAAAAATAGTCTCAAGAATACACTTTTGGGAGCATCAATAAAAATAGGGTGCCCATTATAGTCTGGCATCCTTTTCTTTCTCTCTTCTTTTATTTTTTTGTTCCCAAAAGCAGATTGCAAGCAAAAGATAGATCTTATTAAAGAATCTAATGAGCTCTTGCAAAGGAGTCTGATGGCTACCTGAAATGAGCCAGAGAACCATATTTGACCTAGAAGATCAGGTTTCTTTATGGTCATAAAGGTAGTCCTTGAACTTACAACAGTTTGTTTAGTCACCGTTTGAAATTACAAGAGCACTAAAAAAACTGAGTTGTGATGGTTTTTCGCTTATAACCATTGTGGCATCTCCAGGGTCATGTGATCAAAATTCAGCGTTTGGCCAATGAGTCATATTTATGACAGTTGCAGTGTTTTGGGGTTTTGTAATCACCTTCTGTGACCTTCTGACAAGCAAAGTCAATGGGGAGTCACATTCACTTAATAGCCGGGTTACTAACTTAACAATTGCAGGGATTCACTTAACAAATGTCTCACTTAGCCACATAAATTTTTGGGCTCGATTGGGGTCATAAGTTGAGGACTACCTGTAATTAATTGTGCTGAGGATCTATTGAGACTTTTCACCATCTCCCAAACAACGCAGCCTCTTTTCAGCCTCGTGCAGGTTGATCTAAATAAGGTTAGCTTGAGCAGAAAGAGAAGAGAAACTCTGATAAGTTCTATAACTTATAACCTTCATGCTCAGCCATGATGATATTCAGTAATCTTGTATTTTTATCTTTCTGTGCTGTCATCTGGACAAATCAATATCAAATCCCCTGCAATACCTTCAATAGGAAACAACTGTGGCAAGAAAAATCATAAAATGGGGCAAAACTCATTTAACCAATGTCTCACTTAGCAACAGATATTTTGGGCTCAATTGTGGTCGTAAGTCTAGGACTACTTGTAGACTGAATGCAGAGCCATAGTTATGACTAAAAGAGCAATCGCAGTCTGTATCAATGTAACTGATACTGAATCATCAGGTTTTTTCCATTTGTTTGGGGCCAGTTGACATCTTAAAGGACCCATGACTTATGATTAAAGCCGCATTATAAAAATATTTCCAAGCTTTTAGGCATTGCTCCAGCACAATGTTAATTTGAAGTCTATTTTGGAAAGAAGAAGGAACCCAGAATATTGAATTTATGTAATCTCAGGCCTATTAACAGGCCTCCTGAGGAAATATTTTGGCAACTGAACTGCAACTGATACATGAGCCCTGAAGCCGACATACAGAGACCTAGCAGTTGGACAACTTTAAGAAATTCTCACTGCCTTGTTTGCTTTCTCAAGAGAGATGGCTCAAGGTGACAGCGGGAAACAAAACAAAACCAACAGTACAACCTGCAGAAGTTCACCCATAGAGTATGTAAACGAGACCAAGTTACGTTAGCATCTCAGGCCTGCCAAAATAAATGAATAAATCCATTCATCCACTCACCCACAAGAACCTCTTCATAAGAGCAAAATTATAGGCAGTCCTCTATTTACAACAAGTCAATGGGAAAGCTGGCAGAGAATGTTCAAAACTGCTGCTGCCGCCTGCCCTTTAATCTCTGGAGGCTGTCTGAAAGAGCTACCTGTCAAGAGGAGCTGAATTCCTTTGGCAGGCTGCTGAAAACCTCAAGACTTCAGGTCCATTCCTGCACCCTGCCAAAGGAGTTCCTTTTTGTGCATAGAAGGGACTTGAATTCCTGCAACAGGCAACTCTTTCACTAGAGACAAGCAGAAGCCAAAGTCCAAGCAGTCAATGGAAACACAGTATGGTAAGAAGTATGTGGTGCCTCCGATGGATGAAGGAGGCCCGGTGACGGCCACTCACAAGTGTCTCTTCAGTCAATGGCTGAAAATCCTGCTTGCATTTCAGTATTTTCGATTCCTGAATGAATGATGCTTCCTGGGGTTTTCCCCGTCTTCCTGAGGCATCTTGCCCTCCTTACCTGGAACTCATGTCTGCTTAATGACTGAAAAGATTGCTAAATTACTGCAACTGAGAGTATCAGGAGCAGGGTCATTGGAAAAGCAGTCACATGGGCATCTCTCTTAATGCCTACTTTGCTCAAAGATCAAGGTTTCAGCCCCAATAGTGATCGTAGGTTGAGGCCACATAAGTTGTACTAATACAGCAATAATTAATAAGATTTGGGAACAATTCATGAGATCCTAAAGGACTTGACAAATTATTTCACAAATGACTGTATCAACGTCTCAAAGAAATTGAGTAAAAAGCTTATAGAAAAAGAGAGAGAAGTGTCGTGTCCGCAAAAAGACGATTAGAGTCGGTGACTTTCATTCAAAGCTCTTTATTAACAAAGGGAGAACCGAACCGGCGAAAGGCAAAAAGCCCGCGGCTTTTATACCTTTCGCAAGGCGGCCGCGGCCAATGGCAGCGATTCAAGTCTCCCGCTCTTGGTTTGCACCAATCGCGGGAGACCTCAATCGGGCCAATCAGCGCGGCTCGCCTGATCAGAAATCCCCGTGCCTTGGCCAATCAAGGCCCGGGGATTTCGAGTATACCATTTGAATACATAACACCCCTCCCCCCTTGGTATGGTCCGTCAGGTGGTGTAGTCACGCAGGTAGGCGGGGCTCCGTCGAGTCCTAGTTGACCTGCGCAACTCACTTTTCTGTTGTAACTCGGCCGGAGCGGTCGTTCCTTTGGCTGCTCCTGCCTCTTCGCGAACCGGCTGGATGATCGGGCCGGTTCTTTCGCCGTGGCTCCCGCCTGGGCCTACCGGGTCGGTTGAGCTGCGGATTTCGCCGCTCCCGCTTGGCTTCTCCGAGTCGGTAGAGCTGGCCAGACGGTTCTTCTCCGGAGGGGACTCGCGATGGCTGTTTTCTGGTGAGTATTTTTGGTTTATTTTATTTTGCGATTGTCTCTCCGGGTATTCCCTCCCCCCTTGGTTCGCTTCTTGGGGGTTGAGGTCAGTCGCCGTTCGGGACCTTAATTGGTCGATGTGCCGTTTCCAGGCTCGCCCATCCGTGGTTTGGAGCCGGTACGACTTTGGACCAGTGACTTGCGTTATGACGGCTGGGATCCATAGGGGGTCCCCCGTCATGTTTTTTGCGTATACCAGGTCACCTGGGTTAAATGTCCGGAACCTGGAGCTGGAGTCTGGGGGCTGCTCCGGGTTGTAAGTCGGGTGCAGTCTGTCAAGTGGAGACCTCAGCTTTCTGCCCATCAACAGCTCTGCCGGACTCTTGTTGGTCGTAGTGTTGGGAGTGATGTGTTGTA
Organism: Hydrophis major; assembly: GCA_033807585.1. NCBI lineage: Eukaryota > Metazoa > Chordata > Lepidosauria > Squamata > Elapidae > Hydrophis > Hydrophis major. The sequence goes on from CM066333.1 coordinate 17,953,308, forward strand.
TGAAGAGTAGGCGGTTGATTTTGTCGTTGATCTCCCCGTGGTCCATTTTCCTGAGGGTCTTTTTTGTAAACTGGACCATCCGTTCCGCCCTACCGTTCGCCGCCGGATGCGCCGGTGCTGTTAATGCGTGGCGGATACCTCTTTCCGCCAGGAACCGTTCAAACTCGATGGACGTGAACTGGGGTCCGTTGTCTGAGACGACGACGTCTGGGAGGCCGTGAGTGGAAAACAGTTTACACAGTTCTTTAATGACGGCCTCTGTGGTAGTGGACTTCATGTCGCTGACTTCCAGCCAATTGGAATATGCGTCGACTGTGATTAAAAATGTATGTCCATTTGTGGGGCCCGCAAAGTCAAGATGGATTCTGGACCAGGGCCCCCGTGGTGTTTCCCAATCCCGTATGGGTGCTGCGGATGGGCTGGATCTGGTCTCCTGGCATCGGTGGCATTTGGCGATCCATGCCTCAATTTGCTTGTCCATCCCTGGCCACCAAGCGTAGCTTCTGGCCAGGGCTTTAGTCCTGACGATGCCAGGATGACCCTCATGTAGCATCCTCAAGACTTTTTCTTGCAATCTATCTGGAATTACCACCCGGTCACCCCATAGAATGCATCCTCTCAGGAGTGACAGTTCGGTCTGGCGCTGGCGGAATGTTTTAAAAGTCTCGTCACTGTCCTTTTCCGGCCAGCCTTTTTCTAACCAGTGCAAGATTCGTGCCAGACGCCTGTCCTTAATGGTTTCTCTGGCAATGTCGGATGCGGTAATAGGTAAACTTTCTATGCTCAAGGTATTTGTTGTTGGTGCTGGGTCAGGTTCTGAGTCAGGTAAGGGCGAGCGGCTTAAAGCATCCGCGTGCGAGATTTTCTTACCTGGCTTGTGTAGCAGTTCGTAATTGTAGGCTGCCAGGAATTCCGACCATCTTGTCATTCGGGGTGACAAGATGTTGGGAGTGGCTCGGTTTCCCGCGAGGATGCCCAGCAGAGGCTTGTGATCCGTCACGATGGTGAACGGGCGGCCGTACAAATATTCATGAAAACGTTTAACGGCGGCAACTATAGCCAAAGCTTCCTTGTCCAGCTGGCTATAGTTGCGCTCTGGTTTGGTCAGAGTTCTGGAAAAAAAGGCGATGGGTGCTTCTCTCTGGTCTGGGAGGGTGTGGCTGAGGACAGCGCCGACGCCGAAGGGTGATGCGTCGCAAGTGACAGCTAGGGGTAAAGTCTCACTAAATTGCATCAGGACAGCATCGGAGGTGAGGAGGTCCTTGGTTCTTTGAAAAGCGGCTTGTTCTCGCCTCCCCCAAGTCCAGGCTGCCTTCTTGTCTAGGAGTCTATGTAAGGGCTCCGCCGCCGTTGCCTTTTGAGGTAGGAAAACATTATAGAAATTTAGTAATCCTAGGAACGCTTGTAATTCCGTTTTGGATTTTGGGGTGGGGGCTTCCTTGATGGCTTTTACTTTTTTAGTTGTAGGGTGAATGCCCTTCTGGTCTAGGAGATAGCCCAAAAACTCTACTTGCTTTGTACAAAGATTGCATTTTTCTCGCTTAACTTTAAGTCCTGTTTCTTTAAATTTTGTTAAGACTTGTCTGAGTCGGTTCTCTAATTCGGCTTCATTTGGCGCCGCAATTAATACGTCATCAAAATAGGGCACCACCCCTTTTATGCCCTGTAACAAACGTTCCATCAGGCTTTGAAAAATGCCTGGTGCCACGCTGACTCCAAATTGGAGCCGGTTACACTTGAAAGCCCCTCGATGGGTTACTATTGTTTGGGCTTCCGCCGTTTTCTCGTCTACAGGTAGTTGCTGATATGCCTGGGCAAGGTCGAGTTTTGCAAAGACTTTGCCCCCTCCTAGCGAGTGTAGTAAATGTTGTACTATAGGGACTGGGTAGGCGCTTTGTTGTAATGCGTCATTTAGGGTGGCCTTATAGTCCCCGCAAATTCTCACGGACCCGTCTGGTTTTACTGGGGTCACTATAGGGGTTTCCCATCTGGCATGGTCTATCGGTTGCAATACCCCTTGTTTGACGAGCTTGTCGAGCTGCTCGTCAATCTTTGGTTTTAATGCAAACAGTACCCTTCTAGGTTTAAGTCTCTTAGGGGGAACCCTTGGGTCTAAGTCAAACGAGATAAGGGGCCCCTGGTACTTGCCCAAACCTCCATCGAACACCTCCTGGAACTCCTGGGTTAGCCGCTGTTCCCAAGCTTCGATGGTGACTTGGTTGACACCTGTCAGCGCGATGTTAAGCGGGGCGAACCATTGTAGACCCAGTAGGCTTGGGCGGTCGCGATCGATGATTGTGAGTGGTAGTTGTTCAGTGTGGCCTTTGTAAGTTATGTTGAAATTCTTGGTGCCCACTACCGGGACACGGTTCCCTTGGTAGTCTTTAATGATGATCTTTTGTGTATGCACGTTTCTCTTTTGTAGAGTAGGCACCAGTCTTTTGATTTCGCGCCATGCAATCATGGAAAGGTAGGACCCAGAGTCCACTTCCATCTTGCATGGCTGGCCTTCTATATGTACTTCTACATGTACCTTTCTGGCGCCGTCGGAGATGGCGTGGCCGATGGTCACCGTCTGGTGGGTTTCTTCTTTCCGCCGACCGTCGCCGCTTCTTTGAGATCGTTGAGCGCGGTCCCACCGACCGTCTGGCTGGCGTTCTCTGGTTCTGGGCGGGGAGTTTTCTCTTCGTCTGTCGTGCTGTTCCCATTTGGGCGGGCTGCGAGTCTTCTTTTGGCGGCAAACTCGGGCGATGTGACCCCTTCGTTCACAATGCCTACAGATAGAGTCAAAAAATCGGCATTCTGACCTGGGGTGGTCGCCGCCGCACCCGGCGCAACTGGTCCTCGACTTGCGACCTTTTCGGCTTCGTTGGTCGCCGCGTCCCGTCTGTACTCGGTGAATGTCCTCCTCGTCTTCTGACGTGCTGGAGTTTGACTGGTATTCACCGTAGTGTGCGGTTGCTTCACTTCTTGCGTCGGCCGACCTTGCCGGGTTGTTGTTTCCGCCCTTCGCGTCAGATCTTCGCATGCTGTCTGCCGACGTGCGCGTTGCTTCAGCGGCTGCGGCTGCTGTAAGGGCATCGGCTAGGCTGATGTCGCCCTTGGCCATAAGTCGGCTCTGAAGTGTAGGATCCCATAACCCGAGTACGAAGCGGTCTCTTATGAGACTGTTGAGACCCTCGAACTCACAGAGTCCTCCTAGGCGCCGAAGTTCTGCGACGAAATCGCTCAATTTTTCGTCTGGTTTCTGGTTTCGGCGGTAGAACTCGTTGCGCCGTATCAGGATGGGGACTTCGGGAGTGTAATGGCGCCGTAGTATGGGTTCCAGGACGTCCCAGTCCATGGCTGTGGCGTCTGCTGGCTTGGCCAAGGCTTTGGCCATTTGGAAGACCTCTGGTCCGCAGTGTGTGAGAAAGACGGCGCGTTTTAGCGGGGCCAGGGCGTCCTTCATCCCGGCGCATTCCAGGTACATCCGGAATCGATCCGAGTATGATTCCCAGTCCTCGGCTGCGGGGTTGAACGGGGCGGGCGGTGCTATTTTCGCCATCTTCGCGCTGGAACTGGTTCTTGGACACGGGGTTCGGTTCAGGGGCGAGATCCCACCTTCGTCGCCAGTGTCGTGTCCGCAAAAAGACGATTAGAGTCGGTGACTTTCATTCAAAGCTCTTTATTAACAAAGGGAGAACCGAACCGGCGAAAGGCAAAAAGCCCGTGGCTTTTATACCTTTCGCAAGGCGGCCGCGGCCAATGGCAGCGATTCAAGTCTCCCGCTCTTGGTTTGCACCAATCGCGGGAGACCTCAATCGGGCCAATCAGCGCGGCTCGCCTGGCCAATCAGAAATCCCCGTGCCTTGGCCAATCAAGGCCCGGGGATTTCGAGTATACCATTTGAATACATAACAAGAAGAATATTGTAGCCCATTAGTAAGAGGCAAAGGTGGCACGTTCTCTCAACCTCCAATACAAGACAATCAAAAGTTTAAGTAAAGTCACTGCAGGGACACAATGAAGTACTCTTTAAAAAATCAACCAGAGAAGCTCCAAAAATCAACAAGAGTCCAGAGAACCACATTTTCGGAGCCTTTGTAGGAAAAAGAAGCTACAGGTAGTTTATGCTGCTAAGTGAGAAATTTGTTAAGTGAGTTCTGCCCCATTTTACGACTTTTCTTGCCACATTTGTTAAGTGAATCACTGCAGTTGTTAAATTAGTAACCCAGTTGTTAAATACATCTGGCTTCCCCAATGTCTTTGCTTGCAAAAAGTTTGCAAAAAATGATCACATGACTTTGGGCCACTCCAACTGTCATAAATATGAAACAGTTGTCAAGCATCCAAATGCAAATCATGTGACCATGGGGATGCTGCAATGGTCATAAGTGTGAAAAGTGGTCATAAGGCACTTTTTCAGTGGTTATAACTTTCATTTATAACTAAATGAATTGTTGTAAATAAAGGACTACCTGTATTTTGATTTATGAATATCTCCTGTAGAGGCATCAAGTAGCATATCAAAGTTGCCTTCTGAACCCTCCTCTCCCTTTCCTGATTTTAATTTCTTGTTTTCTGTGACAGGAAAAATCCACACACAACATTTTGTCAGATGTCAATATGCCAAATATATTTCCATAGTAAACATGGCTAATACAGGAAGAGTCTACTCTAACAACTACTGTATATTACCGGGCCGAATTATTTTTCCACAGCAATAAAACCAAAACATTTGTCACTAAGGTCATTTTTATTATCGCTCCTGCTGCTGCTATGATAACAATTACAATTACTACTAGTAGTATTACAACAATTACAACTATAACCATATTTAGATCTTGAGTATTATGTGCATTATGACTTAAATGACAGAAATAATTACACAGAGCTCCTTATAGTAATGATTTCTTGGATCACATACCTGCACTTTCACACAACTTTTTAACGACGCTTATCGTATCCCTCATTGCTTCCCAAAAGCATCAGTTTTTGTCTTCAGTATGGAAAAAGTCCTTGAGAAGTTTAGTCTGCTCACAAAACCAATGCCAATGCCATAATGAAAGATTATGCTGCTCAAATCCACATATATACACCCAAATGGGCCAGAGTGCTGTACTGGAAAACTCTTTCCATTTATGGTAGTCTTATACTTAATATCCGTGATACTGAATTACTGCTCAATGAAAGAATGTAGGTATCTCACTTACATTGTTGGCATTGTCATACGTGGCATGCTAAATCAAATTAAAATATGCAGGTTTTTCAAGAGCCACTGACAGTTTGTATAAATACTGTAGACTTCTGTTTCCATTCATGCTTAAGTGACTAGAAATTAAGGGTATTGGGGAAAACAGCCATCTCTCTTCATTACTCCTAGTGAGCTCTGTTTGCAAATACTGGGTTGGTGGGGGATGGAATCAGAAAGGAGCTTACTTTATTGTTTAATAACCTATCCAACCATCCTATTTTTGCTGTGATACTCTTTTAGCTTGAATGTTTATAAATTGTGATCCACAATTCCTCATGATGTACTCACTGTGTGCACAGAGGGAGAGAGGCCCTTGTTTTACATGGAAGAACACTCTGTCATGTGGATGGACTTCTTGTCAGGTGCAAAGAGTCACAACCATACATTAAGTTCCAGTTAAGCTGATTTATTGTTCATGCCTATACATAAGCCTCTTGTCATATTAACCGGTCAGCACTAAATTGACACTAGATAAGAGTTAATGAAATTCAAGAGGGGTTGAACTTAGATCAGGGGTGTCAAATTCAAGGCCCGCAGGCCGGATCTGGTCCCTGGGGTGCTTAAATCTGGCTTGCGGAGCTGCCCTGGAAACAGCAAAGGACTGGACAGTGGTGCCTCTGCCAGGGAAAACAGACCTCGGGAGGGCCATGCACAGTCCTCCTGAGCTCTATTTTCGGCTATGATGCAACCCTCTGGCAGTGAAAACTGAGCTCGGGAGGGCTGCAAGCCCTCGGGCCACCACAGGCACCCCTGACACAAGTGATGGCAATCTGGCCACGTCCTCTGGCCACCACCCCCCACATCCCCCAAGGTCAAACACAACCCTGATGCGACCCTCAATGAAATCAAGTTTGACACCCCTGACTTAGATCATTTGTACAAAGTAACAATACCAGGCTGATACCTCCACTCCCAGACTCTGCCTGTCCTTCTCTTATACTTCTTCAAACCCTCTAAAACCAGAGCAGAGTAGATGCAAGTTTAATTTCCTAGTAAGAAGCTGATTCTTGCAGTACTAAAACTTGTAACTCTGCTGGGAAGTTATCTGCTGTAGATTTGATTTAATGGAAGAAAGTACTTATTAACATATTGTACAGTTAATGTATAGAATTCACAATATAGTCAGATGTTCTAACCTTGGCTTTTCAAAGAGAAGAATGAGATCTGCATCACAAATGCACAGTTGTGCGGCACGCTCTTCCTCAGGATTAAACCCAGCCAAGGTCATTGAAAGTTGTCACATTTTTTTTCCTACCATCCTATTTTTATGACATCATTTCCCCAAAAAGTCAGTATGATAAGGCCTCTCTTTTTGAAGTAGACTCAACAAATGCATCTTAAAGAGGTCTATTCCTCTGCATTTGTAACTAACTTCTCAAATTTACTGGTATCTATATAAGATGAAGTGGTTTGGTTATGCAATAATAACTGAAGATAGGGAAGACTACACACCCCATCCCCAATTATATGTGTGTTTCTGTGAGAAAAACAGTGTGTGCATATGAGTGTGTAAAAACCTCTGGTAAAGATATTTAACTCTAAATTCTCTCTTATTCCACCACATAATTTAGCGCCAAGGTTATGAATTTTTCTATTTTTTTTCCCAGTAGCAATCTCTCCATTTCTTGTCATTGCACTCTAGATTTCTAAACTAAAACCAGAACGGTGCAAAGAATGGCAATAAGCATAATCAAGGGCAGACACTATGTCTCTCATGGAGACAAAATAGTGATTATGTTAAGCCTTGCACGAAGACACCTAAGTGAGGTTATGACAGCATTCTTCAGCTGCTGAAGTGGTGTTTCACAGAACTGCGAAAGCTCATCTCTGCTGTACTAGCAAGCAAGACACAGATTAATAGGTTGACATTACAAGGAGCCGCATTCCAGATGAACTCCTAAGGATAAGATTGACTTGGAAGTGGAACCAAATTCCCAGGGTCCTCTTCATTAGATATATTCAAACAGAGGCTAGGCGGCCATCTATTTTGGACCCTTTAATAAGAATTTCTGTTTGAGCAGAAACTGGGTTCAACAACCTAAAAGAACTCTTTCCAAGGCTATGATCCTAATTTAATCTGACAAAGACATTTTTTCCACCAGCACTTTTGTTTCCCCTTTCAAAAATAGCACACTAGAAGTACTTCCTACACTCTGGTTTTTTTTAAGGCAAATAAAGACAAACCACATACCGTCATAGGTTCAACGCATCTTTTCATTTAATACACATTAAATATTTATAACCGCCGAGGCAGCAGGCTGACAGTTCTTGAGATTACAATAAGTGGTAAAAGGAAACCTTCTTCTTCCCCCACATCCCCAATCAGTTATAATAAAGGTCTCAAACTCGCAGCGTCACATTGCTGTCATGTGACATTTTGCGATTTCCCCCCATTCGCGGAGCTGGGGTGGGCGCGGCCTGCGCGTGACACATCTGGCCCGTGGGCTTCCAGTTTGACACACCTGGGTTATAACTACTACTTGAATGTCCCAAAGGTGCTTTTTCAACTGTCAACTGGAGACTTTATTTTTCCTTAAAGACGTTTTGTTTTTCGTCCAAGAAACTTGTAAAGAAGCTTCTTGGATGAGAAGTGAAACGTCTTTAGGGAAAAGCAAAGTCCAGTTGACTTTTGAAAAAGCACTTTGGGGACAAGCATGACCTGGATGACTGAGAATCTCCATAGACATTTAGCTACTACTTGAATGGTTTCACAGTAGAGTAGGAGCTAAGGACAAAATAACATGTGTCAGAAGAAACATGTGCAGGAACACCACTGGTGAGACCATGGGAAGCCACTTATCAGCAGAGCAGAGGCCCAACAAGCTAACAACTGGTCTGATATAAAATAATTTCAAAGGTCTGGAACTTCAGGTGAAGCTTTTAATTCTTGCACTATTTTGGAAATAGGAATTAAATACTTTATCCAAGCAAAAGAGGTGATGCTCACAAATCAGGCCATAAAAAAGGAATTTTCTGACACACACACACACACACACACACACACACACACACACACACACACACCCCTTTAATAAGCAATCTCACAATGAATGCAAATGGGATTTACCCAAAGCACTACCAGAATTCTTGCAAAAAAAAGAGAAGGAAGCTCATAAAACCTGCAGTTCAAAAAAAAGATCAGTTTGCTTTTGAGAGCCAAGATAACATGTTTTGACAGTAAAATACTAAATTATGATGTTGTGATATAATGGTATCCGGCACATTGAATACCTCATTTTATATATACTTAGTAATAAATGCTTGCAAATATACAGGATTCTTCTAAAAGCATAGCATTACCCGGATACTTTTCAAAAGTAATTTTTATGTATTTTGCTGCATTGTTGATAATAGTTGGCCAGTAAACACTCAGCTCCATCCAGCTGCCCAGAACACTACCACAAATTAGGGGATTATAGGGTCGCATAAAGGAAGTATTGACCATAGTTGATTCATGATTGCACAGGATTTTAGTCTTGGCAGTCACAGACTGCTGCAGAGACTGACGGCTTGTTTTACTTCTTCAAATCCATTGCTCTCACCCCATCTCTCCTTACTTCCTGCTGATTTTCAGAAAGACACAATTAGTCAGGTTTTTGTTACTGGCAAAAAGCCACCTCTCTTCTAAGCAAGTCTTTCCTTTCACCGTATACAGTTTTTCAAAACCCTCCTGGAAGAGGAAAAGAGACCTCATGCTGCTCAAATGCCAGTTTTTATAATGGGAAAATAGGAAAATACAAAGCAGCTCTTAGGATGTGTAAGAAGTTTGGAGTTATGTGATTTTCAAGATGCGTTGTGTCCCTTCACTGGGGCTCTACCAGAACTTCGATTTGATGAGCCACAAAGCTCATCCTCTAGAACAGGATTGCCAACCTTTTGGACCTCAGGAACCCCCAAACTCATAATTTTAGTTCCCAGGGACCACTAACTGGTTCTGTGGGCATGGCCTAATTTGTGGGTGTGGCTTGGTGGTTATGCGACTGGCTGGGCATGGCTTGTATGTAAATATTATAAATATTTATATAAATGTTGAATTTTTTATAAAAAAGGAGCAACTTTTACCCAAAATCAGGCAAAGCAGGCAGATTGAGCTGCTCACCGAATCACAGATTCATTCAGAGATCTATCTATCTGCCATTGGCTAGCTCAATCTGTCACATAAAATTTGCTTGCAAGCAAACTCATAAAATTTGCTAGCAAGCAAACTCACAAAATTAACTCATAACACACCATGCATATAAATATTGAAATTTTTACTAAAAAAAGAGCAACTTTTACCCCAAATCAGGCAAAGCAGGCAGAATGAGTTGTTCACAGAATCATTCAGTGATCCATCTATCTGCCATCGGCTAGCTCAGTCTCTCAAATTTGCTTGCCGTGAGTCTGCACTGAATTTGCTTGCAAGCAAACCTTCAGTCCAAAGGAGGTTTGGCTGTGCTAAGCTGAAGATCTAAAGACGAGCTAGAAAGCAAGAAATCCAACCATTTCCTGCTTCCTAGCTAATCTAAATCTCCCAGCACAGCAGAACAGATGATGGTTGGAAAAAGGAAAAATAGCAATTTAGCAGGCAATTTTACTGGGTAAGGAGTGAGTGGGCGGGGAGGGTTTCTGCGGGCCATGTGGGTGGTGCAGCCTTATGCTTCTTCACAGCCTGGATTAATTGCTTTGGGGGAGTGCTCTGGGGGTGAGATTTCTCTTGTGGCCCACCAAAATTTTCTCATGGCCCACCAGTGGGCCACGGCCCACCAGTTGGTGACCACTGCTCTAGAACAGCCATGTACAGAGTGAGACCCCAGTCACATATTGCTATTCGGAGTCTTGGATATAGCTTGAGTGCTCCACGAAAGTTGTCTTGATATTTTAGTGAGACAAATGGGGAAAATTATTGCACATGTGGGGTGCAGTAATTCAATTAATTTTATTTAGTTGGCTTCGTGAAGTCCTTTCTCTGAGTGCCAAATGGGCCCACTATGAAAACAAAAATGGCTGCTCATTTCTTTGTTCGATGTGCCAATCACTTTGAGCAAAAGGCAACACTAAGTAGAGATAGGAGAGACTATCCTGCAAAAGCATAGTGAGAACTGTGCTGTATTTTTTGGACTATAAGATGCCCCGAAGTATAAGACAGCTTATACCTAGCTTTTGGGGAGCAAAATAAGAACAAAAAAAAAATCTGCTTCTGCCTCCCAGCAATTTGTCTCCTTGTAGCAAACAGCAAACACCAAATTTGTCTCCTTGCAGCAATCACCAAACAGCCTGGTCAACTTCAGCACAGCCTGATTAGCACAAGCAGCTGATTGTCGGTAGGATTGGCCTCCCGATGATCAGCTGTTTCAGGCTGCAGGGATCGCCATTGCCTGTTGCTGCCTCCGCATGCTCCATTTTTCGGCTCCACATCCAGTTTTCAGCCTCTGAGTGCCCCATTTTTGACCCATTCCAGGCAGCGGGGATCAGAGCAGGCCAAAAACAGGGTGCGTGGAGGTGGCAATAGGTGATGGTAATTCCTGCAGCTTAAAAAAGCTGATCATTGGGAGGCCGATCAGCTGCTTGTGCTAATCAGGCTGTGCTGAAGCTGAAACAGGCTGTTTGCTGTTTGTTGCAAGGAGGCAAATTGCTGGGAGGCAGAGGCTGAAGGGTGGGGGCCGGCAGGTGGGCAAGGCTTCGGCAACATTTGCTGTATAAGATGCACAGACATTTTGGGGGGAGGGAATGTGTCTTATACACCAAAAAATACCGATGTTGGGAAGCATTTTGATCAATTAGTGCTTTGTAGCCAAGATGCCTATGTGGTAAGTATTCAAACTCCCAGCAGATATATTTACCAGAAAATCCAGATGTTTTCAATATTCCAGAAATGTCCACCAGGCCCAAAAGTTGTGGAAACTCTGCCAAGAGTTGTTTGATTAGGGAACAGAACTGATAGGATGATGGTGAGTTGTCAAATCTATAAAATTGGTCATGAGACTTAATAATGCTAAACTGGTAAAAATTGCTTGTGTTTCTAAAACAAATGGTTGTCTTTTCAAACACAGCAAGCCAATCTTGGAACTGCTAATGTGTGAAAGATTTAACTATCGGATAAGATTAGGAAGGAGTTGTAAGTGTTCTTTTATAAGCCGTGCTACCTGTACTAAAGACCTCATCATGGTGAACTTCCACAATATAGTTTAATATCTAACTTCATGTTTATTCAACAACAAAGAACGATTGAGGAAACAAACACATCACTTTCTGGATTCATGTTCTTTCCCAGGAAAGACCCAGGACTACTGTAAATATTATGCTACTGTCACAAAAAACAAATCATAAAATTAAGCTGGTCTGATAATGAACTGCTTGACAGTGGCCAGAACTTACAACTGTAATGGGCAGGTTCCATTATGGTGGACCCAGCCCATTACAGGGAGAATTTCTACTCCAAGTACAGGATTTTTATATTGTTATGCATTCTGTCATTGCAGAATGCAGCACCTGGTTCACCTTGATTGTTTTTGAAAAGGATAAGTAAGGTCATCTAGCTAGTTCTTGGATTTTCAACAGGATTTGAATACTCCAGGTTATGCTTTCATCGGGTTACAAAACAAATACCGTTTCTTAAAAACCAGGATCCTTTTTAACATTATGGATTGCTCTCTGTTCAGAGATTGTTCAGAAGGAAGAAATAGTTGATGAAAAGTTAATTATAGACACTTGGCATTTCATAAGCTAGATCAGGGGTGTCAAACTCATGTTATCACAGTGACATAGCATGACTTTTCCCTCCTTCGCCAACATCGGGCCTGAATGTGGTCAGCGCTTGACCCATCCAGCCTGCGGGCCAGGAATTTGACAGCACTGAGCTAGATAGTGAAAATATTCCAAATAAATTGTTCTACTTTGGCAGTTTAGGAGGTGAGACACAGAGGTCACTATAAGCCTCTGATTTTTCCATTTGTGGCCATTCCAATGGATTGGAAGGCGGAGTTGTTTTTTCTGGAACACATAGCTGTAGTTGGCTAAATTAACTGCTTTTGATGCCTTGGAAACATTGGCTGTCCTAATGCTGAGGTGGCTGACTCATGCTATTATATTAACCCCTTGATTCCTGTGGAGGATTGAAGTTTGTTAAAGGTTGGTCACCTTGGCTGCAATTTCATCTAATCATTCGCAAGATAAAAGCCAACATTTTTGCAGTCAGAAGGCAAACCTGGAAAGGTTTAGTGATGTAGTTGGAGGGCGGGGTAGCTTGCTCCAAGAGATTACCTCCTTGCTCTGTGGAATAACTTGGGCAGAGTCTTTGGAGAGTTGAGAAGATGGCCTGTTTCTCTGGCTGGATCTTGCATTATTATAGTTTTTGGAGATGAAATGGGTCCTGGAGTGATTCAAATCTCAGATATTTTCACCTTGATCTATTTATACTAAGGTGTATCTAGAAGTAAAATTTCTGCCTAAAAGATCAACTCTGAGTTAATGCCTTCAGGATTCATGCTATTTTTTCTATTCCCTTTCCCCCATTTACCTCAGTTCTACATCAGGCCCTTAGTCTTAATTGCACATGGTCAAAACATTCCCAAGACATTTTTCCTAATTAGCAAGAAAATCCAACATAGCTACAAACTTTCCACATCCTGCCATCTCTTCTGTACAGATGTGTGTGTATACCAGCAGTGGTATTCAGCAGATTCTGACCAGTTCTGGAGAACCAGTCGCAGAAATTTTGAGCAGTTCACAGAACCGGAAAATCCCACCTCTGACTGGCCCTGCCCCCATCTATTCACTGCCTCCCAAGTCTCAGCTGGGTCTTCCTTTGTTGCCCTGCACAGGAGAACGGATCTGGAAAGCAGGTTAGTGGGGTGGGGAGGGAATGGGGATTTTGCAGTAACCTTCCCCCAGGAGTGGGGAGGGAATGCCACGCCCACCAAGCCACGCCACACTCACCAAGCCACGCCCCCAGAAATGGTGGTAAAAAATTTGAATCCCACCACTGTGCATACATACATGTTGGTTGTGTGAAGACAAGGAATATGTTCTAGACAGAATAGTTTGGGAGAATAGCAAAAGCACTTAAGACTTATATTCCATTCCACAGTACTTTACAGCCCTTACTAAGCAGTTTACAGAGTCAGCCTCTTGCCCCCAACAATCTGGGTCCTCATTTTACAGACCTCGGAAAGATGGAAGGCTGAGTTAACCTTGAGCCTGGTGAGATTTGAACTGCCAAATTTCAGGCAGCCAGCAGGCAACAAAAGTAGCCTGCAGTACTGCACTCTAACCACTGCACCACCATGACTGCTATCACGTTAAAAACCCATCTCATCCCACTGGGATTGGCCCATTTTACCCATGTCAACAGAGGAGGCACTCTGCAGGCCCCATCAACCTGATTATTCCAGCTGGCAAGGTCCAGGAAAAGGCCTTCATTGTACCGGCTCTCTGGAATGTCTTGCACCTCACTGTGAGATTGACTCCAACCCTCCTGATCTTCCATACATCGGAGCCTAAAGACCTGATTCTGCCACTTAGTTTAGGACTCCAATGTGGGAACAACATAATGGAGGTGGTTGATCAATTAACAACAGATCCTACCTCCCCTGCCCATCCTGCCCCCGCCTTCCCCATATTAATTAATTATGATTTTTATTTATATATTTTTTCTTCTTTAAAATACATAAGTGCTTAATAAACAGTGTATTGTCTGGATCAATTTGTTTATACAGAGTATTTATAAACTAGTAACAAAAATAATAATTGTAATAACATCCATAGTTAAACCACCACAATTTACTATTTATAGTATTTTTTTTTACTTCATTTACTTATATATTTCAATAGCCTTTAATTGGATCATAACATATAGCTTGTATTAACTTATTTATGGTTTGTGTGTGTGTGGGCATGTATTTTTATGTATGTCTTTTATGACTGTAAGCCACCCACAGTTACCCTGTGATGTTCATTATTTTAATTTTCCTCCTTCTCCCCATTTTAAAATTTTTTGAACATGGTTTCATTCCTTCATTTGCTATGAAAGACTCAACATGGCACTCATAATGGCCTTTGGCCCCCCAAAAACCCATGTTGTGCGCTCCGACTTAAGACAAAGTAGGGGAACAGGGACACATCAAGGGAAAGAAAAATACTGCCAATCCCAACATCTGGAGAAATGATTAACTTGGGTCATATTGGAGGCCTGTACAATTTGTGGCTCTGCCTTGACTATGAGAACAGAAATTGCAGGGCAAACAGACAACCTTTTCTACTGTTGTTGGATAGATGTTATTTTCTTCCTCTACCGTGCCAGTCAAAAGCGCAGCTGTCATCTGTCAAGTACTCAGGAGAAACACCCTTGCTAACTTAGGAAATGAACTTTTGCTTTATTAAACAAAAGAAAGGTTAACAGTGAAGTTTGTTGCGGAAAAGCTATTTTTCTCCTAGCTGGCAAAGAACCAAAAGAAAGACCCATGGATACAACATACAAAAGGCCACAAATCAAGGGAAAAGCTTACTCTTCTGCCTCTGAAGTACAAATTCAATTTCATCTTTCCAAACAAAACAGACCAGCAAACCAATTTTGGATTGGTAAATTTCAACTCTTCTAGGTCTGATCCAACCATCTCCCTCTCTAAGGCCACATGTGAAAAAACTGATGTGGCTGAAGATCAACTCTATTTTCTGCTCCAAATGCTTTGCATTATATTATGTGTCCAAAGACAGAGAAAAAAGTATGTTAAAGATTGGGCTGTCAAAGCTGAAGATTTCTACTGCTAGTTATATAGTTAATATCATATTCAGCTTTTACTGTATCTGTTTTGCCAACTATCATGTTTGTTATATTAATACAAATGAACAAGTTTCCAATTTTAAACTTGGGGGGTGGGGGAAAGCTGTAGGCTGGTAAAACATGAAATAAAGTCCACTTCCTTTCCCACTATAATTTGATTTCTCTGGTTGGTGGGAAGAGGGGGAGGAGAAAGGGGGAGAGTTAGGCTGGGAAATTACCCAAAATTTGGCTTTTGTGCATGTAGGCTAAAAGATTGTAGCAATAAAGTTCTGATTTATGAGCATGTTTCCATGTCAAACAACAACCACTAATTTGCACAAGTCAAGTTCAAATTGCTCAAACCACAAGAAAATACAAATTTCTAGCTCTATGTATTAAGACTCCAGTGGCTATTTCCCCCTGCAATGTATCTAAAGGTTGGAAGGTCCTGAGAAATGTAATCCTAGAGGTATTAAATGGGTTTGGTTGCTTTTACAATATATAGTGGTAAGTAAGCCAGCTCATTTCAACTGACAGAAAAAGTAAAGAAGGCCATTGGACACATATTGTATTATAATTTATTATATTGGAGATGCAATATAGTATTTATGTCATTACTTCCCCCCCCCCCCCAAAGCATCCAAAACAGCCCATGAAAATTAAACTGGATTCACAAATTGCACTTTGATGATTTACTAATTAAGCCACAATTGATTGGGTTCACATTACTAATCAGGAACAATCAGCAATCAACAATTTGTAGTCGTGCAATTCATGTAGTGGACTAAAACTAAGGAGATGAGGTTCAAGTTTATTTTTAATCATGGAAACTCACAGAAAACGTTCGGTTATTCCAAAACAACCTCAAGGAGTCTGGGACACCTTTTCCATGTTTATTAAGATCACAAAAAGCTATGCCTTTGAATGAATGAATGAATTTTGGCTGCTTTAGATTAACATAGCTTTCTTTCCACAACACGGGTATCAAACCTGTGGCGTCCTGTTGCCATTTCACAACATTTTTTCTGATTTGTGGAGCTGGGATGGGCGTGGCCTATGTATGATGCCATTTGCCCACCGGCCACCAGTTTGACAACCCTGTTCTACAACATCCCCAATGAGAAGCACCAAGTTTGGCCAATCACTACCTTTTACCCAACTCATCGCCATGACAAAATGAAGATCTTTTGGAAAGCTGCTTTAAATTTCTGGAGAAAAGCCAAGCTATACACCTAACAAATCCAACTCAAATCCAAATGTTTCTAAAAACTGGACAATTGAATCATTTGCTTCTGATGCCATGTAAAATAGTACTTTATGATAGCATTTAAAATCAATGTGGGAAAAAAGTTAGCAAGTCTGTTCTTGGTACAACAAATAGGTACAACAAATCCTTCAAGCTAAAATCAGAGCAAATCAGCTTTCTGGCAAATTAGATGTATGAACAAAGTGCTACCGAGGATTTAAACAATCTCCACCCAAAAGAAATTTTCCATTCTCAGTTTGACAGGACATCATCAACACTTCAAGGCTAATTTATTACTGTCTGTCAAATTGATTCTCAACTGAAATAACAACTTTTATAGGACATTCCTTTCTCTCTTGAAAGGTAGATATCTGATTTGTGGTAATTCCAAATTCACTGGAATCCCAGAAAATAACATCTGTATCTAGCAAGGCTACCTCTACCTTTTTATCATACCTGTTCTTAGCTTTTAATCCAAGTGGCCCAGGAGCAGACATTGAGTGCAGCAAAGCTGTAGAGTACAGAACACGAATGAACACTAGTTCTATATTTTTGATGGGTGGGTCAATAAAGCATTGATGCCAAAATTAAATTCAGTTCCCAAACACTGATGCAAGCATGGCATGACTAAAATGCCTTGACATTTTGTCATAGCATTGTATGTATGCTCATATGTTTGGCAAGTAAGTGTTTATAGAACAAAACCTACTGCAGATGGAATCATTTCTAAGAAACTTTCATTATCTGTCTGGTTATTTAAGAAACAGGTGTTCAAGAATGTATTTACCGAAGCAATCCTTAAAAGATAAGTGGGAATTAGTGGAGTCACAAAACAGGCCATATGATCCTAGAGTTGGAAGAAAGCACTTACACCATGTCATCCAAATTACTGCTCAGTGCAGGAAACCAAATTAAAGTATTCATGACAGGTAGCTGTCTGGCTTCCCCCTGAAGACAATGAAGGGAAGAGCAAAATTTCCCCAAATGTTTGTTTCAACAGTTTGAACTGCTCTGACCATTAGTTAGTTAGGTTTTTTTAAAAAACAACAACAACAACAATATGCAACTGGAATCTGCTTTTAAGCAAATTCAATGATTTTGTGTCCTGCTTCTGGGAACAATGGTGTACAAGTCTTGGCTTTTAAGTCATATTCTGCCAACCTTGTGAGACAGACAAGAATGACCTTGGACACAAGAAACACCAGGTCTATCTTTATTGTTGGTTTGCATTAACAGAACTCTCCAAGAATGAAAGAACCTATTTCTCCTCTGACCTTTATAGTCCAAGAAACTAGGGAAGGTCTCCTTTGAGACGCCCCCATTCCTTCTGCAGGCTTAGCTGTCTCTTAATTGACCTCTGCCTATCTGCAGCTCTTCCCCCTGCCTCCCAAGGACATTCTCACATACATTACATTTTCTTTCAGGTATTTGAAGAGTGCTATTATATCCTGTCCCAGAGCTACCTTTAAAAGGCTAAAGCTGCTCAGCTCCTTCAATTTTTCTTCATAAGAGTTAGCTTCTATTCGCCTGTTTATTCTCATTGCCCTTCTCTGAATCTGTTCCAATATGCCCAAATGCTTCTAAAAACACTTACAATTGTTTTCATATTTCTATTTTATTACACTGCAAACTACCCAGAGTCAGTTTGGATAGTAAGATGGGTGACATTTAAATTTAATAAATAGTGCTGATAAAACAAAAATGAAAAGCAGCCACCAAAAAGATCAATGCCCTTATTTTTCTGTACCTTTGTTCTTGGCTTTGGCTTGGGCATATCTGTCTCAAGGTTCTTCAGCAAGATTGGCGGAGATGTCTTGCAACAAGCCTCCTATCAGGAAACATCAAAAGCAATTCATAAAAATATATCTAGAGAGACATCCTGAAACAAGAACAGACTACTGGTTCATTTGATAGGCATTTGAGTTTTCAGATAGAGATATGCATTCAAATGTTCTCTTCTGCTTCTGTGAAATGATTTTTTTTTTTAATAACAACTGGATTGACCAAAAAGGGCCATCTCAAAATAAAGCTTCAGCATTTCTGATGGACTTCATCAAAAGTTGCAATTGGAAATCCAAGCTTAGTCGTTGGCTAAGTATTCAAGTAGACAGGACTGCCAACATATCAAGCAGATCCTAATGTTGTGATTTGTTTTAAGATTTGGTAGGGTATTCTGGGTTTGTGAGAAAGGGGGCTGGGATTATGTTCGTAAAACATGATGTTGTTATATTCTGATGGGTTAACTATAGAAGAAAAACTACAGTACCATCATGAGAAAAATAATTTATAGTACTAACTATCAGAAGAGCTTAAAGACCAAAACAGAGAAATAATCTAGAACCATTGCTTGCTTCTTCAATATATAAAAGTTCACATCTTTATCCATCTGTGGTACAGTGTTGTGTGATATCACAACTTAGCTGCAGTTTGACAGTGCTTTCTTCAAAGTTATTGATAATTATTTATATACTTTGGAAAGATATTCAGATGCTGTAAAATATAGCAATAGCATTTAGATTTACATACTGCCCTGTAGTGCTTTACAGCACTTTGTGGTTGGTTTACAATGTCAACATATACCCCCCAACAATCTGGGGGTGATATGCTGACATTGTTTTACCAACCTTGGAAGGATAGAAAGCTGATTTAATATTGAGCCCCAACAGGATTGAACTCCAGGCTGTGGGCAGAGTTTGCTTGCAATACTGCAGTCTAACTACTGTACCACCAGGGCTCTTCTGATGCAGTGGTTAGGACATATTACTTAATCTATAAAACTCGAAAGCTACCTATAAAGATCAGAATCATACAGGAAATGATTTCCCTCGAATAACTCCATGAAAGTAAAAATAATTGAATTCTGAAGCAGGAAAAAAATATAAATGGTTTTAAACTTTAGTTTTGAAGAAGAATCCCGAGAATATTATCAATAGTTAAGAAAACAAAGGAAAATAAATCCAGAGTTCTTACCCAAGGCACAAGTGACCATATTCAAATGGTCATATTTTGGACCTATTATATGACTTAACTTTCTTGAGGAATCATTAATATTGGGGAAAGTAGAAGGGAAGGGAGAATGACCAACAGCAAGATGGATGGATTATGATAGCAATGGCTATCATCTTGGAGAAGGATTACTTTATGAAGTTACCAGGATCTCTTTGTTTGTTTATTTGCATTCAGGCTGCTTATGATTTTTTTAAAGGTTTCCCCTGACTTTTAATTGTAAGACACCCACCATCGTTTGGAGTTGGGCAGTCTATAAATTGTATAAATAAATCTGATGGCATGTAAGTCATAGAAAATAATAGGGGGGAGTTATTTAGAGCTGCAGTATCATTAGGAAGACATGTTAAAATGATGACAGTGACATAATATAAAACAAAGTCACTCTCCTTGGCAGCTTCACAGGATGCTAAAGAAAGATCACAGGAGCTTCTAAACTTTCACCTAGAAAGGAGTGTATTTTAACCTCGCTAGGGAAGAATATCCCCATGGATTTTGCCCCCTTGTTCTTTTTTTTTAAGAAGAAATATCCATCTGCTCAATGAAAAACTAAATGATTTGCAAGAATAAAATGTTCTCTTGAAAAGAAATAATCAAAATTTTGTTTATAATGCTAAAAATATCCAGATCTACTATGTACCTTTTAGGTTTAGTCTATTTCCCTAATGGCAGAGGAGACTTAGAGTATGTCAATTGTGCATTAATAATGATAGTCAGCTCAAAGCCAGGTTTGCTTATAACCCTAAACCATGTTAAAACTGGTTTATGTTTGGTCTCAACACTGCCCTGAAGCTCAATTATTGTGGCCTAGTATTATATATGAACCAGGAAGCTTCAGCAATTTTAGCTGAAAAATTTAATTTAGCCTTATGGGTGAAAGCGCATAAGTGATTAGATGGTATTTCTTGCATCAACCCAAAATGTGATCTGGATGTTTTCTTAGTTAAATTAACATCTGGAATACATTACATTTGACAGGGAAGGAGTTATTACCAGATAATGATCAATTGCCTTATGGTAAATGCTTTTACCAGTAACAGGAAGTGGGGGGGGGAGGAAAGACATACTACAGAGAAACATTTTTGGCACAATGTTGTGGAAAATATAACATGTACTAAACCAGGTTCATTTGCTCTTTTCTTTAATCCAACCAGTTCAGCAAAACGTGAACAACTGTTGTTTATTAGCCAATCTGTTTATATGTCTCTGTTAAAGTTAAACCTCGACCATAACCCTTACTACACAAACTTAATTATTTTTGATGTACTTTGCCAAACTTCTCTGGAGACTTAATTACAGTCATCCTCACACTTCTTAACTAAAATACAAGCTCATTACAGGTTAACAGACTCACCAAAAAAAAAAAAAAAACCCAACAACATTAAAAGCCACCATTTCAAATAACTAACATGTTTCTATTTCAAGACCGTGATTTCCAAACAGGACTATCTCAACTATGAATAAATAAGACTCTGTGCTGTCCATTTTAAAAGGTGTTTCAGCATAATAAGTTCTCCTTTTATAGTTTCCTAGTCTAATATTTACTTATTGGGTAATGTCTTATGTTGGACATACACTCATGAACAGACAATTTGAAATAACATCAAATACAATCAATACATTAATTGTATTCCTGTTATGCCAAACTTTTTTTAAAAAATCAATCTGTATACTCCAGAGCTAGATTACAAAAATAAATTTATAATACTTCAAAAATCTGGAATATCCGTATACTGTTTTACTTCATGGCTTTCCTGTCACCTTCCAAGGTTCTGCTTATTTAAGAATCAAATAAGAATGTACGACTTTAACATGGTTCTTTTTATGATCCTTTTTAAGTTCCACAGCTAGGGTGCCACCAATCAAAAATTAGATGATTTGACCAAGAAAGTAAGCAAATAAAGATTAATTCTCCCTGATCATACATTTCTTCCCAAATACATTCCTCTCCCTCTCACCAGGCTTTTATTTCTCCATCAATTTAACCAGTAATGAGAACAACAAAAGCTTAAAGAGAGGCAATTTTTTTTTAAAAAATCTTTCAAGTGATGCTTTTCTCTCATGTATTTATGTACATTTGTTTCTTGGTTTAAAAACAGTCTTCAAGAGATAGTTGGCTGCTTGGATGATAGCCAGAAGCAAATTGTTTCACATCATTATCACAAATGCTAAAAAGCCAAAAGCAAAAACAAAACCAACCCCAACTCTTTTTACATAGTTGCTGGGTTTCATTTGGACATAATACCAGTCAAGGACGTATCTTATTTTCTAAGGCTACTTCCTATTCAACTTAAACAATAGTCAGAATCTCAGATTAACTAGGACTCATAAAAATAAAAAACACTGTTGTTGTATACAACTGAACAGCACTAATGTTAAGTGCTAAGTAATGATCATAACAATTTTACTTGGAACAAATTACCTCTTGCGATGATATGTTTAACACTATCAAACAATATTTCCTTATCCCAAGTCCTTAGGAAGGACTCCATAGGTGGATAAAAATACCAAATCCAGTCTAAATATCTGGCTGATGGTGCCACGAACCATAATACATTGCATCAATGTTTATGCATATTTTATTTTTTTGATAATTTGGCGTCACTAGTCTGTTTTAAACCTGCATTTCGGGCACATGGTTAAACCAGAGCTAATAACAAATGAGATAGAAGTGAAGAAGGGAAAGGAGAAAAGCAAAATGATTAACCATAGCTTCATGAAAAGGATGGTTGTCACCTTTAAAGCCCTTCACGGCTTGGGACCAGGCTATCTGAGGGACCGTCTCTTGCCGGTCACATCTACCTGACCCATCAGAGCGGGGGAGACAGGGAATGTTGTGGTGCCCATCGCCGAAAGAGATACACCTGGTGGGACCCAGAAGAAGGGCTTTCTCCGTGGTGGCTCCCTCTCTCTGGAATATCATTCCCCCAAAGATTAGACTGGTCCCCACTCTTATTCTCTTCTGGAAGCCGTTGAAGACCTGGTTTTACCAGCGGGCCTGGGGAACCCAGAGCCAGATGAAACCCATTGAATGGCTTGTGTAATCTGCTGTCGCTGGGGGGGTGGGGAGTGGGGGGTGATTTTACTATATTAATTTATTTGATTTTACAAGTTTTATTGTTTTTAAATTGTGGTTTTATATGTTGTAAGCCGCCTTGAGTCGCCATGGCCAATAGGCGGCAATACAAATCATATCAAATCAAATCAAATCAAATCATAAATAAATAAATAAATAAATTTTGCCGTATAAGAGCAAACCTAGGGGTGAATTTCATAGGTTTGTTTGGGGAAAATAAATTGTTGGCTTTTGATAGGTGACTGTGAGTCATCTGTTCCTATTAGTGTTTAAGAAGAGTGGAGAATTTAATATTATTGGGAAATCTGCCCAAATGGAAAGGTTTCAGGAAATCTGCGAACTCTGCCTGTGATCCAAATGTAGCACTGTTGAATAATCAGACATGAGCTCCAAAATGACTGGGATAGCAAAGGCCAAAATAGTCATTGTCTTTGGTGCTCTCTGAACTTGTTTTCTTGCAGACATTTCATTACCAAACTAGATAACATCATCAGTGTTAGAAAGTAGTTTGAGTAACGAAATGTCTGCAAGAAAATAAGCAAGCTCAGAGAGCACCAAGGACTCTTCATGCCAACCCTGAGCTACAAATATTCTCTTTTATCAATTATAATCTTCTGGTATTGGATTGCATTCTTAAAAGGTCTGGGGCTGAGGATCATTAGGTGCAGAATGTAATGATGAGCTAAAGAAAAAGGGCTGAAAAACTGAGAGAGAACAGAGGAGAATTTAACAAGAACCCCTCTGGCAAAGGCATAGAAGAGAGCTATTTAGCTGTAGCTATGGTATTTTCCTCTTGGCTTTCAGCTTCTCATTAGACTCAAAACCAATGATTGACATCCAACAACTCGATTTCAGCTGTAATTATAGCATTCTATTACTCCTTTGAGGGTAGCACTCTCATTAAGCTTCTACCCTTTTTCTTTTGCAATACATTGGTATTGCAAAATACCAATTTAGCTGCTTTGAAACTCATCAAATTTGGGACTCAATGAATTTTGATGCAAAAAAAAAATCATCCTGGTACTCATCATTTGGTACTTAATGCACAAGCTAGAACTAAGCTAAGAGCTGTGGTGGCTCACTGGTTAGAATGCAGTATTGCAGGCTACTTCTGCTGATTGCTGTCTGCCAGCTGTTCGGTAGTTCAATTCTCACCAGGCTCAAGGCTGACTCAGCCTTCCATCTTCCAAGGTTGGTAAAATGTGGACCCAGATTTTTTGGGGACAATATATTGGCTCTGTAAACCACTTAGAGAGGACTATAAACCACTGTGGAGTGGTATGTAAGTCTAAGTCTGCTATGGCTATTGTCAGTGTCGGCTGCCTTTGTGACTCACTCCATGATTCCTTATAGGAAAAAATTGTTTGGCACTCATTCTCATTGTTTTTGCTACTCCTCGTGCTTCCCAGAACCAATTAGCGATGAGTACCAAAGTTCCACTGTACTTCCTGCTCAGAATTTTAGCCCAGATCAATGAAACAATTCCTTTGCATTGTTTTTTCTTCAATTTCTTTGACTGTTACTTCCTAGAGCTGTATTCTGATTACCAAACAGGTTCCTGGAGGCAAATATACATACTCACACGTAGGTGAACGCGCACCACAAAAAGCAACAGAGAAGTGAGCGACCTACAGTTTTGATTAATGAAAAAGTACAAAAAATTAAAAGCCCCCCCAGCCTGAATCCTTTTTCGGGGTCAGAGTTCACACTGACCATGTTACTCTGACATTTACTAAACTGACTTTGTTTATTGTAAATCACAGTGGGGGAGATACAGTTCACAAGCACCATTCAGCTTTCAAACACTCACTTTCACCAGTATAATTTTCGGTGACTCCTTGCATCCTCCTTCCTTCTTCTGCTGCTCCCATTCAAACAAGGAACTGTAGTTTTCCAGCATGCGGATCATGATTTTGTTACACATTTCCTGCTGCTTCATCCCTTCGAAGCCAGGTGGGACACTGCAAGACAAATAAAGCAATCAATACATAAAGCAGGATGGAAGCCTCAAACACTGTGTGGTTTTCTTCTCTAATGGCCTGAAATGAGGCACGCCTAGGCCAGTCCAAGGAGGGAGCACAAAATAAGAGGGATGAGTCCAAACCTGATTTGTTCTTAAGACTGATTTTATAAAGGAGAGAAAATTACTAGAGATGATTTTCAAGTGCAGTGGGGTATAGCTTTGCGATGGATTGATTTTGCTAATCGCTTTCGATTTTAGGACAAGCCCTGCGTGGCCCTGCAGCTCTGAGTCCTATGCTGAGAACTGAAACTAATTTGCTCTGAGCTCTGAAGCTGCAAATGTGTCTGGGCTTGTCTGTAACTACTGCCATGCTGGAAGCAGAAGTGGTATTTAGCAGGTTCTGACCAGTTCTGGAAAACTGGTACGGAAATTTTGAGTAGTTTGTTGAACCGGCAAATCCCACCTCTGACTGGCCCCACCCCCATCTATTCTCTGCCTCCCAAGTCCCAGCTGATTGGCTGGGTCTTCTTTTGTTGCCCTGCACAGGAGAACGGAGCTGGAAAGCAGGTTAGTGGGGTGATAAGGGAATGGGATTTTGCAGTAACCTTCCCCCAGGAGTGGGAAGGGAATGGAGATTTTGCATTATCCTTCCCCTGCCACTCCCACCAAGCCATGGCCACAGGACCATTAGTAAAAAATTTTGAATCCCACCACTGGTTGGAAGAATCCACTATTGATATTGTACATTTTACTCATATGTTTTTATGTATATAAAGAAGTTATTGAATCCTGCTGAATCAGTCATCTGTGTGTGCCTTCTGGATTTCATTTCTGCAATAAACTCTGACAATATTGTCCACAACAATCTAGGTCCTCCTTTATGGACGGAAGGCTAAGTCAACCTTAAGCCCAGTCAGGATCAAACTCCGGGCTGTGGGCAGAATTTCCCTGCAATACTGCATACTAAGCACTTAGCCACCGGGGTTGCTCATATAACTAGGCGCCTGATAGGATGGTCTCCAAAAAGGCGATGGATTATGAGTTCCAGAGGATTGCATGCAGATGGAACATTAATTTTGATAGCTGGAGAACATGCATGCTGTTTGGAAAAGGTTGAAGGTATAGTGGCAGCAAAGTGAGAATGCAAAGTACAATGGCCTTGCTAAATCAAAACAGCAGAAGACGACATAACAATTTTCAGCAACTGTTGCCAGGGTAGAAAAAATGATATGTGGGAGTCACACCGTGAAGGCTACTTCAAGAGAAGATAAGAGTGTCCCTTGATTGCTCACGATGATACCAAAAGACCAAAGGCTAATCGAATATATTCTTGCAATAAAATTTCTCCCCTTCTGTCACTGAACAGAATGCCACCTTGACATATTGTAAGCCAATTCTAAAACATCTGTCACTTGCAAAAGTAATTACTAAAAATGTCCTTCAGGCAACCAATTCCAAGGTTCTTTGGATACCAGCCCACCTGTTCAAATATATTGTAGTATGAAATAGAGTCTTTTGGACAATCCTCTTTGGGAAACCTAAGAGGCTTCGATCTCTTCAGTTTAGTGAACAAAACTAGCTTGAAATCTTGCTTAGACACCTACACCAAGGGTGTCAAATTTGATGTCATTGAGGGCCACATCAAGGTTGTGTTTGACCTCAGGGGGCTGGGTGGGTGCGTCCAGGTGGCTGTGGCCATGATGGGCATGGCGAGCTCAACTTCACTTGTGTCGGGGGTACCTGTGGTGGCTTGGGTGGGGCTGGGGGGGATCCACTTTTGCTAGTAGTTTGTTTTTCTAGCACTCTGTCAGTGAAAATGGAGCTTGAGGTCCCCACGAGGCCTCCCCAGGGCTCAATTTCCAGCTATGACGGCCTCCTGCAAGCTTCCACCAGTGAACAAGGCCACAGTGCGTGGCACTCCTAAGCTCCATTTTCACTGGCAGAGGAACCGCAGGCCGGTCCTTCGCTATTTCCAGGGTGGCCCCGCAGGCCAGATCTAAACACCCTGCAGGCCAGATGTGGCCTATGGGCCTTGAGTTAGACATCCCTGACCTACTCCCTGATGAAAATCCTGCTCATAATATCAATCTCCTCAATTAGCTCTGGGTCAGTGTCATAATTTACACTGAATTTCAGTAGAAGAGCTGGGTAGCAATTAAGTGGCAAGTATTACCTGCCTTGTAAAAACCATTTAATGTTAGAAGAGAGAAAAGACTTGGAAGCAGGGAAGGATGGTTATATATGCATTGTTGCTCAAAAGGAAGACATGATTTGCCCACTCCAAAAAGAGTATCAGACACAGATGATAGCTTGCTTTCATTGATTTGCTGCCAGCAAATCCAAGACAACTCTCCCATTAAAATAAAATAATAAAATAGTATGGAGAACAAAACATACATCTCACTTTTGCATATCTGCAGTTAGCTGTACACAATTTGTTTTCAAAACCCATCATCTACACTTATTTTGGCTGAAAGCCAACCAAGGCAACTAATACTATGTCATTTTTTTTTAAAAAAGCGGCACCGTAACAAATCAAAGCAATTCAGTGAAAGAAGGAATGGCAAAATTCATTAAAAAAATAAAAGCCAGTTTGATGTGTTTTGTTAATAATATCAATTACAGAAAATGACAGAGCCGAAAATAGCATCCCTACTACCTAAAACCATCCCATATCTATGTTTGTTGGTGCTGCAATTAAATTGTTCCTCCTGCTGGTAGAAATTTGGCTGAGGTTGCCCATTCTTTGTAGCTTTCCCTTGGACATTTTCTAGCCTATTAAGAGAAATCTTTTTAATTCTGCTTCCTGCTATTCATAAGTGCATAGAGACTGCTAAATGCATAAATCCAATTTAAATAAAATATTATGCTATTGAGTAAATAGACTTTGTTTGTTTAAAGCTGCTTTAAACAAAAACTGTGTTGCAAGTTCCACCACCCCCATCCCCTTAATCTCCCATACGATTAACCATGTGAGTAATCCTTTTTTCTTTTCTGCCTGAAAATTCTTGCACAATAGGTGGTGTCCTCTTGGTTAATGAAACATTTTCATCACACATAAGAATTTTGATTGGGCAAGACACTCTTTGCAACATTACACCCAAGGAAGAAAGATTTGATAAAAATTGTGTCCTATTTAAACACTACAATTATTCATGAGCAACTTACTAGATAGATAGATAGATAGATAGATAGATAGATAGATAGATAGATAGATAGATAGATGGATGGATGGATGGATGGATGGATGGATGGATGGATGGATGGATGGATGGATGGATGGATAGATAGATAGATAGATAGATAGATAGGGAGGGAGAGAGGGAGAGAGATAGCATAAATATTATTGATGTTATACTTTATTGGCACTGCCCTTATCTGTTTATTTTTAGCTCAATGCCTCATACAACTTTCCAAGAAATGATAGGCAAGAACTTTCGAGTTTGAAGTGGGAGAAGGTACGTTCTTCCATGCTATCAAATAACACTAGAAGTAAATTACTCCGATGCTCTTTGGCAGTAGTAACATGAGTAATTTTACGCTATGCCTTTAAAATGGATAGGAACTCCCAATTTGGCAATTACTACTTTCACATCAAAATGAAACTTGGTAAGTCTCACCAATAGATATACAGGTATTCCTTGAGTTATGACCATATAGGGACTGGAGAATTTGTCATTAAGTTATGCAGTCATTAAATGAGACTCCACCTGATTTTACAACTATGGACATAGTCATTAAGTGGATCACTTGTAAAGCAAAATATCATGTGATCCCGACTTGCAAATTCCCTCTGGCTTCCCCACTGACTTTGCTTGTTGGAAGCTGGCTGGGTAAGTTGCAAGTGGTGATCATGTGACTTTGGGACACAGCAACGATCGAAAATCCAACTCGTAGCTAAGTATTCAGATAGCAATCATGTGACCAGAAGGATGCTGTAATGTTCATTATTGAGAGGATAATTATAAGTTACTTTTTCAGCACCATTGTAACTTCAAACAGTTGCTAAATGAATGGTCATTAGATGGAGATTACTTATAGGTTGTTATGGAGAACTGCCAAGACAAAAGACTGCTACATTCCAAAGGATGAAAGATAAGATTGGCAAAACTAATAAACACTCCCCGTTTTTTCCCTCGCAACTCCATTAAATTGAAATCTCAGGGTTTCCTGTGTCTAAGGCATGGCAGGGCCTGATTTCTTTACAAAAATCTGGATGCATTTAAATTAGTGTTCATTTGTCTCCTCTGCCCGACAAATCTGGGGTTATACTAAAAGGATGATGTCACATGTCCCCAAAACTCCCCGCTAACTGTGCTTTATAGAAAAACCGTTCTCTAAAAAGTAAAGCAAAGCTGATGGAATCAAGGAAAGGAGAACCCAAATATACAGACTACAGTTTGGAGGAGGGAAGACAATCGATAAACATCACAGAACAGGTGTACAATAGAAGTAACATGTTGATGCTCTCAGAATCACAGAATTCAAAGGGACCGTTCAGGCTATTTTATAGAGTGGTGTGATGGCCTAGAAGTGGAGCTCTCACCTCACAATCAGGAGGCTATGAGTTTGATCCTAGGTAGAGTCAGATATTTCTCTCTCTGGGAACAATAAGAATTTATCTGCTGAATATAACTCCACATTGGCGACAGGAAAGGCATCCAGCCAGTACTCAGCTCCATTCAGTTGCCCAAACTCTACCCCACAAGGGATTATGGGATCATTAAAAGACAAAGATTCAGGCCATCTTACAGTCTACTGATGTCAGCCCTCTTTGGGTGAACTGGATGGTCTCATCTCGGCTTGGTTAAATCCAACCATGGCTAAATCCAACATATTGGTTTCCTACACTGGAGTCAGAATATTTGATTATGGGAAAGGTCCATGGGGATGTCATTTTACAATCAGTCCCTGCTGGAAATGATTTTTCTACAGTCCCACAGAAGGAGACTTTTGTCAAGGAGGACACAGAAAATCCTGTGGCAACACTATAGATATTGCCACAGGTATATTAATATCGAGGCTGTATATCGTGGCTTATAATGGAATGGACCACAATTCCTTGTGGTGCAAGCTTCTTCTGAATCTCCTAATCTAGTTTGATGCCCATCTTGTTCACTTGGAGGCCACGGTCAATGAATCTTTGTAGATTCACCAAAGCCAAAGAAATGACTTTCTTTCAACAGCTTTGAAAGAAAGCCATTTGAAGCTCCAAATTCCTGCTCTGCTTAGGTAGATTTTGATTGCTTGCCAGATGTTCAGGATCTGCCAATTTCCCTTTCATCGGAATTGGGGCAGAAAGAAGAGAGGACTGCTTTCAGGCTCTTCGTAACAAACCAAAATCACTTCTTATGAAGTTTGGGTCCAAGCAGAGAGCACTAACTGCATAATGAAGAACTCTTTTTTTTTCTCCATGAGGTGCATCTATTTCTGACATTTCCGGCACAGCTTATGGCTACAAGGAACGCTACTGGAACACTACTTTCCAAATCAGGTCCTCTTCAGTTTAAGACTGCAAGACTGTGCATAGTTCTCCTGAAGAAATAAAGAACAGACGTCTAGGTCACTCCAGTTGTTTCAAAGTAGACTGGGAAGCTGCTATGGCATGCCTGTTCCCCACCCTTGGATTTAGAAATGAATTAAAACAACAAGAGGATTAAAAAATGTGGTGGGATCGGACTGCTTTTCTATCAGTGTTATACTAGAGAACGTACTTGTAACCATCCTGCTCTGGTGCTTTTCCATCACCACCATGCGGTGCTGAATAATGGAGACAGGATACCTGGAAAAGCTATTTGGGGGGGGCTTCATCTCTATTCTGAGAGTGAGGAAAATAAATATGCCCTCTGCTAAACCTCTCAATTATCTCTGGACACCACAATTGATAGGTGATGTGAGAGTTAGCTTTACCTCAAAGAGTTCTGATTCTTTTTACACTAAAACCAACATCTAGGCAAGTTGCCAGAATTAATTGACTGGATTAGAGTAGTGTATTCATTAGTTGAGTTATGTGTATCAAGAAACAGGGCCCACACTACTCTTAGGAGCTTGGGAAGTAGAAGAAACAGGGAAAGACATACAGTAGATCTCTATGCCAGATGGCGGTGGAGACATTTATACTAAATCGAATCGAATTGCGTGCGAACCTGTAAAACACACCTGCCAATCGCTGAGTGACCCAATCTGAAAAAAAAATTGATTATGGCACACTGGCATTTCATTAGATTAGAAGACATTGAAGAATTTGACTAGATGGAAGTGAATCATTATAATCTTTGGTGAATCATGTCCAGTCACAGATCAGAGTGGCAGCATTTTGTAGTTAAATATTGTCCAGCACTATCTCTAAAAAAAAAAAAAAAAGGAGTATGACTAAAATCATTAAGCAGGATTAGGGATATGACGAAGCTCAAACTAGGGTGCAATTAAGCTCTTGTATTTACCCCAGAGCTGTTTTTTTGCAATTAGATGCCTGGCAATTTTACAACAAGTAAGTCGAATGAGGAATGGGGAAAAAAAGGGAGGCAAAGTATATAGACATAGATGGAGGACAACATAATTTTGCTGAGACATTTGTCTAAATTGGAGCCACAAAATGAGAAGGATAATTAACTGAGGAAATTTAATGCTGTCTTGTTTCAGACTTCATGCCAACATCCTCTTTGACAACTATATTAATATTTTCATATTATTATTCTTCCAGTTAGCTATTTTGTCGCTTATATAATGTATAGAAGACAAATCAATAATTTGCAAATAGATTTATTAGTTTAAAATTTTTTTTGAGGGGGATTGTTTCACAAGAGGTGGGAACCAATGTTGTAATAATGAATCAGTATTCATAAGAGCCATGATGGCACAGTGGTTAGAATTCAGTACTGCAGGCTAATTCTGCTGACTGCCAACTGCCAGCAGTTTAAGTTTCTCTGGCTCAAGGTTGATTCAGCCTTCCATCCTTTGGAAGTTGGTAAAATGAGGACCCAGATTATGGCAGTAATATGTTGACTTTGTAAACCACTTAAAGAGGATTGTGTGATCAGTTTTTGCGACCTTCTGACAAGCAAAGTCAATGGGGAAACCAGATTCACTTAACAACTATGTTACTAACTTAACACCTGCAGTGATTCACTTAACCACTGTGGTCATAAAATTGGGCAAAATTAATTTAACAAATGTTTCACTTAACAACATAAATGTTGGGGTTATAACTTAAGGATTACCTGTATTTCTTCTAGTTCAACATTCAATTTAACCCATGATTCACTTCTTCTCCAAAAACATTTCTCTTGATACTTTATTTTATTAGTTAACCCATATTTCAGACTCTGAGAGACCACTACTCTTTTCTTTTCCAATCATACTGCTTTATTATTTAAATCTTCCCTTTAACTGCCCCATCTCAATAAATACCGTCATTACATAACACGTTAAATCAGCTGTGATAATTATCTCTAATTACTGACATGGAAATAGATCACTTCTAAAGCCAAATACTTAAAACTTACTCCATTAAAATACTCCATTAATAATAATTTCATTATTTTATTTGCCCAGAATGATTATTTTACCCTATGCACCCAAAGCAAACATTTGCTGTTTGTAAAGGAAGGCTTAAAGAAAACAATTATAGTTTTTGCAAGAAGTGAACATAATTTATACTATAGGTCTATATAAAAACAAACAAATAACACAATTTTCAGTTCTAGCTGGTGTTTGAAAGTGAGAGAGGACTCATTGGAAAAGGCCCTAGTATTGGGAAAGATTGAAGGCAAAAGGAGACGGGACAGCAGAGGATGAGAGGATAACACAATTAACATGCATTTTGGCAAATTCTGGGAGACAGTGGAGGACATGGGTAGCCTGGTGTGCTAAAGTCCACGGGGCTGCAAAGATTTGACATGACTTAGCAACTAAACAACAGCAGCAAATTCAACAGAGACTTCTACATAAATAGTTAACAGCACGAGGCTATATCAAAGTGAATGACACCACCAGTGCCTATCATTCAGCATTGATTGTTCCTGAGTTCTGCTCCCCAAGTTCTCCTTCGACCTTTCTGTGTAGGATCCTAAAATCCAAACTATTCAAAACAAGTCTTCCATCACTGAGCTACTTGTTCACACTCTGAATGAACAAAGTGCCAAAACATGAAACCTTGCAAGAGTTTACCTGAAAACATTCAATGTAGAAGAACATTAAATTCTTTGAACATTTCTCTTTGCTTTTTATTAAAGAAAAAGAAGAATAAAAAGACTGCCAGAAAATATCAAACCATAAGCAACAATGTTATTTGTGCACATGGCACAAATAAAATCCCTGAGAGATTGTTCATTGCTGCCCACTGCTCAACCTTCTTCAGATTCCGCTGGATTGTAAACAAGGAATCACAGGGTTCAAGGAAAAACACCATTACAGAGAGGCAAAGAAAAGGAGCAAACACAAAGAGCAGCATTAAAATAGCTAAAAGAAAAGATTCTTGTTTGATTGTGAAAGGAGTAAACTAATTCTAACCTCACTGAATTTTTTTGAACAAGGACAGAGAAGAGCCAGTGGAAATCAGGAGGTTTGGCTTAGTGGTTAAGGTGCTGGCCTAGAAACCAGGAGAATGGAGATGTAGTTCATCTTAACAATGAGTGGGTGGGTGACTTTGGGCTAGTCACTCTCTCTCAACCCAACCCACCTCACAGGGTTGTTGTGGAGAAAATAGGGAGAGAAAGGAGTAATAAGTGGGTTACTTATAAAAGAAATAAAGGTGGGATAAAAATCAAATAAATAAATAGTCATTTTTTTTCTAACAGCATCCTGATAATATAAATATTATATGAATAAATAAATCCTATATTCTGATGCAAAAAACAGCAAATATAAATATTGTTGGTTTTTTGCATCAGTATATAGGATTTATTGTTTCTGTTGTACCACATTCGTACAAAGTCAGAATGGATTTTGCCTGACTTATAAAATATAGTGCCATAATAAGTGCATGTGAAGAAACCAATGCATAAATCACAGCAGTTTATTCATCAAAAGAGATTCAAACAGTGCCTAAATTACTCTTGTATGCAATATGTCCTCATAAAACAAATTTAGCTATTTTAAATCTGATCCAAACATTAAAGAAAGGGATATAAATCCTATAAAATATAAGCCATTCACAGTTGTTTTGGGGTCAGATATCCCTGAAATGAAATAGTGTTTGACAAAACAATGAGATGTTTTAAAGTATAAAATGTTTTTTAAAATCCTCTTTTCCTCTCTGGAATGCTTGCCTTCAAGCATTTTTGATATAAAACATGTCCGCTAGACACACAAAAAGATCAAACAGGCCATTCTCTAGATAGCTGTCAGCCCTACCACGTAGGCCAGACTAAGACACCAATGCCATATAAGTGGCAGGACTGTTTTTATTGTAACAGTTATAATAACAGACTCTTGCAAGTCTGAATGTGTTGCCCACCTCCCTCCCTTTATCTTGGTGTGAACTAAGGAATGGCTTGTCTGAGATGTTTTCATTACTGGGAATGGGCAGTTGTCTGATTGCTGCCTTAGTAGTGGCTGTTCCTCTTGAGGAACAGCCTGTTCCTGTGGCCTCTTCAGTAACATACTATTTTGTACTTGGAATAGAATAGAATAACAGAGTTGGAAGGGATCTTGGAGGTCTTCTAGTCCAACCCCCTGCTCAAGCAGGAAACCCTATACCATTTCAGACAAATGGTTGTCCAATCTCTTCTTAAAAATTCCTGGTGTTGGAGCATCCACAATTTCAGGAGGCAAGTTGTTCCATTGGTTAATTGTTCTCCCTGTCAGGAAATTTCTTTTAAGTTTCAGGTTGCTTCCCTCCTTGATTAGTTTCCACCCATTGCTTCTTGTCCTGCCCTCAAGTGCTTTGGAGAATAGCTTGACTCCCTCTTCTTTGGGGCAACCTCTGAGATATCAGAACCCTGCTATCAGGTCATTCCTAGTCCTTCTTTTCATTCAACTAGACACTCCCAATTTCAGCAACCGTTCTATGTTTTAGCCTCCAGTCCCTTAATCATCTTTGTTGCTCTTCTCTGCACTCTTTCTAGAATCTCAACATTTGTCTAGCATTGATTCTCTGGGGTCCCTACATCAGGTCTGGCCTATAACTGGAGGGAAAGAAATTAAGAGTTTACCAAAAACAGCTTGGTCCAAAAACAGTAGCAAGGTTGGAAACATTCATCTTGTTCTCAGAATGATGCTCGGCAACCCGTTTCAGGAAGTGGCAAAGATACTTAAGGAGACAATAGTGAGTCTCGGGCATCTGCCTCAGAAGGTCTCTTAAATCGCTAGTCTCCACACCACACTTCTGGCTGGCTGTAAAGAGAGAAAGAAAATATGATACACCTATTCTGTCAAACAAAAGTAGCAGAAATGAACAGTACTGAATTTTTTAAAAAAGAAAAGAGATAGTAATGTCAAGATGATCATTAATGGAAGTACCTTAACTAAATAAACTATGACTTCATCTTTCTGTTTTACTTC
Organism: Hydrophis major; assembly: GCA_033807585.1. Classification (NCBI taxonomy): domain Eukaryota; kingdom Metazoa; phylum Chordata; class Lepidosauria; order Squamata; family Elapidae; genus Hydrophis; species Hydrophis major. Next base: position 17,988,077 of record CM066333.1, read on the forward strand.
AATTGCAGTTTGGCATGAAATTTCTTCCTGCTTAGAACTTTGTCCCTAAACCACCGCCTGCAAATTTTCTTCAAACCATGACCATGAAGTATGAGTTAGCTGTAACTTGCCAGGTCAAACATCATGTTTAAAAGAGAGCTAGAAAAACACACATCCAAAACAGAGGAAAGAGGAAGTTCAAATTTATAGAAAGAACCTCTGCTGGGGAAGTTAAGAATCAAAGTGGGAATTGGTTGATTGTGACATCTTTCTCTCTCTCTCTTTCTCTTCTATTGCTCTACAATACAGCAGGGGTGTCCAACCTTGGCAATTTTTAAGACCTGTGGACTTCAACTCCTGGAATTCCCCAGCCAGAATTCTGGAAGTTGAAATCCACAGGTCTTAAAGTTGCCAAGCTTGGATTCCCCTTCTCTACATAATACTGAATGAAATGAAAAGGTGAAGCTAGGCCTGCTGAATTCAACTTCTTCAATATAAATCAAGTAAACAGTTTGATTATAGCTACCTTGACTACAAAGTACTTTTATCTTGAAAGAGATTAGCATCTTGCTGGTTTTCCACAAAATTATAAAAGGTCTTTGTTAAAATAGAAAAATACCAAACCAGCTGAAAAGTCAGTGGGGAGCTTGTAGGAGGCAATTAGCTGTCCAAAGTATTTCCTAATCAGGCAGAGAGCCAGGAAACCTGTTTCCTTATGAAAGAGATTGGATCCTGGGCTCATAACTGAGTCTGTGTAGTATTATTTAGATAAAGTTCATCACTAGACAATTTATTGTCATGGTGAAGTGTACTGATCTGATGCACGCATTACAGAAAGCCAGGATTTGAAAGCCTTAATGGTTTGACTAAACCACAGTGGTCTGGGTCACATTCAATGCTGTGTCGTGAAATGCTAACCCTCCCAAAGTCACTGGTAGCTGGGTGGTGTGCAAATTTGATAAACAAACACTCATTTGGTTCAGACACTGTGCTAAGAAAAAACAATCAGCACTGTGTGTCAACCTGACCTTGGTATCCTTAAACTAACCAGCATGTTTGCAATATGTATTTGGCTCTTGCTTAAGGAAGTAAGATCAGTCCAACAATGGAAAAAGACTAACTTATTTCTAAACTTTGCGAAAATAAATAGAGAAGGCAATCTGATCTTACGAAAATATGGAAATCCATTATTATGCTCCACTTCACACTTAAAACTAAGATTTCTTAATGCTAATTTGCTGAAAGATATTCTAGCCTGATTTCCCATATACAGGTAGTTCCTTCCAACTCTATTCTATTCTATTCTATTCTATTCTATTCTATTCTATTCTATTCTATTCTATTCTGTTCTATTCTATTCCTGACTTACAACCATTTTTTTACTGACTGTTCAAAGTTACCATAGCTCTGAAAAAAACAGACTTATGACCCATTTTTCACACTTACGACCATTGCAGCATCCCTGTGTGATCAAAATTGGGATGCTTGGCAACTGGCATGTATTTATGACGGCTGTAGTATCCTGGGGTCATCACCTTCTGTCAAGTAAAATCAGTGGGGAAGCCAAATTCACTTAACAACTGTGTTACAAATTTAACAGCTGCAGCAATCCACTTAACAACGGTGGTAAGAAAGATGGTAGTATAGGGCCAAAACTCACTTAACAACTTTCTTGCTTAGCAACAGAAATGTTGGGCTCAGCTGTGGTCGGTTGAAAGTCAAGGACTAAATTAGTATTAAATTAGTATGCCTGGGTTTGCACATCACACTGTGTTTGCCATAAGTAAACAAAACAGTGGTGTCTTCATTGGAAGCAGCAAGGGGGAAGGAAAATAACACAGGACGTTCCTACAGAAGTCCATGATAGCAACCCTGTTAGTCAGACCAATGGTCTCTCTAACTCAGCATTTTTCAATCTGGACACCTCCCTGCCTTCCAATGTGAGAGCGCCCAAGCTACCAGGGCCATTGATGAGAATTTAGATTCTCAAGGAAATATAAAGACACATACACACAATAAAATATGCCTGCTCTATTTGAAAAGGAAGATGCGTAGATCATTTGATTTTTTCCAGAACTTGTGCACTTCCTTTAAGTTCACGCTGGAAAAGTCCTCTAACCCACTTCCTCAATTACTGCTTGTTTTTTCTGTAAACAACACATAAGCAAACGTTCCTTTAGTTTTATTACTTGGGTAGTGCAATACATAACCAGGTCTTGTTGAGTGATACAGTGTTTATGGAAACAAACCCAATGACCAAACAGTTGGACACTGATTTTATTAAAAAAAAAAATTCCTGAGGACAAGGGACAAACAGGACTGAAAGCAGAGACAGCCCAGAATAGTACTTAAGAAGGTCGGGGTTTTTTTTGTTTTTTTTTTTACTGCAAGGTTGTTCTGGATTCTGAAAGAGCAGCCATTTGCAAGCTCAATGTAAAGAATTCAACATTTTGCAAATGAAATTAGACAGCCATTTGTCTGAAATGGTATATAAGGTGTTGAGCAGGGGTTTGGACTAAAAGACCTGCAAGATCTCTTTCAACTCTGTAATTTTGTTGAACACAGGAAGGAAGGAAGGAAGGAAGGAAGGAAGGAAGGAAGGAAGGAAGGAAGGAAGGGAGGAAGGAAGGAAGGGAGGAGATGGGGAGGGAGAGATTGAAAGAAAGACTGAAAAATATTGAAAAACTGAAAGAGATTTCACTGAGCAGTGACATGATTTGTTCTATTAAAATGAGAATGAAGAATTTGTGTTCAAATATACTATTTTTAATTGAACTGCAGGTTCTTTCCTAGAAAATAATTCTCCTGGGGTAGAAAAATAAAGATTTGTTTAATGCTCTCTACATGGATGCATCTAATTACTGTATGCCTTAATGTGACTGGTCTGGCTTGGGCTTAGCAGTCATTCCAGGTGCATCAGAATCATGTCACTTGGTTAAAATCAAGCATGGTTTAGTACATCAAAAATACTAGAAAGCTGTAATATATTTGGACTTTTGCGGTTTAGCATGTTATGTGGCTCATTAACTCTGTTTTCTAAGTTATGCTTTGTTGCTTACATAGCTGTGTAAACCAGCCAACTGTGGAATATTTAAAAATAAACACTTTAATAAGAAATCATAGCTTAATGTGAAGTATGAGTAAAGTGAACAAATCAATTCACCTAGTATACAGAACATTTCACATGAAGCAGATTTAATTCTCCAAAGCAGAATAGTTCAAGCCTACATTAAGATATAAGGGAACTCACTTGGAGTCTTCTAAATACAATTTATCTGCTTTACCATGGAGCTGCTAGCCTTCTTTAATCTGCAATAATCAAAATAAGCTGCTCCAAAGCAATCACTCTAATTAAAGTTCCACATAAAGTATAGGATAGACTTATTCACCCATGTAATTTTGTTTTCATGTGAAAATGAAGCGTTAGAGGTGATGAATATGTCAAGCCATTTCTGCAAAAGGGTTTATTTCTACAAAATAATTGCATCTATCCTGTCTGAAACAATGATACCTATTATTTTAAAAAAACAAAAACAGTAAAAGTAGCAGACCACACAGTAAGGATGTATGTTTGATGAGAAACCATCACCTTCATAAAGCTGGATGAATTTGGGGTAAAGGGTAGAAGGGATCACCCGATCAGGCAGCTCCCGCAGAAATAACTTCAACAAACTGGCGGCTGAGCTTACGTCAGCCTCTGTGGCAAGATCTACTTGATCTCCACCCTCGTACTTCATGCGCAGCTGTTCCACTGTTTTCAGGTTACCATTCACCCTGAAAAGACCTTCTTGCTTGAGACCTGGAATTACATACATAAAACGAGATAAGATAAGCAGATTTCCTGGCCTATGTTTAAAAAAAAAAAATCTGGATAGAACAAATGATGGCAAAACTCATAAAATCCAGTGCTCTCCACCTTTCTGGACCAGGAAACTGAGATCCAAGCGGTAGATCCAGGAGCAGGTTGGAACAAGCATTAAAGTAGGGCTGCTCAGGAATTCTGGGACTTGAAGTCCACCAGTCATAAAGGGGCCACCTTTCCCCACCCCTGCACAAAGGATTGGCCAATGAGCATGCACAGTTGCATTTTTTAAAGCCCCACTGGTGGAAAAACTTCACACAGGAAGTTAACATAATGAGAACAAATGAGGCTACAACTTTTCTCACTAATATTCAGGATTAAGAAACGAGCCTTCAAAGAAAGTAGCGTCCTTCCTATTGGCCTGGGTCTCCAAAAGAGCTACAGGTAGTCCTCAGCTTACAGCTATTCACTTAGTGACCATTCCACTACAACAGCAGTGGAAAGAGTGATTTATGACTGCCAGTCGCACTTAAAATCTTTGCAATCATATGATCCAAATTTGAACACTTTGCAACCGAAATCTTTTTTTTTTTTTCCAATGGTTGAAGTTTCCTCAGGTTATGGGACTGTGGTCTGTGATCTTCCCAGCTTGCATCTGACAAAAAAAAAGTCAACGGGGGAAGCCAAACTTGTTTAATAATGGCAGTGATTCACTTAACAACATGGGAAAATATCATAAAATCAGGCGCAACTCACTTAACCACAGCCTCCTTAACAAAATAAATTTTGGACGTAAATCGAGGACTATCTGTACAGCTAAAAAAAGAGAAATATCCACAGAGCCATTGCTATTCAGAGCTCCAAGAAAAGGACCTGAAACTTCTGTAAACTGTATTTATTAAATCACGTTGTGGAGCAGAAGCCACAGTGAAGGACAGTTTCTAAGATGTGAAATCCAGTGTTCAAATCCCACTTGACTTACACATTAAGTGAGCTACAATCTCTCCCTTCCATCCCATCAGCCATTTGGGTAGGATTGCAATGCCCCATCTAACAAGGTTAATGTAAGAAGCTGTCAATATGCTAAACTTTGCAGAATCAAGAGAAGAAGAAAAAATAGTCAGAAGGAACAGAAATCCCAGTCTGCCATCTGCTGGAGACCATGAAAATATAGTAGGGAAACAAGTTCGATTTCAAGTCTTCTTTAATCTGGCACCATCCAGGTGTGTCAGGATTGCCAATCTAGAAATCGGTCTGAAAAGCTATGTGGGAAATGTTTGGAATTGCAGTTGAATACATTTGGGCATAAAATCAGTAATTTCCAACCCCCCGACTTCAACATCTCCCTCTCCCAGTTCTTAAATTCAGTTAAGGCTGTGTTGTGCGAGTGTTGATTCTTTGAGCGTCATTCTCTTTGATCCCTGGTTTCCTAAGTTTGTATAGGAACAAAATGAAGGACTAGGGGAGACATGATAGCAATCTTCCAATATCTCAGGGGCTGCCCCAAAGAAGAGGGAGTCAGGCTATTCTCCAAAGCACCTGAGGGCAGGACAAGAAGCAATGGGTGGAAACTAATCAAGGAGAGAAGTAACTTAGAACTAAGGAGAAATTTCCTTAACAGTTAGAACAATTAATCAGTGGAACAACTTGCCTCCAGAAGTTGTAAATGCTCCAACTCTGGAAGTTTTTAAGAAGAGGTTGGATAACCATTTGTCTGAAGTGGTGTAACCTCTCTTGCCTAGGCAGGGGGTTGGACTAGAAGACCTCTAAGGTCCCTTCCAACTCTGTTATTCTATTCTATTCTATATTTTGCATCTACTGGGCATGCAATTTCCAATATTCATGGCCAAAAGGGGAATCTTACAATTGTAGTTTTACATATAGGTAGTCGTGGACTTTCAAGGTTAATGGAGCCTGCCACTTGTGGTCGTTAAATCATGTTGGTCATTAAGTCACCTGACCAATTCAATTTTATGACCTTTGTTACGGGGTTTTTCTATGGGCCCGTATTGCTGAAAACTGGAAGTAAATGACAGGTCTTTGCAAAAACGTTGTGAAACAAGAGCAAGACCACGCTTGCTAAGTTGTGACATTTGTCAGCAGGTCATTATCACCTGACCAATCCAACTTTACCACTTCTTTGCAGCAGTCATTAAGCAAATCATAGTTGCCAAATGAATCCACAATCCTTAAATGAACCCATTGTTTCCTATGGGGTTTTTTCCCTGCCCAAAACCAGAAGTAAACATTGAATTTTGTCTATAATAATAATAATAATTATAAATTGCAGTTGTATAACTATGGGACACAAAAATCAGCCATAAATGCAAGCAGGTTGCTGACTGTCTGAAATGCGGTCACGTGACTAGAGAGGGGGAGTGGTCCATCATAACTTCAAACAGTCACTAAGAGAGCAGTCGTAAGTCAAGGACTACCTGTATTTCTGAACCTCAGCAATATTAAGATGTATAGGTAGTCCTTGACTCACAACAGCTTATTTAGGGCCTGTTCCAAATTACACTGAAAAAAGTGACTTATGTCCGTGTTTCATACTTATGACCATTGCTGTGTCCTGGGATTATATGATCACCTCTTGCAACCTTCTTGTTAAGCCTGGTTTCCCCAACCAGGGTTAGGGAGACAAGCTAAACAGAATGTGCAGCGTTAGTCAGATAGGCATACAGATAAATGAGTGAGCTAAGCTTGTATGTTTATTAACATACAGTAAAAATAACAGATACGCTTGTGCTATCAAAAATATAGTTTATTCCATTATGAGTTCATAGCATAGTCAAAATAACAGTCCAATAGTCATGTATCATTTAGTCAGTCCATTCAGGGATATTCAGTTAGCAAAGTCCGTTTAGAATATCCTATGTCAGTTCACTTACAAGTCAGTCCTTTGTTTTCTCTCCCGTTCGAGCAATGCAGTCTTGAGTCCTTGCAGTAATCAGGGATCATCAAAGCCAGAGAGAGAGCAAGCTGCAGCCTTGCTTCTTTTAAAGTGCTTTCACAACCACTCCCTTAATTACTATCCCACAGTTAAAGTTGCAGACACTTTAACATACAAACTATGATTACATATTTATTATTTTACCTAAACCAGTTAGGGTAAACAATGTTATCCCTAACATTCTCCCCTTTTAGGAAATAATAATAAATATAACTATTTACATCTTTAAATCATATTTGTTACAACTCTCTTTAAACTTAGTTACTCCTTGAGCTTTTGTAAATTGGTCTGCAATGTTTTCTTCTGTCATGCAGTATTCCAATTTAATTAGCCCATTCTTTACAGATTCTCTAACATTTAAGTATCTTAAATCAGTATGCTTTGATCTAGTTTTTACAGCAATACTAGTAGCTAACTTTATAGCTGCCTGGTTGTCCTCGTACACAATAATGGAATCTTAAACAGTTATACCCATGTCTAATAATAACTGTTTGTACAAAATCAAGTCAGTGCATAATAATGACAGACATGAAAATTCCGCTTCCATCGTGGACAAACTAATATGCTGTTGTCTGATTGACCTCCACCCTATTAGTGTCTTACCAAATAATATAGCCATCCCAGATGTTGATTTTCTTGTGTTTATATCAGTTGCAAAACTTGCATAGGCACTAAGACTCAAATCACCCTTTGGCTCTAAATACAATGCATGGTTCATTGTTCCTTTAAGATATCTTAAAATTCTCTTTAATGATTGCCAATGACATTGATGTGGATCCGAATTAAAACGTGCCAGCTGATTTACACTATAAGCTATATCAGGCCTTGACCAATTGCTGATATACGATAAGCTACCAATCAAAGATTGATATATGGACTTATCAAATTTGGGACTTTGATCATCAGTTTGGCAAACTTCCTGACTCATTGGAGTCTTTGCTGGTTTACAAAGTTCCATTTTAAACGTTTTAATTCATTGGCAAATTTTATCTTCTTGAGATATCTTAAAACCATTTTTTGTTTTGTTAATTGTCAATCCTAGATACTTTTTAATTTTACCTAAATGCTTTAATTTTATCTTTTTGGCTAATAATGATATAATTTCATTAACTTCATTATTAGTCTTAGTTATCAAAGCAATATCATCTGTAAATAATAACAATGACACCATTCCATTATTTTCTCTTTTAAACACACATGGATCTGCTAAACCAGATTTAAAACCTATATTGTTTAACTCTTTCACAATATATTGGTTCCACTCAAACCCAGATTGTTTCAACCCGTAAAGACTCTTTTTGAGTTTCCAACAATCATTACTATTTACTTTATTGTCTTTTATACCTACTGGTTTTCTTAAATATATAGTGTGCTGCAATGGTGCATGCAGATAAGCAGTTTCTACATCTAAATGGTTGATGATATAGTTTTTCTTAGCTGCCCACACTAATGCTGCTCTTAAAGATGTTGCTTTAAGACTTGGTGCAAAAACTTCATCGTAATCAGATGCAGTTTGATTAAATCCTTGAGCTACTAACCTAGCTTTATGGGTAACAGTCCCATCATTTCCAGTTTTTACTTTAAATATCCATTTGCACCCAATGGATTTTTCTCCTGGAGGTAATTTAGCACCTTCATAAACTTTCATTACCTTTAATGAATTTAGTTCTTTTTCCATTGCCTTTTGCCAATTCTCCTGATCCTTAGCAGGATACATCCTAAGTTCATCTACACTAGTTGGAACTTTAGTTACTTGGCAAACTATACTTGCTTGATACCTATCAGGTGGTCTAGTTACACGTGTAGTATGTCTAGGTATTACAGGACTTACAGGTGGACTTTCATTTATTAACTCTTCTTGATTATCTAACTTTTCCTGATCAACTGTTTCCTCTTGTTCTGGTCCTATTTGTTCTTCATGGACTTCTTCTTTAATTGGACTCTTCTTATAACTAATCTGATCTCTCTGCCTTTTGTAGGGTTCAATAATTACTTCATTATTTAAATCTTCCTCTAATCTATTCCATCCTACATGTTCTAGGAATTTTGCACTTGCACTGGTGTAAACTCTAGATGTACCTGTTTCCCAGAATCTATAAGATCTATGATTAGATGTATATCCTACAAAATATAATCTTTTAGCTCTATGCTGTCTTTTGTGTCTAAGTTGTGAAGGGATATGCACCCATGCTGGTGCTCCAAATGTGTGCATGTAACTTAAATCAGGTTTTGTACCATGCCACAGTGTGAATGGTAATTCACCTGTTGTTGAATTAACAACATTATTTAATATATGATTACCACACATTATTGCTTCTCCCCACAAATTGTCAGGTAATCCTGAATCAGACATCATAGTTCGTGTCATTGATTGTAATGTTTGGCCTCTTCTCTCTATAAAGGCATTATGTTGTGGCCTATATGGTGCAGACATTTTATGTTGAATACCTAACATTCTTAGTCTGTTCTGGAATTTATTATTTGTAAATTCCGTACCATTATCTGTTATAAGAGTTACTAATTTCTTTTTAGTTTTCCTTTCAGCAAATTTAATCCAATTAAAGAGATTTTGATACGTTTCAGTTTTGCTCTTCATTAAATAGCAAAACCCATATCTAGAATAGTGGTCCATTATGCTTAGTATGTAACGAGCTCCTCCTACACTTGGTTTTTTCGGACCTATTAAATCAGCAAATACTACCTCTAAAGGCTCTTTAGTAGTAAATCCATTAACTCTATTAGCCGGTATAACCCTGCTCTTACTTTGATTACAGGCATTACATTGCAAATACTTATTACAAGGTTTCAAACTTATTCCCTTAGATAATTCAATAGTTTTCTTAAGCATTTTAAAATTTAAATGCCCTAGCCTTCGATGTAACAAGTGAATACATTCATCATGAGGTTTCTTATTTTCATAAACCGTGTTAGCCACCTTTAAACCATCATCATTTAACACATATAATTCACCTCTTAAAGATGCAGTAATTTTTTTATCTTCTTTCTCAATTATGCAGTTATCTCCTTTAAAAGTAACTACATATCCTAGTTTAACCAAAATTCTAACTGAAATTAAATTAAACTTAAGTTGTGGTACATATAACATTTTTACATTCTCTTTTATGCAAGAACAATATGCTATACCTTGACCTTTAGCTTTCAGTTTCCAGCCATTGGCTAACGATATCTGCTGTGTACTCTGGGACATTTTAATAAAAATTTTGTTATCATTTGTTATACAATGGGATGCTCCACTGTCAACCACCCATAAATTATTTTTTACAGCTCCGTTAGTATACATGGCTAACTCTAAATTTTTATTTATCTTTTGATGACTTTTTGTATTCTGGCCAGCGTTCTGGCGTTTTGCTTTTTTACAAAATCTTGCCAAATGTCCTCTTCCTCCACAATTAAAGCACTTTTTAATTGCGTATGCAGTAGGAGATTCATTGTCTTCTTTTTGAGGTTGCTGCCTCCTTAACTCATCTCTTTCAAGCCTTCTTCTGGCCTCTTCAATCAATCTGCCAGTTATATCAGTTAAAGTTTGGCTTTCCTTTGGCAATATTTCAAGGGAAGTTACGTAGTTGTCATAACTTTCATCAAGGGAAGATAGAATTATGTAGACTTGGTGTAGTTCAGAGAAAATAAGCTCTTTCTCGTGCAGTTCTTGAAAAATGCTTTGCATAGTTTTCAAATGACTCAGCATATCACCATTCTTATGGAGATGTGTACTGAAAAGCTTCCGTGTAAGATTTATGTGTGCACCAACGTTATCACGAACATAAATCCTCTTCAGCTTCTGCCAACACCCAACAGCCGTTTTCTCTCCGTGGATATAAACAAGCTGTTGATCAGTTAAGGTTAACCCAATTATGCAAATAGCTTGTTGATTTTTATGCATAAATTCTTCTATCTTTAGTCTGTCTTCCTCATCCTCTGGATCCCATTCTTCTACGTTTGGTGGATTTTCAATTATGTTCCACAGACCTTCTCTTCGTAGAAGCAGACTACATTTCATAGACCATGATACATAGTTTGTTCCATCCAACTTGGATATAAGGGACAAACTTTGTAGATTGACTTGTGCCATGTTTTCTTATATGGATATAAAACTATAATTAATAAAACACAGCTGTCTGTTTACTGTAATGTATAACAACACAAACTCTCACTTTTACATAAATCTGTTTTATCCTAGTTAAACTGACTTTGCAGCCTCTGGGCCCATAACCAGTGTTAAGCCTGGTTTCCCCAACCAGGGTTAGGGAGACAAGCTAAACAGAATGTGCAGCGTTAGTCAGATAGGCATACAGATAAATGAGTGAGCTAAACTTGTATGTTTATTAACATACAGTAAAAATAACAGATACGCTTGTGCTATCAAAAATATAGTTTATTCCATTATAAGTTCATAGCATAGTCAAAATAACAGTCCAATAGTCATGTATCATTTAGTCAGTCCATTCAGGGATATTCAGTTAGCAAAGTCCGTTTAGAATATCCTATGTCAGTTCACTTACAAGTCAGTCCTTTGTTTTCTCTCCCGTTCGAGCAATGCAGTCTTGAGTCCTTGCAGTAATCAGGGATCATCAAAGCCAGAGAGAGAGCAAGCTGCAGCCTTGCTTCTTTTAAAGTGCTTTCACAACCACTCCCTTAATTACTGTCCCACAGTTAAAGTTGCAGACACTTTAACATACAAACTATGATTACATATTTATTATTTTACCTAAACCAGTTAGGGTAAACAATGTTATCCCTAACACTTCTAACAAGCAAAGTCAGTGGGGGAAGCCAGATTTGCTTAACAACCATGTTACTAATTTAACAGCTGCAGCGATTCACTTAACAACCATGGCAAGAAAGGTCATAAAATGGAACAAAACTCACAAGTCGAGGGCTATCTGTATAAACTTCAATCTCTCCGAATTCTCCAGCTAGAATTTGGAAAGTTGAAATCCACGCATCTTAAAGTCGCTGAGATGGAGATACGTGGATTTAAGCCAGTGGTGGCTAACCTTTTACAGCTCCCATGCCGAAAATTGCATGCGCATTCACACAGGCACGTGTCAGCACCCAGAAGGCAATGGGTGCTGCTCCCCCAATGCTCCCCGTGCATGTGCCGTGCATCTCTGCGCATGGACATGCAACCTGTCCCATGCGTGCTATGCATCTCTGCGCCCCCCGCATACGCGCCAGATATTCGACAATCAGCTGTCGGGCGGCGGCCCGTGCATGCGGCCATGGGGCTCTTCCAGGCGACCTCTCATGTGCCGGCAGAAGTGCTTCAGCATGTCACTTCTGGCATGCGTGCCATAGGTTCGCCAACACGGGTTTACGCTAAGGCGTCCCAAGAATTCTAGCCTCTTTTGAAAGCAATGGGTTCAAAGACCATCCACCCTGCCTCCATCATTTTGGTTCTCTTCTTCATTTAAAGGGGGGGAAGCTTCTCTTAACCATCTGAACTTTTATTCCTTAATGTGATTTGTAAATCATAAAACATTTGGCATCAGTAAAACACTCTTCTTGGGAAATCCTGGAGAAGATGGGGTACCACGGAGGCTGAAAACGGAGGACAGCTGACTTGGGACCAAACCATCTTTTTTCAAGGCAACCTACCTCACAGGGTTGTTGTTGGATGAAAAATATGAGGTGTGAGCCTTTTTTTTTTTTTTTTTTAAATAGGCCGTCTTTGAGTTGACCAGAAATACAAGTGGAAACAAAACAAAATGTATTGTTTTGTAGAGAATATAATTTTTCAACCTTGGTCCTTTTAAGACGGGTAGACTTCAATTCCCAGAATTCCCCAGCCATGCTGGGGAATTCTGGAAGTTGAAGTCCACCCATCTTAAAGGGACCAAGGTTTGGAAATCTTGCCTTAGAAATATACAAGTTTTCCTTTCTTGTTTTAAAAGACTTGCGAGTAGCTTACCGTGCCAAGACAGATATTCTACAATATCCCACACCACCGTTGGGATTCCACACTTGCTCAGCCCTTTGTGCTGCAGTTCCTGAAGACTAACGCCAAACAACCTCCGGCGATGACAGGATCCCTTCTGTCGGCTTGGTGGCAGGACGGCAACCTTTTTCATATCTCCTTTAAGCCTGACCGCTGAGTTACTTTGCTTGAAAGGACACAAAAAGGGAGAACACCCGGTAAGAGTGACGATGGGAGGTGGCATGGCTTGACCAAGCACTCCCTTCCCTTCCGAGGGAACTGGAGGGATCGGCTCTGTGGGTTTTATGGAACCGAAGCTTCCCTGAGGTCGAGATTCCAGGCAGGGCTTCTAAAAAGGTCTGGGACAGATCATGCACACATGCAAACACAGATACCCTGATTGAACAGGAAAAAGAAAGTCAACAGAAGTGGCCTGAATCCGTAGCCAAGCAACTGAGTGGATAACTTAGAAACATTCAAGCTGCATTACCAGACGCAACTATGGGCGGAGCGGAAATTGCATGTACTCTGTGAATGGGCCTCGTTTCTCTGAAAAATAAGTGTAAACATAGATGTAATATTATGCAACGGCAGAGGGCAGATCAAGTCTAACGTGGTAACCCAACACAGAAAGGTGGATTTGTAATGCAGCCCTGCGCAGACAGGCGTGGCATTTTTCCATCCTTCTAGGCAGCTTGTAAATTAAAAAATTATCTCAGTGTCTCATTAGGGAAGAGTTGCCCAGGCCAAAGGTCAACTTCTGGCCTCTCTAGACAAGGCCTGAGGGATGAAAGAAATTAAGAAAGAAAGAAAGAGAGAGAGAGAGAGAAAGAGGAAGAAAGTGAGAAAAAGAAAGAGAGAGAGAAAGAAAGAAAAAAAAGGAGAGAGAGAGAGAGAAGGCATGGGAAGTGAAAAGAAAGGAAAAGGAAAAGAAGAGAGACAGGAAAAGAAAAAAGAAAGGGAAAAGAATAAAGGGAGGGAGGAAGGATGGAAGGAGGGAGAGAACGAAGGAATCAAAGAAAGGAAAAAAGTTTGTCAGCTTATTTGTAATCCTGTTGATTATATTGGCATACTTGTAGTTATAAACCATTTTTCATACATAGCAATAATCTTTCATCTCATTTCTACCTCTTGTCTCTAACCACTCTTAAAATCTATCCCATGTTGAGTAATATTCTATATCTCCGTTGTCCTCTATTTTCATTTCAATACACACACACACACACATTTTCTGAGGTTTTTGCGGGCATTTGTATGTGGATCTTTGGTTATGGGGGAGAAAACCCGAATAACCAAAGAGAGAGAGAGAGGATACTTACATGAATGATATTCAGCTTTGTTTGGGTATTTTCCCACTTCATTATAGTTGTGCTTTTAAAGTTGTAGCAACGTTGTAGCAAGGTTGTAGCAAGTTGTAGCAAGATTCCGCCGAAACGTTGCTACAACTTTAAAAGCATGTGGGAAAATACCCGAACAAAGCTGAATACCAGGTAGTCCTCGATTTATGGCTACAATATATTATATATTATATTATAATTATATTATTATAATCGGAGGCCAGGAGAAAAAGATGGCAAATATCTCCAACAATAAAACAAAACCGACTGCCTCATCCAGGCAGGGCAGCTCCAGCGAATAGCAATCCAGAGGCTCGCGCATTCACCGAGGAACGCAGCAAAGGCGTTCAAACCCGCGCGCGCTTTCGCCCACCTCGCCCGCGTGCAAACACACGCAGCCCTCCTACCCCCCCCCCCCACTCCGGCCTTCCTCCTCTCGCTTTCCACGCCTACCGACCGCCAGGCAGCCCCGTACTCACACAGATGGCCAAGGCGCCGGCCCCCATCCTTTCAGGAAGGGCTGGGAAGAAGCGAGGCGGCCGGGAGGGGTTGCAGGAAGGAGGCGCTCGGAGGCTTTCCCCCTCCACACACACCTCCCCCAGCGATGGTCTTGCAGGGCCGGAAGGCGGAATCTCTTCGCGCGTCGCTTGATCCCCGAGGGGGTCCACGGGCGCCGCGACGGTCTCGCCCCGCAGGGAAGTTCAGTTTCCCTTCGCGCGCGGGATGCTGACAGGGAGAGCAGCAAAGAGAGAAAGAACTCTTTTCGGTCGGCCCTGGAAGTCACGTGACCCGGGGCCTCCGAGTCAAGCCGCATCTTCCCCGGAAATTCCAGGGATTTCAACGGGAGGCTGGCGAGGAATGCCCGCTGGAAGTCGGCCGTAGCCCAGCGGCAGAAGCAGCAGCAGCAGCAGCAGCAGCTGGCATAGCGACTTCGTGTATTCATTGTTCTATACTGCATTATTATTGAAACGCAACACAGGTCGTCTTCAACGTACGACCGCAATTGAGCCCAAAATTTACGTTGCGAAGTGAGTTTTGTCCCATGTTGTCCATCCAGCCCACAAACTGTTTACTCTTCTTCCATCTGGGAGGAGGTTCAGGTGCCTGCAGTCTTAAGACCAGCAGGCTTGGGAACATCGTTTACCAAACAGCCGTTTCCTTGCTGAACTCCTCCTTGCTTCCCTTAATAATAGATGATGTATTTTGTATAATTCTCTGTGCATTTGTATTTATATTCAACGTGTCCATAAACATTTTGTACAGTTGTATATGTTCATATATGTGCAGTCACGTACATACATGTGCTCATGTACATACATTTTGTTGGGTTTTCCATTGACATATTCATAGATGCCTTGCATATTTGCATACATATATTTTACTGTTGTTTTGCACTCTGGTTGGATGCTAACTGCATTTCGTTGCCTGCATCCATGGCAATGACAATAAAGTTGAATCTAATCTAACCTAATTTATTGTCATTGCCATGGATCTAATTTTATGACTTTTCATACCACAGTTGTTAAATGAATCACTGCAGTTGTTAAGTGGCTTCCCCATCGACTTTGCTTGTAAGAAGATTGCAAAAAGTTATCGCATGACCCCCTGGACACTGCAGATGTCCTAAAAATGAATCAGTTGCCAAGCATCTGAATTTTGATCGCATGACCGTGGAGAGGCTGAAATTTTGGAAGTGTGAAAAATGGTCATAAGTCCCTTTTTTTCAGTGCCGTTCTAACTTTGAACAGTCATTAAATAAACTGTTGTAAGTAGAGGACTACCTATACAGGTAGTCTTTGACTTAACAACAGTTCACATAGTGACCGTTAGAAGTTACAGCAGCACTGAAAAAAGTGACTTACGACTGTTTTTCA
The DNA here is from genome assembly GCA_033807585.1 of Hydrophis major. Classification (NCBI taxonomy): domain Eukaryota; kingdom Metazoa; phylum Chordata; class Lepidosauria; order Squamata; family Elapidae; genus Hydrophis; species Hydrophis major. The sequence goes on from CM066333.1 coordinate 18,003,957, forward strand.
CACTTATGACCGTTACAGCATCCCCATGCTCCTGTGATCAAAATTCAGATGACCTTGGAAAAGATGCAACAAGTAAGTGAAAACAAAAACTGGAAACAGAATACAGGTAGTTCTTGACTTACAACAATTCATTTAGGGTCCATTTGAAATTACAATGATACTGAAAAAAGTGAGTTATGACCATTTTTCAAACTTACAACCATTGCAACATCCCCATGGCAACTGACTCATATTTATGGTGGCCATAGTGACTGGGGTCATGTGATCATCTTTTGCAACCTTCTGCCAGCCAGATTGACTTTAACAACCATGTTACTAATTTAACAACCTCTGTGTGTCAGGGCTCCGATAGTAACCCCCATTTAAATAATGAGTCTGAGTTTAGCCTGATTTTCAAAGCTCGAAGAAGATTTAGCATAGCCAACTCTGAGGAATATCATTCATTATCACCTTTGACCCTGGTTTTCCCACACCCCCTGAGTGTATCATAATTCATATTCTCCAATGGGACACATCCATAGCCCAGAGTCATCAATCATGTTCTCCAGTTGGAATTTTGCGTGACAGAAACTTTGGTCACCTGGAAACTATCTATGAAAACATCCATGGAATGCAATTTCTGTTTTGCAGCTGCTATACTACTACCCCGTCCCTTTCTGTTGGCAACTCTAAAAGACCAGAGAAATATTTTATGAGTTGACACTGTGATTCACTTAACAACTGTGTCAAGAAGATTTGCTAAATGGGACGACACCACTAAAAGGTTCTTCCCAGGAAACCCCGGAGAAGAGGGGACACCACCCAGGCCTGTATCTGTATAGGTAGTCCTTGACTTATTGCCATTCATTTAGTGGCTATTCCAATTATGATGGCACTGAAAAAGTGACTTATGTCCAGGTCTCACACTTATGACTATTGAACATCCCCACAGTCACATGATCAAAATTTAGGCCCTTGGCAACCAGCATGTATTTACCACAGTTGTAGAGTCCTGGGATCATGTGATTACCAGTTGAGACAATCCTGGCTCCTGACAAGGAGTTGTTGGGGGAGGCCAGATTCACATAAGGATTGCATGATTCACTTAGCAACAGTGATCTGCTTAACAACAATGGCAAAAAGGTCATAAAATCAGGTGCAACTCACTTAACCTCTGCTTGGCTTAGCCGTGGAAATTCTGATGCCAATTTTGGTCATTAGTCCAGGGTTAGTTGCATTGTGATGCTGCCCACCGACACAGAAGGGGTACAGCATCTTTTGCAATGCTACCTAGTCACCATGATGAAAACACTAAACTCCTGGGGATGCCCAAGTAGACATCTACATAATTTGGCCAAAGAAGATGTTCATTCTTAGGTATATTTGCTTTGTCTCTTACTCGCTCCGAAAGATAAATTTTCTGCTACAGTTTTGTTGTTGTTATTTCTCATAAACACGGATACTGAACCAAAATGAATTGCTTTTCTGATCACTGGTTGCAACGGAAGGGATCTGAATGTATTTTTTAAACTGCTCATTAAAATCACCAGTAAGCTCTTTAAAAAAAAAAAAAAAAAAAACAACTTTCTTTGGATTATACCCTACCTGAGCACAATTTGATGATCTATATGATAAAAGTAGAAACAGCAACACTTGTAGGCAGATTTCAGAGAAGAGAAACCATCAAACACAGGAATAAAGTAGACTTCTGTTTGTAAAGTCTGCATGCTGTCTGGGGAATTCTGGGAGCTGAAGTTCATATATCTTAAAGCTGCTGCAGGTTGAGAAACACTGCCTTACAGGGACAAATGTCGCAGTCCTGAGAAGGAATAGCTACTGGTAGGTTATTTCAAAATACATAGTTTCCTGATTTAAGATATATAGAGCACTATGGTGGCGCAGTGGTTAGAATGCAATGTTGCAGGCTAACTCTGCCACTGCCAGCAGTTCAATCCTGACCGACATAAGGTCACTCAGCCTTCCATCCTTCCAAAGTGGGTAAAATGAAGACCTAGATTGTTGGGGGCAATATGCTGACTCTGTAAACCGCTTAGAGAGGGCTGTAAAGCGGTATAAGTCTAAGTATTATTGCTATATTATTATTTGCAAAATAAAGGATTAAATCCCTATTTGAACAATGCTGTTATTAGAGCCAATTCAAGATCAGAAAATCAAGTTCATTCTATTCAGAGGGAGGAAGGAAACAGTTTCTTCCATTTTTTTTTCTTAAAAAAACTACCAGACTTTTAAATGCAGTCTTGATATCCTCATCTCTAAGATTGATTAACAAAAAAGAGGTAAAGATTTCCCCTGTGCAGATGCTTCCATAGTAATGTGGACATCCATGGAATGTTGTTATCTTCCCACAGAAATTGTACCTATTTATCTACTCTCATTTGCATGCTTTTGAAATGCTAGGTTGTCAAGAATGGGAGCTCATCCATCATGTGGTACTTGAACTACAGTAGTTCATAAGCCAAATATTACCATACTATTTAACCTGTTTTCTGATATCAAAGTCCAGGGATGTACACAGGAAAGTGTATATGGAAATATGCAAAAATGGTAGCCATGCATAGAAGCTGAGGGGGGTTCATGTGCAGAAGCTGAGGAGGGTTCATATGGAAAAGTTGTGGGGGCATTTATGCACAGAAGCTGAGGGGTGTGTGTGTCTTAGTGCAACATCGCTCTCACCACAGAGGGCAGATTTCAGCCTCCTCCCCTAATCTGCGATAGCTGTCCTTGATTTTTGTATGAAATTGAAAGAGAACATTCAGTATTTTATTTGTAGCTCTCAAATGTTAACACCATGTGGCAGTATTTATTTATTTATTTGATCCTTTCGCTTCTGCTTTTCTGGCAAAAAGAAAGGAATGCCCTGATTCTAAGTCACATTTTTTCCTTTTGTCAGGAGTGGAAATCAAAGCCTTTGTCCCTAGTCAAATTCCAAGTGATCAGAGTGACATTGTAGAAGACTTTCCTTGGTAATGTATGCATTTAGTTCAAACCACACCTCTTCAAGACAATGAAATCTTGCCCTAAAACAGGGGTGTCCAACCTTGGCAACTTTAAGACTTGCGGACTTCAACTCCCAGAATTCCTCAGCCAGCTGCTGGCTGAGGAATTCTGGGAGTTGAAGTCCGCAAGTCTTAAAGTTGCCAAGGTTGGACACCCCTGCCCTAAAATATGGGTGAGCAACCCATACCTCCTCCTTTTGCTAGAATGCTAGAGTTATAATAACACAACTTAAAAGTGGATTAGGAAGCTGTGGAAAAAGTATTTTGTAATTTATTCCCTATAGTTTGCACATCTATAATTGACTCTCACTTCTCTCTTTTTTTAAAAAGCAAAAATCCAACTGGTACCTGTTCCCCCACAATGTGACCATTGGCTGATGTATAAAATCCTCCAACCTCTCTCTCAAAAAAAAGGAGAGATTTGTTTTTAATGTATTTATTTAGCATATGGCAAGGAGGGAGGGAGGAAGAAAAGGAGGAGGGAAGGAGGAAGATTTGAGTTGCTGAAATTATCTGTCCCAGCCACAAACTGCAATGTTTCTCTGTCATAAGGTTTGTTGCTGGGAAGAGAGATGTGGCAAACAGTATAATGTTCTTTGCAAATTAAGAGCTTCATACAAAAATTCTGGTTCACAGTTCTAGAACTTGAAAGAGTTTACACTTTGCTCTTAGTTGTTTTGTTTATAGAAATCCTGATGCGACCGGATTCAATTATTATGATAGCACTTTGATATATAAGACAAAGCTGAAATATTCTGTCATAAAAGTGACTTGGTTTTTGTGAGATAGAGGTATTGAAAATGTTAACTTTTTAAGCATGGATGTGTTGTTGAATAGGCAAAAATGTTGACATCTTACAGAAAACCAAAATTCCTCATTCCTCTCCATATTATTATTCTATCATCATTAAAGTGGCTGGATGACTTTTATTGTCTGGCCCAGAGAATAAAATACCACTTCAATGCCTCTTTCTCACACTGAGAAAAGGATCTGGAATTCAGGACTATAAAAGGGTATGTGTGCTTGTGATGGGGTTGTGTCCAGCCACTGGACAAATTTGTACTTAGATAATCTTGCATTGCTGCACTGCAAAGTCAAACACAATATCCACCTGGTAAGTGTATTGAGCCACAGTTATTGATTCATTAACTCTAACACTTCTGAGTTGATATTCTGAAAGATTTTCTACTTTCCCTTTCAAGCAGTTTAGCAGGGTGACCAACAAAAGTGAAAGAAAGAGTGCATCTAGCAGAAATGCAGATAGTCCTCAACTTGCAAACACAATTGAGCCCCAAGTTTATTTTACAACTTTTCTTGCCGCATTTGTGAAGTGAATCACTACAATTGTTTAATTAGTAACATGGTTGTTGAGTGAATCTGGTTTTCCCTTGACTTTGCTTGTTAGAAGGTCACGAAAGATCACATGATTCCGGGACACTGCAATCGTCATAAATGTCAGTCAGTTGTCAGGCATCCAAATGTAAATCACCTTGAGATGCTTCAATGGTCATAAGTGTGAAAAATGGCCGTAAGTCACTTTTTTCAGTGTAACTTTAAAATGTCACTAAATGAACTGTTGTAAATTGAGGACTACCTGTAAAACAAAATCTCATCAGCAGTAAGAAATGAAAGGTGGGTCTTTTAAATGCAAATCTTGAGCAGAGATGAAATTTAAAAGTTAAGAGGCTTTAGAAAGCAAACAACTCTGCCTGAAGTATAAGCAATGACATTATCATTGATTTATTTAGGATCATACATGTAAACACTTTTCTTTCAGGAATTTACAATGGTTTCCAATGGAGACCTTCTTCCTTCATTTTTTTTTCCTCAGGAAGCTGTGCCTTGTGAAAAAATGTAGCTGGGAAGACCCAGAGGGCCAGCCAAAATTCCCAATCCAGTTAATACTGCACTTTTCTTACACAATGGTAAGAAAAATATCCCTTGGAAAAATAATATGCTCAACAATATAATGAGCACGAGAGGGAATAAACAAAGGGTTGGGTTTTTTAAACTTTTGGAAGATTGACTTCTATAATGAAATATCTACACGTGCTAAGCCTACAGTATGGTGTCAATGGTATCAATATCATTGTTTGAACTTCAGCAGCACAATATTAAGAGATTGGAGATATAGAAAGAGCATATGGGTTTCCCAAAGGTGCTTTTCAAAAGACAACTGAACTTCCTTTGTTTTTTCCCTTGAAGACGTGTCACTTCTCATCCAAGAAGCTTCTGCTGAGGAGAACTGAAGAGAGCCAAAGAAGCTTCTTGGATGAGAAGTGAAACATTTTCCAGGAAAAAGCAAAGAAAGTCCAGTTGCCTTATAAAAAGCACCTTTGGGACAACCTGGATGATAGAGAATCTCCATAGATATTTAGCTAAATGTATGCATTGCATTTATGTTTCTAGAGGTAGTCCCTGAATTATGGCCACTATGAAACCTGCTCCTCGTGGTTGTAAATCATGACGTTCATAAATTGGATCGACCACATGACCAACCCAATTTTATAACCTTTTTTGTGGTGGTTGTTAAATGGTTGTATTCATTTGTTTATCAAATTTATAGGCCACCCATTTTACCTCAAGGTAAATAGTAAAGTGCAATCATAAAGCAATGCTGCAGTTGTAACGCAATCATTGCAGTCATTAAGTGAACATGATGGTTTTATGTGAACCTATGGACTGGTTTTGCCAAAAAAAGTAAGTAAATGCCATATTTTGGCAAAACTCTCATAAACATGGAAACGTGATTGTGAGATGCTGCAAATGGACGTAAATGCAGGCTGGTTGGTTAGTGCTCAAAGTGCAGTCATGTGGCCTAGCTGTCAGACCTTTGAATCCAAGTGCACTGTAATGCTAAGTAATTTGTCACAGATAGAGGACTACCTCAAATCTATGGAATTTGGGGAACGAAGACTGGTCATGCTTCATATGCTTGGAAACATTGAGTTACTACTGCTGGTTTTGCTACATTGGCCTGACAGGTAAGTCCATCAGTCTCCAAGGGAGTACACTGAAGATGATAGTGGTGGACCTCATCTCCAAGGGGGATGAGTCTGTCTACCGAGATGAGGTGGACCGGTTGCTTTCGTGGTGTGGAGGGAATAACTTGGTCCTCAACACCAATAAGACCAAGGAGCTTATAGTGGACTATAGAAGGAACAGATCAGACATCCAGCCCTTGCTTATCAGTGGAGACCGAGTGGAGCAAGTGGCCAGTTTTAAGTTTCTGAGTGTTATCATAAAAGAGGACCTGACCTGGGTTGCTCACATTGCTGCACTGTTCAAAAGGGCTCAGCAGAGATTATACTACCTAAGACTTCTAAGAAAACAACAACTGAATGAAAAACTGCTGGTGACCTTCTACCGCTGCACCACAGAGAGCATTTTAACATACTGCACCTCTATATGGTTTGCCAATTGCACAGTGGCAGATAGGAAAGCACTCCAGAGGGTTAATGTCATTGCCTAGAAGATCATTGGTTGCCTTCTCCCCTCTTTGGAAGAGCTTTACAGCTCCCTCTGCCTTAAGAAAGTTCAAAACATTCCCAAAAATCCATCTCATCCTGGGAACCCTTTTTTTGAACTATTACCATCTGGCAGACGGTATAGGACAATAAAAACAAGGACAAATAGGCTGAAAAATAGCTTCTATCCCAGGGCAGTAGCTCTTCTGAATTCTACTGTATAGTGCAATGTTGGTGTGGTGTTGGGGATTTCGGTTCAATGTATGAAATGTGAAGGATATCTGTTTGTGTTTATATTCATGGTCATGATGTGCATTGAAGATGGTATTTGATTTCATTGTATGAGATGCAATGACAATAAACTAAACTAAATTAAAACAACTGATTGAAGGCCTCCTCCTCCTCCACCTCAGAGTTATCATTGTCTAGATTTTGTTATTTGAAGCTACTTTTGGGTGCATGATTTTTGTGCTGGTGGCTGTTATATGGAGGGATTGCTTATTTACAAAATGACTTCGAAAAAAGGTGTGGCCAATTATAAAATATTTATCAAAAAGCAGATTGGAGAAGCAGTTCCCTGATCTTCATAACATCATCCTCATTTAATGACCCCATAATCCCTTGCGGGATGGAGTCTGTGCAACTGAATGGAATTAGCAGAGTGTTTAATGGCCGGATGCCCTTCCTATCCCCAGTGTGGAGTTTTGTTGGCAGATATATTCTCATTGTGCCCAGAGAAAGAGAAATATCTTTCTCTACCTAGGATCGAACTCACAGTTTCTGATTGTGAGGCAAGAGCTCCACCTCTAGGCCACTGCACCATCCCTCCCTGTTCTTCATAGCATACCATTCCTTAATTTAAATGGCTCTCTTGTTTGCACAAATAAGCATGTAAATAGAACTGACTGCAGCCACCTTCCTTTTCTTTTCTTTTCTTTTCTTTTCTTTTCTTTTCTTTTCTTTTCTTTTCTTTTCTTTTCGACATTGGCCCCACCTTGTTTATTCATGACTTAAAGAGAGACATGAGCAGAGTATATTGCTACATACAATTAAATAACAATTAGGAGAACAACTTATTCTTTTATAAGACATGCACTTTGGGGGATATTACAGCTCTCAGGTTTTGGATGAAATTCCCTCTCTCTCTATTGAATCTCATAAGGCTTTGAAGAAGACAAAATGATTGAGCTAAGACTGGATGGTTCTGTCCCTTTCTGTAATTATTATCTAAGCAGAGTTTATTATAACTTTTCTTACTTTGTTCTTTTTAACACTGAATCAGGTTGAATGAAGTGAGATATCCTTGGATGTTTTTTAGAATTTTGAGACTATATGCCAAATGCCTTGGGAAGACAATTAGCAGAACTGATCTAAGTATGAAGCTGTTTAGACAAAATATGCAGGAGAAAAAGATGAGCAGTAATGAAATGAAAACACACTTGTCAAGTGAAGTATGCATTGACATCCCAGTTTCTCGTTTTATAAGCAAATTTAAAGCGGTGGCCAAAACTTAAACTCTTGCAACAGTCTGGTGGTGCAAGGAAATGTATTGGAATTCTGATGCAACTTCTTCGCTAGAGCCTCTTCCATAAATCCCACAGACAAAAAGATTATTAATAAATGTCAGATATAGTAGTGGCTTGTGTATAAGCTGAAGAAGCATAATTTTAAGTCAGCTATAAAGATATTTGTTTGCTTAAATAAATTTATATGGCTGTCCCATTCACTTTCAGTCACTCGGCAGCTTATAAACATACCCAATATGAAAACAATAATAAGTAATAACTGCGGCTTTGCTCCGCATTTGGAAAGCTTCTCACTGGGTGGTCGAATGCATCAAGAAAGACACCAGTCCGGTTCTATCTTGGGTGAGCTGCCCCGATCATGAGCTCGGGAAGCTCTTTTATTAAAAACACATAGTAATACATCACAAGCGGTGAATTCTATCCAATCATTATGTTACATGAGCAGAAATATTAGTGGACACATAGTAGCATCAAATCACAGTGTTATATGGTCAGTTTTAGTAGGTACAAAGTAGCCAATCAACGCTTGCAGTCCAGTTAGTAGCCCTTGGTGTTGTATTGCAGATTGATGTTCTTTGTTCCTGGTACATGCTTTCAGCCTACGTGAGGCCTTGAAGCCTTGGGGCCTGGCATGTACCGAAACTTGTTGATTCATTACTGCATCTCCTCTGTTTTAGTTTTATATGGAGGAAATTCTTCTGGATCTTCGTCATTGCCCATGCAAAAACTTGTGCGAACGTACGCATCAGGGACTTCTGAGGGAATGACTTTGTACAGAGGTTCTTTTTCCCATAGGGCATTAACCTGTGCAATGGCACGCTTTTCAGCTAACAAGGACAGACTATTGGAGATAGTGCGAAAAAAAATTGGTAACACACATGAAAGAATAACGCATCCTGCAGCAATCATACCTATGAGAGCTACTATGGGTTGTAATCCTGGTAGTTTTGGGAACCAGGAACTAAAAATATTTTTAAAATCAATACCTTGCCATATTTGATTAGGATTATAGGTTAATTGTCACATCTCAGTTGTTAATTGTACTACTACTTTGCCAACCTTATCAATTTGAAGACAACAATTCATGAGATTGAACCTACCACCCACCCCTCCTTCTTTGGCTAGTATGTAATCTAAAGCTAAGCGATTTTGGTAGACAGCTGTGCATAATTTGTCTGTAGCAGTTGCTAGAGTGTTTAGAGCTTTGTCTATTCGTTGGCCTGCTAAATCTAAAACAGCTTGTAAACGAATAATTCTATTAATCATATATATGGGGGTTCTGTACCCCCAGGACCCGCCCTGGGCCCAAGTGGCAACGCTGTAAGTGCAGACGATTTGTTCTGAGGTCCAGGTATCCCCTGTGTATTCTGATTGACAGGGGAAACCTGCAAAGACATTGTCTTTTCTTGCGGGATAATGTATCATACACAGGGATGCCTACTTCTTGCTTAATGGAGATCGGTAGGAGGAAAAAAGAAGGTCTTATCCACCCCAATACACATGATCCTTGCCAATCTGCTGGAAGGGATGGATAGGCTAGGTTACCACAAATCCAATACATGTTATTTGGGGCTATCCATTCTTGGGAAGATGTTGTGTCATTGAGATAAGGAAGGAGGGAGGTGTTGAATTTGGCAGGTGTGGTGGTAGCATTGTCAGGTGCTGTTCAAGTCTGATAGGAGTTATCCCATGTACCTAAGCAAAGGAAGTGTCCTACTGGAGTGGACCCATTTTGGGAAAAGCAGTTTCTACCAATTAAGTTGGTGGTAATTGTCCAGATAAGTGGATCGGAAACTGTTCTAGCTGTTATGTTTCCTACAGAAGACATGTTATTGAACAGTGATGGTGAGGCTTCTAAGGCTTGCCACGGCCATTGTTCTCCTGTGGTGGTTCCCCCACAGACAAAACAATTGATTATTGCAAGTTGTTTTGCAATTTTTTCTGCCATATCCATGAACAAGTTTTTTGCAATAACACTGGTATCAGGGTTTTTTTCTAATTTCCTTAAATTGTTATATACCGACCATCCCAATGATGTTTCTTTACCTTCATATATTACTTCAGTTTTTATGGTAATGTAAGTGTTTGGATCTGATCCTGTGCCATCAATCCCTATACCATAAGTATCCAAGGCAGGGTGTTGTCTGGAGATGGTGATTTCTACCTTTTTGTCTGTGGTAGACCCTGATATTCGTTTGAAATGTGACAGATGATTGCAGCCTGAGTACCCTCCCCCGGTATAATCACAGACACAAGACCAATCTGAACACTCGATGGAACCTCCACAAGGGATCCATTGGTTGGGGTTCCCTATGGCCCAGTTAATGGGCGTATGACACAAATATTTATGATTGTGGGCGTATGTTGTTTTCCAGTCAACTGACCCGCATGAATGTCCCCCTGGTTTAGAACAAGCAACACAAACATCAAAGATGAAAACAATTGGGTGAGTACCATCCTTGAGCACGGTGGTGTGGTTTAGGTAGTAAAGTTTTCCCTCTCCCTCAGGATCAGATCTGTCAGAGGTTCTCGGAAGTCCCACCCATAAGGTGACGTTGAGACGTACAGCCGTCTTGGGATCGTAGCAAATGGCTTTTGAGTTTTTCTTACATAGATGGTACATGGTCCCGTTGTTTTGGCAAGTTTTTTCTGGTAGGAAGGCACTTCTGCGGTTGTTGGGCATGGTAGATGAGAGTTAGTTGAATGGAGCTTGCTTGCGTGGTTTTGGTCAGGCAGGGGGCGCAGCCTCCTGATGCACTGGTGGGGTTCTGCAATCTCTTAACCCGATGTAGAAAAGGGGTGGCCTGGACATGAATGTCAGGCTGATTTGTGAATTGTCTGTGATGATGACGAGGTGAACGGGGTCTGAGGATTGTCCAGGAGTCATAAATGTTACGTATGGAATCGTAGAGGCGTCGACCAGAGCAATAATAGGTGGTGGCAGTAGGACGAAGTATGAGGAGTGTAGTCCGAAGAGGGTGTTCAAAGGTGTTGATCTGGAAAGAAGCATTGTTGGAGATATGGAGCCATGGCTGAGGAAGCGTTGACCATCTGAGATAGGGTGGAAAAATGTCCCCAGATGCGGTGCAGGTCAACAGAAGGGGGGTGCCTGGCGTGAAGTAAGTCACTCGAGACGGGATGGAGACCTTGGAGGCACGGGCGGTAAGAAGGAGGAGGAGGGTCGGCAAGGCAATGAGACGAATCATGTTGATACGTCTGCAGGTGGTGATTTTTCTATCTTGGGGTGGTATGGTCTGACGTGTCGTCCAGGAACCTACAGGACACGATCTGGAAGCTGGATAGCTGCGTAGCCACGACCCCAGGTGAGGAGAGCAGCAGACCCTTCCAAGTAGGGTCTGGCAGTTGACGGTAGTATACCTGTGGTTTGGGAGAATCAGGGGAAGGGGGGGGGAAATGTCGCTCCGCTGCCGTCGTAGCAGGGGTGCCGGTGAGATTGAGGAAGTTAAGTGTATAAAGACAGAGATTAAGGGTGTCTTGCATCACCAGGAGGCCAAGGGCTTTTTTCCCTTTGATCAAATGTTGTTCTAACGCTGTTTTTAGTGTTAGGTTGGCTCTCTCTACCAGAGCTTGTCCTTGGCTGTTATAAGCGATCCCAAATTTGTGGGTAATTTGCCACTTAGCGCAAAATTCTGACATGGCTATGCTAGTGTATGCGGAACCATTATTTTTATTTTTATTTCATTTGGGCGTCCCAACGATGCAAAATTGCAAATGCAATGGTTGATGACATGTTTGGAGGCTTCTCCTCTTTGCGGGGTTGCCATTATAAACCCTGAATAAGTATCAATTGTGACATGCAGATACATCCAGGGGGCAAATGGAGGAAACTGAGTAACGTCCATCTGCCATATTTCACAGGCTTTCAACCCGCGGGGATTTACCCCTAAGGGAATGGAATGGACTTGTTGACTGCAGGTGGGGCACTGCTGTCTAATGGCTGAGGCTTCAGCCATAGTAAGGTTGAAATGTTTCATGAGAGCTTTAATGTTTTGATGGAAGTATGAATGGCTTTCCCAAGGAGTTAATGTGTGTGAGGTCATGATGCCTGCAGCCACTTGATCATTGCCTTCCTGGAGGATTCCTGGGAAGGGTTGGTGGCTGCGGATGTGTGCTACAAAGAGAGGGTGCTGATGCTGTGCAACAAGGTGTTGCAATGTAACAAAAAGAGAGAGAAGGTTTTTATCAATAGCGGGAGAGAGGTAAGAATCATGAATAGTAGAGACTATTTGGGTAACATATAGGCTGTCTAGGATTAAGTTGAGGGGTTCGTTAAAATTCTGGAGGACTAATATGGTTGCAGCAAGCTCAGCCCTTTGTGGTGATGTTTACACAGGTGTGGTTTTAGTGTGCCACACCCCATTCCTTTGCCAAGCGCATGCCCCTCGTTCCCTACTGCCATCAGCAAATATAGTCAAGGCATTGACCAAAGGCCTTTTGCTGATGGGAGAGGAGAGATGGGTATTGTCTGAATGATTTGAAAACGTGGATCAGTGGGTGGGTGGCAGGAAACTAGTCCAGGCCAGTCGGCTAAGGCAAACTGAATTTCCTGGGAGTTTTGGAATAGAGATTCCCATATTTGTAGCGAAAAAGGGATGAAAAGTGTGGAGACATCTATTCCCATGAGTAATTTTGCACAGCTCCTGCCTTTTATGGTCAATTGAGCCAATTGAGCTGATTTGGAAGTGATGGAGCATCGGGGCGTATGGGAAAGATGGATCCACTCTATGATGTGGAGCTTTTGGTCCTTTTCAATTACTGCCGCAGTCATAAGCCTCGGGGTGGTTAAAATGACCATATCTAGAGGAGTATTGGCAGCAGCTCTGTCTACCCATATTTTTCAGATATTCTCTTCTATTTGAGTTATTGCTTGGAGCTGAGGTTGCTGCAAGGATATTATGTCAGCAGGCTTTTTTCCCCAGGTAAGGGCTTCGAACAATGGAGAAAGAATATCAGTGGTCAAAGACATTACCATACGGAAAATATCTTTCCAATCTTGGGGTAACATAAAAAAGGAGGAGCTGATGGTGTTAATGAAGCCTCTGACATATGGTGCCTGGATGCCGTACATGGCCACAGCTTGTTTTAAATCTCTGATTAATTTCATGGGTAAAGGTTCAAGTCTAGGCACCACATTTCTGGCTCCATCCCCTATATATTCAATGGGACAAAGAGAGAGCTCTTCCAGGGTAAGAGAGCCCTCCTTGCATCCCTGCACCATGGCTTGTGCGATCGCTCCCATGGGTGTTTGATCCTCTGCTGGATTTGAGTTAGGAGGATTTATGGGTTCAGCAGCAGTGGGGGAGGAAGCTTCTAACGAGAGAGCGTCCTTTGTTTTGGTTTCAGCTGTATAAGGAGGAGGACCCTCCTTAGGGGAGGGTCCTTTGGTCAGTGCTAAACCATGGATTTTTAAACATTCCATGACTATTCTCCATGTTGTCAGACTCTTTGGCGGAGCCCTGGGAGTATTATGAAAATAGTCACCCAAATAGTTGCTGTGTGGAGACTTTCAAGGACCCTTTCTCCGGATAAGCCGGACATTGTGTGTAAATGTAAGTTAAAAGGGTGATAAGGTCCTTTTTAGTTGGAACCGAGAGCGTTTTGCCCTGATTCCTAAGAATAATAATTGAGCTCTTCGTTAATTCTCCTAATTCCTGCAAATGTGCTATCTGCGCTTTGGAGAACTTTCCGCCCATACTCACCTGAAGGGAGGATGTCTTCTTTAGGGAAGATTCCTGGGGAGGGATCCATGACACGAGACGGCGTCCCTGAGTTGCAACTGGCTCGTCCAGCCGGGTGAGATAAGCAGTCGAAGACAGACACACCCGTTTCTTTTAATGGATCACGTCGGGGTCACCAGAGGTGGCTTTGCTCTGCATTTGGAAGGCTTCTCACTGGGTGTCGAATGCATCAAGAAAGACACCAGTCCGGTTCTATCTTGTGTGAGCTGCCCCGATCACGAGCTCGGGAAGCTCTTTTATTAAAAACACATAGTAATACGTCACAAGCGGTGAATTCTATCCAATCATTATGTTACATGAGCAGAAATATTAGTGGACACATAGTAGCATCAAATCACAGTGTTATATGGTCAGTTTAGTAGGTACAAAGTAGCCAATCAACGCTTGCAGTCCAGTTAGTAGCCCCTGGTGTTGTATTGCAGATTGATGTTCTTTGTTCCTGGTACATGCTTTCAGCCTATGTGAGGCCTTGAAGCCTTGGGGCCTGGCATGTACCGAAACTTGTCGATTCATTACTGCAAATAATCCCAAATTTTATCTCTGTAGGGATGATGTTCTACAGGAGAGAACCCTAAACAGCTTTAAAACTGTTTGCATAACTTTATTAGGACTTCATACATCTGATGAAGAACAATAAACCAGAGGAATGGCTTACCTTCAGAAGTTGTGGGTGCTCCATCACCAGAGGTGGTATTCAGCAAGTTCTGACCAATTCTGGAGAACCCGTAGTGGAAATTTTGAGTAGTTTGGAGAATTGGCAAATCCCACCTCTGACTGACCCTGCCCCCATCTCTTCTCTGCCTCCCATTGAGTCCCAGCTGATTGGCTGGGTCTTCTTTTGTTGCCCTGCACAGAAGAATGGAGCTGGAAAGCAGGTTAGTGGGGTGGGGGTGGGGGGAATGGAGATTTTTGCAGTATCTTTCCCCTGCCACACCCACCAAGCCACACCCACCAAGCAGAGGTGGTATTCAGCCAGTTCGGATCAGTTCTGGAGAACTGGTAGTGGAAATTTTGAGTAGTTCAGAGAACCGGCAAATACCACCTCTGACTGGCCCTGCCCCATCTATTTTCTGCCTCCTGAGTCCCAGCTGATCGGCTGGGTCTTCTTTTGTTGCCCTGCACAGGAGAACGGAGCTGGAAAGCAAGTTAGTAGGCTGGGGTGGGAATGGGGTTTTGCAGTAACTCCCCCCTGCCAGGCTCGCAAAGCCACGCCACGGCCACAGAACCAGTAGTAAAAAATTTTGAATCCCACCACTGTACATTACCTTTTAAAAAGAGGCTTTTAAAAAGAGACCACCATTTGTCTGAAATGGTACAGGGTCTACTGCTTGATCAAGGAGTTGGTCCAAAGTCCCTTCAACTGTTATTCTGTTAATTGAACGCCAGAAAAACTTATGTATAAATTGTGTTTATTAGCATTTAAGGTTGTTAGGAATATAAGTCACCTAACAGGTATTTGGGTTAGAAATATATAAACCAGGATAAGCATTTTAAAACTGTATCTTTAAGAAAATACAAAACTGTAATTAGGTGTGGTTTCTCAAACGGCCATAAGATGGAGCTAGAAACCTGGTTTGCCTTAGTCTCAGAAGAGAATGTGATTGTATCTCTGTTTCCTTCTGTTGGAAAATATTGCCGTTCCTCCATTTTTCCTAATTGACTGATATTTCTGGATTTGATGTAAGTCTGATACTGAACTGTTTTTGACACTGGAATTTGTTATTGGATTATCCCTGGATTGAAAAACTGACTGATTTACCTGTGAATGACTTTGGACTGCTAATCTTGAATTTTGCTTAAACCTTTCTGGAAGTAAAAACCTACATTTACTGTACAGTGTATCTGTGTTTATTATTCAAACACTTCTCTCAAATACATCTCCCTGTATGCGCTCATTCTCCTAACGGGGAATTACCTCAACAAAGGTGCTATAAGACTCTGATTTCTTTAAGAATAAATGTCTCAATAATTCCCACAAGTAAAGTTTTTGAAAAAATCACATTTTCAACTAAAAGAAAGACTATACACTGCTTTTATACACATATTATCCTGAGAAGCCAATGTATCTGTTCTACAACTAGGATATGATAGATTCCTTCTTCTTCTGTCCAGTAACTGAGTCCAGTAACAGTTGATCATTATCTTTATATTATGCCCATTCATGGGATTATTCTTATTTAAAAGGCATATTTTAAAATATTTTAATATTTAATATTTTTTAAATGGCATATCAGTCAAGGTCCAGATGAACAGCTCTAAAGACTTTCAATAATGGTTTGCTTGTTCTCCAACCTGCAACCTTTCAAATGTACAGGGTTTCCCCGAAAATAAGACCTAACTGGAAAATAAGTCCTAGCATGATTTTACAGGATGCTTGTAATATAAGCCCTACCATCTCCCAAATAAGCCCCAGTTAAGATCTTCAGCGAGACAGACACATTTAGTACTGTGTTTCCCCCAAAATAAGGCCTAACAGGAAAATAAGTGCTAATGCATCTTTTGGAGCAAAAATGAATATAAGACCCGGTCTTACTTTGGGAGAAACACAGGTATGAGATTGCAAGTTCCAGAATTAGGAGCCAACGTGGCAGAGAATTCCGAGAGTAGCAGTTTCAATTCACCTGGAAAGGGCCAGTAGGAAAACATGTTTTATGTGATATAATATCTAGGTTTGACATCTTATCCTCCTTGGAAGATTTCTGTAGATTGTATAAAGTGAAAGGCCCATTTTTTTTTTTTTTTTAGTTTTAGAAAGTCCAATTAGGCCAAGAAAAAAAAAAAGGCCACTTGTCAAGCATGCTACATTCCATTGTAAAGACATGGCTGAGTCTTTTTCTACGGCTCTTAACATGAATAAACAAATGAGGCCTACTGGAATGGAACGGAGTTGGATTTTTGAAGGAGATTCAACAAGCTTGGCTTGGTTCAGGAGGTCCATCAATAAACCAAAAAAAAAAAAAAAAATTCACATGGAAGAAAACCATAGAAGGCAAGAGATTCAGTGATTCACTATGATGGCAAGAAACAAAACAGAGAATACTGCAATAAATGTCTTTTAATGGGCTCATTAGTTTTCTTGTCTAGGTTCTGAAGTTTCTTGTTGGTGTCCAGAGTAAGAGATAGATCCTGCCCTTGGATTCTTGTTCCCTTTGTTCTCTCCTTGCCATCTAGAGTGGAGTTCCTATTTCAGCTTCATCAGGCCAGAAGTAGTGATGTCCTTGGGTTTCAAACAGTTTGCTGGAGAAACCCTTGGAGAGAGCAGATGGCGTTTGGCTGGTCTGAAACGCTGGGTCAAGCAGGAATGCTGTAAATCACAGTGACAAACAGCAGTCACCGCTGCTGGTTCTTTGGCAAACATCTCCCTATCTGGCACATCCATTATTAGAATGCCACAAAGAGAAATATTAAGTCCAGGAGGTGGCACTCAGCAATCCTGAAGAGCAGATGGACTCCATCAAACCAATGGGTCATACTGGTGCTTGGCAGCCTCTGTTACGTCCCATTATCACCATAGGATTGGAGCCAATAGTGGCTGTGTGGCAGAGAGAGAGAAAAAGGCTCCTTAAAAAAAAGTCCTTGCTTTACTCTTATTTGTTTTAAAAATAGATATGGAGTCCACCCCCATGTGTAGTTCAAGGCAGCTTACTATATTAATACACAACTAAAAAAAATACAAGAGAATACTACATGTCCATTATGCATCCCCCAAAGAAAATCCCACTTGGTTCAGGGCTGGTTCTGAAGCTTTCAATACTTCAAGTTATAGGACGCTTTTAGAAGGTTTTTATCCTGATTTTTTTTCATATATAATACAAGGCAGCAAACATTCCGATATTCCTAGTTCTGATGTAAGATCCTTGTCTGTTCTTGAATCTGATCTCCATAGGCCATAAAAGATGAATAGGCAGAATGAGAGTGGCCAAAAATCAGTCATTGTAGGTAGAGGATCCTAGATTGTTCTTGGTTTGTGATGGTGATGGTGCAATCAAACTTCAACTATATTTATGGACAATCACTCCATCATGTTGGCCCTCTGGACATTTTTGGCTGTTCCTGGTGAACACTCCTGAAGGAAAGGGGATGCAGAAGCTTATTGGCTTTAGGGAGCTTTTTGTTCAAGGGCAGCTTTGAATGTAACTAAGGAAGCCAAATTCCACAGGGATGGAAATCGTATTATTTGTAGAGCATCTTCTTAGAGCAACCTCTGTTGCCAGAATATAAAACCTAGCTGCAAAATTCATGGATTTCTAGGTATGGTATTTTGCAAAATGTCATTTGTAATGAAAATTCTTTTTTGTGCATTATTCTTTTATTTCCTGTTCTTTCTTTCTATCTATTTATTTATCATTTATGTATGTAGCTATGTATCTACCTACCTACTTACCTATCATCTACCTACCTATCATCTATCTATCTATCTATCTATCTATCTATCTATCATTTATTGTATAGATATGTGTGTGTTTTGTGTGTGTATGTGTGTGTGTGTGTGTGTGCATGATAAGAGGAACTAGAACAATCCATGTGCTAGGAGATACTTGTTGGGACATTGATGTCAACCTAGCAAAGTAGTCCAGACAAGGAGTACAAGTAGATGCATTAATTCCACTTTTGTTATAAGGCCATGTTAACAGAATCTTGCAAGTTTGATAGTAGTATATTTCTCCCCCATCACTTTTACAGCCTAAGAAACTGGGGAGGGTCCCTTCTGAGACATTTGCCATGTCTCCATTCCTGCTGCAGGCATGGCTGCCTCTTGTCTGACATTCCCCTGGTTGTGGCTCTTCCCCATCTCCCAAGGACATTCGCACATGCCATTACCCTGTTTGACCCACTTAACCAGGCTATCAGTTGAAACTGTTTACACACAAAGTGTTTGCTAGGACATTAAGGTTGAAAAACCCAAGTCAAAGCCAAAAAGGCATAAACTGCTTCTTTGAAAGACCAGTGTGTCTCAATGCAAACCGAAAGAAACATTTTATATAAGTTGCATGACTACTTATGTCTCCCTGTTTTCCAGTGGAACACTTTTTTTTATAGTACTGCTTTCTTTTCATCCAGATGTTTCTCTCCAGGCTTAAAAGCCATTAACATAAACGACTAAAGCTGTGGATGAAGATTCACACATGTGCTGTTAGCGCATATTCAATAGGAGGGATCTTGGAAGTGCAGGTAATCCTTGATTTACGACCACAATTGAGCTCAAAATTTCTGTTTGCTATGTGAGACATTGGTTAAGTGAATTTTGCGCCATTTTACGACCTTTCCTACTACTGTTGTTAAGTGAAACATTGCAATGGACAAGTTAGTAACCCGGTCATTAAGTGAATCTGGCTTCCCCATTGACTTTGCATGTCAGAAGGCCGCAAAAGGTGATCACATGATCTTGGGACCCAGCAACAGTCATAAGTATGAACCAGTTGCCAAACATCTGAATTTTGATTACATGATCATGAGGAGGTTACAAGGGTTGCAAGTGTGAAAAATGGCCATGTCCCTTTTTTCAGTACTGTAACTTTGAACGGTCACTAAATGAACTGTTGTAAGTCGAGGCCCACCTGTGTTTTGTGACTGCCAATGGAAAGCTCTTGTCTCAGCAGGCAACTTCTAAAAAGCTCAGCAGAATCTTTGATGAAATACCATGAAATTAATTTAGTCACTCAAAGTCGCAATAGCTCTGGGAATAGTGACTTATGACTGTTTTTCACACTTATAACTGTTGCAGCATCCCTATGGTCATGTGATCCAAATTCCGGTGCTTGGCAACTGGCATGTACTTATGACAGTTGCACAAAGTCAGTGGGTGAAGTCCGGTCTGCTTAATAATCTTGCAATTCACTTGACACCTGCTGTGATTCGCTTAACAACTGTGGCAAAAAGGTCATAAAATGAGATACAGCTCACTTAACAATTGCTTGGCGATGAAAATTTGGGGCTCAACTATGGTCATAAGTCCAAGACTACCTTCGCAGCTCTCCTGCGAAGTCATGCAAGACCATGGAACCAGGGGAAGAAATGTGCTCTGCAGAGCACAGTCCCATGAAAGGTTATTAATAAAAGGAGCCTTTCTCTTGCCAAAGGAAGAGAAGAAAAATGGCCTCATCTCAAGAATGGGAAGTGAAAGCAGGTTGCATCTGGCCTTTCCCCATCACTCCGTCTTTTCCTAAGGGGAAGGAAATGCAGACTTTACTCTCTTTCAAACAGCTAAATAGGAGCCAGCAGTGTGCAGCAGCAGTCAAAAAAGCTAATGCAATCCTAAATTGTATTAACAGAGGGATACAATCAAGATCAAGGGAAGTACTAATATCACTCTATAAAGCCTTAGTAAGACCACACCTAGAGTACTGCATCCAGTTTTGGTCATCACGTTATGAAAAAGATGTTGAGACTCTAGAAAAAGTACAGAGAAGAGCAACTAGGATGAATAGGGGACTGGAGGCTAAAACATACAACAAACGGTTGCAGGAACTGGGCTTGGCTAGTCTAGTAAAGAGAAGGACCAGGGGAGACATGATAGCAGTCTTCTAATATTTGAGGGGCTGCCCCAGAGAGGAAGGGGTCAAGATATTTTCTAAAGCATCTGAAGGCCAGACAAGGAATAATGGATGAAAACTGAACAAGGAGAGATTCAACCTGGAAATAAGGAGAAACTTTCTGACAGTGAGAACAATCAACCAATGGAACAACTTGCCCTCGGAAATTGTGGGAGCGCCATCAGTTGAGACTTTCAAGAAGAGATTGGACCGCCATTTGTCAGAAATGGTGTAGGGTCTCCCGCTTGGGCGGGGGGGTTGGACTAGATAACCTATAAGATCCCTTCCAACTCTAATTATCTGTTATCTTTCTTCAAACCATAATGATGCAGTGAAACCAAGCTAATAGAATAACACAGCCTTTCCCAGCCTTGTAAGATCAACTTGGAAATTCAACTATTCGATAACTTGAAATTCCTTCCAACAATTTTTCTTTAGCTTGTTCATTCTCCCCTTGCCATTTCCCCCTGCCAAATACGTATACCCCGTATTCCTGGGTCTTATATTAATTTTTGCTCCAAAAGAAACATTAGGGCTTATTTTCATGTGATGTCTTATTATTTTTTGTTGCTGATGATCTTAACAGCCTTATTTTTGGGATAGGGCTTATATTAGGAGCATCCTGAAAAATCATGCTAGGGTCTTATTTTCAAGGAAATATGGTAGTCCTTGACTTAAACCATTCATTTAGCCACTGTTCAGTTACAAAGGCAATGAAAACAGTGACTTATGATCGGTGCTTACACTTATGATCGACCATTGCATCCCTGTCACATAATAAAAATTCAGATGCTTAGCAACCGGCGTGCATTTATGACAGTTGCAGGATCCTGGGATGACGTGATTGCCAGTTGAAACCTTTCCAACTAGCTTCTGACAATCAAAGTCAATGGGGGAAGCCAGATTCTCTTCACCATTGCAAATTCACTTAACAACTGCAGTGATTCACTTAACAACCATGCCAAAAAAAAATCATTGTAAAATCAGGAGTAACTCACTTAATAACCACCTTGCTTGGCAATGGAAATTCTGGTCCCAATTTTGATCATAAGTTGAAGACTATACATATATTTATTTCTGGATAACTTCTTATATAGGCACCCAAGGTAATTCACATCAAGGGTAGATGCACAGTATAAAATTAGTATGCTCCAGTTGTATTCTAGATCCTTTGGACTTCAACTCTCATCGCTCCCAACATGGCCAATGGCATGGATTGTGGGAGTTGTGGTACAAATCATCTGACAGATACCATATTATCCAATTTCTGGGGTCTTCAAATTCAGAAAAGGCATGAGGATCCAGCATCTTTGGGACTGTATTCCCTTTTATATTACCACATCATCCTCACTTTTTTTTCTAAATCAAAGCAATTATTTGAGAAAATGAATATTTTTTAATTGGAAAAACAATTATCATTATCAGTTATCATTCTTTGGTAATTGCTTCTCCAAATCAATTTAATACCAAGAGGAATATAATAATAAGCAAATAAAAGTTGAGCTTTTAAGGAAAGGCAGGATCTAATCAACAGGATGAATATATAAAACAAATTCACTGTCTTGTCATGTTTTCACTAGCAGAACACAGATTCAAAATCCATTTCCTTGTTTCAACAGAACAGAATCTTCTTGCAAATTTGGGCTTCCCCCTTACTGTATTTGAGCTACAAAATCAACAAACCAGAATTAATAAAGACATAGTTTATTATATTTATTACTGTGGAAATCCAAGATGTAAAACAGCAAAATGTGGAACTTCCTGTTGGGAGTTGCCCAAACCAATAATGTAACTCTGGCATATTATTATAGAACTGGTTCTCACATGCATGTTTTAGAGTTAATACCCAAAATAAATGCTACGGTACAGCTTCAAGCTAAAATTAGCTATTTGGTATAGCACATCAGTCAGTAATTTTCCCTGTTAATATATATGTAAAAAAACTCACAGCTACACGAACATAAGGCAGCTTTAGCAGCCTAAAAACCTCATTTCAGGAGATAGATTGGATCCTTGGCAAGCCAAGTCAGTCAAGTGAAATCCCAGCTATAAACCAGATGTTGGGATTGCCCACTATTCATACTTTAATGTATGGTTAGGCTAAGAGTTTGTATTTGCGCGCGTGTGTGTGTGTGTACAATGTTTGTGTCTATACATTAGACCTCTGTGAAATATTTTTACTCAAGACTTCAAATTGGGATTGGCCCTCAATCCATTCTAGCTCATCTGTATATATTTGTACTGGTAATGATTTCATGAGTTTAAATATAATTTGATAGTTTCTAAGAAGGCAATAGTTGAATGATTCAAATAGTACTTTCTAAGGCTACTTGTTGTGGTAGAAATGGGTGGCTGATATGAAATTGGGATTCTTTTTATGATCCTTTAATCATGGGAAGGGGGAAACAAAAGTATCCAGGGGCCAGAGGGTATGTGGGCAAAAGAATTGGTTGCCACTCAATGTGTTGTCCCTTTTTTATATGTGTTATTTGGCATATACACCCCACGGACATCCCAGAGGTGTTGGCCCTTATTATTAATTATGATTAATAAAGGCTACTAAAGCTGCTTATATTCTGAATTCACACAGCAAAGTCCTCAAGAATCAAGAACAATATCTCGTAACATGAAATGTGCTGGTGTTATGGACTTTTGAGGGGAACATCAAGGGCGCATTATTGCTCGACAGCAAATGCATTTCAGCGTGCCCATTGTATTGTCACTGTGAGTCCCAAGTTTCCCCCCCCCCAAAACAACAACACACACACACATATATATATACTCTAGACGTATTCTGTCAATTGCTCTGCCTGTTTAAGTGCAGTCTCTGGAAGCGTTACCTTTTCTTTTTTCCATTATTGTCAGTTCTTAAAATATTTAGGTATTTCTCTATGTATTGGAAACACTATAATTAGAGGTGTTTGGGTTGAATTGAGAACCTTTAAGACAAACGTTCCTGTTTCTTCAAAGCCAAAGAAGCTCTTTCTTTTTGTCTTTTTCCTGTTTAAATCCATACTTGGTTTCATCCATTACTGAAAAGTCAAAATGTGTTGTAAATGAAGAGAAGGAGGCAAAATTAGAGGTCCGGTTTTTGTCATGCCCTTCAAGACCATCTACATTTGGATAGGTGTCTTTTAGCTGTTGATTCCTTCTATTGTTCTGGCCTTGTTATAAGAGATTCATAATTGTCGGTTTGTAATGGATTCTCACTGGACAATCTCTTCTAAGGACTCAAGATTCAGAGCCTTATCCTGAAAAGAAAACGTGGAAGAAAACATCCAAAGATTCTTTTACGGATGCCACATCACAAACCATGGGGACAATCTGGATGAAAACAATGCATCTGAAGACACAAGAAGAAGCAAGAAGAAACACCAGGTCTTCGGAGTGTGAAAGAGCTGCAAAGACAGTTTGCCAACAGCTGCCAACAGTATGATGAGAAACAGCAAGAGAAGCGGAGCATTCAACAACTCTTACCTAACAACATCACTAACATTTACTATTATTCAAACGATCCACATAAATTTCACATTTTGGATAATAGAAGAGTGTCAATATTACAAACTCCATCAACAGGACAAATCCCATACATGGAAATTCAATAATCAAACATTTATCCAGGGTGGAACTGGATAAATAGGGGCAATTTGAGAAAAGAGCAAAATCTAAAACAAAGAAGATGCCGAATTAAGTGTTTGGTGATTGGATAAATTTTTCAAGCTGGACTGTTTCAGATTATGTATGGCTGACAGTAGCTAAACCATCACAGAGATGTATTGCTTTATTGTGGAAAGTAAACAGGAGAATTCAGGAAGTTGGTGTATGTACTTGGTGAAAAGTGTACATTTCTGCAACTTTCTTTCAGATTGGTAAGGCTAGCCAGGAAGAGAATGCTTATAGTAATTGTATATAAAGTACTTTCAGGAGTCCCAAATGCAATCATACCCATGCATTTTTCTTTTAAGAAGCTGTTTTTTCACAGATATTTCTTGGAAAAATGAAAAAGCATGAGTATTGTTCTACAGAAAAATAAGTTTTTTTTAAAAAAAGTTTAAAAGAAAAAGAATTTGGAGAAGAAAATTAGGGACAGAATGTAATAGAAACTGGCAGTGTTAATAGCTAGAATGTGAGAGGCCCTGTGGCTATTCTGCCCAAGTACCCACTAACTTGACATGCTGAGACTCTAATAGAACATAATTATCCTTCATAATTAGGAATGGTTTCCTTTTCAAGACAGAAAATTCACCATTTAAAGGAGGGGTGGAACAGCTCAGTTTAAAGATGCTGAGCTTCTCAGCTAGAGCTCTGGTTCAAGACTCAAGCTCCTTGCAATGGGGTGGGCTCCCCCCCCTTTTTTCCCTCCAGCTACTGTCCACCTAGCAGTTTGAAAGCATGCAAATGCAAGTAGATAAATAGGTACCACTTTGGTGGGGAGGTAAGTGTTCCATACGTCTTTGGCATTTGCCATGCTGCCCACATGACCATGGAAATTTTTGGGGGCAATGGTGGTTCCCTTGGCCCAAAAACAGAGATGAACCCTAGAGTCAAACATGACTGACAGGGAAATCTTTACCCTTTCTAGCTAAAGAATTCCATGTCTGCTGAGTTGGGATTAGCAGGGAAAAAAAAAAACCAGTGGGATTAGAAATCCTACCCCTAATCTTGTTTCTTAGTTTAGGGGCCAACTCCATTGATTTCAAAAATTTGTTAGTGCATAATCTTCAAATTACAATACAACAAGCCAGATCTAAGCTCCTTGGTGTAACATTTCCCTCTGCTGCTTTCGAGAAGAACCCTTCCAGATAATTGCGTCTTTACAAAGGAATCCTAAATAAAACCGGGTTCACCTGAAGAATAACATTGATTTACATGAAGATTATTAAAATGGCTCAATTTTTGAAAAACCTCTTTAGTTATTAAGCACATAAAAGCAGTCAAATTTCAGTAGAATAAATGAACAGAAGTGACAGGATTATACTTTTAAGAATCTCAGCTCTGCTGGTAACACGAGTAACTTATCTATCTTTGTGTTTCTACTCTGGCCTTCTATGAAGATAGAGTCTTCGAGCTTGCCTTTTCCAAAAACTGGGGAATTGTCTTCAATGCTAGAGGTAATATATAGCACAGCTGTTATGAATAGCACAGCTCATGATCATGTTCTTTTCCATAATATATATGATTCATGGCAGCTCAATATGACCAGGAGGTATTTTACGGTACTTTTTGAGATCATATATTTATCCTGATCAATGTTTCTCAACCTTGGCTACTTGAAGATGGGCGGACTTCGGCTCCCAGAATTCCTCAGAGAAGCCATACTGGCTGGGGAATTCTGGAAGTTGAAGTCCACACATCTTCAACTGTCCAAAGTTGAGAAACACTGAATTAGACTGACATGGTCTGCTCTAACTTAAATTAAATCATCAAGCTATCTTGCCTGCAATTTTCCCCAATCTGCTATCTAGTATTTCAGCTGATACTGGACAAAACACTGTGATTTCTACATGGAAAGCATGTTAAACAATTACTGAATCTTCTCATATTTGCATAGGGGACCAGATAAAAATACAATACGTCGATTTCCATTTGCTATTTGTGATTTGTAGCCCATTTAAGGTAACAGGACTTTACTTGCTTGACACTGATCTTTTTATGAATAAACAACTGTACTTTGAGTACATTATAATAAATTGTTCCCTAATAAAATATTTTTCAAATATACAATTCCAAGTTAGCATGAGAATCTTCAATATATTTATTCAAAAATAAGTCCTATCAAGTTCAAAAGGACTGAATCTCAGGAAGATGGGGAGAAGCTCATCTTTCCCCCCAGGAATTTATATAACCACTTCCTTTAACTTCTTCTTCTTTTTAGCTCTCCATATAATTAAGTATAAGTAGCCAAGAGTCATGAGGACTAAAGTTAAAGTTAGATCCCACAAATCTTCTCAAAAGGAGTCTGTTTTTTTAAATGACCCAGTAATCCCTCGCATCAGGGTGGCGTCGGGGTGACTGAATGGAGCTGAAAATATCTGCTGCGAACTCTGCATAGGAGTCAGGAAGGGAATCTTCCTGACTCCTATATGGAGTTTGCAGCAGATATTTTCATTTGGGCCCAGAGAGAGAAATATCTGCCACTACCTATGATCAAACTCACAGCCTCCTGATTGTGAAGCAAGAGGTCCACCTCTAGGCCACCATGCCGCTGTCAAGGGGCAGTCAATAACTCTGCAAAATACAAGGGTTGAAAACTCAGCTCACTTCTTTGATTAAATAATGCAAAGTTTTTGTTGGATTTGCAGTGTAGCACACTGTTCAAAGGTTGAAAAACTGCAATGTCTTTTCAAGAAATTTCCTGCTGTAGTGATTTTATTGAAGTGCTCAAACAGCTGATTTTGCTGCAAGGCAAACGATAAAGCAAGGCTGGAGAAGATCTACATTGCAAAAGCTCTAATGTTGATGGTTAAAGGTAAAAGTTCCCCTTGCACATACGCGCTAGTCGTTTCCAGATCAAGGGGGTGGTGCTCATTTCCATTACAAAGCCAAAGAACCAGCGCTGTCCAAAGACGTCTCCATGGTCCTTGTGGCTGGCATGACTAAATGCCAAGGGCGCATGGAATGCTGTTACCTTCCCACCAAAGTGGTCCCTATTTTTCTACTTGCACTTTTTCCATGCTTTTGAACTGCTAGCTTGGCAGAAGCTAGAAGTAACAGCCCCCCAAAAAAGTAATGATAAAAAAAATGATGCTGGTTGGAAGCCATAAATATGATAATCACAAATGATCACGAATTAGATATATTGTTTCCATAATAGAGGGGGAAACATGTTTTTCTACATTCATATGATGGTTCAGTTTAGTCCAAAGAAATCATTTTAAATATTTGATTTCAATAGCAATGAGTAATATACATGCTTATTTCCCATTGAAAGCAATGGAATATGGATTTGATTAAAGTTGGCAGAATGAATGATTGCTATCGGTATTGCATTTCCTCCCCCCCCCCCCAATGGTCTGATTAGAAGCATAGTCTTTTTATAATAACATTAGGCAGAATCACAAAAGTCATGAAAATCCCTGAGATTTAGGCTGCCTTTTCTGGGATTCAACTCATTTAAATTTACTGGCCTAGATTATGCATTGTATGAAGCTATAATGTTGCTTGTATTTGCCCCAATATACTGTTAACCATAATTATTGAACAAGTCATAGTTAACAAAGGAACTTTCTTAGGTTTAATCAATTTGCAGAGAAAATTCCACACTTTTGTTCCATGTTTTGCTAAATATATTCCAAGCACATCTGCATTATCCTTTCATTATATTTATATTTTTAGAATTTTTTGAGCACACAAATTTCTCAACTGTGGCATTGTTAAGATGTGTGGACTTCAACTCCCAGGATTCTCCAGCCAGCCATGTTCCCCAAACATGCTGAGGAATTCTTAGGAGTTGAGGTCCACACAACTGAAAGATGCTAAGGTTGAGAAACACTGCCAGTTAGTCCAATTTAAAGATTAAAAAACAACAACTAAGAAGGAACATAGTTGGGTTGATTTACTTATCAGCAATTAAAATTCAGACAATAAGTGAAATATACTCCAAGGTCACATGATCACAACCTTTCTCAATTCTGCTGAACTGCATTATACTTCTCTTTCAGTTATAGCGACTGTTTCTATATTAGCATCTGTATATATAAATCAGCATATGCATCTCACATTTTTGGTGACACATGTGTATGTATGTGATCATCTTAGAACCAAAGCTAGAAACAGTTGTTTATGCACTGATGACTCTAGAAGCATCTACAGAGGAATACTATGCTGGAAAAAACATACAATTAATATCTAAAGGGTCTTTTCTCCAAAGCATCTGAAGGTAGGACAAGAATCAATTGATGGAAATTAATCAAGGAGGGAAGCAACCAAGAACTAAGGAGAGATTTCCTGATGACAGTGAGAACAATTAATCAGTAGAACAACTTGGCTCCAGACATTTTAGGTGCTCCAACACTGCAGGTTTTAAAGAAGAGATTGGAGAACCATTGGTCTGAAATAGGGTTTCCTGCTTGAGCAAGGGGTTGGACTAGAAGATCTCCAAGGTCCCTTCCAACTCTGTTACGTTAACTGGAATACTGGAGCTTAGAACTAACAAATCAATAGAAGGGTCAAAGCATAGCTTCAAGCATGAAAAATAGTCAGAGACTGGTGCTTTTGTATCAAAGAAAATACAAATAGGATAGAAAAAGCAATGTTTATCTTCTTTCTCAGCCATGGATAAAAGCCCTTATTCTAGAACAATCTTTCCCAAACATGGAAATTCTTAAAATATTGGAATCATAGCTATGCCTTCCAAAATTTCTAATCCAAAATACTTGGAGGGTACAAAAACATTTGTAAAGGCTAGAAGATGCAGCAATGTCATAAGAAATGTACATGAGAAATTAAACCAGTGATCAGTAGGTTCCTGGTTCACTAAACAATGATTTGAACATTTTTTTTGGTAAATGCAGTTGGTTTTCTCTTTGATGAATGTTCTCAACCTTGGCAATTTTACCCTGTGTGGACTTCAACACCCAGAATCCCTTAGCTATCAGAAAATATCAAGAAACAAGCAGACAAGATATATCCAGCAAACATTAATAGGCTGGAAATGTGTACATGAAAAGACTGCAAAAGTTTCTACCAATTCTTAATTTCTCCAATCCATCCTAGATTTCCACCCATCCTGTTTTCTCTAGTATTATGTGAAGCACTCTCTGTTTGTGTGTGTGTGTGTGTGTGTGTGTGTGCACGCATGCATGTGTATATGTGTATATGTATTCATCCATTCTCTGAGAATCACTGGAGAAAACAAGGCACAAAACCAAGAAGAAAAATCAGCAAGTAAATGAATACAAATCCCCAATCCTTAAAACAAAATCTGGCTTTGAAGTACCAGGATGGTTGGAAATTTATGCACTTTTCATTTGAGAATAAGCCCTTTCAGTGGGGAAAGGCTGGCAGCAGCTGCCAATGGGTAAAACTCAGCTGGAAGGGTTTGGGCACCAGGTCTTGTATTTAATGTGTAGATGAGTCTCAACTTTGAAGGTTTTCTACAGTTAAGAAAGCACCATTCCTTCTTTCTACTAGACTCCAACCCAACTTTCTTTCCACTCCTCAGTTTGCGAATGTTTTGCTACATTATCTCATGAAAAAAAATAAAAAACAATCTTTTTAAGATTTAGTCATTTCTCTCTTTCTATCTAAAGCTACTGTGGGTTACTTAAGTAACCTGACAGTTCTGAATTTTGCTTTACCAGGTACTTCTATTTTATTTGGCAATTGACTGGGAAGTTCCAGCATGAACATGAATGTTTCATGCGTTATTTGCAGAAATTAGACAGATGAAGGCATGTTAATTCGTGGGAATGAAATATCCTGTCATAATTTCCTCTCCCCACAACCCTGTATCAGTGTATTAGAATCTCAAATATCCATAGAGTTCCTTGTACAAGTACACAAATACGCACAAACGGATGTGTTACTTTCCCCTCCTCCTTTCTGATTTTATTTTCTCAATCCAACACAGAAGAAGCCGCAGGACGAACACAGCAATTTGGGCGTCGAAAATTCTGCAGCATGGAATGAAAAACGTTGTGATGCCTCCCTTTCAATTTTTTATTTGAAGACGTATCTGAAGATATGGATTTTCGGCCTTGTGGGCTTTGAGCTTTAATCAGTTTTTCATGCTCCCTGATCTGCCTCTGCAAGTGGTTCTGGATAGCAATTCCCAATGATTCTGGATCGAGAGATGCTCCATAAACCTCCCAGGTCATGCCCTGTTCATCCCACACAACATCCCTGACACGCTTGGATTGCTTCAGATGCATTTTCGCCTCGGCAGCGAAAACCTTGGGCCCTTTCTTCTTTTCACCATGACGTGGTGTAGGACTCGAAGAAGTACGAACAGCTGGTACATCAAGCACCAGACCCTTCTGGATTTTATCATTCTGGATTCCTACAGCAGCACCAAAACCTCTGCTCAGCTTAAATATTGGATTCTGACTGACTAAAGTATCCCCTTGCTTGCTTTCTGCTGCAGCTGGAGCACTCATTACTTGAGAGCCATGAACAGATCCTGCTGTTGTATTCATCTTTTGTTCTTCAGATATGAGATGGACCTTTCCTTCTCTCTTTGGATTTACAGCAGTGGGAAAACTGGGCAGAGCTGTCTCAAGGTTATCAACAGTCTTGATCTGCAGCTGTTTCTCCTGAAAGGTCCTCTCCGTATCCATACTGATGACCGCCTTAGCTTGTACCGATGTTCTGTGACACAAAGGAGAAGGATTTCCTGAGAAGGAAGAGGGATCAGAGTGTTGATATATACTGTCAACGGCTGGGTTTGCAAAACAGGGAGGTAGTTTAGTTTCAATGTTTGTAGGGAGCTGGGTAGACACAGGCTGATTACTGGAACCGACACCAATTTGGGAAATGGGTCTTGCTTTCTGCAGAACTGAATTGTCTGGCAGCTGCTGTGGAACATCACCGCAATTTTTAGCCATGTCTGTCATTTGTACCTCTGTCCTCTTGGCCAAAGTTTCTTGAGAATTTTCAGACGCCACTGAACACACTCTTTCTGCCTTATCCAACAGTGCTGAGCTAATCGGATCAGGAATGTTTGTGAGATTCTCCTGAAGTCTGACATTAGAACTTTCCAGAGGCTTTTCTGCTGTGGGTGGGATTTGAACATGTACCTTGTGCATGATGCCAATAGATGAAGGTGTTTGGACAGTGGCTGCAAAGTCACCAATTATTTCAGACTGCTCTTTCTCTCTGGCTCTCATGTAAATAATGTGCAACTGATCTTGGTCCTGTTTGGCCTCAGGAGAGAGGTTCTCTCTTAAGAATGCCGTCAAGATACTTGGGCTGGTAGAAGCTGACCTGCTTTCCACACTAGGTACAGCTTGAACCTCAGCATCTTGATGAGACCAGCTTATCGTCCCTGCTTCTACGGATCTATTCTCAGGCTTTACTGTCATTGTACCTGTCTCTTTGAATTTGGACAGGCTTGGTACCACCTTTGCTATAGGCTCATCACTAGTGATGCAGGATGTCTCTGGAGAGCCCTTCAGGTTGCCTTCGGACGCAGTCTGTGGCTCCGTCTCAGGACAGAGATTTGCATCCTTTGCACCCCCTGATTCTGCTTCCACACAAACAAGAGCTTTCGGATTGAGACCCATCCCATCCGAGGAAACCAAGACTTGGCTGTTTGCAGAGACGATAACTTCACATGCATTTTCCTTCCCTGCAGGAGCTGCTTGCTGGATATCAGAAGAAATAGGAGAGGAAGGAAGAATGGAGTAATCCTTGGATTTGCTCGCCACAACTTCAAGGTCTTCTCCGGGCAGCATGGTTGCTTTATCAATTATATTATCAATTATATTACATGATTGCCCACTACCACTTGGAATATTTTTCTTAGTCTCCTGGGTAAGAGGCACTTCAACTTCACCATGCACTGAGGTGTGGGCTTCAGGTGCTGGGCCTTGGACCTTGGCTCTGGAGCCTTCCTGCTTAGTGTAATTTACTGGTTCTGGAGCTGCCATGCTGCCTTCTTTGGAACAGCTGAAGGACCCGGAAGAAAGTATGTCTGGATGCTTGGTGTCATATTCACAATGCCAGCCACTCTTTGGAACATTGGCTTCTCTGCCAGAGTTCACTTCAAACAGGCATCCTCCAGACAGCTGGCTCTTGGCAGTAAGAGGATATCCATTACTGTTGCTTTC
This sequence comes from Hydrophis major, assembly GCA_033807585.1. NCBI lineage: Eukaryota > Metazoa > Chordata > Lepidosauria > Squamata > Elapidae > Hydrophis > Hydrophis major. Next base: position 18,036,006 of record CM066333.1, read on the forward strand.
TATGCTTGCTTGCTTGCACAGGTGTTTAGGAGATTCTTCAGCTGTGACCAATGAAAGCTTAGTAGATCTCAGTGGATCTTGTACGGTCCCCATGGAAATGTGACACGATACAAATTCTAGGCAAATTCGTGCAGTGGCAGTTACAAATTCTTTCTAAGATATGCTCAGGCTGAAAGGATACATCAATCTGTTAAAAGAAAAAAGACATAAAGCACATTAATAATACGTTCATATAAAAATAATCTAGTCTTACATTTTGAATGAAGACTACGGACGGTATCAGAATTGTAAACCTGCTGTCTTCTGAAAATAACAGGTACTAGCTGTGAAGTTCTTTCCCAAGAAAACAGACAAGAAAACAGACCTTGGTAGTTGTGTCTTCAGCCTTTCATTATAACTTTAGATATTACCGCAAAAATCAACATCATGGAGAATAGAAAGACTATATTGATAAAACAAACAATGTCTTAGAGGAATTTCTCACGGAAAAAAACATATAAAAGGTATAAGATTCTGGGAAGATCACAAGATGACATCAATCAGCCAGTATTAAGAAGTAACTGATGCAAAACATAGTCACCTAACCAGTAGTAACGCCAGTTGAATCCTACCCCTGATACAAGGCCAAACTTGTATACAGACAATAATGAGTAGAGACAAAGAATTAACCTTATAGACAAAAAATAAAGAATAATTTTGGCATAATGCCGATTAGTCATTTAGCTGCATATTGTATCCCTAAATAACAATTCTGTGAATCAGGACTTTTTTTTCTGATTCCCATTGACTAGTTATTGGCTTGAGATTTTCCAGGATTTCTAACCTTAAAATATAAACTGAAGAATAGCCACAGCATTCCCTCTCCAGTCTGCCACGCACACCTAGCTCCATGAACCAACAACTTTGCTAAATAGCACAAAAATAGAGCTGCTTCGGTAATCAACCTGGGTACGACCCTGTGCATGATGTGGATTCCAACCCACAGGATCCAGAATATAGTTTGCCTGAAGCTGAGATTCTGGAATGTAGTAAGAGCACAACAGGGACCTATAAGCTTCACAAAAGGAAATGGAAAGTAGGCTATGTTTAAATGTGAATTCATAGTTGTATCATAATGACTTGAGCATATCAAACTGACATTATTACTCAGAAGCTATGCATGTGCACGTCTTCAAATCATTGTTGATTGCTTGTAACTGCTTGGACAAGTCCCTGCAGCTTATGTAGCAAGATTTTAAAGTCGTTTGCCCATGTCTCTCACCCAATTGGCTTCATGCCTAAGGTGGGATTAGAACTCACATCTCCTGGTTTCCATTTCACTGGCTTCCTTCCTTCACTACACCTAAATTGGCTTCCATCCTGTCTCCTATTTGGAAACTTCTTGTGTATCTCAAACTTTTTCAGAGGAAGCACTGTGAGCAGAATAATGGCTAATTCATTGGCAGTTAATCAATACATTCTAAAACCTAGGCTTTAACTATGTTAAACTGACAGCCAAACTTGTATACCTTCTTTCTCCCTTTCCCTTTCCCTTTTCCCTTTCATGTGGCTACATTCAATTGTGCAACAGATGCTTTGTAGTGTGAAGTACTTTATACAATTGTATAATGTTATAAATCATAATACTTTTTAACAATCATAAAGAAAGGAGAATAGCCTCGCTGAAGGGTCCCCAGCCTTCCGGTCCGTGAACTAGACCATGCCATGCCAGCAACTGGACCGTGCAAACAAGCAAAGCCCCATCCACAAGATGCATGCAGCACGTAAAACATGCCTCTTCCGGTTCATGGAAAAACCTTTCTCTACAGAACCCTGGTCCCTGGTCCCCAAAAGATTGGGGGCCACTAGCCTAGCTGACAAAAACTGCAAAACTAATCTATATAAAAAGGTATCAAAAGTAAAACTCAAATTAGAATTAAGCAAAAATCCAGAATTGCAAGATGCAGCAAGATTTATCATGTGGAAGTTTTTTGAGAGGGTGAGATGAGATGGAGTGCCTCTGGAATAGCTGGATTAAAACATCATTTTTTTGATTAACAGGTATATCTGTGGAGTATACTAAAAAAAGTCAAGATGGTGCCCACAGTGATGTGATCTGTTTTTATGAATGTTTGTTTCAATCACACCAATGTGTCATCTTGACCTATTTTGACTCTGTGGACATGCTTGATAACGAAGATTTACTAGCTTCATAAAATGCAAACCATTTTGATGGAACTTCTATATCTTGCCTCACCTTTTCAAAGCAGCTATTAGAACAAAAAAAAAGGGGGGGGGATTTTTCATAGACATTTGACATTTTTCAAAAACATTACCTGCAATCTTGGGCAATTTTTGTTTCTTCCAATGACTAACCGCTTAGAGCTGAAGGAAGAGATTACTGTAATTATTTACTTCCTAAGACTCAGCTGGTCTTAATTATATAAACAGCTGGAGCTTGAAGACCACACACAATGTTATTAAAACTGGTATGTTGAATTATTTTACGTTGAAACAAAAAAAAATTAAATTCCCTCAAAGTCTTCATTTATCAATTTGGTAGCTCTCAAGGTAATAAAGCAGAAAATTCTACAGGTTTGCCAGTCAGATCCAAAGCAGGTCAATCAATAGTGTTAATAAATCTGCAATCCTTAATTTTCTCATTAATAGTTAGTTTTTGCACTGCCTGTCCCACCACATACATTGGACAAACTAACAGAAGAATAAGTGCACGCATTGAAGAACATAAGAACTCAATCAAAAAGGAAGAACCGACCTCTTCCCTGGTCCAACACCTCAAAGCCACAGGACATGAGATTGACTTTAGAAATACCAGAACTATCGCCAAAACCGAACACTTCAGCAGCAGAATCATCAGAGGAGCCATAGAGATAGAAAAACGCCCACACAGCATGAATAAACGAGATGATGCCTCCCACCTGCCAGCCATTTGGAAACCCGCCCTCATGAACAGACGAGTACCTAACATGAAGAATGACACCAGACCCATACCCCTGAGAGCCACACAAGATGCCACCACTACACTTCCACGTAGAAAGCAGACTCACACCCACACAGCAGATGAGACACGAACACGGACCAGAAGCCGCACTGCAGCTGCATCACTACCCACTTCAAACCCCTCTGAGCCATACATGAAGCGAACTGACCCCCACCATGAAGATGCAGCACGATCACGAACTCGAAGCCAAACAGCAAGATCACAGCTCACCAGCTCAAATCCCCCAGCAACTAAGACTAACCTGAGCACAACCAAGCCCCCACCTGAACAGAACACGCCTCCAGCCAATCAGAACATAGCCAACCCCCCAACCAATCAGAACACAGCCAAACCTCAAACCAATCAGAACACCCCCCCACCCAATCAGAACATAGCCAAGCCCCCACCCAATCAAGTCACACCCCCACTAGCAGTTAAAAGGAAGAAGCAGCTGCAAGCTCACATCACTCTGAGAAGCACAGAGCTGAAGACCAAGCCTGAAGATGATGAATGAGACTTCATCGAAACGTTGCCTAGATACTTCCAATCTTACGCGGGAGAAAACCCAAATAACCAAAGATCCACATACAAATACCCGCAAGAACCTCAGAAAACATATATATATACATATACATATACATATACATATACATATACATATACATATACATATACATATACATATACATATACATATACATATACATATACATATACATATATATATATATTAATTATTCAGCTTTGTTCGGGTATTTTCCCACGTCATTGTAGTTGTGCTTTTAAAGTTGTAGCAATGTTTCGGCAGAATCTCATCTGCCATTACCAGGCTTCTGTATTGTGTTCGTCTGTATATAGAATAATAATAATAATAATACAGAATATATATTCTGAAAATGTAATACAGAAAGTGTAATACAGAAGCCTGATGATGGCAGATAAGATTCTGCCGAAACGTTGCTACAACTTTAAAAGCAGAAGTACAATGATGCGGGAAAATACCCGAACAAAGCTGAATACCATACATGTAAGTACCCGCGAAAACTTAAGAATATATATATACATGAAAGTACCCGCGAAAACTTAAGAAAAAAAACACACACACACATATTAAAAGAATCCAACTTTCATTATTTTCTTCTTAAGGCTATTGAGATTTTAGAACAAAGCAAAAAAGTTGAAACTATAAAAAAGGACATACAATAAAAAAGGCATACCTAAAATGGTAGGTAGACAAGTTCTATAAATAAGATTTCTTATCGCTGCTCATGAAATAGGCCTCAACTTGACAAGATCCTAAACGTATTCAGTCTGAAATAGCAAATGTAACTCAGCTGGAATTTTAACATCTTGTTTTGATCCAGTTCTGGCACCTGAGCAGAAAGTAATAATCAAGTTAAACAGCATTATTAAAACCCATTAACTCTTATTTTATCAAGCTTCAATAGACAATACATACACAGCCAGGACTCTAGGTTTCAAAAAACGATTGTTCATTGTATTTGTTCATCTTCAGGCTGTGTTCAAAGTACAAGTCTTTCTTCTGTGAGACATATCGTATTTTTTGCCAAAATTCAACCCTGTTATCCAATACCACCAGCGTATTTGTTTTTTTTTTTTTTTTGTGGTAAAAGGAAAAGGGATACAGTTTGCAAATAAACACAGAAATTAAATCAAACAACACCTGTACAAAGCAACTAAGAGAATTATAGGCAAAGACTGTTCTCATATTTACTATAGTTCTAGCCATCCCAGGTCAGCCTCTATTGTTGGTCAAACCATGAAATTTCTTGTTTGCATAAAACTCAGCTATGGTTGCCCATCAGTTAATCTGCACAATGTTTTTATTATTATACAAATTTAGAAGACTGATGAAAAGGCAGCCCTTGTTGGAATCAAAATCACACTGTTCAATTATCAAAAAAAAAAAAAAAGGGGGGGGAATATATTTTCTTAACAATTGCATCAGGTTACCTATAAAAACCTTCTGTTCTGACCCAGGCTTTGTCAAACTTAATGAAACACAAACTTATTTTAAAAGTAAAACCTATTTTAATGAAACTCTGGGAATTACTTGCATTCCCAGCCAAAACTAATTCTACAGTTCCTCCAGATAAGAGCACACTTTTCAGTGCTGTAGAATGCTGCCAAAAAACAGAAGTCCAATTAAGGCTAACACAAAACAACACAAAAACCCAGAAAAAACCGACCAGGGTACAGAGCTTCAAGAAGGACTCGGAAATTACTGAACTGCAAAGCTCATTGTCATTGAGATCTGACTTTTATCCCTTATGGGAGGGGCCATCACCTCCCAGCCTTACTCCCGAGTCACCCCCTCTGCTTCAGCTGCTTTCGCCTTCTAGCAGCTCTGCGCACACGCGCACTGGGAACAGGCTCCCCTGGGTCCTCTGCCTCGCTGCTGCCAGACTCCAAAGGCTCCGAAGGCAGCACCCCACTCTCAGATGGTCCTGGCCCCATCCTTGCATCAGATGCAGGACCCTCATCCAAATCCTCTCCAGAGTCCCGGACTGGTTCCCTTTCTTCCTCATTGTCCTATACCTCTACCGTCTGAACTGGCTGCTGGCAAACCACAACACTTTTCTTAATTTCAGTTTGATTCCTGGATTCCTTTTTATTAACATTTCCATATGGTTATTTTATGAACTGTATGATATTGTATTTCATGGAGCTCTGAAATGGCTGTTATGAAATTGAAGGACTTGGGGAAAAAATCTGTATCAGTTTCACCATCCATAACATTTAACAGTTGGAGAAATTTCACTTTAAGTTTCAGACCCTAATTATTTGTTCTAACTTAGCAGTGTATCAGATACTCATAGCTGTGTTGTGAGGCCTTGAGTAAATATCTTTGTAATAAATCTTATGCTGACAGCTGGCAAAAGTGATATACAATTAATTCACTTTTTGACATTGATTTAAGAGGCTTGGTTGTTTATACAAGTTTTGAATGTAGGAGCCTTATTTATACTTAATATAAAGTGCAGTTTGTTTGTTTTAGACTTATTCAGTATCACAGGGGTGACGCGATGGCTCAGCAGTTAAGATGCTGGGCTTGTCAGCTGGAAAGCTGGCAATCCAGGTTTGAGACCTGAGCACCATGCAATAGGGCAAGTTCCTGTCCTCGCCTCAATTCCTGCCAACCTAGCAGTTTGAAAGCATCTAAATGCAAGTAGATAAATAGGTACCACTTTGGTGGGACGATAACAGCGCTCTGTAATTGCATGATGGCCACAGGACAGTGGAAATGTCTTAAGACATTTAATGGCCTTGAAATGGAGATGACCATTGCCCGATATAGTTGGCAATGATTAGTGGAGTAAAATCCACAAGGATTCCTTTAACTTTTTAAAAATTCAATATCACACATTGGGCAAAACAGTTTATAGAATAAACTGTCCAAGCTTTACTGTTAAAAGTAAGTTGTTTAATTTTGCTAAGATTATACCTGGCATTAAAAATGTTTTGTTGAAGTAGTTTATTCAGAATTCAGCCAACACTGTCTTTAAATAATGGCAGCATATATTTATGCACAGTTGTCCTATGGTTTTTGAAGAATCTTGTATGACTCCAAATTCCATCTTTAGATGACTGCAATGGACAATTTCAGGCAATGAAATCAATAAATTGGAAAGAACCTCATTCTTCTAGCTAAATGCCCTGCCTCCTGCACAAAATCCAATTCAGCATTCAATCCAGCCTGTTTGGTTTTATGGTTAAGGCACTGGGCTAGAAAACAAAAAGAGTATGAGTTCAAGTCCTGCTCTACCATGAAAGCCACTGGGTGACCTTAGGCTGGTCACTCTCTCTCACTCCAACTCATCTGACAGGGTTGTTGTGGGGAAAAGCGGAAGCTCTATTGGATATGTTTGCTGCCTTGAGTTATTTGTAAACATAATAAAGGTAGAATATAAATAAAACAAATAAATCACAGCAGTTATTTGATTCAGCCATCAGTACTTCCAAACAAAACTGGATTATAGTCAGTTGCCACCATAATGATTATTGTGCTAAAACTAAGGTCTCCTTTTCACTAGAGACTGGATAATTACATTCTTTTATTTTCCTGTCCACTATTAGAAAAATTCTTTTAAAATGATAGCTCCATACAAAGGAAATTTGAAGATGTCTTGTTTCCAACTCACTCAAAAGGTACGTGAACATTGTGCACAGAGGAAAACAAAAGGCAAACAGCTCAACAAAAGTAGTCTACAGCAACCTATTTTAGACCTCAACACTGCAAGACAATGTGACATCTCTAAGATCAAAACCGAAGTGTGAATGAAGGGTTTATTATTGGGGACAAACCCCTTGGGAATGCAAAATGGAATAGCCTAATAACCAGTCCAACTATTACTCCAAGTTCCTTTTCAAGATTCAAGATTCAAATCCTCTGTTTCAAGCTTATCATTTTAGTAGCCTGAAATGATTGCATTGCAGGTAGTTCTGCAATTTCTGCAGGATACAGAAATAATGTTTAGTGCGTTGTCAGCAGTATGAGCTACCTTTGCCCTACCCATTTTTTCCCCTGAGAAACATATCTTGGTTTTCATCTATAAGCATAGATGAATGGGGCTGAATCTGTCCAACTCACTTTGAAGATAAAAATCAATAACATAGCAAAATGCACAAGCCTTCATTGCTTTTATGAGGATGGAAGACCTTGAGGAAGTTAATAAAATTCCTACTGAATGAAGAGATTGATTCTCTTTGGGAACCTAAATACAGAATTTAAAAACAATGTTGACTTTTGCAATCTATTGCATACAGGTATGGATGGTGGAATTGGGTTCCATATTTTGTTGTGTTTCAGTGACTGTGAATGTTAGTTATGGTATAAAAGAGAAAGTAGAGAAACCCAGGTCCATATCCCTGAGTATTGTGTGGCATGAAAAATAAGGCAACATTTTTTTGTGCTTTGCAAAGTACATTGTAAAAACAAACCTAGAAAAACAACTGAATTATATCTTCAGAACCAGAAGATTAAAAAAGCTATACAATTCTAACTAATTATTTCCCCCCATAACAGCACAAACAAAAGAACCAAAACATTATGTAGAAAGCAGTGACTATATCTAATAAAATGCCCATCAGTGTCATGGACAAAGTATGCATTATGAATAAAAGTGCCACCTTGCTGCTATATGTACAATATCCAATGAAATATTGGCTTGTCTACTTTTTAGCTTCTGCCCAGACTGTTGGAATACATGTTAGAATGTATTTTGTATTGCAACTACAGAATTATTCAGTCAATAGATGGCAGTGTTTAGTTTACATCTATGTTAAAATCTACGGTTCTTTATGTTCTAAATTTCCTGTTACAGTTTAACAGTTGAGCAGTAAAGCACATGGTGACTGTACTCTTTCTTTGCTCTGTGATGCTGAACAGAATGTTTAACACAGACAAAGCAGCCAATTAGAAACAGAGCTCCTACTATACCAGTGTTTCTCAATCTTGGCAACTTTAAGAGGCGTAGACTTCAGCTCCTAGAATTCCTAGCCAGCATGCAGTTATCAGGTTAAGAAGCACTGCACTAGACTATATAGCAATAGCACTTAGACTTATATACCGCTTCACAGTGCTTTACACAGCACTTTCTAAGTTGTTTACAGAGTCAGCGTATTGCACCCAACAATTTATTTTACTGACCTCAGAGGGATGGAAGACTGAATTAAGCCAGTCAGGATTAAACTCCTGGCACTGAGCAGAGTCAGCCTGCAATACTGAATTCTAACTACTGTGCCACCATGGTTCAAGTGCCACCCATCTTTTCAACCATCTATACACATATGAAGTAAGTTTTCCCCTGCCCAGTTGCCACTGTAACCAAGTAACAGGAGTTCATGCCGCCATTCGGCACTTGGGTCTTAATTCCACGCTGTTGGCTTTCCAGCTGACAAACTCAGCTTCTTAACCACTGAGCCATTGTTTCCCCTACATTTGAAGAAAGGATTATCTAAAGAAAAGATGTTTTATCTATAGAAAATTCAATTTTCATTTCCAACAACATTTTGTTTAAAATTCTTAAAGAACTACAACCTTGCTCAGGGTCTTTACTACTGCCAGTAACAGGAGACAATGTTGAGCCATATAGGCAAGTGATCTGCCTAGTATACCACAGTTTCTGGAGTTCCTACAGCAAAGGGTGACTCCAATGTAAAGTATTTGGGCCATAAATTAAGACCTGCCAACAAATTAAAAGATATTCTATATACATTTGGATGTCGGCAACCAATCCAGGGTGATACTCTTTTGGTAAACCAACGTAGGAAGCCTCAGCTGATACATCAGTACACTGTGTGCATCTTCTCAAGCTTTTAGAGCAGGGATGTCAAACTCAATTTCATTGAGGGACACATCAGGATTGTGTTTGACCTTGGGGGTGGGTGGGCGTGGCCAGGGTGGGCATGGCCAGCTCGACATTACTCTTGTCAGGGGGTGCCTGTGATGGCCCAAGTACTCTGCCAGAGAAAATGGGCTCCATTTTCACTCTGTCAGTGAAAATGGAAAACACAGCTCTCCTGAGCTCCGCTTTTGCTGGCAGAGGCACCACAGGTCAGTCTTTTGCTGCTTCCAGGGTGGCCCTGCCGGCCAGATCTAAAGATACCGCAGGCCAGATCTGGCCCCCAGACCTTGAATTTGACACCCCAATTTCACAGCAACCCTGCCCTTGCTATGGTAGGTTCTGCAAATGAGTCCAGTGAATTTGCAGGGTGTTTCACCTTCCTCATTTCAAACCTGTTGTGAATGAATAAATGTGTATGAATAAAGTTATCTTGAGCTTGGAGTCAGGTGCAGGGTCCTGGCCCTGCACTTCTGATTGGCTGTTAAATGGCGCGATCGGATTGGTCCGTTTTGGAGAATCTGATTGGCCATTAATGAGCCATTCTCATTGGTCAATGGAGCTAGCGCTCCAAGGTTTTCATTGGTTGAATGGTTAATAGGTTGCCTATATAAGGAAGGCTATAGCAGCCATTGTTTGAGCTGTCACACCATGTAAATAAAGAGTTGAAGTTCACCGTTCACCTGGCTCGTCTCCATTTCTTCGCACCCATGGTCCAAACTTAACACTGGCAATGAAGGTGGGATTTGGAGACGTCAGAGCTGACTGAACAAAAAAGAAGAAACCGAGCACATGGCTGAACGCACAACGGCGGAACCATGTCCGGCGGTGTAGTACCACCCGCTTCATTCGACCCAGTGCAAGAAGACTGGGAAGCTTACATGGATCGTTTCCAAATATTCTTGGAAACCAATAACCTGAAGGATGCCACGACCGGAAAGAAACGAGCAGTATTCCTAACGCATTGCAGGCCAACCGTGTTCAAGATGGCCAAGGCACTAGTGAAGCTGGCTGAAGTAAAGACGATGGACTGGGACGTCCTCAAACCCATCCTGAGGGCCCACTATGCACCGACCGTGCCAACGCTCGTAAGGCGGCACGAGTTCTACCAAAGGAACCAGCGGAAAGGAGAAAGCGTTGCTGATTTTGTCGCTGACCTCCGAAACCTGGGTGGCCTCTGCGGGTTCTCCGACCTGGAAGAGGCTTTGAGAGATCGAATAGTTCTGGGACTAGATGCGCTAGGCCTGCAGAGCAAGCTGATGGCGAAAGGCGACATAAGCCTCGCCGATGCCATCGCCGATGCTACTGCAGCAGAAGCAACCAGGAAGTCGGCTGCCCAACTACTCCGCAACCGCGCTCCGGTACACCAACCGACCCGCGACATTTCACCCAAGTCAGAAGGACAGCCCGTGACGGCCCACCACGAGGACCTCTCTTCGTTGTCAGACAGCGACGAAGAAGAGGTCCATCGACTGCGGTTGGGACCCCTACCCGAAGTCCCAACACCAATGCGCTGGCTGTGGGGCCAACCATTCCAGGTCCGAATGCAAATTCCGCGACGCGCTCTGCCATGAGTGCGGGAAACGAGGCCACATAGGACGGGTCTGTAGAAGCCACCTAGGACCCAGCCAGACCTCGAAGGGGGCCAACTATCGCCACTCGACAGGAAACCATCCTGTAAGGCGAGAACCAGTAAACCACTCCTACAGAAACCGAACCTTAAATCGCCCCATGAAGCGAGAGGAGGCTCACCAAACTATCACTATCGGTCACGCCTCTTCCTTGGATGCCAAGAAAATTCGAATTAAAGTGGCCATCGAAAATCAACCCTGCCAAATGGAAGTCGACTTGGGATCGTCTCTCTCAATGGTTTCCTGGAAGACCCTCAAGCAACTCATCCCTACCATCCGGCACCAAGACCTCCGTTCCCAAAGACTTATACTTAAGGACTATCAGGGAAATAGGATTCCAGTAATAGGAACGAGTCGACTTTGCGTCACATTCAAAAACTGCACAGCATACTTACCCCTGACGGTGATCGACAAAAACCGGCCTAGCCTGTTAGGCCTCCAATGGTTCGGGCCACTCGGCATTGAGGGGGCAGGCATTAACTGAATCGGCGGCAGTGACTGGGAGGAGGACCTCGTCCACGAATTCAGGGACGTCTTCACAGAAAAACTAGGCGAGTACAAGGGGACCCCAATCTCGTTTAACTTGAACCCAAAAATAGCTTCCATCCGCCTTAAGCCTTGTCGAGTTCCCTTTACCCTAAAACCAAAAATTGACGAACAGCTTGATAAGTTAATAGCCCAGGGAGTGTTAGAGCCAACCAATCACTCTCCCTGGGAAACCCCAATCGTGACACCCATCAAGCTGGATGGTTCGATTCGAATTTGTGGGGACTACCGAGCCGCCCTGAACCACGCCCTGCAGCAAAACGCATATCCGGTGCCAGTGGTGCAGCACCTCCTCCATTCCCTGGGGGGCGGAAAAGTCTTCGCTAAACTAGACTTAGCTCAGGCATATCAGCAACTACTGGTTGACGAAAAAACGGCACAGGCACAGACAATCGTGACGCACCGAGGTGCCTTTAAATGTACCTGGCTCCAATTCAGAGTGAGTGTAGCCCCGGGGATATTCCAGAGCCTGATGGAAAGGCTATTACAAGGGATTAAAGGTGTTGTCCCTTATTTTGATGATGTGTTAATTGCTGCCCCTTCTACAAAAATATTACGGGATTGTTTAAGACTGGTTCTCCAGAAATTTAAAGACTCAGGTCTTAAGGTTAAGAAAAATAAGTGTAAGCTGTGTACAGATCGTGTCGAATTTTTAGGGTATTTAATTGATGGTCAGGGCACTCATCCTACCAATAGTAAATTGCGAGCAATAAAAAACGCTTCCAGACCCCGGAATAAGGCCGACCTCCAGGCATTTCTAGGCCTTATCAACTTCTATAACGTTTTCCTGCTGCACAAAGCGACTGTCGCTGAACCTTTACATTGTTTACTGGACAAAAAAGCAATCTGGGTGTGGGGTCATAAAGAAGAGCAGGCATTCCGTAATGTGAAAAAACTACTATCTTCTGACGCAGTACTGATGCAGTACAATGAAACATTGCCATTAACCATCACGTGTGATGCATCGCTTTTTGGAGTGGGCGCCATTTTGAGCCACGTATTGCCTAACGGTACAGAAGCCCCGGTTGCCTATTTTTCGAAAACACTTTCAAAAACTGCGAAACTATAGCCAAATTTATAAGGAAGCCCTTGCAATTGTGTCGGCTGTCAAGAGGTTTCACGAGTATGTATATGGCCGGGCTTTTACTATAGTGACTGACCACAAACCTTTGCTGGGGATAATAGCGGGAGATAAACCAACCCCCTATATATTATCTCCCAGAATGACTCGCTGGTCAGAATTCTTGGCAGCATATCATTATCGGTTGCAATACCGCCCGGGGAAAACCATTCCCCACGCCGACGCATTGAGCCGAGCACTGCTTCCAGAGACTATCAACGATCCCGCACCAACAGTGACCACGTTGCAGATCGAGGCACTTCATCACCACCATTGACCGCCCGTGATATCGCGAGAGAAACAAAACGCGACCCCGCCTTAGCACGAGTCCTCAGTTGGGTGGAACATGGATGGCCGTTGGACCCAATACCAGACGACTTCGTACCATTCAAAACTCGACGAACTGAGTTGTTTTCTCAAAAGGGCTGCATCATCTGGGGCGATAAAGTCGTTATCCCAGAGCGACTCCGACAAGCACTACTGAGAACTTTGCACGATGGCCACCCCGGCATCGTGCGTATGAAGGCCCTCGCACAAAGCTACGCATGGTGGCCAGGCATTGACAAGCAAATCGAGACTTGGGTCAAAGCTTGTCATAGATGCCAAGTAAGCAACGCCCCACCAAAGGCAATCCCAACAGAGTGGGAAACGCCGCGGGGACCCTGGTCCCGTATCCATCTGGACTTTGCCGGGCCGACCAAAGGCCACAGCTTTCTGTTAACCGTGGACGCCTACTCAAACTGGCTCGAAATCCACTGAATGAAGAACACGACAACCAAAGTGGTCATTATGAAACTGGACTGTTTGCAACCCACGGATTACCAGACATTCTGGTATCCGACAATGGGCCCCAATTTACCGCATTGTACTTCGAGCAGTACCTGGCGGACCTCACCTGCGCATCCGGCGGCCAACGGAAGGGCCGAGCGCATGGTACAATTTGTCAAGAAAACGCTACAAAAAGTGGACTACGACAACATCGATGAAAAGATAAATCGAATCCTCTTTTTACAGCACATCACTCTGCACAGCAACAAAACTCCCGCTGAGCTGCTAATGGGATGAAAGCTCCGCTCCCACCTCGACCAGTTACACCCAGCATACGAACCGGAGAAACCACACGGATCCAGCGGCCGCTGCCCTACCTTCCAAGTAGGCGACCTGGTGTTCGCTAAAAACTTATCAGGTGATCCGTTGTGGGTAGAAGCGACTGTAGTCCGCGTAACCGGCCCCAGATCATACCTTGTACAATGCCGTGACGATAGACTATGGAAGCGCCATATCGATCAACTACGATCAAGGTTGCGGTCAGGGATCTCCGAGCCCCCTGATAACCAAACTGAAGTGGGGAAGGGAGATATAGAGGAAGATGAACTGCAATTAACAGAAACCCTTTTTGAAGGGAACAATGACGGAACAGAAACACGGGAAGAGGAATTGGAAACGGGAGTGAGCTCACCTCAGGGTGATACCAAAGATGTTGGGGACAACGAAAACTCGAACTCAGAGTCAGAAATACCTCCTTTGCTAAACAACGCCCTACCTCAACAAGAGTGCAGCCAAATACCAGGTGCACTACGAAAATCGAGTAGACTGACAAAACAACTGTCCTACCTCAAGGACTATGTAACCGCACCCCATAAGCGGAACCCGGGGGGAAGGGGTGTTGTGAATGAATAAATGTGTATGAATAAAGTTATCTTGAGCTTGGAGACAGGTGCAGGGTTCTGGCCCTGCACTTGTGATTGGCTGTTAAATGGCGCAATCAGATTGGTCCGTTTTGGAGAATCTGATTGGCCATTAACGAGCCATTCTCATTGGTCAATGGAGCTAGCGCTCCGAGGTTTTCATTGGTTGAATGGTTAATAGGTTGCCTAAAAAGGAAGGCTATAGCAGCCATTGTTTGAGCTGTCACACCATGTAAATAAAGAGTTGAAGTTCACCGTTCACCTGGCTCGTCTCCATTTCTTCGCACCCATGCTCCAAACTTAACAAAACCCAGTTTTTCCAGTCTGAAAAGTTGCAGCTTTTAATAAGCATCTACCCAAATTTGATGAGTGGCCATGGTGAATGGGCTGGGCAGACAGTATAAAGTGCTATTTGCATGCCTGAATGTTTTAAAATAGAGGAAGCAAAATGAGCACAGGTCAAAATGGAGGAAGAAAACCACTTCTGGGTTTTTCCCTATTTTTTTTTTCCACAAAAGGAAATGTAACAATACTAAAAAAAAAACCCCCAAAACCAACTGCTTTGTAATTGGTGCTGTGAACATGAAAACACATTTTAATTGTTATTAGCTTTTATTACTATCACCGTATTATCTCCAAATTGTCGCAGTAACACCATCCAGTTTGTTTGAGACTGGCTGGCTGAGAAATTCATCCTAGAAATAAGAACTGTTTATGCAAATCAAATTGTCCTCCATTTTCATGTATATTAATTTTCTTCAACATCCACAGTGAAGAATAGCTCGTTTAACACTCCCTCCAATTCAGGGGTGTCAAACTAGATTTCATTGAGGGCCACATCAGGGTTATGTTTCACCTCAGGGCGGTGGGGCAGGGGACAGCTTGACGTCACTCGTGTCAAGAGCAGCTGTAGTGGCCAAGTGCTAAGGAAGGACTTCCCTCTGACCCCCCCTCACTCTCATTGTAATCTCCTTCCTTCCTTCCTTCCTTCCTTCCTTCCTTCCTTCCTTCCTTCCTTCCTTCCTTCCTTCCTTCCTCCCCCTTCCTTCCTTCTTCCTTCTCCTTTCTTCTTCTCTTTCTTCTCCTCTTTCCTTATTTTTCCTTCCTTGCTCTCTTCCCTTCATCTTTCCTCTTTCCCTTTCCTGTCCCTTCTTGCAAGCTCAAATGCAAATGGGGAAACATTTCTCCTTTTGTTTTGTTTTTAGTTTGTTTTGCTAGCCCTCTGCCAGCAAAAATGGAGCTTGGGGGGGGGGAATGGTATGTGGGCCTCCCCCCCAGCTCCATTTTGGGCCGAAATGGCCTCTGCAGCCCACTGCCAGTGAAAATGGAGCTGGGAGGTAAGCGCGTGAGGCCCTCTGGAGCTCCGTTTTCGCTAGCAGAGGCACCACAGGCCAGTTCTTTGCTGTTTCCAGGGTGGCTCCGCAGGCCAGATCTAAGCACCCCATGGGCCAGATCCGACCTGCGGGCCTTGAGTTTAACACCCCTGCTCTAATTCCTACCCCTGCCAGATGTGTAGGACTTTGCCCCCAGAATTTCTGGACAGCATATTTGAAGGTTCTAGGCTTGGTTGGACATCATTAAATCAGGGAAGACCAACTTAAAATGTCCTTGCCTTCTCTCATCCTCCTGTACACTTCTATATTTATCAGATGAGCTAAAGTTTTTATAATTCTCTTCTGCTCTATTGCACTTCATAAACCACACATCCAAAAGTGAGACCAAATAGTGATTAATAGCTGAGAAATGGAAATCAGTGCACGGAGTAAAAATGTTATACCATTCCTACCACTCTTAAGGTTTATGGTCCATGTTTTTACCGGCAGTTCTTAACTTATGACTGGTTGCTTAGAGACTGTTTGAAGTTACAAGGGATCCCTCAAAAGTTACTTAGGATCAAAACTATGGCAGCAGCAAACTTCCAGTTTCTAGGAAGAAATGATCATTGGGTAAAAATCTATTTGCTTAACAATTGCAGCATTTGCTTAATGACCACCACAAAAAATGTAAAATTGGGCCTGGTTACCTGATGTCCTCCTTAGCAACCGCTATGACTTACAACTGTAATTCCAGGGTCAATTACAGTTGTAAGTCGATGCCTATTTGTCTTCAAAGCAAAGTCATGTAAAAGGCTCATCTTAAGCTTTCCGGTATCACATTTTGCACTGCCCCATTTAAAATAAGAACTGCAGTTATAGAAGCCAGCAATCTTGTGCACGGCTCCAGAGATCTCCCACTGTTGTCATTAAACAGTAATTTTCAATGAGACAGAAGGAGAGAATATTTTAGAGAATAAGTACCTTAATTATAGATTCAAGTACAAGTGAAATTAAACTAGATTTTGTTTTGTCCTGGTCTTACCCATTACTAGGGATTATGCAGCTGTTCACATCTGAATTTTAAAAAAGGATGCTTCAGGGGAAATTTTGGTGCACTTGGTACACCTGTTGGGTGTCCTCTTAAGGAAGGGGGAGGAAAAGGAGTTGCACAGCAAATGTGAAGTCCCAGATAAATAATATATGTTTGGGTTAAGGACACAGTTAGTAGAAGCACAACCTTGTTTTATCCTGTTGGTGTCTCTGAAATTAAAAATATTAGGGATTGTGTGGCTACAAGTAAATAAGCCCATATACGTGTATGGAGTTTTACAGATAAGCTCTATAACAAGGTAGATATAATTGATACAATTAGTCAGCATTTAATACATGGGAAAACCCCCAATTACTCAAAGTGTAAATAGCATCCTAGAGCCTCAGGTCCTGCTCCTGGGGCCACTCCAAAGATTGCTCCCAAGTTATAATTTTTAAGGTGAGATGTGCGTAGTAATTAAGTCAATGAGAACTAATTGCATTTAATTAAATTACATTTAATTAAAGTGAGCTGAACTGTAAATTCAATCCGATTAGGCTTTTGTCTTGGCCATGTCCTTTTCTTAGTTCTGGTCAACTACTTGCTGAAGTTTGGTTCTCAATTTGCTACTGAAACCACCAATATATTCTTTGCCTGAAAAGAAAGCCATTTGACCATGATTGAATGGGATAACTTCTGTCAGCTGAACCTCAAAATCTCTATTACCCTTGCTAATAAAAAGAAATGAAGGAAAAGAGAATGGGAAAGAGGGAGAAAGAAAAATACATTTGCGCCAAATGGATATATGCAGCTATTCAGATCCAGAGAGAAAATCCTTAACAGAATAAAAGAGTTGGAACCTTCTGCTCAAGCAGGAGTACTTATCATTTTAGACAAATGGTTATCCAATCTCTTCTTAGTTATTCTCCAGGGTTGGAGCCCTTTAAGGCCCACCTTTAAAGGAGATGCACCTTTTCCTGGGCTTGCATTTAGCTGCAGACACCCAGAAAATAAGCATTTGTGTTAAGCAGGCTATAATGGGTACCACTGTTGGCCCAGCCCAAAGCCGGGTGGTTTGTTTCACCTAACATCTCAAACTTAGCACGTTGCATGTCCACACAACAGTTATTTATACAGTTCCTACATTACATCCGATTTCTGATCGGCTGACTAAATTCTTCTTATTACACATCTTATCTTTTGGTAGGCTTTAAAAAAAATCTGGTAGTTTTTCCTAGCTCTCTCCTAGGGCTTCCCAGTAACTTATTACTGGGGTGCCCTTTTATTTTAGGAACTTCTAGCATCCTCTTGTGGTGTCATCATCATGATTTTGTTGGTGTTTCCTTAAACACCTACTTTTCTTGGCTGCACAGATGATTGATTACCTTTAATTGCAAGGGAAGATTTCTATATGAGAACCACGCAGATAAAGTGAACAAAACTGGTCATATTCATATTTGGAATTAAAAGCAAAAAAGGTTGCAGAACTGCTCAACATGCCATGTACAGCAATTCATATACAATGGTGTACCAAGAGTTCAATAGCTTCCAGAGTGTCTTGTTTTGGACAGAAAAAGAGAGGAAATCATCTGGCACTTAACAAACTGCTTTCAGCTTAACTGCTAATCAAGTCTGCAGGATTGTGTTACAGGAAAGCTGCCATTCTTCGAAAAAGGCCTTCTGTCCTTAATTCAGAAGGTGGTGCTTTTATATTAATAAGCATCCAACTAGGTTATAAAGCCATTTTTTAGTTTCCACGGAAACCCCCCATCATTGTCTCCAATTAATATTCTGAGTTTTTAAAAATAAAATAATACAATGTGATAATGCAACACATTCTTTAAAATCTATTAACTTAGAAGCTAATTTTACTGAAGTCCTGATTTTATGGTAAGATAAATGGCTAATTACTGGTGCTTGAAGTTGATTCTTCTCTGGATAACTTTACTGAAAAGAAATCAAATACAGATATTGGAGAAGTCAAAACGTGTTTTGATTTTTGAGATCTGTCCTAGGCAGAAACAATATAAATTGAATAATAGTAACATAGAATACTTAATTCTTCCAGTCTTAATTTAAAGTAATATGCCAGGTTAATATAAATACATTTGGAGGGACCAACAACATATTTAGCTTCAGGTATAATACACATTTAACAGCAAAATTCAGTATTAACTACCTGTTGCCAATGGCAGAGTGAGGGAGGAGCTGGTCCAGTGAGTTCTGTTTTATAATTTATTTAAAAACTTGGTTTGTTCAAACTGCATAGAAATATTGCAGGGAAAAAACACAGCTGCCTCCAAAGATCACCACTCCATCTTATTATTATATTTCTAATGCTTCCTAATCTTAGATTAAGGTAGTGTTCCACTAATTAACTTTCTACTCCCAAATCACCCAGCCTTGTACTAATTAAAATACAGGATTCTGCAATTTATATATGCCCTTTAGAAGTGGAGCAACTTGCCAAAGTATTCTGGACCACAGTTACTACTCTACCTAGATGGAAAAATAAACTGGAGTTCTATCTGAGCTGGAAACTACTTTTTAAAGGAAAGTCTTTGACAAACAGCACCTGGCTGACCTTGCTTCAGTTGAGAAACTAAGTAGAGCCATGGTGGCAGCACAGTGGTTAGAATGCAGTATTGAAGGCTGACTCTGCTCATTGCCAGGAGTTCAGTCCTGACTGGCTGAAGGTTGACTCAGCCTTCCATCTTTCTGAGGTTGGTAAAATGAGGATCCAGATTGTTGGGGGCAATATGCTGACTCTGAGTCACTGATTTTATAGTCCTTTTTGTCCTGTTTGTTATTCAAATCCCTGCAGTTAAGGGAATCAAGTAGCCATTACATGAATCCAGCATCCCCCATTGAGTTGGCTTGTCCAAAGTTGACTCGTGATCATGTGACCCTGAGATGCTGCAACCATCATGGACACAGGCCAATTGCCAAATGCCCAAATTCTGATCACGTGACTGTGAGGATGCCACAATGGTCATAAGTGCAAGAGGCCAATCATAAGTCATTTTTCTCACAGCTGTTATAATCTCGAATGATTGCTCAATGAATGGTTGTAAATTGAAGACTACCTCCATTGTTTAATCTTAGACAATAAGTCCTGTTCTTGGAGTGGGGTGGCAGACATGTTTATTTATCAGAAGTTCTAATAACTGGAAGAGGTACTCACATAACTTGATACTAGTTTGCTCAATGGGCAAATTTACTGTGTGAAGCTCTGGTTACTACTGTGATAAGACCCTGTCTTATATTTTTTGCCACCAAAGGCACCAGGTCTTGTGTGTGTGTGTGTGTGTCTTCCACTGACTCACTTTACGCATCACCCGTGGTCTTCTTTTCCCTGTCAGAGGCCTTCAGAAACTTCTTCTGCAGCCGGCAAGGCTTTCCTGAAGGCCTCTGCAACCAATAACAGACTTCGGGATCGATCCGGAGCTCTGTCATTAGCTGCAGAGGCCTTCAAAAAAGACTTGCTGGCTGCAGAAAAAATGGGCCAGCAAGGTAGGTGTCGAGGTGTGCGAGGCCTGGCTGCAACTGTCTGAAGCTCTACGCGCCCCATAGCTTAATTTTTACTTGTGCAGCCTGGAGTGGGTGGGATCTTAATTAGGGCTTATTTTTGGGGGTAGGGCTTATATTGGGCGCACATGTAAAAATCAAGCTAGGACTTACTTTCAGGGTAGGTCTATTTTGGGGAAAACACAGTATTATTACTGATGGCAGATGATTGCTACCAACATATCTCCTGCACAGAGCTTGGAAATTGATCTTAACACTGAGGAATTTGAAGAACAGATTCTATTTTTTTAATTACCAAATATGGAATTGAAATGGATTCAAGCCAAACTATCATATAAATGAAACAGCATGTACTAATTTGGGCAAAATACATTAGTATTTTTACAGTATCTCTTTCAGGTTTACAACTGAAAGAAAATATGAAACTATCTTTTTTCCAGTCTTACAGTCCACAAACGTATCAGATACATATACTATATTTTCTTGCTATATTGCAGCATCAGTGAGTGGTTGGTCTCCTGGTTTAATTCAAATTTTATTTATCTCTCACTTAAAAAAAATAATCTGAAAATATTTTTTTCCATAAGAACTTACTTAAAAAAGGGCATGCAATAAAATACTGTCAAAGTTTAAACATTTCAGAACATGCCTCACCAATTAATTATATTCAAATGACAAGTATTATTTAAAAACCAACCATTTACTAGTCAAGAAAGGCCTCTGTGTATAGCATGAGATTAATGCCTAAAGATCATGACTGTAAAGATGTACTTTGCCTTATTTAGCTAATGACCCTTAACTGTTTGGAAGAAAAAAAGTTGTTTCCAAACAAAGCATTGATCTTTCTGTAACATAAATCTGTTTTCTTCATAAGCGGCCTGTTTTTTTATTTGCCTATTTGCTCATTTTTCCTTTCTATGTCTTTGCCACCTGTTTTTATTTTGAGGAAAGTGACTAATGCTCACCATTGCTCTGAGGACAGCACCATTTTAAATAAAGAACCAGCTTATAACTACCTATATGTCATTGTTTATCAAACCTGACCAATTTAAAACATGTGGATTTCAACTCCCAGAATTCCTCAACCAGCAAGCTGGGTAGCTAAAGAATTCTGGGAATTGAAGTCCATGGCTGGAAAATTGTGGAACTTGAAACAGGGGTGTACATGTATGTTAAACCTGCTTTTTTTGCTTACTTCCCCAAAGCCACGAACTTTAATGTAAAGATTTTTATAGATCTAATAAGTAAGTAAATATCCAGAGTTACAATACCAGTCTTCACAAGTCTTTTGTTTCAGCAAAATACCAGGAGAGATCAAAGTCCACAAAAATAGATTGGAAATATATCCATCTGTTCACACTTACTAGGATTTCACCTGACTGTTCGTTGTTTAATCAGTTAATAAACTACTTGAAACAGCTTTTTCCATAACTTAGTGCCCTTCATAGGACTATAACTCCACCAATTTCCAGGCAGTGTGGAAAGGCTGCAAGGCAATTTGGTTAAAAGACACATTTCTACTTATTGCATAGAATAACTGGAGAGCCAGCTTGGTGCTTAAGGTGCTGATCAGAAACTGGGAGGCCATGAATTCTAATCCTTCTCTCTCCACTGCTTTTCATCCCCTAGGGTGTCGATCACTCTCTCCCAGTCCAATCCCCTCACAAGGTTGTTGGTGAGAGAAAAATAGGAGGAAACATTTGATATGCTGACTTAAATTGCAAAAAAAAAAAAAAAGAAAGAAAGCAGGATTTAAATATAATGATGCTATTAAACATGTAATGTTTGAAGTCTTTTTATGCGTATGCAAAATACATATTGTCACTTTTTTGTTTACACATATGGACTGGAGAGAGAGAGAATAAGCAAATCTGCTTTTTTCAATATTAGAAGTAGCCATGATGCCTTTAATAACTATTGCCCAAATCATCATCAGCATACTCATGATACCCAGTTACATCTTTTGATCCCAGACTGGTCAACTGATGTTATCAAGGTCCTTTCCCTGTGGCCGGAGACTGTGTGGGTCTAGAACAGGGGTGTCAAACACAAGGCCCACAGGGCTGTCCTGGAAAATGTAAGGGGTTGGCCCGCATCACTTCTGCCTGGTCTACCCAGTGTGAAGAGGAAACATTGGGCCAGAGTGGCTTTGGCCTGGTCTACCCAATGCAAAGAGGAAACATGCCAGCAGCTTGGGGAGTGGCGTCAAGCTGGCCATGTCCACCAGTTGCCCCCACCTCAATTGAAGTCAACCACAGCCCTGATGTGTCCCTCAGTGAAATTAAGCTTGACACCCCTGGTTTAGAAGTTGAAGAAGAACTGCTTCTAACTCAGTCCTACCAAACTGAACGGCTGTGGGAGTTTGGGTCACCTAGATCTGGAAATATTCCATCTTTGACCTTGTATAGTTGTGTTTCCCCATTCAGTGATGGCACGTAATCACAGTTCCTGCTCATTGAACTGGGAAGGCCTTTGCCCAGCTTCATGAGATGTTCCAGTTGTGCTCATTCCTAGATTGAGAGGCACTATAGACACTCATAGTCACCTCATGGCTTGGCTATTACACAGTAATGTGCTCTACATGAGGTTGCTTTTGAAGATCATTTGTAAGCTTCAGCTGTTGTACTTCAGAATTCAGCAGCAGAGAAAATAATGGGCATGCCTCAGTGTGCCTGCGTCACATCTCTGCTCCATGAGCTGCGCTGGTTATGTGTAATTCCAATGCAATTTAAGTGCTGGCCATGACTTATAAAGACATAGAGATCAAGAGCCTAGGTACTTGAGATCTGTCTATCTTCTGAGATGCCTGCCCAATTGATTTTAATTGACAGGGTTGGCATGCTTTGGATCCTTTTGATTGAAGAATGGCATCCGTAAGGACCCAGGAAATATGTCTTCTTGGTTACAGTGCCTGCCCTCAAAAATGAGGTCCTCCATTTGGCTCTCACCCTATTGACATCCTGAACACACCCAAAATCTTGGTGTTCTCCCTTGGGTGATTGAGATCCTTCATTGGATGTCAGTTGGTTTTTGTTTTGCTTTTTTGAAAATTTTATTGATATTTAAGAACAAACATAAACAAACAAAACATAAAACATAAAAACATAAAACATCTTTTTTGAAAGCAGCATAATCCCGGGTTACATCTCTTCGTACAGACACAAATTCAAGTTCATGTTCATTTTTATATTCCATTCCATATCTTATTACTATTCTACATTTTCTATATAGCTTCTCCCCTCTTTTCACTTTCTTAATTTTATTTTGTTTATTTCATCTCAATTCAGATCATTATACTTATATTCTTTGTCTGTCCTGTTTCAACTGTCTACTATATTTTCTCATTCAACAATTTCCAGTTTGCAGGGCTTCAGCGGCAGGCAGGAATCCGCGATCGTGCGTGGTTTCTGCCTGGGCTCGCCACTGGAGCGCCCTGAGCCAGCTGGCTTCAGGGCTAAGCCACCCCACAGAGGTGGTGAAGAAGGGGGAGATCACCAGCAGGGTTGAGGAGAGCCGCATCTCTCCTCCTCAGCTGGTCAAACTCCCTTTCCCGAAGGCGGTAGGAGCGGTGGTCAGAAATGGCCACCTCAAAGAAGCACTCAACCGGGAAAGAAAGTGCAGGAGGAAGATAAGAAGTGAAAGTTTTGGCTGACCGGGTTAAAAAGCAACAATTAAGGTACCCTGGAATTTAAATTTTATAAAAGATAACATCGCTCCCAAAGAAGCATCGGAAGCAGCGAATGAAAGTGAAAAGGGAAAGTTTTCTTCTTTTTTTCTCTCCTTCCACGAAGAGAGCTGAATAGGAAATCAGAAAAATCCGCTTTGGTACTAATAGGCAATTAAGCTAAAAATATAATTAAATGCCAAAGGGACAATAAAGATTTCTGAACACTAAACTTTTTTTTTTTTTCTTATAAGGAGGAAGAGAGAGGAAAAGAATAAGGGCAGGATCTGGGAGGAGGCTGCCTGGACTTCAAAAGAATCTAAAGTAAAATCTCAATAAGACTTCTAAAAGATACATTTTAACTGGAACTTTGTAACTAAATAGTAACCCCAGGAAGAGAAAGTGAAAAAAGAAGAAAGTGTAAAAAGAAACAGCTTGTGTGTATTTGGATTTCTTGGTGATTTTGGGACTTCTGGAAATTATATTTGAATGATTAAAAACACTTGGGTGGTTGTTTAAATTTTTTTTTACAATGGCATCACTTCTGGATGAACTGAAAATGGAATTTAAAAAATATAAAGAAGAGGCACAAGAAGGGAAAGGCTCTTTTGGCTCCATTTTTCAATTCTTAGAAATGGCGATCTGTACCTACAAGAAACTACAAGATGGATGTCAGTTGTTGATGGGATGTTTTGGGGTTGCCAGATTCAATAATTTTTTTTTGCTCTTCTTTCTTTTGTTTTTCTGAGTCTGATTTGTTCTTCCTTTGTCTCTGTATATTGCTTTGATTCATTGTGAGCTGCTCAGAGTCATTTGGGTATGAAATTGAATAATAAAGAAACAAACCTGTTAAAGGCTGTGTTTTAAAAAAGACGTTGGGATATTTTCACCATTGTGGTTGTGGTCTGTTTTTATACTGGTTCTCTGCATTGTGGCTTTAACGTAAAAATATGAAGCATTGATTAGCACACTGTCACTAATTTACAAAGAACTGCAAAATATGGCATCTGCATGCATTTCCCAGGAAATTTAAGTTCAGTTACTCTCCAGGATTTCAGATTGTAAGTGACAGGGCTCTTATCTAATGGAATGGATAAACATCCAGCCTTATTATCATCAAGTAATTTCACATGTAACCTATGTAAGATAAGTTGCAATTATAAAATGTTGCTTATGAACTTATCCATGTTGGGTCTTCTGCCAATTTCAGCAGAAGACCCAAAATCTCCATCTATGGTACCAACATATACAGGTAGTCCTCAATTTACAACAGTTCATTTAGTGACTGTTCAAAGTTGCAACGGTACTGAAAAAAGTGACTTATGACCAGGGGTGGGATTCAAATTTTTGACAACTGGTTCTGTGGGCGTGGCTTAGGTGGTGGGAGTGGCTTGGTGGTCATGTGACTGGGTGGGCATAGCTTGGTGGTCATGTTATTGGCTGGGTGTGGCCAACTCAATGTCACTCACATTGAAGCACGCATCTTCTCACCTGGCCTCTCATGACTGTAGGGATGCTGCAACAGTCATAAGTGTGAAAATAGTCATAAGTCACTTTTTTCAGTGCCATTGTCAATGGTCACTCCACACAAGCAAAGGAGGGGGAAAAAAATTCCAGAGACGTTCCTGAGACAGGAAATCTAGTCCTTCCAAGAATGTAATAAGGGTTAATAGAGAGGCAGTTTCTGTAAGCAACACCAGAATGTTTCCTTCCTGCCTTCTTTACAGGATTAGGCCAGAAATTTCTTCTAACAACCAGTTCTCCGAACTGCTTAGAATGTTAACAACCGGTTCTAGCAAATAGGTGCGAACTGGTAGAATCCCACCCCTGCTTATGACCATTTTTCACAGTTACGATCTTTGCAGCATCCTCATGATCATGTGATCAAAATTCAGATTCTTGGCAACTGGTTCATATTTATGAATGTTGCTGTGATCCAAGGTCAGGTGATCACTTTTTGCGACCTTCTGACAAGCAAAGTCAAGGGGGAAAACAGATTAACTTAACATCCGGATTATTAACTTATCAATTGCAGTGATAGACTTAACAACTGTGACAAGGATCATAAAATGGAGGAAAACTCACTTAAGAAATGTCTCACATAACAACAGAAATGTTTGGTTCAATTGTGGTCGTAAGTTGAGGACTATCTGTAGAAATGTATGCATTCTGGGACCACAAACCAATCTGTCTGCATGTATATCCATTTATTGCTGGACATTGTTATAAGAGAGAGCTTTTAAGCATTAAATACACCCAATTTCTGTTACTGCTTTCAACCAAGATAATTCAGTGGAAGCTGAGTCAGTGTCTAGTGGCCTTTTTACCTTGGTAAACTAAAGTTTGGTAGACAAAAAAAAAACAGAAGAAGGGCAACATTTTCATTTGATGTATCTGTCTGATACTGCTTGAAACAGGATGCAGATTTGATAAATTTTGCAAATCAAATTTAGAAAAGCAAAGATATTGTTTGATCTTCGAAGAAACTGAAAGTATATCATATTAAAGGTATTCTGTTACGGAAAAACCACAGTACCTCATGTCACACTTTTCAAGTAAGAAACATGAATGGGCAAACCAGCCTTTGCATCAAAATCTTCTGCCTGTCGTCTTTTATGCAAATTTTTTTGCTTCGGGGTTTAATTCTCAAGTATTGCACATATCTCCTCCAGGCTTGCTTAATGCTGTGTACAAAAACCAATTGAAAAGTAGATGGAAGTTAAATGACTTCAACAAACTACTGATGAAGAGTGTGGGTTGAAATGTAAAGATAGCCTCTATCATTTCTTCAATCTTGGGAGTTTCCTTCCTGATTTGTATTCATAGGAAATCTCAGCAAATTTGGGATCAAAAAGTGCTTGCTCATGATGGGTGTTAATTTTAACCATCCAGTTTCAATATATATACTTGAGTGAGATCAAGTGATAGATTGGACATCTTGTCCGGTTCCACCATTTATTTTGCTTTCATTCAAAAGTAAGCTTCCAAAAACAACTTTTTAAAAAAGGGTCAGCATTATAAAAATGTATCCCACAATGTTTCACTGATTGTTGCTTTGATGAATGCAAGGATCAGGTGCAAAAGCAAATTAAATACTTAGGGGCATGAGCAATGAGAAAAATGATGTCAGAGCCCTGCTCATATCTGAGAGCTAAAGACCTAACCAAATTAAATGCGCCAACAAAAAGCTTTGATAATTTTCTAAGTGAGGATAAAACACCATTTTAACACCAAACCTGAACAAGCAACTGATTCACTGTGGAGGATGAAGAGGAGATCTAACTGTATGGTCTCTTTTTCTGTCTGGAGACCATGTTAGGGAGGAGATGCATTAGAACAGGGGTGTCAAACTGGCAGCCCTGGATATGTCACGTGCAGGCCACAGCCACCCCGGCTCTGCAAAGGCAAAAAACATCAAGATACATCCTGATACGTCATGTGATTAGATTGAGTGTGACACCCATGCACTACAGTATATAAGGAGTGTTAAACTCAAGGCCCAGGGGCTGGATCCAGCCCATGGAGTGCTTAGATCTGGCCTGCAGGGCTGTCCTGGAAACAGCAAAGGACTGGCCCACAGTGCCTCTGCCAGTGAAAAAGGAGTTTGGGAGGGCTACGTGCAGCCCTCCTGAGCTCTGTTTTAACTGGCAGAGGATTGCAGGATGCTGTTCCAGCAGAAAACGGAGCTCGGGAGCCCATTTTCACTGGCAGAGCATTTGGGCCACCACAGACACCCCGATACAAGTGACATCAAGCTGGCCATGCCCACCCAGCCTCTCTGAGATTAAACAAAACCCTGATGTGACCCCCCAATGAAATTGAGTTTGACATCCCTGGTATAGATAGTCCTCAACTTATGATTGAACCCAAAATTTGTTAAGCAAGACAATTATTAAGTGCATTTTGCCCACTATTGCCACAGTAAATCACTTAACAACTATTAAGTGAAGCATGTGGTCATTAAGCAAATCTGGCCTCTCTCGTTGACTTTGCTTGTCACAAACTGGCTCAGAAGGCTACAAATGGTGATCAAAGGAACCCAGGATAGTGCAATTGTCATATATACGTGCCAGTTGCCAAGCATCTGAATTTGGATCATGTGACCATGGGGATGCTGCAAACATTATAAGTGTGAAAATTGATCATAAGTCACATTTTTCAGTGCTATTGTAACTTTGAATGATCACTAAATGAATGGTGGTTAGTTAGAAGATCCTAGCTCTATCCCGAGTCCATAGTTAATGGACAAGCTTCCATGCAGCTATGCTTCTAGGAAATGAATGAGCTTTTGGTTAAGAGCTGTGGTGGTGCAGTGGTTAGAGTGAAGTACTGCAGGCTACTTCTGTTGACTGCTGTCTGCCTGCAATTTGGCAGATCGAATCTCACCAGGCTCTAGTGTGATGACCCAGAGTGTAATACAAACATAACAAAAATCAAAATGTAAATAAACTTCCTTTAATGCCTTCAACTTGGCTTCACTGTTCAATTGTTCACAGTTGGAGATTAAACTCTTTCCAAAATAACATTCCAAAAGAAAGACAGTCCAAACTCAGAGAGCAGATAACGAAGCAATAAAAAACCAAAAACAAACCACACTGAAGAAAGTTCCACAACAGACCAGGATAATTTATTACAAACTTCAAGAAGATAACCAGGTACAGTCTGTTGGAAGAACGCCAACCAAGATAAACCTCATCCAGGACTAAAACACGCTTTGTTTCCAGCGTTTGCTAGCACACAGGTCCGAACTCTTATGCAGTTCTCACACCTGCATCCCATGAAGAGGATCAAGACCCGCTCCTCCCGAGCAGATCACGTCTTTCCCTTATCCTCTCCTCCCTGCATGCCCTAGGATGGAGAGGGGATGGGCCTGGGTCCTCCTCTGACTGCTCAGCCAGCTTTCTCCAGCCTCCTCCACAACCTCCGGAGCCACACTTCCACTCCCTGTTGGCTGTTCCTCCTCTCCCTCAGAGTCAGTCTCCACCAGGGGCATGACATCAAGGTTGACTCAGCCTTCCTTCCCTCTGAGGTGGGTAAAATGAGGACACAGATTGTTGGGGTGGTGGAAATAGGCTGATTCTATGAACCGCTTAGCGAGGGCTGTAAAGCACTGTGGAGTGGAATATAAGTCGAAGTGCTATTGCTTTTATGCAAAATGGAAATGAAGAAAAAAGAAAAGGAAAAGGTAGTTTGCAAACATGCAAATCACCAACATTCTGGCTGAATTTATACAGCAGCATGTCAATCTGGTCTTTTTTTTTCTAAATGTTTGTATATGTAAAAATCTTGAAACCTGTGAAGATGCTTAAACAATTATAAATGTAAATAATGTAATCAGCCTCCCCCTACCACTTTTTAAAACAGGCAGACTGAGTGGAATAAGCAATGCTTCACATTTTATCCATGGCATTAAGAACTTCAGAGAACAATTTCTGGATTTTGCTCTGTTTTCCCTAGAAGCAAATAGAAACTGGCGAGGATGCTGTATGTCCCAAGAGAAAATCCAGATTATAGCCGTCAACTGTGTTTCGAACCAAATAAATGTCTAAGGAGACTTCAAAGGTAGCCCCATTGTTAATACACTGCAGCAATCATGTCACTGGGGCATGTGATTGTAGCACAGCTATCTTAGTGCAGCTGGTGCTATAGCTACACTCAAGATATAGTTCTGTGAAAAAGGGTTTACTTCTTTCAGACACAACAATTGTTTTCTTCGTTTCCTCTGTAGAAAGTCAGTGCCTACCCCTTTCTAAAAGAATGAAATTTTTTGAAGAATATTAAAAAAGGCAGAATACTATATTTTCCTAAATGAGAAATGGAGAAACATGTTTTTTTTTAGAGGCAGGAAGCAAACTTGCTGTTTCTTAATACCCCCCCACCAGCAGATATTTTGTGCCCATTAAGAAAGACTGACTGGGACAGCCGAACTACAAAACAAAAGATTTGCATTTCCTCTTGTTAGGGATAACATTGTTTACCCTAACTGGTTTAGGTAAAATAATAAATATGTAATCATAGTTTGTTAGTTAAAGTGTCTGCAACTTTAACTGTAGGATTGTAATTAAGGGAGTGGTTGTAAAAAGCACCATAAAAGAAGCAAGATACCATTGCTTGCTCTCTCTGACTTGATGATCCCTAATTACTGGATGAAGACTGCGTTTTTCTCCTACTGGAAAGAGAGATAAAGGACTGATTTATTGTAAGTGAACTGACATTGGATATTCTACACGGACTTTGCTAATTGAATATCCTTGAATGGACTGACTAAAATGATACATGACTAATGGACTGTTATTTTGACTATGCTATAAACTCTAAATGGAATAAACTATCTTTTGATAGCACAAGCGTATCTGTTATTTTTACTGTATGTTAACAAACATACAAGCTTATCTCACTCATTTATCTGTGTGCCTATCTGACTAATGCTGCACATTCTGTTTAGCTTGTCTCCTTAACCCTGGTTGGGGAACCCAGGCTTAACACTGCTTATGGGCCCAGAGGCTTAAGTTTAACTAGGATAAAACAGATTTATGTAAAAAGTGAGAGTTTGTGTTGTTACACATTACAGTAAACAGACAGCTGTGTTTTATTAATTATAGTTTTATATCCATATAAGAAAACATGGCACAAGTCAATCTACAAAGTTTGTCCCTTATATCCAAGCTGGATGGAACAAACTATGTATCATGGTCTATGAAATGTAGTCTACTTCTACGAAGAGAAGGTCTGTAGAACATAATTGAAAATCCACCAAACGTAGAGGAATGGGATCCAGAGGTTGAGGAAGATAGACAAAAGATAAAAGAATTTATGCAAAAGAATGAACAAGCTATTTGCATAATAGGATTAACATTAACTGACCAGCAACTTGTTCATATCCACGGAGAGCAAATGGCTGTTGGGTGTTGGCAGAAGCTGAAGAGGATTTATGTCCGAGATAACGTTGGTGCTCACATAAATCTTACACGAAAGCTTTTCAGTACGCATCTCCAGACAAATGGTGATATGCTGAGTCATTTGAATTCTATAAAAAGCATTTTTCAAGAACTGCACGAGAAAAAGCTTATTTTCTCTGAACTACACCAAATCTACATAATTCTATCATCACTAAATGAAAGTTATGATAACTACGTCACTTCCCTTGAAGTTTTGCCTAAGGAAAGTCTAACTTTAACTGATATAACTGGCAGATTGATTGAAGAGGCAAGAAGAAGACTTGAAAGAGATCAGTTGAGGAGGGAGCAACCTCAAAAAGAAGATAATGAATCTCCTACTGCATACGCAATTAAAAAGTGTTTTAATTGTGGAGGAAGAGGACATTTGGCAAGATTTTGTAAAAAAGCAAAGTGCCAGAACGCTGGCCAGAATACTAAAAGACAAATAAAGATTTAGAGTTAGGCATGTATATTAACAGAGCTGTAAAAAATAATTTATGGGTGGTTGACAGTGGAGCATCCCACTGTATAACAAATGATAACAAAATTTTTATTAAAATGTCCCAGAGTACACAGCAGATATCGTTAGCCAATGGCTGGAAACTGAAAGCTAAAGGTCAAGGTATAGCATATTGTTCTTTCATAAAAGAGAATGTAAAAATGTTATATGTACCACAACTTAAGTTTAATTTAATTTCAGTTAGAATTTTGGTTAAACTAGGATATGTAGTTACATTTAAAGGAGATAACTGCATAATTGAGAAAGAAGATCAGAAAATTACTGCATCTTTAAGAGGTGAATTATATGTGTTAAATGATAATGGTTTAGAGGTGGCTAACACGGTTTATGATAATAAGAAACCTCATGATGAATGAATTCACTTGTTACACTGACGGCTAGGGCATTTAAATTTTAAAATGCTTAAGAGAACTGTTCAATTATCTAAAGGAATAAGTTTGAAACCTTGTAATAAGTATTTGCAATGCTTTGCCTGTAATCAAAGCAAAAGCAGGGTCACACCGGCTAATAGAGTTGATGGATTTACTACCAAAGAGCCTTTAGAAGTAGTATTTGCCGATTTAATAGGTCCGAAAAAACCAAGTGTAGGAAGAGCTCGATACATACTAAGTATAATGGACCACTATTCTAGATATGGGTTTTGCTATTTAATGAAGAGCAAAACTGAAACGTATCTAAATCTCTTTAATTGGATAAAATTTGCAGAAAGAAAAACTAAAAAGAAATTAGTAACTCTTATAACAGATAATGGTGCGGAATTTACAAATAATAAATTCCAGAATAGACTTAAGATGTTAGGTATTCAACATAAAAAGTCTGCACCATATAGGCCACAACATAATGCCTTTATAGAGAGACGAAGCCAAACACTACAATCAATGGCACGTACTATGTTGTCTGATTCAGGATTACCTGACAATTTATGGGGAGAAGCAATAATGTGTGGTAATCATATATTAAATAATGTTGTTAATTCAACAACAGGTGAATTACCATTCACACTGTGGCATGGTACAAAACCTGATTTAAGTTACATGCACACATTTGGAGCACCAGCATGGGTGCACATCCCTTCACAACTTAGACAAAAAGAACAGCATAGAGCTAAAAGATTATTTTTTGTAGGATATAAATCTAATCATAGATCTTATAGATTCTGGGAACCAGGTACATCTAGAGTTTACACCAGTGCTTGTGCTAAATTCCTAGAACATGTAGGATGGAATAGATTAGAGCAAGATTTAAATAATGAAGTAATTATTGAACCCTACAAAAGGCAGAAAGATCAGACTAGTTATAAGAAGAGTCCAATTAAAGAAGTCCATGAAGAGCAAATAGGACCAGAACAAGAGGAAACAGTTGATCAGGAAGAGTTAGATAATCAAGAAGAGTTAATAAATGAAAGTCCACCTGTAAGTCCTGTAATACCTAAACGTACTACACGTGTAACTAGACTACCTGATAGGTATCAAGCAAGTATAGTTTGCCAAGTAACTAAAGTTCCAACTAGTGTAGATGAACTTAAGATGTATCCTGCAAAGGATCAGGAGAATTGGCAAAAGGCAATGGAAAAAGAACTAAATTCATTAAAGGTAATGAAAGTGTATGAAGATGCTAAATTACCTCCAGGAGAAAAATCCATTGGGTGCAAATGGATATTTAAAGTAAAAACTGGAAATGATGGGACTGCCCATAAAGCTAGGTTGGTAGCTCAAGGATTTAATCAAACTTCATCTGATTACAATGAAGTTTTTGCACCAAGTCTTAAAGCAACATTTTGAGAACAGCTTTAATGTGGGCAGCTAAGAAAAACTATGTCATTAACCATTTAGATGTAGAAACTGCTTATTTGCATGCACCTTTGCAACACACTATATATTTGAAAAAGCCAATTATTGTAAAAGACAATAAAGTAAATAGTAATGATTGTTGGAAACTCAAAAAGAGCCTTTACGGGTTGAAACAATCTGGCTTTGAGTGGAACCAATATATTGTGAAAGAGTTAAACAATATAGGTTTTAAATCTAGTTTAGCAGATCCATGTGTGTTTAGAAGAGAAAATAATGGAACGGTGTCATTATTGTTATTATTTACAGATGATATTGCTTTGATAACTAAGACTAATAATGAAGCTAATGAGATTATATCATTATTAGCCAAAAAGATAAAATTAAAGCATTTAGGTGAAATTAAAAAGTATCTAGGATTGACAATTAACAAAACAAAAAAAGGAATTTAATTTATCTCAAGAAGATAAAATTTGCCAATTAATTAAAACGTATAAAATGGAACTTTGTAAACCGGCAAAGACTCCAATGAGTCAGGAGGTTTGCCAAACTAATGATCAAAGTCCCAAATTTGATAAGTCAATATATCAATCTTTGATTGGTAGCTTATCATATATAAGCAATTGGTCAAGGCCTGATATAGCTTATAGTGTTAATCAGCTGGCACGTTTTAATTAGGATCCACATCAATGTCATTGGCAATCATTAAAGAGAATTTTAAGATATCTTAAAGGAACAATGAACCATGCATTGTATATAGAACCAAAGGGTGATTTGAGTCTTAGTGCCTATGCAGATGCAAGTTTTGCAACTGACATAAACACTAGAAAATCAACATCTGGGATGGCTATATTATTTGGTAAGATACTAATAGGATGGAGGTCAATCAGACAACAGCATATCAGCTTGTCCACGATGGAAGCGGAATTTTCATGTCTGTCATTACTATGCACTGACTTAATTTTGTACAAACAGTTATTATTAGACATGGGTGTAACTGTTAAAGATTCCATTATTGTGTACGAGGACAACCAGGCAGCCATAAAGTTAGCTACTAATATTGCTGTAAAAACTAGATCAAAGCATACTGATTTAAGATACTTAAATGATCCTTAAGATACTTAAAAGATACTTAGAGAATCTGTAAAGAATGGGCTAACTAAATCGGAATACTGCATGACGGAAGAAAACATTGCAGACCAGTTTACAAAAGCTCAAGGAGTAATTAAGTTTAAAGAGAGTTGTAACAAATATGATTTAAAGATGTAAATAGTTATATTTATTATTATTTCCTAAAAGGGGAGAATGTTAGGGATAACATTGTTTACCCTAACTGGTTTAGATAAAATAATAAATATGTAATCATAGTTTGTTAGTTAAAGTGTCTGCAACTTTAACTGTAGGATTGTAATTAAGGGAGTGGTTGTAAAAAGCACCATAAAAGAAGCAAGGTACCACTGCTTGCTCTCTCTGACTTGATGATCCCTAATTACTGGATGAAGACTGCGTTTTTCTCCTTCTGGAAAGAGAGATAAAGGACTGATTTATTGTAAGTGAACTGACATTGGATATTCTACACGGACTTTGCTAATTGAATATCCTTGAATGGACTGACTAAAATGATACATGACTAATGGACTGTTATTTTGACTATGCTATAAACTCTAAATGGAATAAACTATATTTTTGATAGCACAAGCGTATCTGTTATTTTTACTGTATGTTAACTAACATACAAACTTATCTCACACATTTATCTGTATGCCTATCTGACTAACGCTGCACATTCTGTTTAGCTTGTCTCCTTAACCCTGGTTGGGGAACCCAGGCTTAACACCTCTTTTGCCTATGACCCCTACATAACTCATATATGGCCCCCTAGGAATCTGACAACAGCCAATAAAATACATTTTTGTGCACAGGAACAGGAAGCTCAAGTGCCAAGCTCAAAGAAGGTATAAAAACCCCTCGCTCTCAACTCCATTTTGTCAGCTGCCCAGAACCAAAAACCCATGTGGTTCTGTTTCATCAATAAACTATTTTTCCAATCAGCCTCCATGTTTCCAGCATCTTTCTCCCAGCTTGGAACTGAACCAGATGGATATTTCTTCCAACAGCTCCTTCCTTCTCCCTCATATCTACATCTATTTGTACCAAAAAAAAAGGGACTTGCCCCTAAAACCAGGAGGTTTTCTCATACCAGCAATTTAATGAATCTCTAACTCAGGGCAGAACTCAAGAAAAAAATGGAACAGCTATATTTCTTTCAGACAGCTAGATGGCAAACTGTTGAAATCTACAGCATACAGCAACACTTACCAAAATAACTTCTGCCTGCTAATGCCTGCATGGATTGTTTGGCTCACTTGTCACACTGTTGACAGAATTTGGAAGGAGTGGGTAGGAATATATTTAGGACCTCAGGCTTTCTAGAATTAGACCTCCCCGATGCTCTGGGCAATTCTAGTCTCTGAACCAGATAGAGACAGCAACTAAGTCTATCTAATCTCAGTATCAATTTGAAACCCCCTATCCAGTTTGGTAAACCCAAAGCCAAATTGTATTTGTTTGCATTACAGGAGTAGAAAGACCAGTAGCATGCTTTGATTACTTTCTGAAATGGGGCAGGAGGGAAATCTGCATATGCAAAACTAGCTTTAGATCTTTCCCTGGACAGAACTACAAGCTATTTTGATGGGTTGAAAATATGTAATCAATTCAATTGGCTAGCTGGCTTCTCTCTCAGGTAGCACACATACAAATACAGAATACATGCACACACATGTGCATACACACACACAAGCCTATACTTTTAACCTACTAGGTATTCATTCCCCTGCATTTTCTTTTCAAAACTGTGTGAGCTGATTGTTAGTGATTGGTGCAAGGTCACAGGTCACGCTGTGGACTTTATGAGTAAAGTCTCAAAGTTCCTTCTCTCTTCCCAACAGTTCCAATTACCTTTGCAAATATCACTTTTAAGACTCTCCACAAGTTCATCACCGGGATCTCCCTTTTTATCTTCTGTAGGGCAAAGACAGAAATACTAGAAGGGCAATTTGCATTTTCTAGACTGCAGCAAGTCACACTGTCCTAAGTTAAAAGCACTTGGTGATTCATTACCAGTTTGGGTAATGAAACATCTGCAAGAAAGCAACCAAAGTTCAGAGAGCACCAAGGACCCTGAGTTTTATTGGGAAGAGGTAACAAAAGATGCCCAAACTTTCCCTGCCATTTTTCTAGATGCAGCCCCCTCTTTTCCACTTGTGACAAAATGATAGTATCAGTCACAAACACAGTGATACTTTACTGCAGTGGTTCTCAACCTGCAAGTCCTGGAGCGATGTTATTACAGAGGGTCCAAGGTTTGAAGGAAGGTTATGATTGAAATCATGGGGTCCATGACCATGGTCTGCGGCCACAAAAGGTATTTAAAGGTGGTCTGTGTTGAAGAAAAGCTTGAGAACCACTGTCTATGGCAGGGGTCTCCAACCTTGGCTCCTGGAAGCCTGGCGGACTTCAACTCCCAGAATTCCACAGCCAGCTTTGCTGGCTGTGGAACTCTGGGAGTTGAAGTCCGCCAGGCTTCCAGGAGCCAAGGTTGGAGACCCCTGGTCTATGGAGATTCTCGGTCACCCAGGTCATGGTTGTCCCTAAAGTGCTTTCCCCCACCCCGCAAGAGGCAACCAAACTGAAGAAGCTTCTTGAATTAGAAGCGAAACATCTTCAAAGAAAAAGCAGAGAGTCCCGTTGCCTCTTGAAAACAAAAAACAAAAACACTGTTGAGAGCCACTGTTTTACTGAATTTATTTTGAAGAGAAAATGAGAGCGCAAAGAATAAATACCCTCTGTCATTTTCCTGGATAGTTCTGATTGCTCCCTGGAGAACATGAAGAACCAGATTCTGGGGAACTATAGTTTATCAAGTCCTCCCTCTTCTGCGAGGGGACAGCCAGGCTGCTCAAAAGAACAGGGGCATCATTACACATGCCTTCTAGGCCTTGTTCAAATAGTCCTTGCTTTATGACTATCATCATCATCATCATCATCATCATCATCTTTTAACCACCCCATAATCCCTTGTGGGCAACTGAATGGAGATAGCAGAGTGTTTACTGGCCGGATGCTCTTCCTGTCGCCAATGTGGAGTTTTGTTCAGCAGATATATTCTCAGGGTGCCCAGAGAGAGAAATATTTGCTTCTACCTAGGATCCAACTCACAGCCTCCTGATTGTGAGGCAAGAGCTCTACCTCTAGGCCAACATACCACTCCTGATTTACGACCATAATGAAGCCTGAAATTTCTGTCATAAGTCATGATATGACTTCTGTCATAAGTTGAGGCACCCATGGGATCAGACCTGAATTTCAACTTTTTTTATGATGGTCATTAAGCAAATGCCATATTAAATGAATCAATCGTATGGGATTCTCCCTCCCCCCCCCCCCCCCCCCAAAAAAAAAAAAACTGGCCATAAAGCCAGGAAACTGGCAAAGATGTCATAAGTCTTGGTTACGGGATGCTTTCTGTTGCAACTGACTAGTAAGCCGATTGCCAAGTGCCCAAAATGCGGTCATCTGACACTCAGTGTGTGTGTGCAGCTTTTAGAACTCTGGAACTGGATTATAAATAGCTTATTGGGAGGGAGGGTCTGTCATAACTTCAAAATGTCGCTAAGCGGCCAGTCCTTAAGCAAGGACTACCTGTAATTCTTACAACAATAATCCTAAACTACTTGCAGGGTTTGCAGTTCCATGGATATCTGCATAATTTGCGCCCAGAAGGAGTTGGGTCCAATCCTCAGCACCACTAATTCCATAGATGCCATCCTTCCTTTCTTTTAGAACAGATGGTTGGGGAATTCTGGGAGTCTAAATCCCCCTATCTTAAAGTTGCCAAGGTTGAGAAACACTATTTTAGAAGCTCCCTGCTTGCTGAATAGGAATTCTGGGAATTGTAGAATCAGCACATCAAGATTGCCGCAGGGTTGAAAAGTTATAGCAGTCAATGGGGGGAAAAAATCTTACTTGAGAGTGCCCTTGAAAGCAGACAAGATGAGGCTAGATGGTGAAGCAATCTGATTTGGGCACAAACAGATGAAGAAAACATAGAGCTGACTAAATATCTATGTTACCATATTAACACCCTTTAGATGACGGTGAGCAATACAGCAATTGGATCAACATAACATCCCTCCCTCCAGCTTCAATGCTGAGCAGACAAACTCAAATCTTTCTCTGCATAGAAAGATTTCTTCTTTTATAGGGTGCAAGCATTTAGCCATGGACTGATTTAACAGATTTAACAGAGACTGGTTTGTAACTCGATAAACCTAAGAAGAAACAGCCTAATTTTATCATACACTTCTCCCAAGTTAAGAATATGCGCGAAGAGATATATGGGTCAACACAGACAATTCATAGGGTAGCTTTTCTTTTTTGTAAAAAAAATGCAAATATTTCTTGCTCAGGCTTTTCCTGTCTGTCCTCCAACTAGTCAACCAGGGACCTGAAAAACCAACCTGAGAGTTAATGAAGAAAGCCACAAGCCTCTATTTTGTTTTTTCTCAGACTGTTGCATGTTTTCTGATCACCTGTGCTGGGGCAGCATTTGGAAGCTGTGACAGTTGTGTTGCTATGGTGATGACTCCTCTCTCTCTCTCTCTCTTTACTGGGTGGCAAAAAACAAAATGAGAGAGGAAAAAAAAACCCACCTGAAAGCTAATCACACTGCAGCAAAAATACATGGACAAAGGCTCCAATATTTACATCTGGTTCCATGCATGTCAAATTGGTGTTTTCGTAGGAAAAGACTATGAGCAGACATTTTCAGTTGGTAGAAATTTTTGGTCAAAAGCTTCAGCCGGATTTGCTATTATTTTTTTCAAAAAATTGGTAATTGGTGCTTTTGTCTTTGGGTTAATTTTTTTTTTTTTTTTTTGTATTTAACTTCCCTCCCCTTTTAAAGAAAACCTCAAGGTTTCGTTGTTTTCTCAGAGTACCTTTACACAGCTATCTTGTGTGGTTTGCTGTTATCTATAGACAAACCACTCCTTAGAAACAGGAAGAGGGAAGTCGATATGTTTAAAGCTATTTTAAAAACAGGGAAGGAGATGTGGCAAAGATAAAATATAAAATGCACGCTTCTCCCAAACAGAGTTTCCGAGGAGTGTTTGTGTGCCTTATCTTGCTGGAGTTTGCACGCCTCTGGAAGCTGAGAATTGTTCAGCGAATTGAAGACCTATGTAGAAAGGCTGTATTCTCACAACGAAGCCTGAGTCATTCCTCTCACAAAAGCATCACTGGGAGTAACATCTGTTCTTGTGTGAATTGCATTTATGAATGGGCAAAATCAAATCGACACTGGCCAGAAGCCATCATTTCCATCATTTCAGAATAGTCCTATCTGTCTGCATGTGCCTCCTTTCTCTCCTGTTTTGGGCTACATCTCCCATCATCCCCCAGCACCACGGGTCTAACCTATGGAGGGTCTCTTCAAGATAGCAGCCTGAACTTGCATTAGGAACAAATACCAGAGGTATTTGTTCCTAAATGCAAAATAATTCACCCAGCCATCCAAGTAAATAAAAACAGTTTGCACGCATGCCATGCCTCCTGGATTCAGTTCTATTCATTCTTTTCTCTATGCACCACTCTTGCATTGGCACTGTTTGTGTCCTTCAATTCCTTCTCTGGAGAAGTGGGGAAGGAATAATTGCAAAAGGCATCATATATTGGAGGAGGAGAGGCCGGGATGGGGTTGGAAGCCAATTTTTAACAACAGAATAATGTTATTTGGGATTAGATCACTGTACAAACTATGAGAAGAAAGATGAACGGAAAACCTTTTTCATAAATATGTTTTTACTTTCTCCACCATCCCACATGCAATGGAAACCCCAGGGTTAAATCGAGGTGTGAAACTTGCCCAGGACAGAACTCAACCTAGAATTTCTTCGCAAAATACACACTGGGAGGAAATGTCTTTTCTTTTGATCTAAGCCTGGCAGGGTGGTTTTTTTTGGGGGGGAGTCGTTTAACCCACCGAGCAGAAGAAAGTGGCGAAAACGGATCCAAATAGTTGCAAAGAGCTTTGCTCACCTCTTAGACCTGTAGCTGTGAGAAAGAAGCGCCGCTTAATCCTCCCGAGTTAACTTGGGCGCTTGCCAACCAAAGTACTTCGGTCTGCAGCCCGAAACGGCTTCCCACACGCGCGTTTTCGTAGGGAAGGTACCGCAGAAGTCATCTAGTCCACCCACTCCCGGCTCGGGCTAGTGTTCAGGAAAGCATCTCCGGGAAATCCCCGGGGAGCAAGTCAGGAATTCCCAAGAAGGGAGCGAGGAAAAACCGGCCTCCTCAGTCACACACCGCCCCCCCTCCACACCCCCATCGCGTCTATAAAGAAAAACCGTTTCTCCGTTTGTGAGGCGAGGTGTTGCGCCTCTTCCTGCCCCTCGTCCCAAATCTCGCCTGGGCGAGCAGCGCTTCGCTTGCTCTGCAAAGCCGCGGCTTCCTCACCTCTCAGGAAGCAGGAGGAACCGGCTGCAGCCTCCTCCTCCTCCTCCTCCTCCTCCTCAGCCGCAGCGCAGCGCGTTGACCTTGCGGGGGGGGGGGAAGAGAGAGGGAGAGATCCTCTCGGGCGAGCGCCTTCCCCGGCAGCCCTCCGCACGAAAGGAGGACCCGCCGGCGGCCGGGGTGGGTAGGGGAAACCGAACTGCGAAGACTCCCTCGGCGGACGCTCCTGAAGGAGTCGGTCGGAAGCGGCGTGGCTGGGCTGGCCGCCGAGGCGCTTGGTGCAGGTGCCTCCAAAGGCGGGAAGGAAGGGCTGGCGGGCGAAAACCTCGGTCGTTCTCCCCACGTCGAGCTGAGGGTGGTGGCTGTTTCCGCTGCGAGCGGCTCGAACCCGCTGCTGCCTGCTCCGCAGCAGCCCGCCTGCCCTTTCTTTGAGGTGGCGGAGCTCACTGGGCTGAAGGGACCGGCGCATCAGAGGCGCGCAGTGTAGGGAGGTCGGGGAGGAACCGAAGAGGCGGCGGAGCTACCCCAGCGCCGCGCCAGAGAGGAGGAGCTGGCGTCGAGCCCCGCCAGCCTTCCCTACTCGTCGGTGAGGGGAAAAAACTCCGGCTCGATTCGTCCTTGAGCGCCCTAAGGTATAGGTAGTCCTCGCCTTACGGCCACAATCGAGCCCAACGTGTCTAGGTGACTAAGTGAAGCATTTATTAATTGGCCCCATGTTACGACCCTTCTAGTTGTCAAGCGGATCGCTGCGGTTGCTAAGTTAGTAGCATGGCTATTAAGCGAATCTGGCTTTCTCCCCTTGACTTTGCTACTTGTAAGAAGGTCTCAAAAAAAGACTCCAGGACACTGCAATGGTCGTAAATATGAGTTAGTTTGCAAGCGTCTGAATTGTGATCGCAGGAGCATTGTGGATGCTGCAGTGGTTGTAAGTGTGAAACATGCTCATAAGTCAATGCCGCTGTATCTTGGAACATGGTCAGTGCCTCTGTATCTTGGAACGGTCACTAAGTGAACCATGCTGTAAGTAGAACACTACCTGTAGTTTGTTCTGCGGCATCTGCAAGCGGAGAGCAAAGAAAGGGTGCCTCTGCCCACGTGCAGAATTCTCTGACATTGCCCTCCCCCCTTTGAACGCTCACCTTTGCACAACTCAGATCCATAGACTGGCTTCTAGTGTCTGGAACTGACAGACAAACTTTTACTGTATGTAGTTCAGGGTGTTATTTCCAGAGATTAGATAGGAAACCTGTCTGTTATTCAGTGTAAAGTGTGGAAAACATTGGAGGAAAAGAATCTTCTTCTCCCCCAGAAGGAACTTAACACCACAAACGAATTTTTGACACATGTGCATGCCATCTTTATTGTGCTCATAAAAATCGGGAGGCAGAAAATTCCTAACTCAGAAGGAATCCATGTATATGGAATTTTGAGCACGTGTGTGTGTGTGGGGGGGCACTTTGGTAAAATGGCTCCTAGCCATTCATAAAATGGCTGCTGGGAACAGAAAAGGGAAAGTAGCAGTGACAAAAATATTGATTTTCCAGAATGTTTCTTATCCCCCCTTCCTATTCCCTACAACTGCAGCTTAGTTGGTAGCTTCTTGGCTTCCAAACTTTGTTACTGCACGTCTCTTGATCAAAAAGAAAATAAAGAAATCCCCCTCAGAAACAAACCTAGTCTCCCCCACCTCCCCCAAAAGGGAATTTTATGAGATGCTTTGCAGCTGAGTTCACATTATTTTAGTTAAACTATAGTGTGTGTGTGAGAGAGAGAGAGAGAGACAAACGGGAAATGACACTGCTAGGTGGCATCATTTTGCTAGCTTCACCCCTTTTGTTCATGCATAGATAAGAGATGAGGCAGAATGCAATGCTAGTGTGGCTGTTTTGACAAAGTCCCTGGATCCAGGTAGGTGCTAAGTGAAGTGTAGGTGAGTATAGTGCATGGATGCCGACAGGTATGATTTGACTGGTACATTTAGAACAGGGAGGGAGAGTCGAAACCATTATTAATGAAGTACAGAGAAAATCAAAGCCAATGCAAGAAAGCACTATATCATGCAATGTGCAATTAAACTGGAAAGAATAGAATAGAATAGAATAGAATAGAATAGAATAGAATAGAATAGAATAGAACAGAGCTGGAAGGGACCTTGGAGGTCTTCTAGTCCAATCCCCTGCTCAAGCAGGAGAGCCTATACTATTTCAGATTGTCTAGTTTTTTCTTAAAAACCTCCAATGATGGAGCAGCCAAGATTTCTGAAGGCAAGCTGTTCTACTGGTTGATTGTCCTCACTTAGGAAGTTACTCCTTAATTCCAGGTTGTTTCTCTCCTTGATCAGTTTCCATCCATTGTTTCTTGTCCTTCCCTCTGGTATTTTATAGAATAATTGGACCCCCTCTTCTTTGTGGCAGCCCCATACTGGAATACTATTATCATGTCGCCCCTTTGGGTACTTTGGATGTGTGGATGCCCCCCTAAAACAGATTGGACACATTAACAATATTAATTGCTGCTAGTCTTCATGGCTGTTGACTAGCTCCTGACTTAAACTGAGGAGAAGGGGGCTATTATTCCATGAGGATTTTATAAGGTTCCTCTGTTGGGAGGGGTATAGGAACTCCCCAACTTAACAACCATTAGTTTAGTGACTATTTGAACTTACACCAGTACTGAAAAAAGTTACTTACAGTCCTCACATCTATGACCGTCGCAGCATCCCACAGTCATATGATCAAAATTTGGATGATAACTGGCATGTATTTATGATGGTTGCAGCCTCCTATAATTATCCTATAATTGCCATTTTGAACCTTCGCAGCTAGTTTCCAACATTCAGAATCAACAGGGGAAGCCACATCTGTTTAATGACCACATGATTCACTTAATGACCACACCATTCACTGAATAGCCGTAGTAATTCACTTAACAATTGCTTCAAAAA
The DNA here is from genome assembly GCA_033807585.1 of Hydrophis major. Taxonomy (NCBI): domain Eukaryota; kingdom Metazoa; phylum Chordata; class Lepidosauria; order Squamata; family Elapidae; genus Hydrophis; species Hydrophis major. The sequence goes on from CM066333.1 coordinate 18,079,578, forward strand.
GCTTGTAAAATCGGGTGCTGCCTTGCTTAGCAACAGAAATTCAAGTCACAGACATGGTTGTAACTTGAGAACTACCTGTATGCAGCCAATGATGCCTTTCATGGACAATCATATTATCAGTAGGAGAGGACTGTTTGTGTTTCTCTTTTTTCACTGTTCTTCTAACTCCCATTTTTCTCCCCTCTTAGTTCTATTGGAATAGACACCAGTAACCTGATTTTTCACATTTTTAATCTCTATCATTTTTATGTCAGGTTTGGCAATAGTCGTGCATACCACAAATTAATATAAGGCCCTTAGAATATTGAAAGTGATTAAAAGAAACATTTTTGTTGTGTCCATCATGTACAGAATTATTATTTTCATTGTGGTCTCTGTTATAACAATATGCATGAACAGCGCATCTAGGTTAATTAGCTTCACTGAGCTCAAATCTGACTGTGGATCACAGGGTTTGGCTGCACACTCTGTGTGTATACAAAGCCACACATGCTACAGTGCTCCATGTGCTGCAACTCACTCATGATTCATTGAACTGTGTCCATCTGACAAATTTTTATCATGGCAGACATCATCTTGAACTGAACCGGTAGGTTTCATACAACATCTTAGGCTAAAATATGGCTGATTACTTTGCCATACACACCTAGCCAGGAATAAAGCAAGGATGGTGAAGTAGTTCTCAGATTTTTAGAAATCCATTCATATCAGACTTTCTTTTATAAATGACATCTGATTCTGCAGAGGGGAGAGCATGACATCAGGCAAGAAAACCGTTTCAGCCTTTTAAAATGATCAGAATCATCCAACATTCAAAACTTACTCAGTTGTTCAGTTTTATGAGCAGACTGCTGAATTATACATGTGTGTATTCCCTATCTTGTTCCATATATAGGAATTGAAAACATAGAAATATAAAAAACTACCTCTAAGATCATTGATCTATAGAGTCCAGTACCTTCTACACTAATTAACAATGAATTTTTTGGGATGTCAACCAGCTCCATCTGGAAATCTGGTGACTGACCTGGGATTCTTCGCATGCAAAGCATGTTCTGTATCATTAAGCTGCAGTCCTTCTGGCATCAATTTTCATTATTATGCCTTTGATTTTTCTAGGTAGAACAGCAATATTAAAACACTTTAGAAGCTGTGCATTTCCATTAGCATTATTTATACAAAGGACCCAAGTTGCTTCTGTGTTTCCTTTCCAGGTTTTAAGGACAATATCTCAAAATTATGACAACGGAAAGCCTATTGTCCAGTTTGCCATTGGAAATTTATTTATATCCCCGGAACATCCATAAACATCAGTTTCTTTTGTTCAGTACAGCCTATTTTAGGAGTTGGCTAACAGAGATGAATCTAATGAAGTAAAATTCAAGACAATAATTATCCTGTTTTTTCTCAGAGATACACCTGTAAATTTACTTTTTCTTTATGACAGTGCAAGGATGTGTCCCAGCTTGTAGACCAATTTTAAATTTGGCAATTCAATTAAGGCCCCAACCAAATGAGACACATAATCATATATCTTCTGCTTAACATTTTTTAAATACCAAAAGTAGCCTCAAGAGAATCCACTCTACTTAATATAGGAATTAAAGTTCCCCTTGAAAATTAGTTTAGACTACATGTTGTTTTTCATCTACAAGAGAAAATATGTACATACTTACAAGTGCTTCCAGAGCTGGTAGAGCTATAGGAAAAGGTAAGGATTTGGGGTATGAAGCACAAATTAGCCTCTAAAAAATATTGTCTCTATTTTTTTTCCCCAGAAGCTCCTTTATTTTATTTATTACAGGCTGTCCCAATCAACCAGTTCCAAACAATGTCCCAAAGGTGCTTTTTCAGGAGGCAACTGGACTTCCTGGTTTTTTCTTTGAAGATGTTGCGCTTCTCATCCAAAAAGCTTCTTCAGCTCTGACAGGATAGTGGGGAATGGAAGGATTTATATTCCTCTCAGACAGAACTGTCGGTCTGCCCAAACCAGCCCTTACCAGCTGAATCCCACCCCTACCCAGAAGCTATCTGGCAACTGGTTCAATTATTGAAGTAGAGGTGATTTTCAATGTTCCCATCATTCCTCAAGCCCCTATATTGTGGACCAGCCATAGCTTCCAAATTCCTTTCAAGGGCACCCCGTGGAGCGCACATTCCATGATTCAAAACCTGACTAAGGTATGAGTGAGATGAGTAAAGCTCCCATATCAAGAAAGGTCTTATTGACACGCAAGTTGGAGATCAGCAAAGATGAGCTGTTATCTGTGGAGCAGAGCTGTGAGTCCAAGAGGATTCCCAAAAATGCAAACCAGTTCTATTTGGAGAAGCACAACCTCATTCTGAACTAAAGATGGAGGATCTCACCCCGTGGCTTCATATAGATGTTGAAGAGCAGTGGGGAAAAACAGTGACATTGAAATTCGAGCCTCAAACTCTGGGTTTAATTAATAAAGTTCAGGAGGGATGGGATTGTGCAATATTTTCAGGGTAATGCAATAGATCGGATAGTGGTGTGGTGACCTCACAATCAGGAGGCTGTAGGTTCGATCCTAGGTTGAGGCAGATATTTCTCTCTCTGGACATGATGAGAATATATCTGTTGAATATAACTCTGCATTGGTGACAAGAAGGGCATCCGGCCAGTAAACACTCATCTCCAGACTCCACCCTGCAAGGGATTATGGGGTTATTAAAAGATGATAATGAATGCAATAGATCTGATGCATTCTGCCATTTCTGTATTTCTGCTATTTTTTCTAAGGACTTGTCCACTACTTATTTTTTTATCCTGCTTTCAGTTTGTGCATTTGAAAAGATCCTAGCTGCAATATTATTATCCATAAAAATCATATCCAAAGTCCTATAAAGCTAGCAGACCTTTCTGCAACCTTATCTTAACGAGTTGTGCTTTCTAAACAGAAGACTTTTAAAAGTTTGAAGTGTTAGCTTGTTCAGCAGCAACGGTAGGGAATAATCTCTATGTGGTTGAATGCAATCTACGTGAATCATAGCAAGTAGAGAGGAGAGGAAAATCACGTCTCTTCCATCCACCACATCAGTGTAAAGCTTTCTTCCTCCTTTGGGCATTTCTTATTTTTTTTGCTGAGAACCGTCATTTGCTGACCTCTCATAGCATGTGCCAAGCGAGTGTGTAATTTTTCGGCAGATTTAATTCAAAACATCTCACTAGATTTGGAAGAACTTATTTCTTGCTCAGCATGTTTAAGGATTGCCACAATGTAGTTTGATCTCTCAGTGACTTCCTTGGTCATTAAAGCCAATGAATTCGGAGGGACTTTGTTCCTAGCAAATATACATTGAGATTGCAGTCTGACAGATAGTGGCATTATAACTCCAAATTAGTCCTTCCTGGAGCCAGACCTAAAGCTCTTTGAATACCACAAAAGTACCCAGTTATCAAGCTAAACTTTTGCTTCAATTTGAGGTAGAGGTGAGTCACGTTCCCAGATCTAACTCCCCATTCGTTACACAGTAGTTGTAAACTATTTGTTCTCAGTCACACCCTTTCCACATGGGATAATAGACTTTATGTCACTGGGAAAGCAACTTTATCAATGTTTAAAAAGCAAATACACACAAACAATAAGGCCTAAACACAAAAGATCATGGAGACCTTGATATGCTGTTAACCTTTGTTGCTGAATGAGCAAACTACTGTCAGGTCACAGACAGGAATTCTGGGTTTCTGTATCCTTTTATTTGTCAGTTCAGAAGTTGGACGCTGATTTGCGCTTATCTGATTCTCATCACTTCCTGACTTTAAGATTAAAACTTTCACATCAGCCATAGAAAGATAGTGTTGGAAGGGATCATTAGACCATCAAACCCAATTCCCTGGTCTGTGTAGGAGTCCAGATCAAAGTATTTTACATAGAAAGCTATCTAGCCTCTGAATAAATCTGGTCCTCATCTTACTCAGTATTTGCATCCATTGTCCAATTTTCTTTTACTGAAGAAATTGTTCCTATTTTAGGTAATCCTCACCAACCGTAGTTGCTAAAGCGACAGGATTGCTAAGTGAAACATCACATGACCACGCTGGACATAAGACATTAGTTCTTCTGAGGTGGTTAATTGCCACAGGTGATCAATCATGAGCCATGGTGGTACAGTAGTTAGAATGCAGTATTACAGGCTACTTCTGCTGCTTACTAGCTGTCTGCAGTTCTGCAGTTTGATTCTCACCAGGCTCAAGGTTGACTCATCCTTCCATCCTTCCGAGGTGGGTAAAATGAGGATCCAGATTGCTGGGAGCAATATGCTGACTCTGTAAACCACTTAGATCGGGCTGAAAGGCTCTGTGAAGTGGTATATAAGTCTAAATGCTATTGCCGTTAAGTGTGATGTGATGTGACTTTGTGACCATAACTGAGTTGTGACTTCCTGCTGCCTTCCCCATTGATTTTGCTTGCCAGAAGCTGGCTGTGAAGCCAAATGGCAATGGTGTGATTGCAGACACACTGTAATACTGCAAGTTCAAGAACCACTTATAAACCTACTTTTGGGGGGCTGTTAGTAACTTAGAACCATTGTCAAAAGTGGTAATTAGTAAGTGAGGACTATCAATATTGATCCAAAATCTTCTTCTGTTTATAGACATTTTTTGTGTCCGGTTCTCCAAGACTGCAAAGAATGTGTCTTGATCATTTTCTTTCTGACATCCTTTTAGATATTTGAAGAATGCGACTATCTACTTTCACTCATTTTTCTTCAAGATGAGACAATGACCTTTGGCTGGAATCCAGTTGTCTTTCCAGTCTCTAATATTGTGTGTGTGTTTGTGCAATCATGTGTGCAGGTGTGTGGAGAATAATTCATTGTGACACTTGAGCGCCCAAGGAAAAATGATCAGGAGTTATGTCAAATGTATTATAACAAAGATCTTTAGTCAGTACAGCTGTACGTTCGACTTCCTTTCAACCCTCTTTCTCTTTTATTCCAAGGATGCAATTAAACACCCTGTTTCTAAGAGGAAGAAAATGATCAGTCTGCAAATCCCACAAAGGAGACAGGAAGTTGGAATAGTCTGTTCTTTATTCCACTTTCATTGATGCCCACACATACCACTTTGTGCTGTGCTCAAATATTATTTCACAATCTGTCTCGCATTTCCAGTCTGCCTGGGTGTGTTTCCCTGCTTGAATTCAAACTTTTATTTCCCTTCATTTTAATTCATTTCCATGCCGCGTTCAGAGTTACGTACACTCCATGAATGCAGCACAGAATTTTCAACAGAGAACATTTGGGCAATATTATCATGTCTAAATATGACTTAAATCTATGGGGAAATGCATTGTGACTTCAATTAAATGGTAGAAGTTATGCTTTGCATATAGAATGATGCTCAGGATTATGTTCACTCCCTGGCATTACCAGCATTAAAAAAAACCCCAACAACCTCTGTAAAGGTTCAAAGCAAGCCACCCTTTTTCACCCTGGTTGACCTCCATATCTATTACAGGTAGTCCTTCATATACAACTATTCATATAGTGACCATTCAAAGTTATAACGTAACTGAAAAAAAGTGACTTATGATTGTTTTTCACATAGTTGCAACATCCTCATAGTCACATGATCAAAATTCGGGCACTTGGCAACTGGCATGCCCCCGAGGTCATGTGATCACTTTTTCCCAGAAGGCTTCTTCTGACAAAGTCAATGGGGGAAGCCAGATTTGCTTAATGACCGGGCATGAGTCATTTTCAACTGCAGTGATTCACTGAACAAAAAAGGGGCAAAAAAGCCATAAAATGGGGGCAAAACTCAGTTAACAACTACCTTGCTTAGCAACTGAAATTTTGGGCTCAGTTGTGGTCATAACTCAAGGATTGCCTGTAGTTGGTTTCTTTATTTATTTCAAGTTGTAGGCCGGTCTGTATAATTTCGAGTGACTTGCAACATAACATCACACCAAACTTGATTGCAGGAAATACGACTTCAGCAACAGAGTGGTCAATGTCTGGAATACTCTACCTGACTGTGGTTTTTTTCCCCCAACCCCAAAAACTTTAACCTTAGATTGTCTATTATTGACCTCACCCCTTTCGTAAGAGGTCTGTAGGGGGCGTGCATAAGCACACCAATGTGCCTACCATCCCTGTCCTATTGTTTCTTTTATTTTTTTATTTTTTATTTTTTTTCTTATATGTATCCATGTATTCACAACTATGTTTTTACTTGTACCTATTATCTTGTAAGCAATTGACAAATAATAAATAAATAAATAAAAATATTCTGCTGCTTGGGCAGGGTGTTGGACTAGATGACCTATAAGGTCCCTTCCAACTCTTTTAATCAGTATCTGTATATAGCCATGAATAAAATAATAAAATCACAAAATGTGTACAGGTAGTCCTGGACTTATAGTCTTTCCTTAAGTGACTATTCAAAGTTACAGTGGCACTGAAAAAAAGTGATTTATGACTGTTTTTCACACTTACGACCTTTGCTGCTTTCCCATGGTCTCATGTGAAAATTCAGATATTTGGCAACTGGTTCGTATTTATGACAGTTGCAGTGCCCATGTGATCCCCTTTTGCGATCTTTTATGAAGCCAAGTCAATGGGGAAGCCGGGTTCACTTTACAACTGTGTTACTAATTTAAGAACTGCAGTGATTCACTTAACAACTGTAGCAAAGAAAGGTCGTAAAATGGGGCAAAATTCACTTAACCACTGTCTCGCTTAGCAACAGAAACTTTGGGCTCAATTGTGATTGTAAGTCGAGGATTATCTGTGGTTGGTTTGTTTACTACCTGCAAACAAACAAACAAACAAACAAAAAGTCCAGAGGAAACCAACAGTCAATTAAATAATTGAAAAATCTCATGGGAGGAGGTGGATTAACCATGCATTCCAACCCAGATTCAGAGAACAGAGTTTTCCAAAACAGAGTAGGGATAATAGACCTTCTTTCTGCATTGACTGAGATGATGAAAGTCAGAATTTAACACAACTCACTGGCTGGGAAAGGCAGGAGGAGAAAATTTGGGCTGGGAGAGACGACTAAACATTTGTGAACGCTTTTCTGCTGTTCCTGCGAATGAGAAATATCTAAGCAAAACAGAAAGATGAATGTTATAACCTCATGCTGTTAAAAGAAATGCAGCTAATGCTTGAAAACAATATCATAAGCTGGTGAGATCTGGGAAAGGATGAGTCACATTTTTTTATTCGAGCACAAGGAGCACTATCTTGCAATTATATCAATTACTTTATATATTTTTAAATGTATACTTATATATGAGCAATTACATATTAATCTGCAAGAAGAAGACTGTGTAATAGATGGTTTGGAGGCACCTTAAAATGTGTTGGGATTTGGCTGCTAACAGGGAGAATAAGCCGCGAATTGAGATTCAAGATCTGAGAATCCAGGTCAGCTATAATGAGCACAGTGCAACAAGAGACTCTAAGCAGCTAAAATTGGATGAAAATGAGGAATAACAAGATGGTGCTGTAGGTCTACAGCCTAATCTGGGCTTCCTAAGTTACCTTTTCTCTCTGAAACCTGCTGCAGAGGCAGCCACTTGAATTCAACTGCCAGATTGATTATTTTCATGGAATGGTGATGCTGATCTCTTTCTTCTTCCTCCTAATTTATATCACAGCCGTCTTCTAGGACAGGGGCGTCAAACTCAATTTCATTGAGGGCTGCATCAGTGTTGTGATGTGGCCCAAACTTGGGGGGCTGGGGTGGGGCTGGATGGGGTAGGTGTGGCCAGGGTGGGCGTGGCCAGCTTGACATCCCTCCTATCAGGGGCATCTGTGGTGGCCAAGTGCTAAAGCAGGACTTCCCTCAGACCTTCCCTCTCTCTTATTATAATCTTCCTTCCTTCCTTCCTTCCTTCCTTCCTTCCTTCCTTCCTTCCTTCCTTCCTTCCTTCCTTCCTTCCTTCCTTCCTTCCTTCCTTCCTTCCTTTTCTTCTTTTTCCTTCCCTCTTCATTCTCTTTTCTTCTTCCTTCCCCTCTTTCCTTATTTCTCCTCCTTGCTCTCTTCTCATCTTCTCTTCTTTTTTTTTAATCTTTCCTCTTTTCCTTTCTTCTTTCCTGTCGTTTCTTACACGCTCAGATGCAAAAGGAGAAGCATTTCTCCTTTGTTTTATTTTTAGTTTATTTTGCTAGTCCTCTGCCAATGAAAACTGAGCGCGAGCCCCCTCCCCCCAAGCTCCATTTTCTCTGGCAGAGGGCTGCAGAAGGCTGTCATGGCCAAAAACGGAGCCCTGGACGACCACATGCGGCCTTTCCAAGCTCTGTATTTACTGACAGAGGCACTGCGCCCTTTCCAGGGCGGCCCCATGGGCCAGATCCAATTTCCTCCTGGGGCCGGATTCGACTCGCACACTGAGTTTGACACCCCCGTTCTAGGATATTAAGGCATTTCACAAGGAGGTCTTCCTTGTTTTATTATCATAAAAACAACTTTGTTGGATCAAGCCACATCCCACATCAGTTTAGTGTTGTGTTTCTCACAGCGGCCAAGCAGATGCCTCTGAGATGTTGACAAACAAGAAGATGAAACAACATATCCCTCTCCTATAATTGTACTTAAAGGGCATGCTACCTTCAGGAGATACTACTGACTCTTGATGACAAATTGGTTTTGATAGACTTGCCTTTGGCTCTTTATCTAGTCTACAAAACAGCATCAGAGCTGTGGTGGCACAGTGGTTAGAATGCAGTACTGCAGACTAATTCTTAAATGCCAGCAGTTCAATTCTCATAGTTCAAGGTTGACTCAACCCTCCATCCTTCCAAAATGAGGACCCAGATTGTTGGGGGCAATATGCTGACTTTGTAAACCACTTAGAAAGGTCTGTAAAGCACTATGGAGCGGTATATAAGTCTAAGTGCTATTGCTATTGCTCTCAGCACTCTGAAAGTCTGGCCTAAGAAAGCATGACCAAAGTAACCCAGTAAATTTCCACTGCTGTAGGTGGGCTTGGACCTCAGTCTTCTCAGTCCTTGTCCAACATTTCTTGCCAGTTGTCCTTCCTCGGGCAAGAAAATTGTCATAGTCATGCCTTTAGATCTGAGTTTTGGAAGCAGGTGTGTTTTAGGAATGTTGATTTAGTTTATTGTGAATAAAACGAATCAACCTGCATTTGCATGCAAAAGAATGGATTTCTGTGTAAGAGAAAGAAAAAGATTGTAAAGTAGATTGTGGTAGCTGAAAGTGTTGGAACTAGAAGCAAAAAGGCTGGGACCAGATCAGACCATTGTCAAAACACAGTGCAGATGCCTTCTAAGCGGAAGGGATCCAAACAGCGAGATGTTAATTATTACATTAAAATATGCAAAGTTTAATCTCTGGGCCTATTATAAATAGCGGCCTTCACCGCTTGATTCTGCATCAGCTAATATTATTAGGGCTTCTGGTATCTGCAATCAAAACAATTTAACTCTCCAAGCTTAGTCTTTGACTCTGCTGCCAGTTCCTGTATTCAGGTTTGAGTTCTCATAGAGAATTTTATTGTTGAATTTTAGGTGAAGCTTTGGCCTAAATCATCATCATCTTCTTTTAATGACCCCATAATCCCTTGCAGGATGGAGTCTGGGCAACTGAATGGAGCCGAGTGTTTACTGGCTAGATGCCCTTCCTGTCACCAATATGGAGTTTTATTTAGCAGATATAATCTCATTGTGCCCAGAGAGAGAAATATCTGGCTCTACCTAGCATCAAACTCACAGCCTCCTGATTGTGAGGCCAAAGCTCTGGTCTAAATGAGGACCTTAAAAACCCACACTACCCCATTTTCTCAGTTAAGTTGATCAAACTTTCTCTCCAATGCTGTGTAAGAGGAAAAAAGGGGAAAAAAGAGTGATGTTTATGGTCTTCAAAAAGACTGAGAATATACATGTTTCACAGGGGTGGGATTCAAATTTGTAACAACCTGTTCTGTGGGTGTGGCTTAGGTGCTGGGCCTGGCTTAGTGGTCATGTAATTGGCTGGGTGTGGCCAACTCAATATCACTCAAATCAAGGCACTCATCTCCTCGCCTGGCCTCATGACTATGGGGATGCTGCAACAGTCCTAAGTGTGAAAAATGGTCACAAGTCACTTTTTTCAGTGCCATTGTAACTTTGAATGGTCACTCCACACAAGCAAAGTACCAGCAAAGGAGGGGAAAAAAACTCCAGAGACGGTCCTGAGACAGGAAGTCTAGTCCTGCCAAGAATGTAATAAGGGTTAACGGAGAGACAGTTCCTGTAAGCAACACCAGAATGTTTCCTTCCTGCCTTCCTTACAGGATTAGGCCAATAATTTCTTCTAACAACTGGTTCTCCAAACTGCTTAGAATATTAATAACCGGTTCTAGAGAATAGGTGCAAACTGGTAGAATCCCACCCTTGACGTTTCATATTTCCAAACAGCAACAACATTCATGGTATGAAGATTACGGATGGACAGTTTCTCTCATATCCATAGTGTTAAAACTCATCCATTAAACTTAAATTTAAATAAGATACGGTTAAATTCTGGGATGTGCTGATATTTGAAAAAATGCATTCATCTATTCTCTTGACAAGTTTTAGGGTAAAGTTATATTGTTTGGTGTTACTTTTTGATCCCAAATCTTGTGAGAAGTTGATACTATGATATAGCTCAAATATGAAAATAGCAGGGAAGATATTCTGTTTTTCATTTAATACAAGATGTTCTGTTTTTCATTTACTACAAGTTAGGGGTTTTCCTGTTTCTTTAGCTCTTTGAATATGAGTAAGACAAGAAGGAGAAAAAATAGTTTATCATTTTTTTCCTGTTTGGGATAGAAGGAGAAAATTCTTGTTAATTTTTGCCTAATATTTTTTATATTTTTTTCGTAATATTTTTGTTAACTTTTGCCTAATATATATATATACATACATACATACATACATACATACATATATATATATATATATATATATATATATATATATATATATATATATATATATATATAACTTTTGCCTAATATCTTTTCTTAAGTTTTCTTAAGTTTTCGCGGGTACTTACATGTCTGGCATTCAGCTTTGTTCGGGTATTTTCCCACGTGGTGCTTTTAAAGTTGTAGCAACGTTTCAGCAGAATCTCATCTGCCATCATCAGGCTTCTGTATGGTGTTTGTCACCATACAGAAGCCTGATGATGGCAGATGAGATTCTGCTGAAACGTTGCTACAACTTTAAAAGCACCACGTGGGAAAATACCCGAACAAAGCTGAATGCCAGACATATATATATATATATATATATATATATATATATATATATATATATATATATATATTTAAAAATACAGATTTCACTGTTTCATCAGTAATTGGCAAAAAAAGAAATAATACAGTCATTATACCAACAGGTCTATTGTAGAATATGTATATAAAGATCAGCTTTAGAATGATCCTATTCATAGTTCACCATTCTCTCCCTGAATAAAGCAAAGCCTCAACAGAATAAATCCACCTTTGTCCTTTGCCTTCAGGAGATGTCATAATATTCCTCTCACATTACATCTTAGAAGATGCTGGTCATTGTACAACCAGCGACTTAGCTGAATCATGCTGAAATGGCAAACAATATATTTATTTATTCTCCCTATGATCATGCCTTCCCCTCATGTCTCTCGAGCACAGTAAATATTCCTTCCACATGCCACGCTACACCTTCCGCTTTCACGTCATTAGTAGAGTGCTCCCAATATCTCAGCTTTCCTTTCATCCCATGGGTGGTGAATTGGTTCATATATCAATGTGCATATATAATAGGCCCTATAATAATGTCATCTAGTGCAGGGATCTCCAACCTTGGCAACTTAAGACTGGGGACTTCAACTCCCATAATTCCTCAGTCCTGAGGAACTCCGGGAGTTGAAGTCCACAAGTCTTAAAGTTGCCAAGGTTGGAGACCCCTAATCGAATGGGACCAAGAGCTACATCTTCCCTTTTGTAGTGCCTGCCCTATGTAATATCATCCCCCTGAGATTCAATAGTCCTAGCTGTCTGCAAGGAATATAAATCCTTCCATTCCCCACTATCCTGTCAGAGCTGAAGAAGCTTCTTGGATGAGAAGCAAAACGTCTTCAAAGGAAAAACAAGGAAGTCCAGTTGCCTCCTGAAAAAGCACCTTTGGGAATAGTCCTGACCCTTGTGTCCTACCGCAAGGCCCCTAAGATTTGGCTCTTCCCCAAACAATAAGACAGATAGTGGAATGCATATATGTAAAGTTTAAGACCTGTGAATAATATATGTGTTGATTGGCCTTAGTTGCTTAGTTGCTAATATTTTACCAATGCCTAAGATAATTCCAATAGCCTTAAAATAGAATTTTTGAAGTAGGATCCATCCAAGACAAATGAATAATATACTCATCTGCTGGTATTAAATATGGCTTTATAATATATACTCAAGTTAATGCCTGGATATTTAATTTAATGCAAATATCTAAACAAAAACAGACTGTTTTAAAGTTTCAGACATTTGAATTACGTACAGTATATTGTGAATTTGATAGATAAGAAAATTCGCAATTCTGTACATTTCTCTTCCCCTCTAAATGTAAAAAGGCTCTTTCTTTGTAATTTGACACCTTGGGCAATATACCATTTTGGGGGAACTAATTCTATTTTTATATTAACTTCCTCCACTTTGTTTTATATTGGCTTCCTCCAAACAAATACATTTTTGATGCACAGGTTTCTGTTCCCCATTCCATTTTTCACATGTTCCTGAGTTCACAATAATGAGTAGTATCTGTTCTATGAAAGGCCCATTTATCAAATCTTTCCTTCTAGCTAACAATTCACTGTGCTTTCATTTAGAATCTATACCTATTGGGCTAATTTTATACTACTTATGTGAGGCAAGTTTACTTCAGACAGGAATATTTAAAAGAAAAATGGACACTTTTAAAACAAAATAACATGTCTTGTTCTGATTTACATTTAAACTATTTCAAGTGCCTACATTACAACCAGAGGCTATTTTTTTTTGCCCACAAAACTTGTGCTTGTTTGGTTGTGAGCTAGCTATATGCCATGGAGACAAGAAGGGCCAATGTGCCAGAAGTCTTGTCCTTCTAGCTTTTCATTGAGAATGCCATTTTATAAGTAGAACATTTTTCTCATATTTGTAATCTGTCTTGGAATTACTGTATTTTTTGCTCCGGACCATAAGATGCACCTACAGTAGGTTTAGAGGAGGAAAACAAGAAAAAAAAATCTGCCTCTGCCTCCCAGTGTCTTTTGTAGTGGGGTGGTCCATGCTCTTCCCTCTGCCATGCCTCCGGCAGTTCAACTACCATCTGGCATTAATCTGGCTAGTGTCCTTTGCAGCAAACAGCAAACAGTCTGGTCAGCTTCAGCACGTTATCACAGCCCCAGCATGTGGCTCGTCAGGGCTCCGCTCTGTTGCACCCACCACCGGTCAGCTGAGTAACGACTGAATCCCGGCCTCCCGTAGCCCCGCTGATCAGTGGGCTGGCCGACTGGAAACACCTCCATTGCTGCCTCCTCCGTGTCTGCTGCCTCTGCCTGTGAACACTGGCGCTTCTGCCACCGAGCAGCTGATTGATGGCTGGATTGGCCTCCTGGAATACCACCAATCAGCTGTTCCAGATGGTGGGGATCAGTCTGTGATGCAATATTCACTCCATAAGACACAAAGACTTTTCCACCCACTTTTTTTTAGGGGGGGGGTAGTGTTTCTTATGGAGCAAAAAAATATGATAATTTATAAATAAATAATTAAATACAGTTCTGACTGTGATTTGTTGGATACGATAGCTAGCTAGCTAGTCATAGATGTAGGTATAGATAGATATTAGTTGTACAATGTCAAATCATTAATATGAGAAAATTTTTAATATTTTTCAATTCAAAAATGACATGTTTGGCGAGTAAGTTTTCAGAAACCCAAATGACCAATGGTGGGCAGCTAAAACAAGAGGGAAACACTTCCATTATTTGGTGGCCTCTTAGGGTCATCTGGATTTTTTGCAACTAAGATATGGCGACCCTATTGTAGACTTCCAATTATTCTGTAAAGATATTACATTGATGTTTGGACACCTGCAGTAGTGTAATAAAGGCCCAATCCTTCGGAATTATGCTTTCTTTTAGAACACAGGCCCCCAATTTCGGGGCCACGGCCCACTTGCAACCAGGCCATGGAAATGGTGAGTGAGTGTACATGTGCATCCCCTGTTGTGCGAGCAGTGGGCAAGTGTGTGCACACACCCTCCATTTCTGTGAATGGCGGGTGTGTGTGCCCGCTACTTGTGCAAATGTAGCTGCACACATGCGTGTTTGCCGGCTGCTCGTGTGGAACCATCCCATCTTCCCCCCTTCGCTGGTCCTCAAAGCAGGACAGTTTGGGGAACTCTGTTTTAATTTCAGAGAGAAAATTGCCATTCCCCTCCCCTCCGTCAGAATATGTATCAATTTTGTGATTATCATGGATGTTTTTGACATGCCAGCAGGCTCAAACAAGAACAACAATTCTGGAACTCACTCTGAAACTGGGGCACTATATAGTGACTATTTCAATTGTTCCGCTCATCCCAACAGAACGTGTTTCTGAAGCATTGTGGAAAAATATCATGGCTACTATTCACTATTGATTGAAGAATCGTTTCTGCCTGTCAATCACTGCATTGAATAAGGAACTAATCAACCAAAGGCATGGCTGAAATACCCTTGTTAAGAATTGAGGATTCATAGAGATGATTTCCTCTGAATAAAATTAATTGAATATTAATAATTGGACAGTGAAAAGAGGGAGATAGGAAAAAAGAACACCTTCCCAACTCATATGTCTTTGATAAATGTTTAACTTCAATAGAAAGTGACAGCTCAGTTTTATGAATCTCAAGACCATTTCTCAAAGGGAGGAAAAATTTCTTGTACACAAACTTAACCATTTGAGAAAAATTGCCTAAGTAAATGAATAATTTACAGCAGTGTTTCCCAGCCTTGACAACTTTAAAATGTCTAGACTTCAACTCTCAGAATTTCCCAGCAAGCATAATTTACAATATTAATTCATTGCCATATTCAAATTCGAAACAACTAGCTTTGGTGCATGTTGCTATAAAGTTAAAGTGTTGCTACAAGCTTTTCTAGACTGATGTTAAAGATATATTGCATCTAGGCAATCTATACTGAGGATTCATTTATTTTTGTATTGAAAACATTCAGATTTTGCTGATAGATGTACAGTATTTGACCAGTTTCTTAACTTCAGCTACTTAGCTGTACATATGTGTGTGTGTGTGTGTGTGTGTGTGTGTGTGTGTGTGTATACATACCACATTTATATGACTGCCCATCTCAAAGTAAAGTGACTCTAGGCCACTTACAGTCAAAAACCTATATAATGATGATTGGTATATTTGGATCATATGTAATAGTTTCTGATTAATAAGTCCTCTGGCTGTATTTAATTGTATGCCTACAAATTTTCTTAACTTAATAGAATACTATGTAGCTTGTCCCCCACTCCAAATGTAACACGTGTGGCAAAGACATCTGGCAGAAGATGGAAAACGCCTGTATGATCCATTAATGTAATGGAAACAATAAAGAAAATAAATATTTTTATGCAGCTCCCTATACATTGCTCATTTTATCAGGTTCAGAATGCATTACGTTTCACAGCTCATTTCCAACTTTATCTAACTTCATAATGTTGAGAACCATATGTGTCCATTAGGAATTCTTATTAACTCCCAGTGTTGGAGAATGTTATTAGTTAATAGGGTTAATTATTAATTAGCCTGAAATCAATCACTCTAGCTCTCTATCTCTAAGTGCAGACTGGGTAGACAAGTACTGTTACTATTTCAGTTGGCTTTCTTTGAATATTCACAATTAGGAGGAGGGAAAATTGGGGAGGAATGAAATGTTAGTACCACTTTATAATGCCTTGGTAAGGCCAAGGTATTACCATATTGCATCCAGATTTGGTCACCACAATATAAAGAAGGTGCTGAAACTTTAGAAAGAGTGCAGAGAAAAGCAACAAAGATGATTAGGGGATTGGAAGCTAAAGCATATGAAGAATGGTTGCAGGAATTGGGCAGCTTCATGAAAAGAAGGACTAGGGGATAAAATGATAGCAGGGTTCCAATCTTTGACAAAGAAGAGGAGGTCAAGCTATTCTCTAAAGGACCTGAAGGCAGGACAAGAAGCAAAAGATGGAAACTAATCAAGGAGAGAACCAACCTATAACTAACATTTATTTATTATTATTCCTGACAGAACAATTAATCAGTGGAACGACTTGCCTTCAGAAGTTGTAGGTGCTCCAACACTGAAGGTTTTAAAGAAGGGATTGGGCAACTATTTGTCTGAAATGGTACAGGGTTTCCTGTCTTTGATTTAACAGATAACAAATAATCAGAGTTGGAAGGGACCTTGTAGGTCATCTAGTCCAACCCCCTGCCCAAGCGGGAGACCCTACACCATTTCTGACAAATGGCAGTCCAATCTCTTCTTGAAGGTCTCAAGTGATGGTGCTCCCACAACTTCTGAGGGCAACTCCTGTTCCATTGGTTGATTGTTCTCACTCTCAGAAAGTTTCTCCTTATTTCCAGGTTAAATCTCTCCTTGTTCAGTTTCCATCCATTATTTCTTGTCTGGCCTTTGGATGCTTTAGAAAATATCTTGACCCCTTCCTCCCTGTGGCAGTCCCTAAAATATTGGAAGACCACTATCATGTCTCCCCTGGTCCTTCTCTTTACTAGACTCGCCAAGTCCATTTCCTGCAACCGTTTGTTGTATGTTTTAGCCTCCAGTCCCCTAATCATCCTGGTTGCTCTTTTCTGTACTTTTTCTAGAGTCTCAACATCTTTTTTATAATGTGGTGACCAAAACTGGATGCAGTACTCTAGGTGTGGTATTACTAAGGTTTTATAGAGTGGTATTAGTACTTCTCTTGATCTTGATTGTATCCCTCTGTTAATACAATTTAGGATTGCATTAGCTTTTTTGGCTGCTGCTGCACACTGCTGGCTCCTATTTAGCTGGTTGTCTGAGCAGAAGGTTGGACTGGAAGACCTTCAAGTTCCCTTCCGACTCCGTTATTTTCCTTACATTGAAGAAACAGAAGCAAAACACCCCTGCTAATGCTGTTCTCCCAATTGATGATGAAGAGGAGAAGAGACTGAAAATCTAAGAGCAAATAGATTTACTTAGGATTAAATCTCTGTAGAAATAATTTCCCTGAAAATATGAATGAGAAGCTAGCACCTTACATATAATTTTGGTTTTTCTTCATAGATCCAGTAGGAAAACAAAATTGAAACATTGATTGGAAAGTAGGGATGTTTACAAATATAGAACATGGCCATTGTCTGAACTGTCCCTTCTCTTCAAAATTGTCTGATTAAAATATGTTTGAAAACATTTTAGTTCTAGACATGACATGAATGAAATGCTGAAATGTAAAGATAACTACTCTGCTTTTTATTTTTTACAAAGGAGACAGTCCCTCCAAATAATTATATCTTTTTAAATAGAAAAGGGTATAACAATATTTTAAAACTTATCAATCCATTTTTTTTATTTTGTTTTATTGTTTCTTATATTTGCATGTAAAGGAATACACTGCGTCCACCATAATTACATGACAATCCTGTAGAACAGGTTGGGTTGGGCAAGCATATTTGACTTAAGTTTACAGAGGCAGCTCCATCAGGCTGAACCTGAATCAGCACTATATGCCACAGTGAGTATTTCTCCTTTAAGCTGAGCTTGACTTCTTTGTGGACACATCCATTTGGGTTTCTTTAACAACAAAATTGAAGTGGTTTCTTATTTTCTTCTTCCAGAGTATTTTCAAGAAGATGCTCCAGTTCTGGATACCTATTGCTATCCTTCAATTCACAAAGGATTTATATGGATTTTTTGATCCCCACTTAGAAGTCTATTCTGTCTGCTCATTCTGAAATCTGTGGCATTACAGCTGCATGTAGCTCTTAACTTCCATAGTTCCCTCTGAATGTACCATAGAACTTACGGTAACTTCCTCATTATTTTGAGGTAGGAAACAGAGAACAAAAATAGCATAAGCCTAAGTTGGTGGTAATAGCTGACTGAATTCATTGGGGGTCAGAAACTAAGCAGGGTTGGATCCAGTTAGCATTTATATTACTTTATTTTATTTTAAAAAAAATATTTTATAACAACTTAAAAAGAGTAAAATGTGCAACAGGTTAAAAAAAGCAGCTAATCAACCATAAAAAATTAAACAAGGAAAAGGAAAAAGCATTTGATAGGAGATTGCTAGTGACTTCCAAGCCTGTAGACTTAATTGTGACATTAAAAAGAAATCAAGAAGACAGTAATACAATCTTATTGCCTTATTATCAAGAAAACTACATGAATGTATCAATGTACTAAGTTAATGATTTATCTGTTGTGTACTATGACTGGTGATTTTAATATTTTTAATGTTTTTATGCTGTAAGACATCCAAAGTCATTGGATACAAGATGGGTGGCAAATAAATATCATAAATAAACAAATAAAGTAGAGCTCAACATACTGACATTCTTTTCTTTCAAAGTAAGACTTTTATAGAGTTAAAAAAGAACTTATCCCAGGTAGTATAATGTGAAAATCAATTTTACAGCCCCACTGATTTTCCTATTGTTGTCTGTTTTTTTCCTCCTACGAAGAATAAACAAGTCAGGTCTACATCTACTCAAGATTGCTAAATCCTGGATAAGATCTAAGAAGAATGTAGCCACAGGATCAGGAACGTTCCCTAAATATGTCTAGAGTTATCCTGACTATTAAATTAAGATGCCGAAGTAGCCCTGGAGAGCTGGGAGTTAATTAACCATCTGCTATATTCTCTTCACAGACCCTGCTTGCTGGAACATCTGCTTTAGGAAAAGTCTGTGCTGTGAGAAGTTGCAACTTAGAGCTGAAAACACTTGAATAGATTCATGAGGGAATGTTGTTTGCCTCTTCAATTGCATCATGGTTCCATCACTGCGGGGAAATTTGATTTATGAAGCTCAGCTACTACGTCTGTTCTGTGCTCCTGTTTTGTTGCTTATTTTAGAAACACCAGCACAGGCTTCTGATTGGCTACTTTCTTCCCAGAGTAGCCTGATGATTGGTTGCACACTCACACTTTGCTGTGTGGCTCTTGTTCCTATTTGATTGTGTGTGTAGCATGCTGCATACAAATGGGGTAGGATAAAGCAAGAAGCCTTTTGAAGCAACTGTTGTGATCTCAGGGAGATGTCCTTGATACAGCGTTTTCAGATTTTTCAGCTCATTAAAAATACAAACCATATGCTTGTAACCATAGCCAGAGTGTCTACTGTCAAAACATTAAAA
Source organism: Hydrophis major (assembly GCA_033807585.1). NCBI lineage: Eukaryota > Metazoa > Chordata > Lepidosauria > Squamata > Elapidae > Hydrophis > Hydrophis major. Next base: position 18,098,935 of record CM066333.1, read on the forward strand.
GAGAGGGCTAGGCTGGGTTAATAAATTTAGCACTAGAGAGCTAGATTAAGAGAGGTGAAGTTAACCCTACTATTACTGAATGAAGAGGAACAAAGCAAATTAGAGGGGTTGTTTGCCCAGGATTCATCAGGTGGGTCTTAACTGAGTCCACAGTTGTTATTTGAGAGAAGTTGCTCTCTTCTCAAAGGAACAAATTCAGTTGACTTGGTGACCGTTCTAGTGCAGCTGTGGCTAAAAAGGCAGGATAAAGCTATGATTATGGAGGCCTTTGACAAGCATCAGCAACTAACAAGGGACATTCATTAACTCTTGTTGGAAGAAAGAAATATCCATCTGGTTCAGTTTCAAGTGGGGAGAAAGAGACTAGAAACAGGAGGCTGATTGGAAAGATGGTTTATTGATGAACAGGACCAAATGGGTTTAAGGTCCAGAGCAGCTGACCACATGGAGTTGAGAGTGAGGATTATTTATACCTTCGTCCTTGTCCTTGAGCTTCCTGTTCCTGTGCAAGAGCATTTATTTTATTGCCTGTTGTAGGGTTAACTTTGTAGGTTGTCAGTTAAGTTTGGTGGAAGTGTGCTGATGCAATGAAGGGGCTTGTTGTGCAATTCCTATTGTGCCTGAAGGCTAACACACCCTTTGTTCAGAATATTCTGTCTTGAATGAATTACCAAATCTGCATTTCTAAAAGTTGTGTAGGAAGTTAGCACCCACCCCTCCCCTAGAAAATTAAAATAGTCTAGGAAATATTAAAAAGGCAGAATATTTCCTCTAAAAAGAGTAGAAACTCAGAAGCAAAAACTCACCCCCACCTTTGTTAATGGGTGGGCCATTAAGGCCTGGGCCAGATTACTTTACATAACAAATATCTCCAGGTAAAGCTATAGCAATTGCTCAAAAACCCTTTCAATGAGCAATGAGACAATCTCCTGAACAAGAGCAAAATACTTGCTAAGTTTGACAGAATTATATTAAGGCACTAATCAGCAACGTTGTCAGATTCACTAGGTCCTTACCTGTCCGCACATACAACTCTGCAGTATTAAATCAGAATGATATCACCTTCCTAAAATCATCTATCCGAAATTTAAAATATATCCAATTTGTAATATGGAAGCCTGTCCATTCTGATTAGAGCATATTATTTTGACTTGTGAACTACATAAAAAATATCTATTTCAAGAAGGCGGAGCTTCGTTCCGGCGATACAGCTGCGATCTCAGGGCTCTGAGATCGCAGCCGATATTTTCGCCCCTGGTCGGTCCTAACGGACCTAAACCGTCCCGTAGAGACGGTGATCGTGAAGGGCATTGTTCCAGGATCCCAGAGATATCGCAAAATCTCTGGTTAGATCCGGAAGAAGCCCTTTTGCTGGCGGCGGAGAGGCAGCCTCCATAGCTGCTGAAGTCGGGACAGCTCCGGAAGGAAAGTGATTGAAGTGAAGTGTGTCGGCTGGGTGAGAAAAACTTTTTTGTGCTGTAAATTCGCTAAGGTTGGAAAGTTCATTCAATATAAAGAAGAAAGCTGTGAGGTTTTTTTTTGACTGAAATTGTTTTGAGCGGCGTTTTTTAAAGTGATGTCAAATTGAGGCTTGGCTTTTTTTTTTTCTTTTCTTTATACTTTTTGGGAAAGATTTTACTGTGACTTTGTAGATAACCGGATTGAATTTTCTTTTATATATATTTTTATGCTCCCTTTGATTTTTTGACTTTCTTTAGGATAGAGGCTCCCTTTGGCTATTTTTTCCTTTTTTTTCTGTATATATTATTCCTTTTCTCTGGCGGGGGGGGAGAAAGAGCATTGAGAAACTTTGTGACACTGCCAACTAGAGGCTTGAAAGTATCTTTATTTGAATTGGAGAGAATTGCAAAAAGACCTCATCTCAAGGACTTTTTAACCTGATAAGATGGAGGGAGAGCACAGTAAAATATTATTGCAGGTGCTTTCCTGGACTGTTATCAACACTTGAGGTTTGGCTTTGAAGCTGCTGGAGAAGAGAGTCATGGCAAGAGCCTTGGATAAATAACAAAGTGCAGTGTGTCTTCTTATATATACCCCATTCGCTAGCCTTTTTCTAAATCTTAATTTTAGTAATATTTTTATTTTTGCCTTTTACTTTAAAGGGAAAGCCTCAGAGTTTTTTCTTTTTTCTTCTTTATTTTTCTTTTTTTTTCTATTGGGACTTTTTTGCTTTTCATATTTATCTTTTTGGATTATTTTGTTGTTGTGGTTGATTTTTTTTTTTTTTTTTTTTGGATTATTGAGATTTTTTAATTGGATTGAGGTGTGAAGAATCTGAAGGAACTTCTTGTTTTTTGTTTTTCTTTTTTCTCTTTTTGCTTTTTGCTTTTTCTTTGCTTTTAATCAATATTATTATTTTTGGATTTGTTTGTTTTTTCCTTTCTATTTTTTCCTTTTTTATGGTGGACTATCTCGTAATTGGATTAGGGTCTAGAAGAACCTGAAGATCTTTCTTCTTCCTTTTTTTTTTGTTTCTTCTTTGGTTTCGTGTTTTTTACCATTGGAGTTCTCCATTTTGGATTATAATTGGCTGCTCTACCAGTTGGATTAAAAGTTAAGAAGAATTTGAAGTCTTGGAAATATTGAAATGAGCAAGAAACCAATACCATCTGGCATTTCTGCTTCTACCTCTGCTTCCCCACCAGCTGGAGGACAACGTTTAATTCAGACAATGTTGAAGCAAGATAAGGAACAAGAAAAAATAACTTTACAGTTACAGATGATTATGCAAGGAATCCAAGAACTCAAGACAAAATCAGATATCATTGAACAAAGAACAGGAAATATTGAACAAAGAACAGAAAATATTGAACAAAGAACAGAAAATATTGAACAAAGAATAGAGAAGACTGATGAAAAAGTGGAAAATATTAAACAGATGATGGTTAAGTATGAGGAGAGATTCCAAAAAATTGAGGAAGAAGGAAAACAAAGAGAGAAGAAGATTGGAAATATTGACAGCAGATTAACAGCGGTTGAAGAAGAAAAAGCTGGGATGTTGAGGTGGGAGATGGAAAGGTCAGAATTTTACCTCAGATTTCAAAATATAGAGGAGGAAAAAGGAGAAAATTTGGCAGCAGTAATGATAGAAATTTTGGCAGATGCTTTGGAAATTACAGAGGAAAAGATAATGGATGGAATAGATGAGATATACCGAGTCTATACAAGATATGCGATGAGAAATAAATTACCCAGGGAAGTCCATATTAGATTTACCAAAAAATCCATTAAAACGCAAATATTACAAGTAGCAAGAGAGAAAATACTGAAATACAAGGGTAAAGAGGTTGTGGTTTTAAAACAAATACCTAGAAGAGTGAGAGAGATGAGAAGAGAATATCGATTTCTGACCAAAATACTATTGGAAAACGAAGTGAATTATAGATGGCTGATTCCAGAAGGATTAATGTTTACGTGGCAAGAGCAGAGACATAGAATTGACTCAATTGAGAAAGCAGAACTTTTTCATGCAGAATTCTTTGGAGGAAGAAGAGAGGAAGCAGAGAAAGAGGGTTCATTAATTGAGTTTCAAGATGAACAACTGGAGACTGAAAAAGAGAAAGGAGCAATAGGGGGACAGATTGATAACAAAGAACAGCGTGAAGTGAGATCCACGAGAGCTGTTAGACCTAAATATAAAGCATAATCATGGAGGAAAAAAAACTGATTACAATGAATATAAACGGACTTAATTCAGCTGTTAAAAGAAGGAAAACTTTTCATAAATTAGAGAAATTAAAATTTGATATAATTTGTTTACAAGAAGTTCACATTAAAAAACAACATGAACAATTGTTATTACAACCAAAATTAGGGAAAATATTTACCTCTTTGACTCAATGTAAGAAAAGAGGTGTGGTTTTATACATTAAAGAGGCTATTCCAGCAAAATTGATTTACTCGGATGAAGATGGAAGAGTATTAATGGTAGAAATAATGGATAATAATATAAAAATACTCTTGATTGCAATTTATGCTCCGAATGATAAACAAGAAGAATTTTATAAAAAGCTGCACATGAAAATAATTGGACTGGACTATGTTAATATAATTATGATGGGAGATTTTAATGGAATTGTGGACAATAAACTGGACTATATAGCAACAACAACAAAGCAAAATAGAAAGGCTCTCCCAAGGTCCTTTTTTAAAATGACAGATGAATTAACTTTAAAAGATATTTGGAGAGAAAGAAACGTTAAAGCTAAACAATATACTTTTTATTCAAATAGACATTTATCATGGTCCAGATTAGATATGATTTGGATCTCAACAGAACTAATATCTAATATTAAAGAAACAAGCATTGAAACAAGTACCTGGGCAGATCATAGCCCAATGACAATTAAATGGAAGGGACAAAAAAAAAGATCGAGATGGACATTAAATAATACTATTTTAAAGGAGAAAGATTTTACACAATGGATGGAGAAGGAATTGGCTTTTTTCTTCAGAGAAAATAAAAAAGAAGATACTTCAACGCAAAATGTGTGGGACACTATGAAGGCATACGCTAGAGGTTTGATAATAGATTATACAAGAAAAAAGAATATTAGGAAAAGGCAAGCTTCTAAGGCCTTGGAAAATGAGTATAAAACTCTTGAAAAAGAATTACAGAAAATGCCACAGAAAAAGGATATTAAATTGAAGCTGGATGTAATCAAACATAAAATGGAATTAATAGAGAAAGAAGAATTGGCACAGAAAATTAGAAACTCTAAACAGAATTATTTTGAAGATGCAAATAAACCAGGTAGATGGCTAGCATATAAATTGAGAAAAGAGAAGGAATCAAGAAAAATATTGAAGTTAATAGATGAACAAGGCCAAGTTTGTTATGGGAATAAGGAGAAAAAAGAAATTATTCGAGATTTTTATGGGCAACTATATAAACAAGAGAATATTGATGAAGAAAAAGTCAAACAGTATTTACAGGAAGCTAATTTACCAAAGATACCTAAAGAGACTGAAGAAATGCTAGAAAGCAATATAACAATGATGGAACTAAATGAAGCATTTAAGAGACAAAATAATGGGAAAGCTCCGGGCCCAGATGGGCTTCCAGTAGAATTTTATAAAACATTTCAAGAATTATTGAGCATCCCATTGTTAGAAGTTATGAATGAAGTTATGCTAAAAAAGATGATACCTAAAACATGGTCAGAGGCTTATATTACACTTATACCAAAGGAAGAGACTGACCCATTGCAAATTAAGAATTATAGACCTATTTCTTTATTGAATGCAGACTATAAAATCTTTGCTTCAATCTTAGCAGAAAGACTTAAAAAATATTTAAATAATTTTATTCACTCAGATCAAAATGGATTTCTGCCAAAGAGACAAATTAGAGACAATATGAGAGTAATTTTGGACACTTTGGAATATTATGAGGCTCATCCTGAAAAGCAAATGGCTTTGATATTCCTAGATGCTCAAAAAGCATTTGACAATGTGAACTGGAGATTTATGTTATTATTATTGGAGCAGATGGGTTTTGCTAAAAAATTTATTCAAGCAATAGAAGCTATATATAATAAACAGACAGCAAAGGTAATGATGGAGGGGGAACTTACAGATTTTATTAATATAAGGAAAGGCACAAGACAAGGATGCCCCCTATCTCCTTTGCTATTTGTGTTGACCTTGGAAGTGTTGAATAGAAATATTAGGGAAGATAAAAGCATAAAAGGAATGAAAATTAAGAAGGAAGAATTTAAGCTACAAGCTTTTGCTGATGATTTAGCTTTTATTTTGGAAGATCCGATTGAAACAGCTCCAAAGTTACTGGAAAGGATAGAGTCATATGGAGAGGTGGCTGGTTTGAAAATAAATAAAGATAAAACAAAGATTTTGACAAAGAATATGTTATTGAGACAGAGAGAAGAATTGGCAGATCTTTTGAAAATTCAAGTTACAAATAAGGTTAAGTATTTGGGGATATATTTGACAACAAGATGTAGCACATTAAAGGAGAATAATTATATTAAACTTAAACAACAGATAACTATAGATTTGAAGAAATGGGAAAACTTGCAATTGTCATTAATAGGGAGAATTTCAACAATTAAGATGAATATCTTACCTAGAATTTTATTTTTGTTTCAAACAATACCAATTAGGCTTGGAAAAGACTATTTTGAAGATTTAAATAAAATTATGTTGAAGTTTATATGGCAAGGTAAAAAAGCGAGAATAAAGCTAAAGCTTTTGCAAGATGCTAGAATTAGAGGAGGTTTTGGTCTGCCTAATTGGGAATTGTATTATCAAGCTGCAAGTTTGATGTGGGTCAAAGAATGGATAACATTAAGGAAACATAGGTTGTTGACATTAGAAGGACATGACTTGCTGTTGGGTTGGCATGCTTTTTTATGGTATAAGGGAACTAAAACACAGGGTTATTTTAGAAGACATTATGTACGGGAGTCTTTGTGGTTAAATTGGGAGAAGATAAAAAGACAATGTTATTTGAAAATTCCAGTCTGGTTATCGACCATTGAAGCATTTTCCTATCCTATAATTTACAAGAAGGAACAAACAGTTAGATATGGGGAACTTTTGGATGAAAAGGGTGAACTTAAATCGATCCAAAACTTAGAAGAACAAGGTATAAGGATGAATTGGTTTTCATATGCACAAATACACTCAAGGTATGATGAAGATTCTAAAACGGAGGGATTTTATGATAAACAGACTGATTTAGATAAGATCTTGATGGGTACTGATGAGAAGGTGATTAAAAAATTATATGGTTATTTACTGGGAATGAAATTAGAGGAAGAACAAGTCAAAGAAACTATGATTGTTTGGGGGAAGAATTTTGGATATGGGATTGATTTAGAGAAATGGCAGAAATTGTGGTCTCAAAATTATAAAATGACAATGTCAACAGCATATAAAGAAAACTTGTATAAGATGTTTTACAGGTGGCACTTTCCTCTGACAAGAATAGCAAGAATGTTTAAGAACAAATCTGAAAAATGCTGGAAATGTCATCAGATACCCGGCTCGTATTACCATATGTGGTGGACTTGTGAGGATGCTAGAAAATATTGGACTATAATTCGCATGTGGTTGGAAAAAATGACAAAGAAACATATAGATTTGAAACCAGAGATCTTCTTATTGGGAATTTTACCTGATATATATAGTAAAGATTTGAAATACCTGATTGTAAATGTATTAACAGCGGCCAGGATTGTATTTGCTAAAAATTGGAAGAATGAGAAAATACCATTACAGGAAGAAATTATTAAGAAAATATTGGAATGTGCTGAGATGAGCAGATTGACATTTGAAATTAGAGAGCAAGAGGATAAACAATTTTACGAAATTTGGGATCTTTTTTATAAATGGTTAGATGATAAAATACGATAATAGAATATTCAGAATGCTAGATAGTAAAGAATATCTTTATTTTGCTATTATTTTGCTATTTGATATTATATTTATAAAGGATTTCTTAGGATTGATTTGATATGATTAGATCATTTGTTATAGAGTAAACTGGTTTAAAGTATTGTTAGCTCATTAAGCATGAATGATTAAAAATATAGTCAAAATCTTCTTTTTTTAGTGATATTAGGATATATAAGTTTGGACTGACAATATGAGTTGTTATGTAACATAATTGTAATTGAGACTACAGAATGAATGCACAAAAATGATGAACCAACTGACACACTGGATGTACATATAAGAGTTGATGTTTTTATGTTTTGTCTGTCTTGTTTGTTTGTAGAAAATTAATAAAAACTTTAAAAAAAAAAATATCTATTTCTGTTTATAAAAGTAGGATAATGAAGGAGGTAGCATTTCAGCATTCACATACGCATAGATCAGTGTGAATGCACCATATTTTTAGCTCAAAAATGAATATTCTAATGAGTAACTATGGAGGAAGCAGATTTGAACCTCGAAAAACAAAATTATCTCTAGCACTTCAGATCAACAATATAGAAAACAATCAAAAGACAGCTTCAAAAACAAAGAATAGACAAATGAAGCTTCATTTCTCATTATGATTAACACAACTAGATTCCAAAGCTCTTGTTTTGATGGCCAAGGGCTACAGCAGGGGTGTCAAACTCAAGGCCTAGGCCTCGGATCTGGAACATGGGGTGCTTAGATCTGGCCCATGGGGCCACCCTGGATAAAGTGAAGGACCAGCCCGTGATGCAATGGAGCTCAGGAGGCCCGAGTTCCATTTTCCCTGGCACAGGGTTGCAGGAGGCTGTCACAGCTGAAAACAAAGCTCAGGAGGGCTCTCCTGAGCTCTGTTTTTGTTGGCAGAGTGCTTGGTCACTCCCAACATGAGTGACATTGAGCTGGCCATGCCCATTCCAGCCCCACAAGGTCAAACACAACCCTGACGCATCACTCAGTGAAATCAAGTTTGACATCCCTGATCTAGAGAGGTCTTCAAACTTGACAGCTTTAAGACTTATGGACTTCAACTTCCAGAATCCTTCCTCCAGTCATGTTAGCTCAGGAATTCTGGGAGTTGAAGTCCACAAGTCTTAAACTTGCCAAGTTTGAAGATCCTTGGGTTAGAAGGTCAGGAGAGCATCAAAATAAGTGGCCTTCATTGTATCTGTGGATGACTATGTATCTGGAGGTTTGTCTTGCTTTCATTTTGATAATGAAAAACATAACTGGGATTATACTTTATTTCCCCAGGTTTACCTCCTCAAGATCACAGAAACCCTGCCCCACCACTCAAGAGAAGCTCTGAAGGTCAAAAGGAAATGCCTCTTGGATTCCTAAGGCCTATCCCAAGGTCTTGCATTAGGTTTAAAAGAAGCTTAAAGGATGCTGAGTAAATATCTAGTTTGCAATCTGGCAAGTAGATTTTGTGGTAAGATGCTAACAGAGTTAAGTGGATTAAAATAATCTATAAAAAGATTGAATATAGCGCTAATGGTAGCATCCAGTTGGGCTGCTTTAACTATGAAATATTGGCTGAGCTTGGGCTATTCAACATCTCTCCATCTATTCCACCTTCTTAAAGAATAAGGCAGCATTGGAATTATAAACAGAGAGACAAATGCATCCAACTCTCGGCCTGTATTTTTGGCACACAATAACTTTAAGATTTTACAGATTCTGAAAGTCTTTGAGATTAGATCTATCAACAAAAGCAGTTGTTTTTTCTCTAATTTTCTGTGTTTACATGCCCACTTAGAACAGCAAGCTTACAATGGGCAAATATCAGTGTCCATTATTTTTTTCAGTGATCCTATCTTAACCCAGATATTGTGTGTCCAAGGATTGTCTTTGTTTTAGGAACTTATATACTGTAGGCCAAAACACATTTCTTTGTAAATTAGTTCTATTGTTTGCATCACCAACTATGCAAAGGATATTTCAGCTTTTATTTTATTTCTTTATTTTATTTTATTTAAGTATCTACAGTTTATTCTAGTGAAAGGGTAAACTTTATTTTAATATTTGTCAATGGTACCTGATGCACTATAGTTTTTTTTTTTCAATATCTGACACTCTGGTGATTGTCACCAGATGTCCCTGTTCACATGCCCACATGGTTGCTTATATATACAGAAATAGAAACTAGAAAGAAGAGGTATGATATATGTCATAGATTCAGGCATGGGTAGTGTTCTGTCCTTCATTTACATACTCGAAATCCCCGCGCTTTGATTGGCTAAAGCGCGGGGATTTCTAATTGGCCAGGCGAGCCGCGCCGATTGGCTCGTTGAGAGTCTCCCGCGATTGGCTCGCTCCAAGAGCGGGAGACTTGAAACGTTGCCATTGGCCGCGGCCGCCGCGGCAAAAAGAATAAAAGCCGCGAGCTTTTTCCTTTTCGCCGGTTCGGTTCCTAGCTTCCCAATAAAGAGCATTTAACGAAGTCACCGACTCCTGGCGTCTTTTGCGGATACGACACTGGCGACGAAGGTGGGATTTAGCCCCTGAACCGAACCCCGTATCCGACGAAAGCCAGACTTAGCACCGAAATGGCGAAAATCGCACCGCCCGCCCCCTTCAACCCCGCCACCGAGGACTGGGAATCGTTCTCCGACCGTTTCCGCATGTACCTCGAGTGCACCGGAATGAAGGACGCCTCGGGCCCGCTAAAACGCGCCGTTTTCCTCACCCATTGCGGAACCGAAGTTTTCCAGATGGCCAAAGCATTGGCCAAGCCGGCCGACGCAACCGCCATGGATTGGGACGTCCTCGAACCTATCCTTCGGTGACATTACGCCCCCGAGGTCCCCATCCTGATCCGGCGCAACGAATTCTACCGGCGGGACCAGAGACCGGGTGAAAAACTGAGCGACTTCGTCGCCGAGCTGCGGCGCCTAGGGGGGCTCTGCGAATTTGACGGCCTGAACAGCCTCCTGAGAGACCGATTCGTGCTCGGCCTATGGGACCCTGCGCTCCAGAGCCGGCTTATGGCTAAGGGCGACATCAGTCTAGCAGACGCCCTCACCGCAGCCGCAGCCGCAGAAGCAACCCGCACTTCCGCCGACAGCATGCGCAGACCAGACGCGAAGGACCGCGGCGGAAACAACAACCCGGCAAGGTCGGCCGACCTAAAAAACGAAACAACCACACACCACGGCGATTTCCATTCTGCGTCCAGCACGTCCGAAGACGAAGAAGACATACATCGATTGCAGACGGGGCGCGACCAACGGAACCGCAGAGGTCGTAGGTCGAGGACCAACTGTGCCGGTTGCGGTGGCGACCACCCCAGGTCAGAATGCCGATTTTTTGATTCCATCTGCCGGCATTGCGAGAAAAAAGGACACATTGCCCAGGTTTGCCGCCAGAAGAGAACTCGCAGTCCACCCCGATGGGACCAACATGATCGAAGAAGGGAAAGCCCACCGCCCCGGCCCAAAGATCGCCAATTGGACAGCCGATGGGACCGGAACCAACGACCCTCGAGAGGCGGCGACAACCAGCGCAGAGAAGAGACCCACCAGACGGTAACCATCGGCCACGCCATCTCCGACGGCGCCAGAAAAGTCCACGTCGAGGTCCACATCGAGGGCCAACCATGCAAAATGGAAGTGGACTCCGGGTCCTACCTCTCCATGATTGCATGGCACGAGATAAAACGGTTAGTGCCTACCCTCCAAAGGAGGAACATAGACGCCCAAAGACTTATTGTAAAAGACTACCAGGGAAACCGCGTCCCGGTAGTGGGCACCAAAAACTTTAATGTGACATACAAGGGGCGCACCGAACAACTCCCCCTCACAATCGTCGATCGCGACCGCCCAAGCCTGCTGGGCCTACAATGGTTCGCCCCGCTCGACATCACTCTCACGGGAGTCAACCACGTCACCGACGACGATTGGGAACAGCGGCTAGCCCAGGAGTTCCGGGAAGTCTTCGACGGAAGCCTGGGCAAGTACCAGGGGCCCCTTATCTCATTTGATCTAGACCCTAGCGTCCCCCCCAAGCGACTAAAACCTAGGCGGGTACCATTCGCCCTAAAACCTAAGATAGACGAGCAAATTGACAAGCTCGTCAAACAAGGGGTGTTGCAACCAATAGACCATGCCCGGTGGGAGACCCCCGTAGTGACCCCGGTCAAGCCAGACGGGTCAGTGAGAATCTGTGGGGACTATAAGGCCACCCTAAATGGCGCGCTGCAACAAAGCGCCTACCCCGTCCCAATCGTGCAACACCTACTGCACTCACTGGGAGGGGGCAGAGTCTTTGCCAAGCTTGATCTCGCCCAGGCATACCAGCAGTTGCCGGTCGACGAACAAACGGTGGAAGCCCAGACCATCGTTACCCATCGGGGGGCTTTCAAGTGCAACCGACTCCAATTCGGAGTCAGCGTGGCACCAGGCATCTTTCAGAGCCTGATGGAATGGTTGCTGCAGGGCATCAAGGGGGTGGTGCCCTATTTCGATGACGTGTTAGTGGCGGCGCCAAACGAAGCCGAATTAGAAAACCGACTAAGGGAGGTCTTGACAAAATTTAAAGTAACAGGACTTAAAGTAAAAAGGGAGAAATGCCAACTGTGCACGGAACGAGTGGAATTCTTGGGCTACCTACTAGACCGGCACGGCATTCACCCCACGAGTAAAAAAGTCAAAGCTATCAAAGAGGCCCCCACCCCTAGATCAAAGACTGAACTACAGGTATTCTTGGGGTTACTGAACTTTTATAATGTTTTCCTACCCCAAAAAGCAACGGCGGCGGAGCCTTTGCATAGGCTCCTGGATAAGGCGGCAACCTGGACTTGGGGGAAACGGGAGCAAGCCGCCTTCCAAAAAACTAAAGACCTCCTCACCTCCGACGCCGTCCTGATCCAATTCAATGAAACCTTGCCCCTGGCCGTCACTTGCGACGCATCACCTTTCGGCGTCGGCGCTGTCCTCAGCCATACCCTTCCTGACAGAAAAGAAGCACCCATCGCGTTCTTTTCAAGGACTCTAACCAAGCCAGAGCGGAACTATAGCCAACTGGACAAAGAAGCTTTGGCTATAGTTGCCGCCATTAAACGGTTCCACGAATATCTTTACGGCCGCCCCTTCACCATTGTAACAGACCATAAGCCGTTACTAGGCATCCTTGCAGGGAATTGGGCCACCCTGAACATTCTGTCTCCCCGGATGACAAGGTGGTCCGAGTTCCTGGCAGCCTACAGCTACGAACTTATACACAAACCGGGTAAGAAGATTTCACATGCGGACGCTTTAAGCCGCTCGCCTTTACCGGACTCCGACCCTGACCCAGCACCAACGACAAACACCCTTAGCATCGAGACCCTACCCAACCTACCCATAACCGCGTCAGACATTGCCCGGGAAACTATTAAAGACAGGCGTCTGGCGCGGATTTTGCATTGGGTGGAAAAAGGTTGGCCAGAAAGGGACAACGACGAGTCCGTCAAGACATTTAGGAACCGCCAAACCGAACTCTCGCTGCTTAAGGGGTGCATCTTATGGGGTGACAGGGTGGTCATTCCGGACAAACTACAGGGGAAGGTTTTAGAAATGTTGCATGAGGGGCATCCTGGCATCGTAAGAACTAAAGCCCTGGCCAGAAGTTACGCTTGGTGGCCAGGGATGGACAAGCAGATAGAGGCCTGGGTAGCTAGGTGCCAGCGATGCCAGGAGACTAGACCCAGCCCACCCACAGCACCCATCCTGGAGTGGGAAACACCAAGGGGGCCCTGGTCCAGAATCCATTTAGACTTTGCCGGTCCCACAAATGGACATACCTTCCTCATAACAGTTGACGCTTACTCCAACTGGTTGGAGGTAAGCGACATGAAATCTACAACCACGGAGGCCGTGATCAAAGAACTTTGCAAACTATTTGCAACACACGGCCTCCCAGACGTCGTCGTCTCCGACAACGGGCCCCAGTTCACTTCCCTCGACTTCGAGAAATTCCTGGCGGAAAAGGGCATCCGCCACGCATTAACAGCACCGGCGCATCCGGCGGTGAACGGTAGGGCGGAACGGATGGTCCAATTTACCAAAAAAACCATCCGGAAAATGGACCACGGGGAGATCCAAGACAAAATTAACAGACTCCTCTTTATACAACACATCACCCCGAACACCACTACCAACAAAAGCCCAGCCGAATTACTAATGGGTAGAAAGTTGAGGTCCCCACTCGACAGGTTACACCCAACATATAACCCGGAGCAACCCCCAGACTCAAGTACAAAATACCGAACATTCACACCCGGGGACCTCGTGTATGCGAAAAACCTGACGGGGGACCCCCTATGGATCCCAGCCGTCATCACCCAAATCACAGGCCCACGCTCATACCGGCTCCAAACCACAGATGGGCGAGCCTGGAAACGACACATTGACCAACTCAGGTCCAGGACAGCAAAAGAACCCACCTCCCAAAACACAAACCAAGGGGGGAGGGAATACCCGAATAACCAAACGCAAGAAAAAATAAACCAGCAGTACTTACCGGAACGCAGCCATCGCGATCCCCCACCGGAGAAGAACCGCCAAGCCAGCTCGACCGACCCGGAAAGACCGAGCGGGAGCGGCGAAACCCGTAGCTCAACCAACCCGGAAGGCCCAGGTGGGAGCCACGGAGAAGGAACCGGCCCGATCAACCAACCGGTTCGCACAGAAGAGGGAGCAGCCAAAAACCCGACTGCTCCGGCCGAAATCCAGCTTACAACTGAGTTGCGCAGGTCAAGTAGGACTACACGGAGCCCCGCCTACCTACGTGACTACGCAACGTAAGGACTGAACCAAGAGGGGAGGGGTGTTCTGTCCTTCATTTACATACTCGAAATCCCCGCGCTTTGATTGGCTAAAGCGCGGGGATTTCTAATTGGCCAGGCGAGCCGCGCCGATTGGCTCGTTGAGAGTCTCCCGCGATTGGCTCGCTCCAAGAGTAGGAGACTTGAAATGCTGCCATTGGCCGCGGCCGCCGCGGCGAAAAGAATAAAAGCCGCGAGCTTTTTCCTTTTCGCCGGTTCGTTTCCAAGCTTCCCAATAAAGAGCATTTAACGAAGTCACCGACTCCTGGCGTCTTTTGCGGATACGACAGGTAGAATGAATGGAGACAGTCTTAGTTGGTGAACTTTCAACTCTTTATTGCATAGTGACTTCTAACTTGTATAACAACAACTCTGCTTTATATAGGCAATGCTAATGTGAAATAACCAACAGGAGCTTGTGAAACGCTAGCTCCAGTACCAATAAGAGTCCTTCGTTAAGGGCCAATCAGATTCTCAGAACCCGACCAATCCGATCTAGCCGCTCAACACCCAATCAGAAGTGCAGGGCCAGAACCCTGCACTTTACCCCAAGCTTGCCTTTATTCAACTATTTACATACATAACACCCCTTCCCCCTGGCTTCACAATTAGTTTGTGACTATGTAGTCCTTTAAATAGGACGGTTGTCTCTTGGGTCTGTCAGATTTTCTTTGGACTGGCTGCATGCAGTCCCGTTGAGGTAGGATGTTGTTTTGTAGTGGCTCAGCTTCTCGTTCTGGTGTGATTTCCCTTGGAGTGTACGATTCTTCTTCCTGCTCCATTTCCTGGGTTTCACTTGATTCATCACTTTCCTGGAACAGGTTTCCTGGCATATCGTCATCTTCTCTTCCTTCCCCTCCCTCAGTTTGGTCGTTGGGAAGTTGTTGGCTAGCAGTTATAAGTCGTGACCATAATTGGTCAATATGTTTTTTCCATAGTCTCTCATCAATACATTTTACAATATAGGATCTGGGCCCAGTCTCGCGTATTACCGTTGTTTCAATCCAAACTGGGTCGCCCGATAAATTTCTTGCATAAACGAGGTCGCCTACCTTGAAGGTACGGTAGCGTCTACTGGATCCTGGAGGTTTTTCTGGCTCGTAAGCAGGGTGCAGTCGGTCGAGGCGGGAATGGAGTTTTCGCCCCATGAGAAGTTCAGCGGGAGTTCTGCCGGTTTCGCTGTGCGGAGTGATGTGTTGCAGAAGTAGAATGCAGTTTATTTTTTCGTCAAGATTATCATAGTCCAGCTTTTGTAAAGTCTTTTTTACAAATTGTACCATGCGTTCCGCTCGGCCGTTGGTAGCAGGATGCGCCGGCGAGGTGAGCGCATGGCGGATGCCGTTGTCAGCAAGGTACTGTTCAAACATTAGCGCTGTAAACTGTGGTCCGTTATCAGACACCAGGACATCCGGCAATCCATGAGTTGCAAAGAGTCTATTGAGGACTTTAATGACTGCCTCGGAGGTTGTATTGGCCATTCGATGAATTTCTAACCAATTAGAGTTTGCATCGACAGTCAACAGCAATGTCTGTCCTTTGATCGGCCCTGCGAAATCCAGGTGGATTCTGGACCAGGGTCCACGTGGCGTCTTCCATTCGGTCGGTGCAGCTTTTGGTGGTGCGTTGCTGGTTTGTTGGCACTTGGTGCAGGCCTTGACCCATTGCTCGATGTGTCGGTCCATGCCTGGCCACCAAGCGTAGCTCCGTGCGAGTGCCTTCATTCGCACGATCCCGGGATGTCCATCGTGCAAGATTTGTAACAGCGTCCTTTGGAGTCGTTCTGGGACGACGACTCTATCGCCCTAGATAACGCAGCCTTTTTGAGAAAAAAGTTCAGTCTGTCTTGTTTTAAATGGTGCGAAGTCATCTGGGATCTGATCCAATGGCCATCCACGCTCTACCCAGCCTAGGACTCGTGCTAGGGTGTGGTCTCGTCTGGTCTCCCTCGCGATATCTCGAGCGGTCATAGGAGGCGAGTTGAGCGTTTCGATTTGTAACGCCGATACTGTTGGTGCCGGATCGTCGAGGGTCTCTGGTAGTGGTGCTCTGCTGAGTGCGTCGGCATGGGGAATGGCTTTCCCCGGTCGATGTAACAATCGATAATTATAAGCAGCTAGAAACTCTGACCATCGAGTCATTCTTGGGGACAATATATAGGGAGTTGGTTTGTCCCCAGCGATTATCCCCAATAAAGGTTTGTGGTCGGTTACAACTGTAAATGTCTTTCCATATACATACTCATGGAATTTTTTTACGGCTGACACAATTGCAAGAGCCTCCTTGTCTATTTGTCCATAGTTACATTCTGCCTGGGATAGAGTCTTCGAAAAGTATGCAACGGGAGCCTCATTTCCATTAGGTAGCACATGGCTCAAAATAGCGCCCACCCCAAACGGTGAGGCATCACAAGTTATAACCAAGGGTAATGTTTCATTATATTGCATAAGTACAGAATCAGATGTAAGTAAATTTTTTACATTTCTAAACGCTTTTTCTTCTCGGTAACCCCAAACCCACAATGCTTTCTTATCTAATAACCGGTGTAATGGTTCAGCCACAGTCGCCTTATGCGGTAAAAACACATTGTAGAAATTGATAAGGCCTAAAAATGCTTGAAGATCAGTTTTGTTACGAGGTCTGGGAGCATTTCTAATCGCCCTTAATTTACTCTCAGTTGGGTGAATACCCTGCCTATCAATGCGATAACCTAGAAATTCAACACTGTCGGTATACAGATGACATTTATCTCTTTTTACTTTCAATCCCGCTTCTTGGAATTTTTTAAGCACACATTTTAAACGATTCTGCAGAATTTTTTTACTAGGAGATGCAATCAATACGTCATCAAAATACGGAACCACGCCCTTGATTCCCTGTAACAATCGTTCCATTAAATTTTGGAATATTCCCGGGGCCACACTCACCCCGAACTGCAATCGGGTACATTTAAAAGCACCTCTGTGCGTTACTATCGTTTGAGCTTGGGCTGTTTTATCGTCCACGAGCAATTGTTGATAGGCTTGAGCTAAATCTAGCTTAGCGAAAACCTTTCTACCTCCCAGGGAATGAAGGAGGTGCTGCACCACCGGCACTGGATATGTGTTCTGTTGGAGGGCGTGGTTTAGAGTGGCCCGGTAGTCCCCACAGATTCGGATTGACCCATCTGGTTTAATAGGGGTTACAATAGGAGTTTCCCATGGGGAATGATCAATGGGTTGCAGTACCCCTTGTTTAATTAGTTTGTCAAGTTGTTCATCTATCTTGGCCTTAAGGGCGAACGGAACTCGACGGGGCTTTAAACGGATCGGGGCGACCTTAGGGTCGAGGCTGAACGAGATTGGGGTCCCCTTATACTCGCCCAGACGATCTGCGAAGACATCGCTGAATTCAGACATAAGATCCTCCTCCCACTCGCAATCACCGACTCGGTTCACGCCGGTTAGTTCGATGCCGAGTGGCGCAAACCATTGGAGGCCCAACAAACTAGGCCTGTCCCTATCGATGATCGTTAGAGGTAAGTATGCCGTATGCTTTTTAAACGAGACGCGGACTCGACAAGACCCGACCACAGGGATCCGATTCCCTTGGTAATCTTTAAGGATAAGGCGTTGCATTCGAAGGTCTTGGCGTTGGATGGTAGAAATGAGCTGCTTTAATGTCTTCCACGACACCATCGAGAGGGACGATCCCGAATCGACCTCCATGTGGCAGGGTTGGTTCTCTATGGCTACTGTAACTCGAATCTTCTTAGCGTCCATGGCCGAGGCGTGACCTATAGTGATAGTATGGTGAGCCTCTTCTTTCTGCCATGCTCGATATCTGTAGGAGTGGTTTGCTGGGTCTCGCCTTACAGGACAGTTTCCTGCTGATTGGCGAAAGTTGGTTCCCTTTGAGGCCGGGCTTGGTCCCGGTAAACTGCAACAGACTCGACCGATGTGGCCTCGTTTCCCGCACTCGTGGCCAAGTGCGTCGCGGAATTTGCAGTCTGCCCTGGGATGGTTTGCCCCGCAGCCAGCGCAAGGGCGTGAGGTTTTAGGACGAGGGTCCCGGTCGGACCGCAGTCGATGGACCCCTTCTTCGTCACTGTCTGAAGACGAAGAGAGGTCCTCGTAGTGCGTTGTTGCCAACTGCCCTTCTGAGCTGGGTGAGATGTCACCTGTCGGTGGGTTTGTGGGGTTTCGTCTTCGCCGTAGCTGCGCCGCTGACTTTTTTGTTGCCTCAGCGGTGGTGGCTTCGGCGATGGCGTCAACAAGGCTGATGTCGCCCTTCCCCATCAGCTTGCTCTGCACGTTTAGTGCATCTAATCCCAGAATTAGGCGGTCTCTCAATGCTTCATCTAAGTCTGCGAACCCGCAGAGGCCTCCCAAGTGTCGGAGGTCTGCCACGAAGTCAGCCACGCTTTCTCCTTTTTGTTGGCTTCGTTGATAGAACTTCGTGGCATCTCACGAGTGTGGGTATGGTTGGCGCGTAATGGTCTCTCAGGAGAGGTTCGAGGTCGTCCCAGCTTATTGCTTTCACTTCTCGAGGCTTTGCGAGGGCTTTAGCCATTTTAAAGACAGCCGGGCTGTAGTACGTCAGGAACAGCGCCCGCTTCTTGGCTGGTGTGGCGTCCTTCAGATTGTTCGTTTCAAGGAACATCTGAAAGCAATCCATGTAGGATTCCCAATCCTCTTGGGATGGATCGTACGGAGCGGGTGGAACGATGCCGCCGGACATGGTTTCCGTTGGTGGCGCCGTTTTTTACACATGCTCTGTTTTTTCTTCCAAGTTCCTTCAGATCAGATGTCTCCAAATCCCACCCTCGTCGCCAGTGTCATAGATTCAGGCATGGGTAGAATGAATGGAGACAGTCTTAGTTGGTGAACTTTCAACTCTTTATTGCATAGTGACTTCTAACTTGTATAACAACAACTCTGCTTTATATAGGCAATGCTAATGTGAAATAACCAACAGGAACTTGTGAAACGCTAGCTCCAGTACCAATAAGAGTCCTTCGTTAAGGGCCAATCAGATTCTCAGAACCCAACCAATCCGATCTAGCTGCTCAACACCCAATCAGAAGTGCAGGGCCAGAACCCTGCACTTTACCCCAAGCTTGCCTTTATTCAACTATTTACATACATAACAATATACATACACAGTTCAACTGATTTGGACTGAGAAACAGCTGTGAAGTAATTGCTGCCCTTTGCTTATTGGCCGTAGCCTTGAACTATATTGCTGTTGTTTAAAGGGGAAGAGATAAAAAACAGTTTAGCATATTCTTGCAGTTATCCTTGAAGTATCATCAACCCTAGGTCACTATTAGCCCAATATTTTGGCTATACCTTTTGTTTACTTCATAGTACAGTTTTAAAATGATAGTTGCATTTTTTTTATTTTGACCTGTTCTTCTATCACCATAATTTTTTAAAATATGAATTGTGAATAGCCCTGGAAATTGAGTAAGCAGATATCCTATTTTACAGTGTTCACGCATCCCTTGAGAACAGAAGGATTGAAGGTTAGGCCAAAAAAGAGAACAAGTGGGAACAGCATAATCATGTTTCCTCCCTTTGAGATTAATGTTATATCTCCTATAATAGTCAATATCTAAACGATAGCATCATACATTATCCCAGTTTTCATTTCTGAGATTAGATTAAAACACATGTGTACGATTGCGTGGTTCTGAAGACAGAACTAAAAGAAGAAACAATAACATGTAAAATTAAGCAGAAATCACAAACTATGAAACATAAATCTCTGCAAAGCTTTTGAAAGTGGGCCTCTTGGCAGACCTTTTGACATTTTACAACTTGGGCTGACTCTCCAGTTTGACTTGGATGACATAGAATTACAGTCATTGGCTTGACTAGATTGCAATCTTCATTACAGAGAAAGAGGAAGCTATACTCAACAGTTGATTGCTCATTCAAGGCTGCAGAGCATTTTGATAATCTTGGGAGTTTAAACTTGTGATGTTTTTGATTCACTCTTCCAAATTAAGGAATACCTGGCATGTGATCGGTGTCTTTGAAGAAGACTTTTTAAAAATCTTTACCTAAATGGCTTCCTCTGATCTGGAAAACATTGATCTATGTCAAGCCTTGTATCATCTTTGTCCCTTTTCCCTTTCCCTTCCCTGTTTGACTGGAAATGTTGGAGATCTTTGCTCCTTCTGATTTGAAGCAGCTGATTTGAAGCCCCTCCTCCCATATTCATTTCTTCATTGCCAGGAAGTCCCTCCATTTCTACACTCTCCACTTCTGCACCTTCCTAACTAGTAGCTGCAGAAAGACTTCATTCTGATGAGAGAAAAGTTCCCTGAGGTTGGGCTCCAACATGAGTCTGAAAGCTCAGAAGCCTAAACCTCTGGTCCTGGTGACCGACCTAGATTGGATCCTGTAACATTATTCTGGGACATGTATATTTGCCTTTATTCAAGAAAGACTTGACTCCAAAACGTCCTATACTTTACATTCTCCGTTCCACACCATAGAAGTCATTCTAATTCTCCGTTCCACACCATGGAAGTCATTCTAAGATCAGGAAGGAAGTAGGGAAAACTGGATATTTTCAATGTGGTTGGAAGCTATTGGTAAAACCCGATAAAATTGATATATACTACTGTAGGTGTCAGACCCACAAGGTTGACCAAACTATGGGATCAATTCCACAGGATGGTTAAGATAACTGGTACTTTTATTGCCTATAATTACAAAATCTTGCAGAATCTCTCCTCTTTCTTATAGTTCAGTACGTGAAGAGGTATTTATCTAAACTACTTCCTAATGTTATCTAGATCAGGGGTCTCCAACCTTGGCAACTTTATGACTTATGGACTTTAACTCCCAGAATTTTTCAGCCAGCACATTTTTCTACTTGCATTTTTTACGTGCTTTTGAACTGCTAGGTTGGCAGAAGCTGGGACAAGTAAGGGGAGCTCACTCCGTTATGTGGTGCTAGGGATTTGAGCCACTAAACTGCTGACCTTTTTGATCGACAAGCTCAGCATCTTAGCCACTGAGCCACTGCATCCCTATAGCACTGGCAGAGAGCCTAATTGATCCTTAAGGAGCCATTGAATGGCCTGAAGTTGGTAGAAGCACAAGAAGACTTTACAACTGGGGGAAAGGGAAAGGCAAGAGACACTTGACAGCACAGGAAAATATAAGTAGGTGGTCTTACATAGCAATAATTCAGTGGAAGAATGAACTAAAATACTGCACTCTAATCTGGGTATGAGTACAAAATCAGGCTGATTCTCTTGCTGGTAATTTGCATAGAAGTAATGCTTTCAGGGCATTCCTGGCCTCAGTTTCTCCATCTAATCTCGGAAGGGTGAAGGCAGATAGAATTCAACCTCCAGTAGCTGAAGCCGAACTTTCCAACAACGTGATGTGAGTTTGTTTGTTTGTTTATATTTCATCGTTCTTAACCACCCATCTCCCTCGTTGTGTGAGTCTCTTGTCAGAAACCTGGTGATTGGGCTAATCTTGGTTCTTTGACTTGCTTTCCATCTTGTTTAAAAGAAGTGTGAGCTTTTCTCCCTGACAGTTTGCCAACAATACTTATTTGTTTGTTTATTTGTAATATGATTTATTAAAATACTACCTTTTCTGATCATTGAAAGTTAAAGTTATTCAAAAGCGAGCTGCATGTAACCGTATTCTCCAGCTGAGCAGCAATTTGGAAATAATTATGGAAAAGTGCTTTGAAAAATGTGTGAAAGCATAATCATTGCAACTGTTAGCAACTTTTTAAAGTGCCTAACAAAACAGCCTGTTCTGTCCTGAATTGCATACTCGAAATCCCCGCGCCTTGATTGGCTAAGGCGCGGGGATTTCTGATTGGCCAGGCGAGCCGCGCTGATTGGCCCGATTGAAGTCTCCCGCGATTGGCTCGTTCCAAGAGCGGGAGACTTGAATTGCTGCCATTGGCCGCGGCCGCCGCAGCGAAAAGGATAAAAGCCGCGGGCTTTTTCCTTTTCGCCGGTTCGGTTCATAACTGTTTAATAAAGAGCTTGAATGATAGTCACCGACTCTGAGCGTCTTTTGCGGACACGACACTGGCGACGAAGGTGGGATCCCGACCCTGAACCGAACCCCGTGTCCAACAAGAGCCAGTTCCAGCGAAAGAGATGGCGAAGATCGCACCGCCCGCCCCCTTCAACCCCGCCACCGAGGACTGGGAATCGTACTCAGACCGGTTCCGTATGTACCTGGAATGCGCCGGAATGAAGGACGCCCCGGGCCCGCTAAAACGCGCCGTCTTCCTTACTCACTGCGGACCAGAGGTCTTCCAGATGGCCAAAGCATTGGCCAAGCCGGCAGACGCAACCGCCATGGACTGGGACGTCCTCGAACCCATACTGCGGCGCCATTACGCCCCCGAGGTCCCCATCCTGATACGGCGCAACGAGTTTTACCGCCGAAACCAGAAACCAGACGAGAAATTGAGCGACTTCGTCGCCGAGTTGCGGCGCCTAGGAGGACTCTGCGAGTTTGAAGGTCTGAACAGCCTCATAAGAGACCGGTTCGTGCTCGGCCTATGGGACCCTACACTCCAGAGCCGACTTATGGCCAAGGGCGACATCAGCCTAGCAGACGCCCTCACCGCAGCCGCAGCCGCAGAAGCAACCCGCTCGTCTGCTGACAGCATGCGAAGATCTGACGTGAAGTTTGGAAACAACAACCCGGCAAGGTCGGCCGACCCTAGAAGTGAATCAACCGCACACTACGGAGAATTCCAGTCAGCCTCCAGCACGTCGGAAGACGAGGAGGACATACATCGCGTACAGACGGGACGCGGCGACCAACGGAATCGAAGAGGTCGTAGGTCGAGGACCAACTGTGCCGGGTGCGGCGGCGACCACCCCAGGTCAGAATGCCGATTCTTTGACTCTATTTGTAGGCATTGTGAACGACGGGGTCACATCGCCCGAGTTTGCCGCCAAAAGAAGACCCGCAGCCCGCCCAAATGGGAACAATACGACCGGAAGAAGGAAAGCCCCCCGCCCAGGACCAGAGAGCGCCAACCGGACAGTCGGTGGGACCGTGCCCAACGATCTTCAAAAGGCGGCGACGGTCGACGAAAGGAAGAAACACACCAGACGGTGACCATCGGCCACGCCATCTCCGACGGCGCCAGAAAGGTACACGTCGAAGTCCATATTGAAGGCCAACCATGCAAGATGGAAGTGGACTCCGGGTCCTACCTCTCCATGATTGCATGGCGCGAGATTAAACGGCTAGTACCCACCCTCCATAAGAGGAACATTCATACCCAGAAAATCATTATAAAAGACTACCAAGGGAATCGCGTCCCGGTAGTGGGCACCAAGAGCTTTAATGTAACCTACAAGGGCCGCACCGAACAACTGCCACTCACTATCGTCGATCGCGACCGCCCAAGCCTACTGGGTTTACAATGGTTCGCCCCGCTTGACATCGCGCTGACAGGAGTCAACCACGTCGCCGACGACGGTTGGGAACAGCGGCTAGCCCAGGAGTTCCAGGAAGTTTTCGATGGAAGCTTGGGCAAGTACCAGGGGCCCCTTATCTCATTTGATCTAGACCCTAGCGTTCCCCCCAAGCGGCTCAAACCTAGGAGGGTACCATTCGCCCTGAAGCCTAAAATTGACGAGCAGATCAACAAGCTCGTCGAACAGGGGGTGTTGCAGCCGATAGACCATGCCCGATGGGAGACCCCTATAGTGACCCCAGTCAAGCCAGACGGGTCCGTGAGAATTTGCGGGGACTATAAGGCCACCCTAAATGGCGCATTACAACAAAGCGCCTACCCAGTCCCAATCGTGCAACATCTGCTGCACTCACTGGGAGGGGGCAAGGTCTTTGCCAAGCTCGATCTCGCCCAGGCATATCAGCAGTTGCCAGTAGATGAGAAAACGGCGGAAGCCCAGACCATCGTGACCCATCGGGGGGCCTTTAAGTGTAACCGACTCCAATTCGGAGTCAGCGTAGCACCAGGCATCTTTCAAAGCCTGATGGAACGTTTGCTACAGGGCATCGAGGGGGTGGTGCCCTATTTTGATGACGTATTAGTGGCGGCGCCAAACGAAGCCGAATTAGAAAACCGACTCAGACAGGTCTTAACAAAATTTAAAGTGACAGGACTTAAAGTTAAACGAGAAAAATGCCAACTATGCACAAAGCAAGTGGAATTCTTGGGCTACCTTCTAGACCGGCATGGCATTCACCCTACAATGAAAAAAAATGAAAGCCATCAAAGAAGCCCCCACCCCAAAGTCTAAAACGGAACTATAAGCGTTCCTAGGATTGCTGAATTTTTATAATGTTTTCCTACCCCAAAAGGCTACGGCGGCGGAGCCTTTGCATAGACTCCTGGATAAGGCGGCAACCTGGACTTGGGGGAGACGAGAGCAAGCCGCCTTTCAAAAAACCAAAGACCTCCTCACCTCCGACGCCGTCCTGATTCAATTCAGCGAAACCTTGCCTTTAGCTGTCACTTGCGACGCATCACCTTTCGGCGTCGGCGCTGTCCTCAGCCATACCCTCCCCGACAAAAGAGAAGCACCCATCGCTTTTTTCTCCAGGACTC
Source organism: Hydrophis major (assembly GCA_033807585.1). Taxonomy (NCBI): domain Eukaryota; kingdom Metazoa; phylum Chordata; class Lepidosauria; order Squamata; family Elapidae; genus Hydrophis; species Hydrophis major. The sequence continues at coordinate 18,123,749 of CM066333.1, forward strand.
TGACTAAACCAGAGCGGAACTATAGCCAGCTGGACAAAGAAGCTTTGGCTATAGTTGCCGCCGTTAAGCGATTCCACGAATACCTGTATGGCCGCCCGTTCACCATCGTGACGGATCATAAGCCATTACTGGGAATCCTCGCCGGAAACCGAGCCACCCCGAACATTTTATCACCCCGGATGACAAGGTGGTCCGAATTCCTGGCAGCCTACAGCTACGAACTATTACACAAGCCAGGTAAGAAAATTTCGCACGCGGACGCCTTAAGCCGTTCCCCCTTACCAGACTCTGATCCTGACCCAGCACCAACGACAAACACCCTTAGCATTGAGAACCTACCCATTACCGCATCGGACATTGCCAGGGAGACTATTAAGGATAAGCGTCTGGCGCGAATCCTACATTGGCTAGAAAAAGGGTGGCCTGAAAGGGACAATGACGAATCCATTAAAACATTCAGAAACTGCCAGACTGAACTCTCACTGCTTAAAGGATGTATTTTGTGGGGTGACAGGGTGGTCGTCCCGGACAGATTGCAAGGGAGGGTCCTAGAGATGCTGCATGAAGGTCATCCTGGCATCGTCAGGACTAAAGCCCTGGCCAGGAGTTACGCTTGGTGGCCAGGGATGGACAAACAGATTGAGGCATGGGTCGCCAAATGCCATCGTTGCCAGGAGACCAGACCCAGCCCACCCGCAGCACCCATCCGAGACTGGGAAATACCAAGGGGGCCCTGGTCCAGAATCCATTTAGACTTTGCTGGCCCAACAAATGGGCATACTTTTTTGATCACAGTTGACGCTTACTCCAATTGGTTGGAAGTAAGCGACATGAAATCCACTACCACGGAGGCCGTCATCAAAGAACTGTGTAAACTGTTTTCCACGCACGGCCTCCCAGACGTCGTCGTCTCAGACAACGGGCCCCAGTTTACTTCCCTCGAGTTTGAGAGGTTTTTGGCGGAGAGGGGTATCCGCCACGCATTAACAGCACCGGCGCATCCGGCGGCGAACGGTAGGGCGGAACGGATGGTTCAGTTTACCAAAAAAACCCTCCAGAAAATGGACCACGGGGAGATCAACGACAAAATCAATAAACTCCTATTCATACAACACATCACCCCTAACACCACTACCAACAAAAGCCCAGCTGAACTACTAATGGGCAGGAAGCTGAGGTCCCCACTCGACAGGCTGCACCCGACATACAACCCGGAGCGGCCCCCAGACTCTAGTTCCAAATACCGGACATTTGCCCCCGGTGACTTAGTCTACGCAAAAAATCTGACGGGGGACCCCCTATGGATCCCAGCCGTCATCACTCAAATCACAGGTCCACGGTCGTACCGGCTCCAAACCACCGACGGGCGAGCCTGGAAACGACACATCGACCAGCTCCGGTCACGAACTGCAACAGACCTCAACCCCCAAGACTCGAACCAAGGGGGGAGGGAATACCCGAATAAAATAGCGCAAGAAAAAATCCAAAAATACTCACCGGAACGCAGCCATCGCGAGTCCCCTCCGGAGAAGAACCACCTGGCCAGCTCAACCGACTCGGAGAAACCAAGCGGGAGCGGCGAAACCCGTAGCTCAACCGACCCGGTAGGCCCAGGCGGGAGCCATGGAGAACGAACCGGCCCGATCATCCAGCCGGTTCACACAGAGGGAGGAGCAGCCAAAAAGATGACCGCTCCGGCCGAGGTACAGCTTGCAACTGAGCTGCGCAGGTCAACTAGGGCTAGACGGAGCCCCGCCTACCTGCGTGACTACGCTACGTGATGGACTATACCAAGAGGGGAGGGGTGTTCTGTCCTGAATTGCATACTCGAAATCCCCGCGCCTTGATTGGCTAAGGCGCGGGGATTTCTGATTGGCCAGGTGAGCCGCGCTGATTGGCCCGATTGAAGTCTCCCGCGATTGGCTCGTTCCAAGAGCGGGAGACTTGAATCGCTGCCATTGGCCGCGGCTGCCGCAGCGAAAAGGATAAAAGCCGCGGGCTTTTTCCTTTTCGCCGGTTCGGTTCACAACTGTTTAATAAAGAGCTTGAATGATAGTCACCGACTCTGAGCGTCTTTTGCGGACACGACAGCCCTCCAAAGTTTATTTATTTTTATTTTATTTATTTATTTTATTTGTCAATCCCTTACAAGATAATAGGATGTATAAACATGAGTAAGAATACAGGAAACAGGTACCAATAAATGGGGACAATAGGACAGGGACAGTAGGCACGATTGTGCACTTATGCACACTCCTTACAGACCTCTTAGGAATAGAGTGAGGTCAATAGTGGATAGTTTGAGGTTAAAGAGGTGGGAGTGATACCTAAAAGGCAGCTGACCATCTGACTAACTCATAAGAGCACAATTGCCATTACCAGGGCGAAAAGTGTGTTGAAAGCTGGGCCACCCTTGTTAATCTGTGAGGCTGCACTATATATTCAAAATATAGTGAAAATTATAAAACCCCTTTTCTGCCATCAGAACTTAGGCCCTTTCTAAGAATTTCAGGTCAAAACACTTTGACACAACCAGTTTAAAACATGCAGCATAATTGACGGATATATCCTATCAACTATAGCCTACTAATTTATGATGATTAGTGAGTTCTTTCATTTCAGAGTATTACGTCTGCAGTGATGTAAATCTCTGTTTAGAGATAATATTTGTTTATCAAGAAAGGAGTTTATCAAGAAAGGAGTCTGAAAAGGTTTATATCAGTAAAATAAACCTGGAGTGCTGGCAAACGAAATGTTAGTGAAATGCTATATTTACTTTCTGTATTGAATTTTTCAATTTCATTTCCCCATTTCGTAAGGGAAAAACCAATACAAGCGTGATAGTGAAGAGGAATGGGAAATCCCAGAACATTCTGCACTATTCCTGATATCTAATCTTTGTATCTTCCTCCTCCTCCCCCTCCCCTCAAAGAGTGAAATGTTGTAAATTAGTCTGCTCTTTTTTTTAATCCTTTCACCTGGTAGTTGTTATAAAGGTGGGCTTAGCCACCAGGTAATTTCTAGTTTGCTACTATGATCCAGGACATCAGAGGTGGAGCATTTTGATTAACAAAGCAATAACCAGTCTTCTTAAATAGCTAACTAACTTTATTAATGTTACTGATCAGCATTAGGCTTCCTAAACAGACTGAATTTCATTTAACTTTCACATTCTGTAAAATAAATTAGAGCCGGAAGTAAAAGAAATAGAAAGGGACAACCTGTCTAATATCATGCAAGTGGTATGCCCTGACAATCTTTGTCCAAGTGTGTATACTGGATTATCTCTAGTTTTCATTCTGAAAAGAAGGTGAAAGCTAAAAGGTTATGCACCAAAATAATGAACAACTAAAAATGACTGTACGAGGATTTCTCACAAAAATCTCCCTCACTTGTAAAATTGCACTGTTGCAAATGTAGCCTTTATCTTTCTGGAATAAACACAAAGTTTGTTAAGTTTTGTATTTCAAGGCTTTTGGCAAGAAAATCCAAAGTACTTTCTGTTAAGTACTTGGACATGGGTCGGAGTAAATGGGGACAGCCTCTGAATAGTGACTTTCAGCTCTTTATTAGCATAGTGACTTCTCAAACAACAACAGTGAACTCTGCTTTATGTAGGCAACCCTTGTAAGAATTGTCCAATAACGAGCAATGAACGCTAGCTCTTTTAACCACTAAGAATCCTCTGTTAAGGGCCAATCGGATTCCTCAGAACTAACCAATCCGATCTGGCCGCCTAACAGCCAATCAGAAGTGCAGGGCCAGAACCCTGCACTTTACCTCAAGCTCATACTTTATTAACTATGGTACATACACAACACCCCTTCCCCTTGGCTTCTTAATTACGGTGTAGTTATATAGTCCTTTAGATAGGACGGTTGTCTTTTAAGTCTTTCAGATTTTCGTTGGATTAGTTGGTTGCAATCCTGTTGAGGTAGATTGTTGTTTGGCAGTGGTTCTGCTTCTTGCTCAGGTGCAATTTCTTGCGGTGCAAACGATTCTCCTTCCTGCTCCATTTCCTGAGTATCATTTAGTTCGTCACTCCCTTCGAGCAGGTTCCCTGGAACTTCATCTTCTTCTGTACCTCCCCCCCCTCGGTTTGGTCATGGGGGAGTTGTTGACTGGCCGTTGTGAGTCGTGACCGTAATTGATCGATATGCCGTTTCCACAGTCTATTGTCACAGCATTTCACTACGTAGGATTTGGGGCTGGTCACTCGTACTACTGTCGCCTCTATCCATAACGGATCACCCGATAAATTTCGTGCGTAAACGAGGTCTCCTACCTGGAAGGTGTGACAGCGGCCGCTGGATCCTATTGGCTTTTCCGGTTCGTAAGCAGGGTGCAACTGGTCGAGGAGGGAGAGGAGTCTTCGTCCCATCAGTAGTTCGGCGGGAGTTCTGCCAGTGACGCTATGTGGAGTTATGTGTTGCAAAAAAGAGAATTTGGTTGACCTTGTCATCGATATTGTCATAGTCCACTTTTTGCAAAGTCTTTTTAACAAATTGGACCATGCGTTCCGCTTGGCCATTGGTCGCAGGGTGCGCAGGCGAGGTGAGTGTATGGCGGATGCCGCGGTCAGCGAGGTACTGCTCAAACATTAGTGCCATAAACTGTGGCCCGTTATTGGACACCAGGACGTCAGGAAATCCATGGGTTGCAAAGGGTCTGTTTAGGATCTTGATCACCGCCTCGGACGTTGTAGCCGTCATACGATGAGTTTCTAACCAATTGGAGTACGCGTCGACTGTCAGCAGGAAGTTATAGCCCTTGGTTGGCCCCATGAAATCCAGGTGGATTCTGGACCAGGGTCCCCGTGGCATCTCCCATTCAGTAGGCATGGCTTTTGGTGGGGCATTGCTGACTTGTTGGCAATTGGCACATGCTTTGACCCACTGCTCGATTTACCGGTCCATGCCCGGCCACCATGCGTAACTTCATGCAAGTGCTTTCATCTGCATGATGCCGGGGTGTCCCTCATGCAGAATTCGTAGCAGCGTCTTCCAGAGTCGTTCTGGGACAACGACTCTATTGCCCCAGATGATACAGCCTTTTTGGGAAAAAAGTTCAGTCTGTCGAGATTTAAATGGTGTGAAGTCATCTGGTACTTGGTCCAATGGCCATCCACGTTCCACCCAACCTAGGACTCGAGCTAGGGTGTGGTCTCGTTTGGTTTCTCTTGCGATGTCTCGGGCGGTCATAGGCGGCGAGTTGAGTGTTTCGATCTGCAACGTGGTTGCCGTTGGTGCCGGATCGTCGAGAGTCTCTGGAAGCGGTGCTCGGCTTAATGTGTCGGCGTGGGGAATGGCTTTCTCTGGGCGATATTGCAGGTGATAATTATAAGCAGCTAGGAATTCTGACCATCGGGTCATTCTAGGGGATAATATGTAGGGGGTTGGCTTGTCCCCGGCTATTATCCCAAGCAATGGTTTGTGGTCAGTTATAATGGTAAATGTCCTTCCATCCACATATTCATGAAATTTCTTTACAGCTGAAACGATTGCGAGGACTTCTTTATCAATTTGTCCATAGTTCCGCTCTGCTTGTGAAAGAGTCTTCGAAAAGTATGCAACAGGGGCTTCGTTCCCATTAGGCAGTACATGGCTCAAAATGGCGCCCACCCCGAAAGGCGATGCAACGCAGGTTATGACTAACAGCAAAGTCTCGTTACACTGCATAAGTACAGAGTCAGATGTGAGCAGTTCATTAACATTCCGGAAAGCTTGCTCCTCCCGGTAACCCCATACCCACAATGCTTTCTTATCTAATAATCGGTGTAACGGTTCAGCGACAGTTGCCTTGTGCGGTAAAAATACATTATAGAAATTAATGAGGCCTAAGAACGCCTGGAGATTGGCCTTGTTGCGTGGTCTGGGAGCGTTTTTGATTGCTTTTAATTTACTCTCGGTAGGATGAATGCCCTGGCTATCAATCCGGTACCCTAGAAACTCAACATTGTCAGTATATAATTGACATTTATTTTTTTTCACCTTAAGCCCAGCCTCTTGGAATTTTTTAAGAACGCATTTCAAACAATCCTGCAATATTTTTTTTGTAGGGGCTGCAATTAATACGTCATCAAAATAAGGAACCACGCCCTTGATTCCCTGTAATAACCTTTCCATGAGGCTCTGGAAGATCCCCGGGGCTACACTAACTCTGAATTGTAATCGGGTACATTTAAAGGCACCTCTGTGCGTTACAATTTTTTGGGCTTGGGCCGTTTTTTCATCTACTGGTAATTGTTGATAAGCTTGAGCTAAATCTAATTTAGCGAAAACCTTTCCACCCTCCAAAGAATGGAGGAGGTGCTGCACCACCGGAACTGAATATGCATTCTGCTGTAGGGCATGGTTTAAAGTGGCCCGGTAGTCTCCACAAATTCGGATTGACCCGTCTGGCTTAATGGGTGTTATAATAGGGGTTTCCCATGGAGAGTGATCGATGGGCTTCAACACCCCTTGAGCAATTAGCTTGTCGAGTTGTTCATCGATCTTTGCTTTAAGAGCGAACGGAACTCGATGGGGCTTCAAGCAAATAGGGGCTACTTTTGGATCTAGACTAAATGAGATTGGGGTCCCCTTATACTCGCCTAAGCTGTCCGCGAAGATGTCGCTGAACTCAGAGATAAGGTCTTCCTCCCATTCACAACCACCGACTCAGTTCACGCCGGCCACTTCAATGCTGAGTGGCGCAAACCATTGGAGGCCTAATAGACTAGGCCTATCTCTATCGATGATCGTTAGAGGTAAGTACGCTATATGCTTCTTGAAGGAGACTCGGACTAGGCAGGACCTGACAGTAGTTCTTGAGGATGAGGCGTTGAAATTGGAGGTCTTGGCGTTGAATGGTGGGGATGAGTTGCTTGAGTGTCTTCCAAGACACCATCAAGAGGGACGATCCCGAGTTGACCTCCATGTGGCAAGGCTGGTTCTCGATGGCTACCGTGACTCGGATTTTCTTAGTGTCCAAAACTGAAGCGTGACCGATAGTGATAGTATGGTGAGCCTCTTCTTTTTGCAAAGTTCGATTTCTGTAGAAGTAGTTTACTGGCTCTCGCCTTACAGGACGGTTTCCTGTCGATTGTCGATAGTTGGCCCCTTTTGAGGCCTGGCTGAGTCCTGGTAAGCTGCGGCAGACCCGGGCGATGTGGCCTCGTTTCCCGCACTCATGGCAGAGTGCGTCGCGGAATTTGCATTCGGCCCTGGCATGGTTGGCTCCACAGCTAGCGCAAGGGCGTAAGGGCTTCGGGCGAAGGTCCCGGTCGCACCGCAGTCGATGGACCCCTTCTTCATCGCTGTCTGACAATGAAGAGAGGTCCTCGTGGTGCGTTGTTAGTAGCTGCCCTTCTGAGTTGGGTAAGATTTCGCTGGTCGGTGGTGTTACCGGAGTGCGGCTTCACCGTAATTGTGCAGCCAACATTTTGGTAGCCTCCGCAGCCGTGGCTTCAGCGATGGCGTCAGCAAGGCTGATGTTGCCTTTCGCCATCAGCTTGCTTTGCACACCTAGCGCATCCAATCCCAGAATTACTCGATCTCTTAGTGCCTCTTCTAAATCGGCGAACCCGCAGAGACCCCCTAAATTTTGGAGGTCCACCACGAAATTGGCCACGCTCTCCCCTTTTCATTGGTTTCTCTGATAAAACTCGTGGCGTCTCACGAGTGTAGGCACGGTTGGTGCGTAATGGTCTCTCAGGATGGGTTCGAGGTCGTCCCAGCTCATGGCTTTCACTTCTCGAGGTTTGGCGAGTGCTTTAGCCATCTTAAATACAGCTGGGCCACAATGCGTCAGGAACAGTGCCCGCTTCTTTGCTGGTGTAGCGTCGTTCAAGTTATTCGTCTCGAGAAACATTTGGAAGCGATCCATGTAGGATTCCCAATCCTCTTGGTTTGGATCAAACGGAGCGGGTGGTACGATGCTGCCGGACATGGTTCCGTTGTTGGCGTCGTCTATTACGTGCTCGGTATTGCTTCCTGGCTTCTTCGGTTCAGACGTCTCCAAATCCCACCCTCGTCGCCAGTGTTAAGTACTTAGACATGGGTCGGAGTAAATGGAGACAGCCTCTGAATAGCGACTTTCAGCTCTTTATTAGCATAGTGACTTCTCAAACAACAACAGTGAACTCTGCCTTATATAGGCAACCCTTGTAAGAATTGTCCAATAACGAGCTATGAACGCTAGCTCTTTTAACCACTAAGAATCCTCTGTTAAGGGCCAATCGGATTCCTCAGAACTAACCAATCTGATCTGGCGCCTAACAGCCAATCAGAAGTGCAGGGCCAGAACCCTGCACTTTACCTCAAGCTCATCCTTTATTAACTATGGTACATACACAACACTTTCCTTTCTATTTTTCAAGTAGCAAGATGATGAAAACTGATGTCCTTGGAAAAAAAGTATAGTCTGAAAATATTGTGATACTGTCAGGCAACAGTTACCTCAAACTCTTGCTTGGGCCATTCGGGATTAAAAGTTCACCTAAAATTCCAAATCCTTGGGAGATGGAAATAGCTGATTGTAGGATGGTTTGAGTCAACTATTAACATCTCCAACACAAGTGGAGAGTGGCCATCCCAACATCTGCATAAATTCTTTGGGTAATCATCATCTGTAAATAGTAATTGTAAGCAAGATGCATAGTTTGGTGTCATGTACACTTAAAATGATCCATCCATATAATCCTTCCCAAATTTATGGGATCATCCAAGAGTCCGCAGCATGTGCCTGGCCTGAGCAGATCTCGCTGCAAGATCCCGGGTCCTCCCTTACAGATTGATGGATAACATACCATCAATAAAATGGACTTCTTCTTACTTCCTACTTAAATGTGACTGCAATCTTGAAATCTCAAAGACAGGAATCTTCTGGTGCAGAACAACACATTCTGAACTCTCTCCTCTTTCATCTATGGAGATTCTCAGTCATCCAGGTCATGGTTGTTCCAAAGGCACTTTTTTCAAGAGGCAACTGGACTTTCTGGGGGTTTCTTTCTTTCTTTTCTTTGAAGACATTTTGCTTCTCATTCAAAGAAGCTTCTCCAGTTCAGTTGGAAGGATTTATACTCCTTTCAGATAGCTGGTTATTTGCATTCTTTTAGCGGGTCATTAAAGTCACCTGGAGGTTTTGTTTGTGTCATTTGGGTCAATAGTTCCAAGAAGGCTCCACACCAATTGCACCACTCAGTTGACCCCTATGACACAGATAAACCTCCAGGTGACCTTAGCAACCCATTAAAACAATGCAAATGACCAGCTGTCTGTATAAATCCTTCCATGCTCCACCATCCAGTCAGAACTGAAGAAGCTTCTTGGATGAGAAGTGAAATGTGTTCAAAGAAAAGAAATAAAAACCCCAGAAAGTCCAATTGCCTCTTGAAAAAAAGCACCCTTAGGCCTCTCCTCTTTCTTAAACTCATAGCAGAAAACACATAATCTATTTAGGGCACATACCAAATGATTCACTTTTGTCCGCCATTCAATGCTTCATAGTCATGATGTAGCCCTTTCTTGGCTTAATAGAAATGGCTAAGAACGTCCCTACTTGATGAACCATGGGGTATTAGGAAGTTCAGCCAAATGGATGGCCATCTATTCTGGTTATCCTTCACTGGAGACTTGGAACAAGAGTTTGCCAGGGGGATTTGAAATTATCTTCCTTTTTAATTCATAAGAGTGTTCTTCATGTTGCAACTGAAGTTACTTCTTATAACAGAAATTGCTTGTGATGACCCGAGGCGTGGCACAAAGGCAATACAGTCAAATAAGCAAAAAGAGTCCCTTTATTATTTCCAACTTTGTCCCCAATGTCCAGGTTATCTACAACTGGAGAAAAACTCTCCCAGGAACAGCCTTTAACTGTAGAAAATTCAGTCCAAAACAAGATACACACAAACTGTAACTAAAAATCCAAACAAACCAAGCTGAAGCAATTAGCTTGACAGGACAGGGGAAGGAATTTCAGACTTGAAAGCATGAGAAAACTCACACAGTTGGGAAGATGCCAGGAACACCGATAAGCCATGACGATACAATACAAGTTAAATTCATGTTTACTCCCAACAGCTTGCTGTGCGCAGCTTCCTTTTCTATACACTGTGTTCCCAGCTGCAGCTAATGAAGGGAATCAGGACCCTTTCCCCCATATAAGCCACACAACTCACGTTGCTCCCTTCTCCGTTCCTCCTTGGGTGCCCTAGGAAGAAGAGGGGGTAAGCCAGGGTGTTCCTTTGAACTCCCTCTTCCTTGTTCTACCTCTCCCCTGCTCTGCCCAGCTGGACTTTGCCCTTCCCCAGTTTCTTCCACAGCCAATGGAGCCACACTCCCACTCCCTGTCAGTTGTTTGGCTTCCCCCTCCAAGTCTGATGGGCATGACATTGCTTTAACTTTCAGAAGCATAGAATTCGAAACAAAGTCTTTATTTAGCAACTGCCTTATAGGGTGATTATTCTCAATTATAATAGTATCATTTTATAGGTGTGGGATATTGAGTTGGAGAAAAAAGGGATTAAGAATTAACCATACAGTCAAATTCACATTTGCATGGAATTTATTTATTTGTTTTTGTACATATTTTTAAACAATATAAATGTATATTGTTGCTCCCAAACAATATGGCTGGTAAGTGGCACTTTTCCAGAGTTGTGAATATACCACGGTACTTCTTGATAAAATATCAAGATGAATTTATGGGCCATAAATAATGAACCCAATAACTTGTGAACATTTGTGTGGCGCTCTGGGTGAACAGCTTGATTTTAGATTGCAAGTAGGAACAGATCAAGACAATAACAAGTGATCATATTCCTTGTGCAAGAATTTATTTTTCCTTCAGGGCAAACTAATTTGGCAGAGCAGGTGACAGAAGTAAAATATCAATTACCGTATTTGCCGGCGTATAAGATGACTTTTTTGCCCTGAAAAATATGCCTCCAAGTGGGGGGGGGGTCGTCTTATACGCTGGCAAATACGTTGTGGTCACTCGGTGCAAGAGTGACGGGGGCGGAGCTCCGCAACTTGTGAAGCCCCTTCAAGCCCAGCCGGGGCAGGCGCATCATTTTCACTTGGAGGCAGCAGCCTCTCCTTTCTCTTCCCACCCACTCACCCACCGGCAGCAGTGTTGCCAGACGTACGATAATTATCGTATTTGTACGATAATTTGGCCCTCTGTACGATGTACGATCAATAATTCCCAAAAAGGTCAAATGTACGATAATTTTACAGTTTGGCAATTTAAGAGCTAGTATTTTACCTTAAGAGCTAGTATTTTACCATACTGTACTTTTCGTGGGTTCATGCAACTTCATGAGTCTAGATCACGTGTGTGTGCGTACGCGCGTGTAGTTTGTGCATACGTGATACACGCTCGCTCACGAGCTACGTACAAGTACGAGTACGAGTCGAGTCAGCTAGTCGTCGCGCGCGTCAGGCCCATTGAGGTAGTTTATTGCTGATCGTAAGTTTTGCGGGATCGTATCTTGTGGCTTCATGCCTTCAGTTCGGACATTTTCCACATGGATATATGCCTACAGTTGGTACTTCCTGTGAGATATAGAGTTTGCTATATGTACGATAATTTTCTCAAAAAAACGATAATTTTGAGTCTCGGGTACGATAATTTTACATTTTGAATCTGGCAACGCTGACCGGCAGGCTCCAGGCTTTGCCCCCATCCTTCCACCTCCCTCCACCCCCCCAGTGGCAGAAACTTCGCCGCACGTGGGGACGAGTGGACGGGGTGGGAGAGCAGCGACGCCGCTCAAAGCTGAGAAAGCGCCATCCTTGCTTTTGCGCTTCGAGAAGAGTTCGTGTTTTTTGTTTTTTGTTTTGTTTTTCTCCCAGGAATGGGATGCTGCTCGTGCGATTTTCTTTGGGAAGTTTTCTCTTCCCGGTTTCAGCCTTTGCTCCAAGTGGGGGGGGAGTCATCTTATACGGCGAGTATATAACAAACTCTATATTTTGAGTGGAAATGTTGGGGGGTCGTCTTATACGCCGGCAAATACGGTAAGTTGCAAAGAGACTGACAAAGTGTTGATTGCCTCACAAATGTTTGAAACTGCATAGAGCAGTGTGTGGCAAAGTGTGTTTGGAAAATTTAAATGAGGAGGGTAGTGTGACAATCATCAGATCTTACTTATTATGGCTTTAAAGAGTCTTCTATCCAAAACAGAAAAATTGCTAAAACCACATGGGAAAATAGATTTGTAATAATAACTACCTTCAATTTTAACCTATATAAACCTATTTTCAAAATGGTTACTTAACTGACTCTCTGGCTGGAATATTCTCAAATATTAAGATAAATATGACAGCATGTTCATAACTGTGTTGTATTTGCAAGTTACTCTAAAGTTAATGTGATTTATTTGATTTGGTTTGACCTGTTGTGAAAAGCCAGTCATTCACTTTCGGAAACCATGAAAACTTAGAATATATGTTAATCTGGCCAGTTATGCCTACTTCGTTTTATCTTTCTTGGGTACACACAATCGTACACTATATTTTTAGGTAACAGCAGCTTCTGCTTTAATTAATCCTGTTGCCTGCAACTTAAGCAAACTCATAACAAAAGTGAAATATTTTGACATGACCCCCTAATATGTATTCAATATTAAACAAGAACAAAAACATGTGACTTGAATACTTTCTACTAGTTTGCAAAGTATCAACTTTACTCATCTAATAAAACTTCAATTCCAGTCCTTGTTGGGATAGTGGAAGCTTTTATACATCCTATCAGGAGAGAACAACATTGGAGAAGGATGATATTAAATAATGTAGGATCTTTAATGATGAGAAGGAAAACTTCATATTTTGTATTGGCATGATCTGAAAATTGTAAAGGTGGCTACCAGTATGAAAAGGTTGCCTTTGACAAGAAAGAATAGATTTTTGATAGAATTTCGGTGCAATTATTAAGGAGCTGGCCTAGAAACCAGGAATCTGTGAGTTCTAGTCTTGCCTGAGGTATGAAAGTAAACTGGGTAATTTTGGGCCAGTCAGTGCAACTCACCTTGTAGGTATCAGCTTTGGAATCGTTATTAAAAGCTGCCACACAGCTGCAGAGGATTGGAAGGGGCTGATGTTGTTTGGGTAGCTCTCAGTAGACAAAATAGATTCTTTAGTAATTCAAGGTCATTGTGAATGGCGCAGCAAGAAATGGGCTGAAGCAGGATTGGTTCACGTGATGCATGATGTGGGGAAAAGGGGATGGTTTGTAGGTTGGGAAGTCTGGGGGAAAACTTTAGTTTTGGAATTTCACAGAGGTACCAGGTTTCTATTGTAATAAAAGTACTTTGAGATTAAGGTTGTCTTGGAGTTACTGGCTGGAATGGATAATCTCTGGAACGCTGATAGCAGGCTTATTATTGTGGAGAAAATAGGAGAAGGAAGGAGTATTATATATGTTCCCTACCTTGAGTTATTTATAAAAGTAGTAAAGGTATGATAAAACAATCTAACTGATAAATAAACAAACCTAGAAAATGAAATTAGCAAGAAAAGTAGGCTGAAACCAGCCACATATAAGAAAAAGGAGTGTCATTTCTGTTTTATGCCCATATTGATCCTTAACCAAAGATGGGAACATTAACAAAAAACCAAATAAAAGCCACTGGAGCTTAGTGAAGATCCTGGGAATGGTCCCATCAGATCATAGCTGATCACAAATGCACTTCCTGTTTTCATTCTGTAATGATTCATGGAGAGTGAACACTGAAGAATTATTCCTGCTTTCACAGTTGGGAGAATGTGATTGTGCAGTGCCCCTTAGTGGCTTTTTGAGAACATGATCACAATTTTGTTTGCCGACAAAGCTAAAGCTAAATATATCTTTTGCCTGGGACAAGAAGATCATGCTCTGTTTGAAATGTCATGTGTTCTCTTGGTGAGGGATTCTCTAGATCCTTGAACCATTTGTTTTATGTTTCTTCCAAAAGATCCATTGATTTTAGCTGAGAATTCCTAGGTCTAGGGGTGACATCATAGGAATCTAAGGACTAGGGATGACATCATAGCAGCCTTCCAATATTTGAGAAACTGTTACAGAGAAGACAGGATTGACCAATTCTCCAAAGCACCTGAGTCTAGGTCAAGAATTAACAGATGAAATATTATCAAAGAGAAATCCAATTAATTAATTAAGGAGTTAATGATAAATTTCCAGTTTGTGCTTTGAAAATGTTTGAACTTTTGCATACAGTTAGCACTGTCTATTAGCTAAGATTTTGAAAGATTTGGAGTAAACATTTGTTGCTGGACATGGTTCTTCAACCACCTGGAAAAGTAGGTCTGAAACAATTTTGCTCAACGGCCAGGAATGAATACTTTCAAAAAGTCAGTTTCTATTTCTTCTTTCTGAACCATTATTCAGTGATTCTGAAAAACAGATATGAAAGAAGTACAGAAGGAGATGCTGATTGTCAACACACACAAAAATATAAACATTAGTGAAATGCTGCACAGAATGACTCATTCACCAACTCATTTACTCATCCCTTAACTTTCTAATTTCTTAGAACAGGCAGAAAGACTGATATGATCAATGGTGACCTAAATCATTCTGTCAAACATTGTAGTTTAATATAGAATAATAGAGTTGAAAAGGACATTGAAGGTCTTCAAATTCTAGGCCTTCTAGCTCAAGCAGGAGCTTATATACCATTTTGGACAATCTGTCCAATCTCTTGCTAAAAGAGATGGTGCGCCCACAGCTTCTGAAGGCAACTTTTTCCACTTATTAACTGTTTTCAGTTTTCAGTTCTAGTTTGGATCTATATTTGATAATTTTACACCTGTTACTTCTTGTCTTTCCCTCAGGTGATTTGGAAAATAGGCTGTCCCTCTCTTCTTTGTCACAGTCCCTCAACAATTGGAAGACTGTTATCATGTCACACCAAGTCCTTCTCTTTGCTAGAGTAGACATACCCAGTTCCTGCAACCGTTCATCATATGTTTTAGTCTCTGGACCCTTTATCATCTTTGTTGCTCTTCTCTGCACTCCTTCTAGAGTTTCATCATCTTTTTTATATCACGGTGACCAAAAATGGATGTGATGGTTTTACTAAAACTAACTAATATGTCACATGATCTTGATACTATTCCTCTGTTGGTACAGGCTAGGACCATGACTTTTTAAGCCAGTGTCAGAGAAGTCAATATCCATACTACAGTTAATATTGTCTTCCTTTTCTCAGTTGAAATTTATCTCGTAAGAGAAAACCATTTGGAGATTCCAGTTCAGTTGCCCAAATATCTTGACAAGCATTGCTAATGTTACTCAATTTTAGATAGCTTCACAGTTGTCTAATTCAAGGCCAGAAAAGTGGGTGATTTCACATCCGGTTCCCATTATTTGTCTTTAAAACATTGGTGGAGTTATGTATGTATTAACCATACTCTCAAACTGACCCTTTCAATCTCTCCTCTGAGAGTCAACAAAGGCAATGTTAAATATACTTGTGTTGCTCTGCAGCTCTTTTAAATGGTTGATAGCTTTTTTTCCCTACTTGGCCAGGAGCAGAAAGGAGCTGGTTTAACTCCTACCTCCCTTCGTCTTCCCTTGTACATGCATGTGGAAAAGTCTTGTGCAAGCAAGTATGCAACCAGTCGTTCTAAATGGCTCCATGCCCAGCAACAGAAATTGGGGCAATTTTCAAAATGGTACCCTGTGAAATATATAATTTATTTTAGCACTTTGGTGGAAAATGAGCTCTTTGGAGAAATGGGCACTTCTGAATTTGATTTGCTAGAATGCGTAAGCAAACCTTTCAGTTTTCAAAGAAATACTGGAAGGTTGTTGCTCTTTCAGCTATTTAGGAGCACTTAAAGCAGTCTGGTACAGCAGTTGTAGTTTGGCTTTACTATTAAGAGATTCTAAGATGAAAGTTAAATACCTGCTGTTTTGTTATGGAATTACTCGAGATACGAATTTTGATCTATTTCTGGAAGACCCAAAAACCTACTTCTCATTCAAAGGTAGATGCCACAGTTCCAAGGATTTTAATGCTAGTTGAAAGCAGGATTCCCCTGATCAAAAAGATGTACAGGAAATATATTCCACAACTTTAAGTTTTCCGGGGGCCTCAAGATTCTCTACAGGTTATCAGCAAATTGTAAAATGATGGAAAGGTAACAATCATTTACATTACCTAATTTAATTTACAACACATGATGTTGTCCATTCATATTTGGTTTTTAAAATAGCATTTTATTCACTTATTTACAACTGTAAAAACTGAAAAAGAAAAATTCCAACTTCCAGCTTCCATTACTATAAGTATAAACAATTTTAGTCACCTATCACTTTCTCTTAAGTACAACAAATGATTTTTTTTTCCAATATTCCACTTCTTATCTGTAAAAAAATCTATAAAGTTTTATATTTTGTCATTTCAGTCTTGGTGTCAGAAAAAGTCAGTTAAGGTTTATCAGAAATAACAACACATCTACAGTATGTTAAGAGAGGAAGTGGAAGTTAGTTGTGGGATTTTCCACCTCTAAAACTAAAAATATCCTAACTAGCCCTTGATTCAGACATGAGATAGATCTGTATTCTTCCCTGCTCTCTTTCAGAAATCAAAATGTTTGGGGATGGAAAATCCCTGCTTTACATACAAGAAGGATCAACTGAAGATGCAACCTTTTGTTATTTCCTGATCTGCAAGAAATGTAAAACTATATAATTTTATATAAAACAATATAATGTTTATAAGAATAAATTATATAACTGCAATGATAAATTAGGATATTAACTAATATAAGATCTAGTTCCTTAGATATTTCCTCTTGCATTTTAGTATTTCTTTTGACAGTCATAGTAAGAAATAAATTTTTCAATGTCACAAAGGAGGCGGGTTGTCTAGATAATTTTTTTTCCGCAATGACAGCAACACAGTCAAATCAACTGAGTGACAACTGTTCCATTTCTCTGCTGCAGATATGAATTATTGCTAAGATTTATAACTTCCATAAAACATTGCCTGGGGCAATGGAGATAAACGATGATGCCAAGCAGTACAATGTTTGAAAATATGATCTTATGCCAGCCATCTATGAGACAACATAAATATTACAAGGCAATATTTATGTAAATGTTTAGGATTGGGAGTACCAAAAATAAAATAGAAAATATCTGGAATTGTTACACATCATATTCAGTTAAAATCCAATACCTGCAGAGGCAAGATTATACTGTATCATATATTCAAAAGCAACAAAGAAAAAAGAAAGAAAAAAGCTTCATTTGTGGCACTTTTCTGTCTGTACTGTAGGTGACACTATATAATTAGAGATGTGATATGTCTTATTTCGTAAGACAGTTATACCATTTAGTTGAGATTTAAGATGTCAACCAAAGATAGATAGATAGATAGATAGATAGATAGATAGATTCTTTAAGTTTTTGCGGGTACTTACATGTATGGTATTCAGCTTTGTTCGGGTATTTTCCCACGTCATTGTAGTTGTTCTTTTAAAGTTGTAGCAACGTTTCAGCAGAATCTCATCTGCCATCATCAGGCTTCTGTATAGTGTTCATCTGTGAGTCGGACTTTTATGGTGGTTTCAGATTTAAATTTGGGGCAGCCTATTGCTGAAACCACTGTAAAAGTCTGACTCACAGATGAACACTATACAGAAGCCCGATGATGGCAGATGAGATTCTGCTGAAATGTTGCTACAACTTTAAAAGAACAACTACAATGACGTGGGAAAATACCCGAACAAAGCTGAATGCCATATATATATATATATATATATATATATATATATATATATATATATATATATATATATATATATATATATATATGGGGCGCATGCATGAGACACATGTGCATGTGCAGAAACATGCACATGCACAGAGATGCATGGTGTGCATGCGGGGGGGTCACGCATGCATGCGCAGGGGCTTTGGGGCCCCCGTGAGCATTGCCTTGTGGGTGCTGGCATGCATGTGCACAAGCATTTTGGCATGCGAGGATGGAAAGGTTAGCTATCACAGCTAGTTGCTGTAAGAGAATTGCAGACGGGGTCGGCAACTCATGGCTCTGGAGCCACATGTGGCTCTTACATCCCTCTGCTGCAGCTTCTTGTCACCAGTCAAGCCACAATTTTGAGAGAAGCTTCTGGTTTGTGTGTGTGTGTGTGGGGGGGGGAAGCATAGCATTCCAGGAAAAGACTCTATGGCATGGGGCAGATTTTCTGGTCAATTCCAAAATTGATAGGGCTTTCGGTTAGGACAGGTAGAGGAAAAAGGATGCCACGCTAGGAGGAGACTTTATGGTGGGGGAACCGGATTTCTGGTCACCTCCAGAATTGAATGGGGAGCTTCTGCTTAGAACCTTTGTGGCTCTTTGAGTGTTTAAGGTTGCCGACCCCTGGCATAGACCAACTACAAAAAATAGTTGCACGGAAGTGGCATGCAGAGCCATCTCCGCCGGCACGCAAGCCAGCGCCTCGGAGCAGGTCCATTGCTCAGGTACGTGCACTGTGGGCCCCCCACGTGCACACCTTAGACATAACAGTTGTCAATAAAAAGACCAAAAAAAAAAAAAAATATGGGCATGACAAAGTAGCAACAATGGTGCATTGGAATTTCTGCAAGAAACACCATTTACCTATGAGCAAGAACTGGGACCAAAAAAATCAACAAATTAATAGAAAATGCTCTGGGTCTTTTGAATTCAAACAACAAAGCACCTCACACATAACACCTTAAATTTAACAGTGAAATAAAGTCAATAAAAGAGACCAAAAAAATATGGAATGAATGTTGCAGTAACTGGAGACAGCAGAAAAGAAGAGAAAGAACTGGAGGAAATCATGAAATACAAAGCCCTACAAATAAAAGTAGAATGACTGTGGTAAAAGAAAGCAAAGATAATACCAATAGTGTTTGTGCCTTGAATACAATCCCAAAGCATCTGGAGCATCAGTTGAACACTATAGTCACTGACCAAATTTCCATGAGTGAATCACAAAAGTTAGCTTTCCTACGAACAGCTTACATCCTGCAACGATACCTTTCAATCCACCCAACAACATTTGCTATCCCAGATCCTTGGGAAGGACTTGATGAGTGGATAAAAATGCCAAACCCAGCCTAATGCATGGCCAACCATAGTAATTCATTTCACAAATATATTTTCCAGTTGTTCCTGAAGTCAACATATGCAATTCCAGCCTGGAGTTTTGTTAACAGGGCATGTTAGTCTGAAGTAAGGTCATTGCCACACCTCAAAGTCACAGATCTCTATGATGAAAGTGGGTGGGGGCAGGGGTGGGTTGCTACTGGTTCGGCCCGGTTCTATGGAACCTAGAGCTGCGAAGAACAGCTGACACTGAACCAGTTCGGTGTTTGGCCAACCCACCTGCCCGGGCTCTTGGCTGTCCTTTATTCCCTGATTTTCCCTCCTCAGCTGCTTTGCGTGGCACAACTGAGGTTGAAAAAGCAGGAAATGAGGATTTTCAAACTGTGCCCTGAGAGTGCAGTGCTTGTCAGCTGTCCAGGCAGCACAGCTGATGGTTTCTTGCAAACGCTGCACACACAATTGTCCCCAGTTCGAAGAACCGGCAAATTGCTCCACAGGGCCCTCCCCTCCCTGCCCACTCACTCACGCATTCAAGCCATCCAACTTCCCTGGTTTGGTAAGTTGCTATTTTTCCTTTTTTCTGTCTGACCATCAGCTGTTCTGCTCCACCAGGAGATTTAGATTAGCTAGAAAGCAGGAAATCCTTGGATTTCTTGCTTTCTAGTTAATCTAAAAGCAGAACTGAACCTTCCTTAGGACTGAAGCTTCTCAGTGCAGACTCAGGTCGCCAATTGCAGATAGATAAGTTTATCTGTGATTCTGTGAACAACTCCATCTGCCTGCCTGCTTTGCCTTTCTTGTGTTCTCTCGTACATACTCCTGAACAAACCAAACTGAGCAGTCTTGTAATGCAGGATGGTCAAAGAGAGACCATCAACATTTCCAAGCAAGTTTAGTATAATACAGTATTATAAAAGAAGTCACTAATGGTCACATATCTTCATTCATATAGCAGAAGAGTCCTTCCCTTAAAATATGTTGGATTTCCCCCTCCGCCAAAGGACACAGTTTTATTCCATTTTTGTGTGGAGGAAACACAATATTTATATTTTGGTTCATTTGTGGGAAGAAATCAAGAGTTGTACTGGCTCACACGATTTCTTGTTATGTAGGACTCTCCTCTGTGATAGCCAAGTGAGTGGATTCTTTGATGTAGTAAATTGGCAGAAAATGCAGTGGCAGGAGTAATTGATACTTTCCTCTTACAGAAAGATAGATTGACAAGTTTCTGGCAGCTATATGTAAGAATTTTCTTTAAAAAATAATAATCTTTGACTGGCCTGAAGACTGAACAACATAAGAAGTATAATCCCTTATAATTAATGTTGCCTGTTGGAGCTTTGTCCCCAGATGTCCTATTCTGGAGGAGGAGGAGGAAGAGGAGGAGGAGGAACATTAATGATGATGAGATGATGATTTCTTGACAGAGTGACTGCTGATTCCTGCCTCACCATTCTCAGCCCTTATTTCTGGTGATTTAATAAACATATTGATATAGTTTTCTTGGGTACTATATACAAATGGCTTGTTACTGTTTCACAGATTATAGCTTTGATTTTCATCAAAGTACACACTGGATCTGAGGAGGTTGTTCCACCTACTGAGACCATCCAGAAGCCCCTCTTGGTCAAAAGATAGCTCCTTTTCCACTTCTTGTTGCTTGATTTTATGACTTTAACTGGAGTTCATTATCTTTCTGCTGTTATTTTTTCATAATTCAAAAGGGTGTGAGATAGAAGGAAAGGGAAGAAGGAAGCAGAGATGATGCTGATCATAGATTAATTAAAATTTTTAAATATATGGAATAATAGGTATTTTGATCTGATTTTGGGGCTGTACTGATCAGTTCTTAAATCTCTTTTCTTTTTCCTGTGTTACCTGCCATATATTCAATTATTCTCTTACAAGAAATGTCCAAGCTTATATTGCCAGTTTTAGTTTCTTGCCATGTAAAAGGTTTTCAGTAAGCTTATTAATGTTATGTCTTCTTTATTTCTTTCAAGCTGGTTTAGCTTTAGCTTGAATGAGAATATTAATTCTATGTATAATAGCTGCATTTTTTATCTATTAATATCAGGACAGTACCCAGTGAGCAGGACTAGGAGATGCAGAGATGATCTAATAAATAGAAAAAATGTGATTTTGTACTCTACATGGAAGTGAATGTGCATTATAGAGCCCAGAGGCATGATATTTGAGTCACCAGGATGAAAAGACAAGATGGAGGAAATGTGTAAGGCACAAAAAGGGTAACAATATATTGGCCCAATAAATGCCATTGTTCATAGTAATTGATGTTAGTATTTGTAGTAAGAAAGGGTTAGCGTCTCAGTAGTAGAGAAGAGTTTTTTTGATGCTGGCATAGAAACCTTCTATTTCAAGCTCTGTTGCATCAGGCGTTGGGGCATAGACTTGGACAACTGATTTTGAGAGACTTGGCACAGCTTTGGATGGCCATAATGTGATCATTAACCATTGAGAAGCTTTCCACTGCTTGGGTGAGTTTCTGGCTTGTGATAAATGTCACTCCATTTGTTTTCCTGGCATCCCAAGCAATAAATAGTGAATTCCTCCAACTGGAAATAGCCATTGTCTATCTAGTGTAGCTTACTGTTGCCGAGAAAAGTTGATTTTCAACTTGGTAATTCCCTGTCTGATAATATCCAATTTATCCTGGCTTATTCCTTGGACATTTCACCAATGATTGCATCAGCAGCTGGAATTCATGCCAGATTTTCCCCAAGAACATTATTAATGCCTTGACTACTCAATGCAGGTCCTTGATCTTCCCCTGCAGGTTGTTGGTTACTTTCTGGCCTGGAGATTCTACCACTGAGCACCATTTTCAGATTCATTTGAGAACTTTTCCGTAAAATGTTCTTGATCCTGTGAAGTACTAAAACACAGTGATGACCCAACTTTAACAACAAAGTTTCCATAGCTCTTAATGAACTTCAATAGGAATCTTCTTGTTCCTGGTTCAGTACAGTGGTCTTCATTTAATGACTCTTTGTTCCATGACCATTCAACCTTGCAATGGTGCTGAACAAGGAGGCAATGGTGCCTCCATGCTTGTCTTGTGATTACAATTTTGCAGTGATCTGTGGTCATATGATTGCAAATTCCAATGTTCCCTGCTAGCTTTCCTCAAACAAAGTCAGTGATGAAATTTACGGGAAGTTGAAAGTTGTAGTCATGTGACAAGAATGGAATAGGATAGAATAGAATAGGATAGAATAGAATAGGATAGAATAGAATAGAATAGAATAGAACAGGATACATTTGATCTTTGTTGCCTAAATGTAGAACTTTACTTTTTTCACCAAACAAAAAAAAATTCATTTTGTTCAACTTTGTTTAATTATGGCAATTGGGACAGCTGGAACTGCTGTTGCTATGTGGCATGGTCATGCAATGACATGCTTTATGACCATCTCACTTATGATGGCACATCTGATCCTACTTGCTGTCATAAAAGATTGCATATATTATAATTACTGCACCACACCTCCACCCATGAACCTTTATTACAAGTTTTAGGGCAGAAAACACTACATAGAAACATAATTATTTTATTCTTGTTTAACCTTATCATGTTCTATGTCTTCAGACTAAAAGGTAGACATAGAATACAATAAAGTTACATAAGGATAAAACCATTAGAACAACAATAATACACATAATAGTTGCAATAACCAAGATTAATTATAGATAAAAATAAAAAGCAGACATAGAATATAATAAAGTTACATAAGAATAAAATCAGTATAATAAAATTGTCAATTGAAGGTGGGACGAATAGAACAAATAGAGGCACAAAACTGGCCAATCAGGAAATACACAGTACATCAAAGTCTTAATTAGAATAGAAGAAGTGACTGATAAGGATTATTGTCAGGAACAAGTAATCAGGAACTAAGGCTGTTCAAACAAGTTTAACTTTATTCCATGCCAGTTCGCTACAAGAATCTGAACTACTAATGGTCAAAGCAAATTGGCAGTAGAGAATACTCAATGGAATTCAAGAAGCACTAGACTTAGATCTCTTTTTTTTTTTGAAAAAGATTTTATTAATTTTCTACAAACAAACAAGACAAACAAAACATAAAAACATCAACTCTCATATGTACATCCAGTGTGTCAGTTGGTTCATCATTTTTGTGCATTCATTCTGTAGTCTCAATTACAATTATGTTACATAACAACTCATATTGTCAGTCCAAACTTATATATCCTAATATCATTAAAAAAAGAAGTTTTTGAC